>JAZDUA010000156.1:1370000-2570000 GCA_038098605.1 Gryllus longicercus
TACAGAGATCAATTAACAATTGACATAATTACTTGTAGACCAATTACAATCAAAATATTATGTAAAATATAACAAAAACAAACAAACAAATAATGAAACTGACTGAGAGTAAAAGATACATTATTTTCAAATTATCATCTTGCGATAACCGCTGTTTACTATATGAAAATTTAGTTGTACATAATTCACAACATAAAATCCTGCATTGACGAAACTCAACACACAAAAGAAATCACAATCATCCAATTATTATCTTAACTACACATTAATTGTAAAGCAAAAAAGAAATTAAATAACTAAATTAAAACCAAATAACTGAATGAGTGTAACAGGAACATTATACATTTCTTACAAATTTGAATCTTGTGAAGAGGTAGTTTCCTGTATCAGTGAAGATTTAGTTGTAAATAATTAAATAATTAACAAAGTTCCTGAGCAGTCTATTTTCATGTTATGCCTAGTATCTTGTGTACCATTCTTTTAATTTTTTTTTCAATTCCCTTTTAGATGTAAATTTTAATATTTCATCTGGCATTGAATTCAGCAGTTTTTGGCTTTTGTTAAGCATCCTCTCTCCAAATTTATTAAAAGTGTCTGGAAGTATGAAATTGTGTTTTTTCCTAGTTTCATAGCTGTGCCCACTGATTTTTCTGAATTTTTCATTGAAGAAGTTTTTTTGCAGAATTTGAAATTCATACAGTTTTTTAACGGTGATGATTCCATGCATTGCTGCACTCACTTCCAGGGTTAGGTTTGTTCTGCTTATTTTTTCATTAAGGCTTTTAATGCATTTATTTTGCAGGTTCTGAATAATATCAACATGCGATTTTGCTGCAGCTCCCCATACTCCAATTCCATACCTGATCAGAGACTCAATTAATGAGAAGTAAACCAATTTGAAAATTTTATAGGATACGAAATCTTTAATTCTCATTAGTTTCCAAACACATGTTCTGATTTTTTGCTTAATTCCAAGATGTGGTCCCTCCAGCTCAGATTTTGATCAAAAGTTACACCTAAATACTTCAGTTTGCTTACAGAATTAATTATATTATTACATTGACAGTTCTTAAAGTCTTTGTGTATGCAGTCAGCTTTGTGAAAGAATATTTTAACTTGTGCTCTTGCAATTTTTGGAGCTGTAATATGCAGTATTCTGGTCTTTTTCTTATTTATAATTAAACCTTTATCATGGCACCATTTTTGAAATATTCCAAATTTCTCCTGTAACTCCATTTCTGCCTTCTTTTGGTCTCTGTTTATAGATAATAGCATCTTGTCATCCGCATACATATAATAGGAACCATTTTCTAGATAATTTTTTAAGTCGTTCACAAATATTAGATAAAGTATGGGGCCTACGAAACTTCCTTGTGGAATTCCCCTTTTCACAGTTTTTATTTCACTATAAGTATTATCTATTTTTACCCTAAATGATCTTCCTTCTAGATAGCTTTTAAATAACTGTAAGACTTTGCCTCTAACCCCTACGCTTTCCAGTGCATCTAACATCTTTTCATGGCTTATTACATCGTAAGCTTTTGACAAGTCGATGCTCAATGCTATCACATGCAATCCCTTGTGTAATTTTTCATTTAATACTTCTCCTAGGTTTTCCAATAAGTCTGTGGTGCTTTTGTTTTTTTGATATGCAAATTGATTTTTATCTATTATTTTATATTTTTCCAGGTAGTTGGTCAGTCTTTGCGATAAGTATTTTTCGAATATTTTACTTATTGTGTTTAATATGGAAATTGGCCTATAGTTTTCATAGCTTGAAAGACTGTCTCCTTTATGTATTGGTCTGATAATGAATACTTTTAATTCATCTGGAAAAGTTCCCTCATTAATGCTTAAGTTGATAATTTTCGTTATAATTGGTGTTATTGAGTTGCTGTTCATTTTTATATCTCTTATAGCTATTTTGTCAATTCCTGGAGCTTTATTACAGTCCATCCCTTTAATTAAAGAACTAGTTTCCTCTAATGTGATATCAGGCAAGTAAAAAGAGTTACTTTGTGTTATTACAGTTTTTGGTAGGACTGCTAGGTTACATTTATGTACAATGTCTTCCGTTTGTTGTTGATAAGTGATAGCAAATCTTTCTACTATTTGTTCGATTGAGTTACTATTCCCTAAATTTCTTATTATGACTTCATCTAAAGATTTTTTCTCTGGTACACCAAGTAGTTTATTTGTTGTTTTCCAAGTGTTTTTCATGTCGTTTCTGCTATTTTCAAATAGTTTGTTAAAATATTCTTTCTTTTGCTGCTGGATTTTTTTTGTTATGTCATTTCTGATTTTTTTATAATTAATTCTTAGTGTGTCTTTTAATTCTTTATTTTTGACTGAAGTCCTTTTCCATTTTTTAAACAAGTTATCTCTTTGTTTGATCAGTTCATTGATATCTGAGTTTATCCAGGGTTTCAATATTACCTTTCTTCTGCTGTTGTTAGATTCTTTAGAGACTAACGCTATATCATATAAATTTTTTATTACTTTGTACAATTCATTAGCTGTTAAGTTTTGAAGATTAAATTCATTTAAGTTCATTAGTTCTTTTTGTAGTTTACTTTTGTTTATAAATTCATATTTTTTTGTTTCATTTTCGAGAACTATCTTTTTATTTGTGAAATTACATGAGATTCCAATTAAATAATGATCTGTTATCTTGCTTTCCAGTATAAATGGGATTATGTCTTTGGCATTCCCACTAATAGCTATATGATCGATACATGAGCTCACTACTTTATCATTTTTTATTTCAACTCTCGTATCTTTTTTGATACAGTGCACTAATTTGTGATCTAACAAAATGTCTATGTAATCAATCGTTGTTTTTTCGTCATTGCTGATGTTTATGTTACAATCTCCAATTATTATTTTGTTCATATTTTTATCTGTATTTAAAATTTCATTTAGTTCTTGTAAATAAAGAATTTTGCTTTTGTTAGGTGGTCTATAGACTGCAAATATGCTTAATTTGATTTTATTATTTATTTCTAAATGACCTGCTAATACCTCAAACTGATCACCCACCAAATCCACAAGTTCAAATTTGTATATTTCTTTTACAAATAGTATTATACCTCCTCCTCCTTTCTCTTCTCTTGTTTTTATGTATCTATTAAAATTTGGCAAATTATATTCTAAAAGGTCGTCATTCTTTTTGACACTAATTTCACTCAAGACAATCACATCCATATTTTGGAAGCTATCTCTTATAACTCCACAAAATTCATCCCCATGCTTACTAATTGATCTTATGTTTAAATGAATTACATTAAATTTCTCTTTATTTGCATTAATTATGTGATTAAAATCCTTAATGAGGTTGTAACTTTTAGTTTCTTGAATCTCTAAATTATTAATAAAGGAAATATCCATAATAGTTTTTGTTTTGTAATCTTAACTTTATCTTTCTGTTTAATTAATTTGTTCCAAATCTTCCTCACACCTTATTCTAATCACATTACTTCCCTCATTTTTTCTTATTAATACTTTACCATTTTTAACCCAGCTAAATTTGTAATTTTTTTCTCTGGCCTTATTTTTGGCTTTCCATAATAAATTTGTGTTATATGGCGTTAAATTCTCATTGATATACAAAGGTTGATCATCCCCATTTTTAAATAAGTCCTTGTTTTGCATTTTCTTTCTTTTGCAGTTTAGGATTTTGTCTCTTAATTTTTTTCGAGTTGAATTTGACTATTACTTTTAGTTTTTGACGATTCGTGTTGTTTATTCCGTAAACTTCATCTACCTCGCTTTCATTAATTTTTTCCCCACAAACCTTACTGAAAAAATCGACAATGTGTTTTTCCGACAATGATTCTGTTCCAAGTTTAACCCCACTTATTTCTAAATTTTTGTCCAAAAGTTGTTGTTCTAGTTCTATAACTGTGAATTACACTGTTCACTTTTTCCATTTTCTTCTTCATTTCTTCTTTAATCACTTTCAGGTCTTTTATTTCCTCAATCACCTCATCATATTTATTACTTAGGAAGTCTATTGTCGTTTTTATTTCGTTCATACTTCTATTGAGGGTGTCTATTTTCCTGTTTATTTCCTGCAATGCCGTAGCAAGAGGATTGGGTGAGTTGACTGAGTTGACCTGGTTGACGGTGTTACCACTAGTTCTACATTTCGCACATCTCCAGTTTTTCTTGCCTCTTTCCGATTTTGCCCGATGCGTGGCCTCGCTGATCGAGCAAGAGAAATGAAGATACTCGTCGCATCCATTACAGAACACCTCTTCGTTCTTCATTTCTCCCTCACACATCCCACAGATCAAAACTGACATGGCAACTCTTGGTTTGTTTTTAAGCAAGAAAGAGGGTTGAAAGAAAGTTTAATTTATGTTCTCCTTAAACAGCTTATTCTGGATCAGCTGTGCTCGTGGCGAACGGCTGAAGAAGCACTACGTGGCGAAAAGCGAACAGTTCCTGCGAGGTGTCACCGGCACTTGATTTTTCCTCTTTTTGAGAGTTTCACCTGATTTCCTCCTTTCCTAACAACAGTCGATATTCACCAACTGTAGCCCCAACAGCTCACAACACTTTCACTGCACTATAAATCCAAAAAAACACTTTTTTTGCTAAATTTTGATTCCACTCCTTCCGGCAACGGCAATACGCTCAGGCACTACGCGAATAAACCCGCTAATAATAATAATAATAATAATAATAATAATAATAATAAAAATAAAAAATAAATAAAAAAATTAAAAAAATGGTTATATATTTCATTCAGGATGTCTTCGTCCATTGAAGACACACAATTCGCAAAAGAATATTTCAGTTAAGAAACCCAACCCTTGAATTTGTTCCATTTTTGGAACAGTGCGCTCAAGTGGAGTCTCGCGCGTCCAGGCTTTTGTTGATAAGTTCTGCAAAGAGCGACAAACGGTAGAACACGATTCGGTGTCTGAAATCTGGAGAAGCAGGTAAATCCACGAACGATAGACACATAAAAAGGAAGTATATATATATATATACTTCCTTTATATATATAGGTATATATAAAGGAAGTATATATATATATATAGGTATATATATATATATATATATATATATACTTCCTTTATATATATATAAGTATATATATATATATATATATATATACTTCCTATATATATATATTGTGACATACCTGGTGATGCCGGGTATTTCACTGCAATATATAACACTAAAGGAGGGTATCTTTTCCGTGAATGGGTCCCTGGATAAGTTGGTATAATATTGGGGAAGCTAATCAAAAATGGAAATACAATCATGAACAAGATTTATTTGCAAATCAAATTTGTTAATTACATGATCTGACAATCTTTATATACTCTGCCTTGGTACCAAGAGTTATTATAAGAGACATTTATTATACTTTCGGGGCCCCGACCAAATACCTTTGATGCTCGTAGAACAGCTCGCATCGACAGGATTGCCGACCTCTACAGCAGCTGCGGGCCGTCGGCGGCTGATGGCGTAGCGGTCGTCCTGGGCTGGTGACCTTGCGGCTCCTCCCCGACTCGGATCTTGATACCGCGGCGTTGCACTTCTCTCGAACCACCTTCCGTCGATGAATTTAATTACTCAACCTGCATCTATAATGCGTGCTGGTTCTAGTTCCGTACCACACTGTTTCGGTAAGGCTTCCACTACGCTAACTAACACGAACGCGATCGAATGTTCTATCGACGCGAATCTTTTATTCTACTGATACTTTAAATAGCTCATTCACGTGTCTACTATATTCCAGTCGCTAGTAGTTCATTAACTATACCGCATGTTCTCTTTGTCCATGCACTACCGGCGGGATTTTCGCCACACGTCCGAACTCTTCGCCGCTCCGCTAACGTCTGTCCTCTTCGCAACTTTCCTAACGACTCCCCCGGCCGGGAGCACGCCGGCCACGTCCTTCATCGACGGGCGGCACGGCCTGACTGTCCCAACGGCTGCTTACACGTGCTCGCTGCCCCGCTTCTAACCGACGTTCTCACGCTGGCCTCCCGGCGGTGGCACCGGTGGCGGAGCAACCGTCGCCAGCTCTCGTCGCTGCTCGCAGCGCCCGGCACACGCACCGCGCAGTCCAAAATAGATATTAATTACTTACACTAATGTTTTAATTAGTGTAAGGGAACACATTCTGTGTTTCATCACCCCCCTCCTTTCTTTTTTTGGATTTTTCCCGTCTCGGAAAAATTCACCTTAGTATCATCGTCTCTGCCGATGGTTGCACTATGTTGTATCTTACAAGAATCCTATATACACTTATACCCTAAAATCGAATTAACACTTGATTGTTTAGATTAACACTAAGATTACACTTATTTACACTTCAGTATTTTCCATACATGTTGAACCAGGTTTCCGATCTGAAGCTTGTAGTGTCCTACTATGTCTTGTCTCTTGTGCGACGATTCATCTCCATTTGGCTTACAGTGATTTCCTAAATCACAGTTGTAGGACATAGCTTCCAGTGTGTTGAGCACATCTTGATAGGTATCATCCCATTTCCAGCTACGACCTCTTCTACGTTTGTACCAATGGTTGACCATACCATCACTCTTCCCTCGCCCCTGACTTCGCTCCATTCTTGACCTGCCTACATCTCCTTCATTCCCATACTTTGGGGCATCTGCAAAGGTGAATTCGTACCCCTCCCATATCTTCAAACCCTTTCCTGAATCGGTATGATCTGCTCTGCCCAGTATGCTCTGCACGGTGACAGGATACTGTCGCGTTGACATGCAAATGATTCCTTGATATTTTATAGGAGCAAATAATGTGTTTGGCTCCATAACGCTCTTCGTTCTGTATTCACTATGACTTCCCGTGATGTAGTTGTAATGGCTATTCCTCTGGTCGCTCTTGATGTTTATTTGGGTTTCTTCATTCCACTTTCGTACAGAAATCTTGTTTTCAAATTCCTTCAAAAATTTCGGAAATATACCAAAATTCTCTGCCCATGTCCTGGCGTTCTCTTCTAAAATTAGGTGTGATAATTGGATCTTGTACCCTTCCAATATGTTGTTTGATGCTAGGTGCCGTTCTTCTGCTCGCATAACTACCTTAGGGTTTTCCGTCCCATCTCCCAGAGATTTCATCGACTTTGGAGGCATAATTGGTGTCACCCCATACTTGACACTTGGCGACATTTTCCCGTCTTCTTCCTGTTTAAACTCTTCTTGTACTCTTTTCTCTTCGCACCCTTGTATATTTTCCACGATTTCTTCTTCTATTATACGCTCCATTTCTTCTATTTTCATTTCCACTTCTTCTTCCATTATTAACTTCAATTCTTCCGTTTTCACTTTCACTTTATAAACATCCTCCTCGGCCTCGATTTGGACCTCCACCGTTTTGCCCTCCGCTGTCTTGACTTCTTTATGGATTTGGTTCGTCATCCCCTCGTTTCTATCTGCTACCGCTACCCTAGCATCTACTTGATGGTATGATTGAAATTTTAGCACCTCATCTTTCCTATCCGGTTCCTCCGCTTTCCCATTCTGTTCCTCCTCGGATCTTTTCTGTTTACGTAATTCTTCGGCAGTCCATTGCTCATGACTTTCTACCCGCTCCGCGATTTTGGTCATCTCATTCTTCGTTAACTCAATTTGTTCTTCCGCGCGTCCTATTCGCCCCCCTATTGCATCTAATTTCCTATTCTGTTCTTCTGCCAGCTTCTTAATCTGTTCCTCTGTGAATAATTTCTGTTCGTCTAATTTCCTACTCTGTTCTTCTGCCAACTTCCTAATCTGCTCCTCTGTGAATATTTTCTGCTCCTCTGCCGACCTTCTAATCTGCTCCTCTGTAAATATTTTCTGTTCGTCTGATTTCCTATTCAGTTCTTCCAATATCTTCCTATTCTGTTCCTCGGCCAACTTCTTCTGATCTTCTGCCGCCTTCTTCTGATCTTCTACCGCCTTCTTAATCTGCTCTTCTGTTTTCCTGCTCCGTTCTTCTGCGATCCTATTCTGTTCACCTATTTCATCTAATTTCCTGCTCTGTTGATCGAACATCTTCATCAATATCTGTATGGGGTCATTATGGGTATTTTCCCCACCCCCCCGAGTCGGATTTCCTACTGCCTGGTTCATTGGAGTTGACGTAATTTGTACATCTTTATTGAAGCTGTCCCCTGACGTATCATCCAACCGACTTCCAATACCACTATCCCTGCTTTCCGATGATATGCTATTATCGATTCCTACAACTATCTCCCTTACTTCATCCGCCTTCTCCTCCCGGTCCAGCACTACATTTTGCGCCTCCATTCTGTTGCTTTGGGCTATCCGTTCGATCCTCACTTCACTAAATACTCGCACAAATTTTCCTTTTGCCTCACCTAACAACGGTACAACAGTTATCCTATAACTTTACTCTGCCCGCCACAGCACTGTATACTCTTTATCACTGCTATAATGCACTAATATTTCAAATGCTAAATGCTGACGAACACACCCTCACACACCACAGAACACAATAAACATATCCTCTACAATCAGTAGTATTATTGCCACTTGACTACATATATGCTGCTGATAAACTTATTAATATTGTTACAAACTACTCTCAAATTTTAATAAATCCACTATTAATTTGGAATTACTTCTCAATACAATTATTGCTATATGATGTACACAATAATCACTCACAATTACATGTCATATCTTCTCCATAAATTTCCCTCAATAATACTGTATGAATATTAAAAATATACATTCACAATGCTGCTGTACATTCCCCAACCTAGTATCCTTTCCATTAGATTCCACACATTTTACCATCACCAATGGATAATGCACTGCTGCATGAACATTCCCAGCAAGTAATGTGCACAATTTGTACAATATTAAATACCCTGATATTTCCACAAGAATTGTTACTACTTCCAAATTCTTTAATTTCCATGTTATTAAAAACTACCAAGCAATTCAAATATTATTAACATGTCTTACAAAATTTGAAATTATATTACATTATATCATTTGCAATATGTGCATGAGTAACTTTCATAAACCCAGTAACTGTTGTATTAATTTTATACTGGTTGCTCTCGAATAATTTCCTATATCTGCCCACAATTAATTACACAACAAAATTTCTGTAATTATCAAATATACCTTATGCTTACATGACTTATGCATGCTTTGCTAATACATGTACTGTTACTTTTTGTTCCCTATAATAATAACCTGTACATTGCCTGCCTATTATCTTTAATCTGCATTACTATACATCAAATACATGCCCAGTACCTTCCAATATTTTACCAACTTTCCTAAGGCCACATTTCTTAACTACACGCTTTCCATCTGTTCGGGCGCCAGCTGTGACATACCTGGTGATGCCGGGTATTTCACTGCAATATATAACACTAAAGGAGGGTATCTTTTCCGTGAATGGGTCCCTGGATAAGTTGGTATAATATTGGGGAAGCTAATCAAAAATGGAAATACAATCATGAACAAGATTTATTTGCAAATCAAATTTGTTAATTACATGATCTGACAATCTTTATATACTCTGCCTTGGTACCAAGAGTTATTATAAGAGACATTTATTATACTTTCGGGGCCCCGACCAAATACCTTTGATGCTCGTAGAACAGCTCGCATCGACAGGATTGCCGACCTCTACAGCAGCTGCGGGCCGTCGGCGGCTGATGGCGTAGCGGTCGTCCTGGGCTGGTGACCTTGCGGCTCCTCCCCGACTCGGATCTTGATACCGCGGCGTTGCACTTCTCTCGAACCACCTTCCGTCGATGAATTTAATTACTCAACCTGCATCTATAATGCGTGCTGGTTCTAGTTCCGTACCACACTGTTTCGGTAAGGCTTCCACTACGCTAACTAACACGAACGCGATCGAATGTTCTATCGACGCGAATCTTTTATTCTACTGATACTTTAAATAGCTCATTCACGTGTCTACTATATTCCAGTCGCTAGTAGTTCATTAACTATACCGCATGTTCTCTTTGTCCATGCACTACCGGCGGGATTTTCGCCACACGTCCGAACTCTTCGTCGCTCCGCTAACGTCTGTCCTCTTCGCAACTTTCCTAACGACTCCCCCGGCCGGGAGCACGCCGGCCACGTCCTTCATCGACGGGCGGCACGGCCTGACTGTCCCAACGGCTGCTTACACGTGCTCGCTGCCCCGCTTCTAACCGACGTTCTCACGCTGGCCTCCCGGCGGTGGCACCGGTGGCGGAGCAACCGTCGCCAGCTCTCGTCGCTGCTCGCAGCGCCCGGCACACGCACCGCGCAGTCCAAAATAGATATTAATTACTTACACTAATGTTTTAATTAATGTAAGGGAACACATTCTGTGTTTCAATATATATATATATATATATATATATATATATATATATATATATATATATATATATATATATATATATATATATACTTGCAACAAGGATTAATAGGTACGAGAATATCGATTCGCCTTTCTTTCTCGAACGTGTTCTCGATGAAAGTAATTTTTTGTGGCGTCTTCTCGTGAGGCCTTTCTCGCTTACGAGAACGAGAGAGAATGTGTGGCATTTGACAAACATTTCCACTACTTTTCCCTCCCTTCCTTTCCGTTTTTCTGTCTCAGTTCTTTTGGGGATTTCCTTTACATTTTTATGAAATTTGCGGGGACTCTTCTAAACCGGGGGCCCGGATCCGGGCATGTAGCTTTAGGTGTATTGGATAACTAGTAAATGGATCAAGGCCTGATTGTTGTGGTGGTCTGTTATTTTTCATTCTTTCCATGTGTTTAAACAATTTTCTTTCGTATTCCTTAATATATTAATATAGGCTCTATTATTCTCCCTTAATCCAGGGGTGGCCAACCTTTTCAGCTGTCGCGCCAGATTTTAGAAATGTGATTTTCTGTCGTGACGCACAACCAATTTTTACTTTCTCGTACTCATTTCGTAAGAAGAGAAAGTATTGTAATCGTACGCCGTAAAAAGGCGAATTTTCGACAGAAAAAAACTCTTATTGCCGGGCACTGGTAACGAAAAAGTGGACAGATTTCGTTCCTACACATAGTATGAGTAAATTATTTCTCTTAATACATTTTGGAGTCAGATTCCATGTTTTGTGGGTATCTGATACCGAAAGTTCCATCTAACATCTTTCTGTGATCAAAGCTAAGGCCTAAACCATTCATTCGATTTTATCCAAAATTGATATTCCTCAATCGATTAAAATGAACTCGACAAGCAGTGAGTTTGAAACGGATTTTTTTTTTTTGCGTATTTTCCACGAGTAATATACTCAATAGTATTTTCAAAAAAATTCTCAAAAATGGCTACATATTTTTTAATTATTAAACTTTGCCCTCGGATAGCGTAAAAGGCGCTTAAGAGAGGTCTTGCTCTAATTTTCGTTAAAATCTCTTATATTTCGAAAATTGTCAAAAGTTCAAACTTTTTTCGGCGACTTCCTACAACTACAATATAGAAGATAGCTCCTTTTCTCTTAATGATACCTGTTTTTCAGACATAATGAAATAATGTTATGTACAATTTTTCGAAAATAAGAGTAGTTTTCGTATCATTTTGCGTGCGTAGGCAATTTTTAAACAACTGTTTCTCCTCAAAAACGGCACCAGCTTTTTTCTTTAAATTTTTTCCTTGTATGTATCAAAGGACGGTAAAAAAGTGGCGTTACTTACATTTCCGGCCCTGTATTTGCAAAAATTGTAACATTGCCATACGACAGTATTGAAGATCAAGATTTTTCTCTTAAATAAAATCTGTTCTGAAAAATCAGATCTTTAATAAGATCAAGTACAATTTTTCGCTTGAAACAATGGTGCAGATCTAATTTTCATTGAACTCCCTGAATTTTCGAAAATTACAAATATAGCAATAATGCAAGAAAGTATGTGCTGCTGTAGCATCACCAGATTTGCTAGTAGAATGGCTACTGCATAATTAGCTTTTGTACAACACATTTAATCTTGCGCTGCTCCAGTATATATTTGACGTTGAGCAGGAAGTTTTCGTGTTAAGCCTTTTATTATTATATAACCACAACCAACAGTATAATTAATGTTAAATCATATTATTCTCACGTTAACTTGTATTAAAGTTCGCATTACTTATTTATCATAGGTAATAATTTATCATGTAAATAAGTAGTACCCGTAAGATTGTAGATAAAATCCATTCCATTCGAAGCCTATTTTGAGTAGCGGCACAAGAATTTGAGTGACTGAAAATGTTAGGCTACTACTATTTTATTTTTTGTAATTTCTATATCTCGCCCTTTTCTCCAATTTAATTCTGGCAGAACAATTCAGAAAAAACAAACTAAAAACGTTCAATGACAGCTCGCCACGTATGTTGCATAAAGCAACGTGTTCTTATTCTCAGTGATGCCAGCGCGGCATACTGAAGTAACACCAATGCCGAGTATGATAAACATTATTTATTTTGACCGAATTTAATTTCAATATAATTTTATACGAAGAGTAAATAGCAATTTTCTGGCGATATTATCCCCTCCTCGAGCTGTAAGCATACAGACCGCAGGCGCCTAGAAACCTAATAAGTTACACAGGTGCATAACCTGTAAACGGGGAATTCCAGGAGGGAGGAGGGGGGATAAATCTGACCTCGTGACTAGGGAAGTGCGTTGTCCGGAGCGCCTACTGCGTCGCGGAGGCGGAGGCGCTCGAGCGGTCGGAGTGACCTCGACGTTGACGACGAAGAAAATTGACGATTGGAATTCGTATAGAAGCAACTGAAAGGCCCTGGTCTTTTTGATTGGTGAATATTTGTGATATTTGGGCTCGGGAATCCAGGTAACCGTTCTATTTTAGTAACAAATGCCTTCAATAAAGTGAAGTTAATTATTTCTAATGGGCATTTATTGTCATGCAATTTCGATATTTTTAATTAGTGAGATTTGCATAACCGGATTAAAATGCATTAGAATGAAGGAAACGTAAATTCATGCTATGTCAATTTCAAAACATACCACCCAAAATAAAACAATAATGATGGTCTCTTTGGCTATCTATTCGCAAATTGTGATCAATGATTTGCAATGCTACTTAAAATATTACCTATGTATGAGATTTCTTGTTCCTTAACACGGTACATAAATAAGAGGTCCCACGTTCTTGCTCCTTATGGCATGACTAGGCTAGGACACAATGAGACTATTTTCATGTTTTGAATTATAAAATTAATTTTGAATGGTATTATTCAAATAATGTTTCAACGATGTAACTGTTATAGTAATAAATTTTACAATAATTTCATGGATTTGAACTAATTATGTATTAATTGAAAACTGCAACTACCTGTAAAAAATTGATTACAGTTGTCTATAATATAATATAAGAACGTAATACAAGAATGCTCTACAATATGTGTGTGTGCAAAGACTTAATTATTAGTCTTCAAAATGTTCTCTTCAATTGATGTTTTCAGATTTTTTCCAACATCCTTGAGATTCGTGCTTCTTGAAGTATCAGGCAATGGAATGGGCAAAGATAGGGGTACAGGTTGTCAGCATGGTGTACCGTTCCCAAAGTATGACCTATCATGATTATTTGAACCACTTAAAGTATGTCTGAAAGTGTTATATTCTCATTGTTAATTTGTTGTGCCAACAGATGAGAACTTTCATGAAGTAAAACGTGAAAGAGATCTTTATAAAAAGGAAGGCAAGTTAATTTTTTTGTACTTTTAATTATGGGTATTACCTTTGAGTTTAAAAAACCAAAAACATTAAACATAAATATGTAGGCTTAAATTGACATTTAAGCAATATTGACTATTTTTGTTTCGTATAAAAGATAAGTCTTTCCAATTTGAGATGGCTTTGAATAGTTTTTCAGTGCATAACTCAGTATTTCAATTTCTTCAGAAGGAAGCTTGTGTAATAGGGAAAGAAATAATAGTTTTGTGGTTTATGATCTAGTTAATTGAAAAAAATTGGGAGCTAACAATTGACATGTTAAGAAAAGAATATGTAGTTTTTCAGGAAATCTAAAGAATGACAAAAATATTCAAAATGCAGTTCTAATTCTAAGTGAAAATAGTAGCATTCAGTGAAATTTGTATTAAACAACCACTGTTGATTCTGAGAAAATATAGATTTTTAAAGGGGTTGCTGCTTAATTGGGGAAATCTCTCAAAAAACAGTATATTATTAGTAGACTTCAAATGTTTAGGAAAGTGCATGATAACATATATTTCTGAAATATTATTATGAAAAAATTAAATTATGAAAAATTGAACATTTTTCGACTACACATTAATGAAATTTTTTCCTTTGACTAAAATGGCTTTTTTGATTTAAATTGTTATATACTTGGACTTAAATGGCTTTTTACAATTATTTGCTAACCTTTTAAATGCATATAAAAGTATTTATCTTTCTCATAAAATGTAAAATCATTTTGAGTTTTAGTAACCCCAATACTTCTATTGGGTGATGAACTACCATATCCTTGTGTGCATTCTACATTCTGTGACTTAGAAGTGCTATACCTTTTTTTTCTCACTCTTCTACACAGAATTAAAAACTTCAAGTGGTTGGTCTTGGATGAGCACTGCGCACAGATTCCAGTCATAACCCAGTCTCTTGCATGTTAGGGAACAAGTCGATAACTCTGCCTTCTGTCAATGATAGTCTACCACACCAGATGATCTTCCAGCAATGTAAGACAAGGAAGATTGTTAATTCAAAGAATTAAATGTTAGGTCACTTTCATACCTTTTGTCTAATTAAAAGAGGTGGAATTCAAATGGAGCAAGCAGATGTGATTCCATATAAGGGGCCACGGTTTATTGTCTCTAATCCTCCACATCCTCCACATCCTCCACATCCTCCAATTTCCTCCAATCTCCTCCTCCTCTCTCCACATCCTCCAATTTCCTCCAATCTCCTCCTCCTCTCTCCACATCCTCCAATTTCCATGAGAATGAAGCTAAGGCTAAGGTATTGTGAAAATCCTTTTTTTAATGTTGACAATGTTCATTTTTACCTAATGTATAGTATATGTTGCTTGAAAGTGGTCTCTGAAAAGGGGTAAAGTGCAAAAATTGCTATGTGCTGTGAACAAACATTTTATCGGATTTTATATCTTTGTTAACACACTACATGTTATTTCTTTTTCAAAAAATATATTTAACATAGGTCATTATTCTGTTTTGTATCACTCTACGCAAAAGTAGTAACATTTTTGTGGAACCCAGGTTGATCAATACCGATACTATTAATTTTTGCAATGTCATTTTAAACTGAAAGTTAACAGTCAAATTATTTCATCACAACTGCTGTACTTCAATTTCAACTGAATTATAAAAAAAAATCATATTTACTTCATAATAATGAATTTATTGTTGAAACACATTTGTAGCTTATATACCTTAACTGAATTAGTTTTAATGTCTAGTAAAGCAACAACTTCCCTTTAATGAAAGATTACATGAATGTGCAAGTTCAAGGCATATACTTTTCTTGGAATGGAATTTTTCGTGGTTGCCTTCACTGCCTGAAAATAATTTGCCAATAATCATATTCATATAAATTATTTTAGTACATTTATATCAAAAATCTTACACAACAAACTAATTGCAAAATTATTTTTCTCTTGCAGCTGAATGTTTGAAATCTCATTTACGTGATGTAAAGAGATATGCTAATGGTAAGGTTCATTTTTTTTGCCATGTTTTAATTGGAGTTATTCTTGCATCTGTATCAGTGTATCTACTGTTCTGAGTTAATACGCTTGGTTTACAGGAAATGCATACAGGCCTAAACCCAACACACACAACTACAAGAAGTAAGTTGAATGATAATTGTTAAAAAATAATTTTCCTAAAATTCTTACTTTTCTTTTCTGTAAGAGAATTGATTCTGAGTAGTAAATTGAAGTAAGAGGTTGATTTTAAATGCAAAAAGTGCAAGAATACTGAAAGTGTTTAAATTTCAAGTCATAATTAATTCATATGAAGTAATTTGATTAGTGTCAATTAATTAATTTTACTATAAGAATAATGTTTGTCGTTTAAGAATAAAAAATAATTTTTCTGTGTGTCATGTTAGTTTTGGAAATCTTTCCAAAGTCAAGAAAATTTGTTGCCCTGCATAATGAACAAATTAATTCTAATTGAATTGTAGTTATTTACATTATAGAATGAAACTTACTACAAGGAATTTGGAAACTGATATTAATTTATTTGTTTGAACATTGTTTATAGGGATTTTAACAAAGGTCACCCTGAAACATCAAAGAGAGAAACGACAGCTCATAATCAAAAACAATTTACTGAAAAAAGGTCTTATGGAAATAGTAGAGGGGAAAATAGCAGAGGATTTGGACAAAATAATACACAACAATTATCTCAAAATACACAACAACCATCTTCTTGGTTTGGATTGTGGGGTTTTAGTTCTAGTTCTAGTTCAAGTTCAAGTAATGTAAAAAACAATTACAATGGTTCTTCGAATTCACGTGGTTCCTCAGGAAGAGGCAATTATTCTCACTCTAGAGGCAGGGGTGGTGGTAGAGGGAATGGAAGAGGAAGAGGTTTATCTCATCAGTGAGGAGAAGTGAGAAATATCAGATGCTTTTTCCAGGTATAACCTTGTGAAATAAATGATGCCGAATAAAAATTGAAGTTAATGATGGCTATTTCAGTAGATTTCACTGAAGTAATTTGGTAAAAAATGTTTACTTATGTTAGTATGAACATTTTTAAAAATTCAAACAAATATTTTGAAACAATACATAATAAAAACAGTTTCACAAACTATGAGTTATTAGAAAACGGGGAGATATTTGAATGAAGAATTTGATATATATTTTGTCACTGTAATTTTGTATATCCTGACACTGAATTTGTATATCTTGTTATATTTGTGTATCTTGTTTGATATATATCTTGTCACACTGATTTTGAGTATTGAACAGTGTGGTTGGGAATAAAAGCTTTTTTACTCTCTCTCTGAATTATAAATTATGAAAGGTGCATTTTCACAAGCAATGAAGAATGTCAATAAGAAATAGCACAAATATGTTGACATAGGTATTTTTGGGGAGCAAATATTTCTTTTAGTTGATGATTGATTTTTTATTATTTTCTCATTGATTTGGCCGTAAATTCTATCATTATTAGTATTATTGTAAGCAAATAACAATGGTGTTGGTGAGAAAGGAAGGAAAGGATGGCATTTTTCACTATTAAGAAAATATAACTCTTAAATGAAGTGCTCACAATTCTGTTGCCTCTTGCTTCTAATAAAAAAGTAAATTGTAAAAAAAATATTTCAAATGTATTTATTCATTACAGTTTAAGCTATAAATATATATAAAGATAAACTTCAAATTGCCCAATAAATACAGAGAAAAACAAATGTAAAAAATAATTTGTAAAATTAAATTTTAAAAAATAGTCATTTCTTGTATCACAATAATTGCCCTGATAATTGTAGTATTGGGTATGGTAATTGATAATTATTAAATTATTATTTAAATATTATTCAATTTTTGTTAACCCTATAGGCGTAGATGTTTAATGAAACAAAGTTTATATTAATTAGTCATTACATTTTGATTAATGCGATAGGAGTGATGTCATGAAAAAGAATCTCAAACCTAAACGCACCAGTGAGCAAAATTTGTGAATTACTTCTGTTCCAAGTAAAATTGTTAATGGTCAGACACATCTGGGATGTCATGCCTGCCATGCAAGAGTGTCTGGAACTGTGAAGTGAATGTGTGTGAATATAATGAAATTAATTAATTTGCTAATATGGAAATAGTCAAATCATTTTGGTGCTTTGTTCACAGAGTAATGAGTGGTGACAATGAGTTTAATTACTGTATTATAGATGTTAAAAATTTATTGTGGCAGGATAACTTCAAATAGGCTATTTTAATTTTTGGGGGTGGATCCATTGAAAAGCGAAGAGAAACAATTATCAGAAGAATCATGATTTTAAAAAAAGTGCTTTTTCTCCTCAAAATATTATTAATGGGAAGAAGCATGCAACAATACAACAGTATAAGTGTTATATAATTAATAAACATTTTAAAAGATTTAGTAAATAACCTTACTGGTAATGACATTGATACTCTTTCCTCCACTTTAATAAGTCATCCATAGTTGGCTGAATGAAGAAAAATATTTCTGACAGATTTCCCATCAACATTAATGATGTTAGTTATTGTTGTATTTAGAAGAGTTTCTTTAAGTTATAAAGCGTTTATTTAAATGTAGTTACAAAGGTAGTACCTCTTTTGGTAAATTATTTGCAAACGAATCTCTTTGTATGTGCCAAACTATTTCCGTAACAGATGATTTTTTATTTAAAATGTGCAGTATTTTGATACTTAATGATAAACTTGTCCTTGAAAACTTGCAGTTTTCTGAAATATAAATATAAAGTCTCTGAATTTAGTTGTTTCCAACCACTTCAAAAAATCAGTTAAGTGTACATTGAGTTAGTGGAGTAATGACTTTTATCAGATATGCTTTTTCTATGAATAGGTTCTTAAACATAGTATGTTTTATTTGTAGACATAATGCAAGAGGACATGCAACATTTACACCCTTGAAACATTTGTTACATAACTTCTTTGCATTGCATTTTTCTTTTTTTTGAAAAAAATAAGCGAGATTGTTGAAAATTCATTTAATCAAAATAAATTAATATTGAAGATTGTTGAAAATTCATTTAATCAAAATAAATTAATATTGAAGACTAAAAATCTGTACTGAAGTAGATTTATATTTATATTTATTCAGTCAAAAAACAAAAGAAACAGTAGAAACTGTATGTGACATAGGGGAGAAAAGATTATCTGCCCATGATTTCTTGAGTTCCAGAATCCCTTCCTGTCATTTTAACTATAAATAATTGAAAGGTGAGAAAAAGTTTTACATAAATAAATAAATAAAATCAATTTTAAAATCGTAAGATTACCAATATTTGAAAAATAGTCATTTTCGTTTCTAAGTTATAGTAAACTTAGTTGCATCGTTAAACAAATTGCAGATATGATTTTTCTACATTGCAAACAAAATAGTAATTCGCCCTTACCTCGTACTCCTACTATTTCAAGCAAAAGGAGAGTTCCACAAAACATGCGCATAGTGAAGCTACACTTAAATCCAGAAGCAAAACAAGATGCCATCTCAGCATTTGCTCAATGTATCAGGGAAACTGGACAAAAACCTGATCGAGATGGGGATCCGGATTGACCCGGAAGCTGAAGTACATTATTTGTTACAAGCATATTAAGTCTTTTTAAAAAAATATACAACATAAATGTAAACTAACTCATTATATATTACTGTTTTGCTAAAATAAACATTATTTTTGTTTTTGATGATCAGTACAGTCTCTAATAGTATAGAAACAGTTATGCAATAGAAAAGATTTTACTTTTAACTTAAATTTGTGAACCAACTTCAATTGTTTAATGTCATCTGGCAATGCGTTCTGAAGTAACGTACATGTATTACATGTCGATTTCTGGTAGTGAGCTGTTGATACTGACACTTGATGAACATGATTTTTATGACTTGTGTTGTAATTATAATTATTGATTGCGTGAAATTGAAAATTGCATGAAAATATGCTCCCACCATTAAGTAAGTCACTTTTGACAAATATTACAGATTCGTAAATGTATAGGCAAAGCAGTGGTAAGATTCTAAGGTCAATGAAGAGAGGCTTGCAACGGTAAGGCGGAATGTACATTCCATTTGAGGTTTGACTCAATTGACAGACCTAGAAATTTTGTTTCCTGAACATCACCTAATTGCATATTATTTATTTTCAATGGAGCATGCGATAGCTGATTCAGAATGCAAAATTGCATTATAACTGTTTTTCCTTCATTAACTATTAATTTGTTATTACCAAACCAATTAAAAATTTCTAAAATTGTACTATTTATTGTTTGTTTTTTGCAAAGAACATTCGTGCCATCAGCAAACAGAACCGTTCTGCCGTTTTTAATAGAGGACGGCATATCGTTTACATATAACAGAAAGGGGATAGGACCTAAGATTGAGCCTTGCAGAACCCCATATTCAATTGGTAAAGAATTGGAGAGATAAGTAAATTATGTCCTTTCGTGCCAGGACGGTATTTCTACTTTTTTGAGATGGATGTTTAAGGTATGAAATTATCCAATCTAGGGCGATACCACAAATTCCATAAGAAGGTAATTTTGATACCAAGATGTTATGGTCAATAATGTCAAAAGCTTTCGAAAGATCTAAAAATATTCCAATGGGTGTTTTGTTTTGGTCCATTGAAGCAAGATCTTTAAGAAAAGAAAAAATGGCAGTTTCGATAGATTTTGATTTTCTAAACTTGTATTTTGAGACTGAAAACGCTTAGTTTTTCCTGAGAAAAGTTTTCATTCGCATATAGAAACGCCTCTCTAATATTTTAGAGGAACCTGACAAAAGAGAAATTGGTTGGTAATTTTGAATTTCATTTAGGCTCCCTTTTTTAATAAGTGGCTTAATTTTTGCTATTTTGAAAATATTCTGTGCATAATGAAGCATTGAAAATGTGAGTTAACGGGTGTATAAAGGCAGGTACCCAAGTTTTCAATAAACAATCCGGAAATTCATCTAAACCAGATGAATATTTATTTTTGGGAAGGTAATGATGTTGAATTTGACGGTTTTAGTCCCTTATTGAGTTCAGCAGCAAATCTAGAAAAGTGTTGGTTGAAGATATTTGACACTTTTTCCGGACTACTATATTCTCCTTCATTATCCTTTAAAGCAACATTCTGTACTAAGTAACGAGATGATGTGGTCGTATTTTTTACTATATTCCACATTGCTTTAGTTTTGTTACTGGCGTTTAAAATATCATGATTATTTTTCATTATTTTTGTCTGAACTATTACTTTTCTTAAGATTCTTTTGTAGTGTAGTAGACATGGAAACCGGGTGATACGTTATGATGTTGAGAAATAAAGTAAAGTGCACGTTTGTTTTTACATGATGTTCTTATACCTTGTGTGATCCAATTATTATTTTTTCCGTGAAATATTTATTTTTTTCTTTTCGAGAGGAAAGCATGCATTAAAGGGAAATGAAAGTTTTGAGAAAAATGTATTATATATTTCATAGCGTTATAAACTGTGTCCCATGATTCTTTCAGCAAGTGGTCCGTAAATAATTTTATGTTAACTTTAGTGAATGCTCTACACATGCGTGAATAATTTGTGTCAGAGTTCATGTTATTAGTAATTGTAAGAATTTGTGCATCATGGTCACTGTAACCAAGATTAGTAGTTTTTATTTCATATCTAGTTGTGGTTTTGTTAATTATAATTTGATCTATTGCTGTTTGTGATGTAAATGTATTCCATGTAGGTACATTCACTATAATATCTAAATTAAAAGAATGCAGTAAATTGAGAAACTGCTCTTAACATAAGTAACATAAAAGTATATAATTAGTACAAAAGCACTAATAAATAAGAGACTAAAAGAAGGGCAAAGTATTGTTTTATTGCCCAAAATTACAATGAAATTTTACAAAAGAAATTAATGTCTGACAAAGTGGGATTTTTCCTCTCACATCTTCCAACTCCTTCCCCCTCTTTTTTTTTGGCTCTTCAATCTTCTCATCACTCTCCTCTTCCTCCACATAATATTATTTTTGAAAAATCTTAGCACTAGGCATACTTGCTGTAAAACTATAGTTAAAGGAAAAAGTATTCTGGAAGAAGTATGTTTATTTACCCCCGCCAATTATTTTAAATAAAGTATGTTTCAGTATTCTTTATTTTATTTATTGCTTTTAGTATTTAGATTGAGTTATTTAGTAACTTTATAATATGCCTCCAAACTTCTGTGCTTAGAATGCACCGTGTGGTGAAGACTTTTGATCAATTTTCCTGCTTTCCCCTCTTCAAAATAAAAATATTCATGGTTTCCTTTGATTAGTAAATCGGGTGCAACTGCTAAATCTATTACTCCCGTAAGTAATGTGCATGTTGTAATAGTATCTCATCAGTGTGGCAACGCTCTAGCCGGGACAAAGTAAGCTCCCGACTGGTCTGACAGTGCATGTGAGTCTAACTGTAAGGGGTGAGAATAGGACAAGGAAGAGGAAGGAAATATCGCGCTCTGTTTGTGGCCGGTTTGTAAGGGTACTGCTCTGGCATTTGCGAGGTGTTGACCGGAGAAACCACGGAAAGCTACCGATCAGAGCAGCCAGTCGCTAGAATTCTCCAGACTGGCTAAATTCGACCTAGCTGTCAAGCCAGTGCCAAAAATCCTGCCACCGTCGGGACTGGAACCCAGGACTTCCTGGTCAGAGGCACTTTAGGATTCCTTTGAGTAGATCTGTGTTGCAGACAGTTAACTTTTAAGGTGTCTCAATATTAACGGTATCGTTGATGTCTGATGGCTGTGGAGGTGCACCTTAGAGTAGAAGATGCACGATCGGGCACGGATTATGCACGGAGCAGCCACTTCGGTGCCCTGGCAGTGAGGCGGATAAGATGCAAAGACATCACACACACACACACAAACCCAACACCAAGACAGGAAAACTGAAAGAAAGGAAGAGAAAAGCAAGAAATTGTGGTCAAATACCGCATATTCTCAAATGAAATAACGACTAGACCCTCGAAAATCTCTTTTAATCGAGAACTCGCTCGAGAAAGAGGCGATTCGTACTCGGCTGCAAGCACATATAAGAATTGCCCTGTAGACATTTTCCTTCCTGTGTGCCCTATCTTTCGGGGCCTGTCTTCCAGGATATCAGCCATCTGATCTTATATTCACAGGCGGGCTATCAGGGATGAATGACGACCCCCCAGACTGTTTTGAGAGGGGCTCCGTAGTCCCATGTAATAAACCTTTTTGTTTTCGTAAATATGAGCAATCCATGATAAAATGGCATATATAATGTGCAGATCAGTTTTTTGACTTACAGTGATAATGACAAACGGATTCTTACATTAATCTATCCGGATATTATTGCCGTATCAATGGTTGAGTTAGTATTATTTACTTATTGTCCAGAGATATTAAATTTGAAAAAAAAGATGTTCGGCATTTTATTAGTTGAAAGGTCAACACTCGTGCTGTAGTCATTGACTCTATTTTTCAATAAATATGAAGTTTTATGGTTTTGAAGTTCTTAGGGTACTGCTCCAGCATTGGATATTGATAGGAGAAACCACAGAAAACTATACGGCCGCTAGAATTCTCCCCCAGATAACGGCTGAACTCGGCCTAGCTATGTCGCCAGTGTCGAACATTCTGCCTCCATCAGGACTCGAACCCTAGTTCCTCCCAGTTGAGGCGCTGTTGTGACACGGGTTCAGGCCCTGAGCCATGTCGCCAGTGTCGAACATTCTGCCTCCATCAGGACTCGAACCCTAGTTCCTCCCAGTTGAGGCGCTGTAGTGACACGGGTTCAGGCCCTGAGCCATCTCAGTCGATCTGAGATCAAGGAAAAGTCACAGAGAGTGAAGCTGTATTTAAGTGAAAATCGTCAGCTGTACTAATAAACTTCGTGGTGGCAGCAGAGATATTAAGGAATATAAGGGTGTGAATGTAATAATTAAGGAAATATTTAATGAGGATTTAATGTAAGGAAACGAGTTACGAAAGTTACAATTTGATCAAAATAATCTGTATTCTTTGAAGGAACGTTCCTTGAAATATACTAAAAATACTTGCTCATCTCAACACAAAACTCTATGTTACCAATTCATAAAGAATTCTGGCAAAGCAGTTTTCTTATCCTCTAGCTTCTGTCAGCAACATCAAGTACGTGTACGACCCTTTCAGAATCTGAAACAAATCATTTATTATATATGTAGCGCCAAACATTGTGTGACGTACTGTGGGGAGTGCAATATGTGCATGGTTTCCTGAGATCTGGGATGTGGTCGAAGTCATACAAGTATTGTTGCCACATTGACCGCCAAATTGTTTCAAATTTGGCGCCTCGTTTCAAATAAAGCACTTTTGATGTTCTTTGAAGGCGTTTCAGAAGAAAGGATCATACGTTTCAAATTTCGCGTTCAGGAGATAGTCTAATTGGAATAAAAAAAGTCGCGCGAATTTCTTCCCGGTTGATCAAATACTCACTTCTTTCGTACAGTTCCTTGACGGACATTGTCAACTGTTTCCTGTAAGTTCGGAGCGTCACAGAAAGATCGCATCAGCCTCTGGGCAGCCCCGCCTAAAATATACCATTGTCAAATTTCGCTGAACCCAGCGATTTCCACCTCAGACGCCACGACGCGTCACCAACTCGCATTGTCATCAGAGGCACTGGTTGCATTCGTAACGTGAAGTAAAACGACGAAATTTGTAAAGAAACGTTTGATTTCGTCTGGACAGAGGTAACCGTGACAACCTCTTCAATACTCGTTAATCCAAGTAAGAATCTTTGTAAATTGTGTGTGGTTTCTTTTTCAGGACACTCTTGTCTGATGGAAAACTATCGATAGAAGAGGCGATGTTTCGTTGCAGCTTCTGCTAAATGCTCTCCCAACTTATCTTACGCGTATTTCGCAGCGTCAACACGTATTAAGTTGAATTATGAAAAAAAAAAAGCGTTTTGAGATAGATTTGATATGAAAATATTCGCTGTCGTATAATAAAAACTATTTGCAAAGGCATATCAGTTACAGATTTAGGCTATTATCCCAAGTGCTTTACATGAAGGATTCCACTCACAGTCGCGATAAAACGATTATTAGAATACCTACATATTCCCGAAATAGCTCAAGAAAACAGAGACATTGAAGTTACTTTTACGTCAAGAAGCAAAACAAAGGGCCATCTCAGTATTTGCCCAAAGGATCAGGGAAGCTGGATGAAAAACCTGATCGAGATTGGGGTTGTTGACCCAGAAGTTGAGGTACAATACTTCTAGGCATATTTGGTCTTTTAGAATTATACAGAATAAATGGTTATATAAAATTGTACTTAAAATTGTGTATCGATTTTAATTGTTTAATGCCATTTGGCAACGAGTTGCAAAATAATGAATATGTCTGTGAATATTTTATAGGTAGCAGTTGGTACTGACACCTCGTGAATATGATTTCTACGTCGAGTGTTAGAGTTATATACATCTGTATTTGTTGGAGATATGTTCCCGCCCTTGAGTAAGTCATTTTTTACAGACTACCAAAGAGAGGTGTACAAGAATCACGTGGGTGGGAGTTACTTATTATTCGTACAATTCTTTTCTGTTATCTTGTTACGGTATTTTTGTAAGGGAGTTATATGAGGTGATTGACCAGAATGTTGTGCCATATGTCAAGCGGGAAAGAACATTCGCGAAATATACACGAGCAACATTAAAGTGAACTAAATTTGAGAGAATTATGAATGCGTAGCGTAATGAACTTAATCGTGTGTTCAATTCATTAAAGTGGATGTTCTATTAGAGGTTGAACTGAACAGAGAGACCTAAAAAGTTTGCCTCAACTCTAGTCACTGGCATGTCGTTTATAATCAATGGAGTGGACAATTGTTTACTTGAAACGGAAAACTTCTTTGAAACCGTTTTCCTTTGTTATTACGAATGAAATTTGAAACATCTGATATAATAGTAGTTACTATTTCTTTATTGCAAAGAGTTTATGTATCATCAGCAAAGATATATGTTCTACCATCTCGAAGAGCCGAGGGCATATCATTTATGTACGAAGTAGAAGAAGAAGATTATAGTAAGAAGAAAATAGGATCTAAAATCAAACCCTGCGAGATCCCATGCGCAATTGGTAATGCATTGGAAAGCTGAGTAAATAAGGTCCCTTCATTTTAGAGAGTATTTCTCCTCTCCGAGGTCATTGTTTAAGATACGAACATAACCAATCTAGAGCAATACCACGAATTCCATACGAAGGTAATGCTGCAAGGAAAATATTAAAAATGATGTCAAATGCATTTCAGATATTTCAAAATATACTCATAGGTGCTTTATTTTTACTTTCCCTTATACGTACGTATATACATAGTATAGGGAAAGTTATGTAATGCTGCGGAATATCGATTTGGAGATTTCAACGGAAATACACATTTTGGGATCCCCTGATATCGAAAAAGTGTCTGTCTGTCCTTCCGTCTGATGTATGTGAACAACACTAGGGCCTAAACCATGCTTAGGAGTTTTTGCAAATTGAAGAAACTCCTATCTATTTGGCCAGAGTCGAAGCTCTGCAATTTTGAAAAACATTCATTCGATTTTGGGGGTACTTTACATGAAGTTCCTGGGACATTTTCAAAATTTTCTAAAAAAGGCTCCAAATTTTTTTCTTTAAATTTCTTGTAAAATACACTTATAAAGGTAGCATAGATTTTCACGTTTATCTCTAAATTTTCGAAAATTTCAATAGTTTGAACTTTTTGCCAGTCTTAAAGAGATTTTTCCTTCAAATTAAATTTGTTGTCCATAATTTGTTCTTTCATTAAGGTCGTGTACATTTTTTTGAAAATTTTAGTAGTTTTCGCACAATATTGCGTGCAATGTCAAAAAATTACAAAAGCAAGCTTTCCCAAAAAAGACTACAAATTTTTTCTTTAAACTTCTGGTAGGGATTGTTCTAAATGCACTCTATGAAATGACATAAACGCCATATTGCTATATTCTTCTGTTTTTTCAAAAATGACAAAAATTGTAATTTTGTTGACTTCTCTTTCACGTAGTGGTATTGTGGTGAGTTATCGTTGGCATATACAATGAAATAATTATATGAGTCGTCATTGCCTACAATATTGTTGGCAATGACGACTCATAATTATTTCATTGTCTTTCACGTCCTTAATATTTACACTAGCGATAATTTGTTAACATATTTATGAGTATATGTGCTTTAAATAACGTAATATAAAGCTTCTCGAAAACTTAATCAGTTTCTGTCAAAACTAGATCAAAATTTCGCAATTTCAGAAACTCTCAAATGCTATTTTCTCAAAAACGACTTCAATTTTTTCCCACATTTTTCAAAAGGTTAGTGTTAATTGCACTCTTTAACATATTAAAGAGTGCAATTAGCAATAACCTTTCTAATAGTTTGAAAAGATTACACAAAGTAATTTTTCGAAAGATCTCTCACGCCATTAATATGCACATTTCCAGTAATTTATAAACACTATTGTATTTGTGAGTTGAAGTACTTCAAATGAAGTTTGTCGAAAACTCAAAAATTTTCTATGAAAACGAGCTTCAAATTTCGAATTTACAGTACCGCTTAAACGAAAGATTTTTAAAAACGGCTCCAAATTGTTCGAAGGAAATTGCCATTTAGGTCTTGGTTTTAGTGTTATTTAATAATCTTAAAATAATATTTCCGCTCTACAATTAGGAGACCGAAAAATTAAAAGAATTTTAAAAATATTAACATTGGGCGGCGAATGGGCTGGCAAGAGGATGGGGCAAGTCAGCATAGTTAGCCCAGACTGAGGAAAATAGAAAACGAATACGAAAAAGTTTGTCCCATTTGTAGCAACACTAGCTACTTTCTTGTATATGTGCATAATTACGGAGTAATATACGTAGTATAAAGTTATGTAATGTTGCCGAAAATCGATTTCGAGATTTCGACGGAAATACACGTTTTGGGGGCCCCTGATACCGAACAAGCGTTTTTTTCAAAACGTCCGTCTGTGAGGACCACTAGCGCTTAAACCATACGTAGGATTTTTTCCAAATTAAATAAACCCCTTGTCCATCTGGCTCAAGTCAAAGCTTTGAGATTCTGAAAAACTTTCATCAAAATTCGGGGATACTTTACATGAATCCCGGACATTTTCAAAATTTTGTCAATAATTGCGCCAAATTTTACAAAATTGTAATTGTATTGAAATATCTCTCACATATTTTATACCCACATATCAGACGATTTATATACTTTACTGCATTTGTGAGTGCATGTGTTTCAAATGACTTCCAATAACGTTTTTCGAAAAATACTTTGCTGTGAAAATGAGCTCAAAAGTCCGTGATTTCATCAGGAAATAGAAAACTAATAGGGGGAAAGTGTGTGCCATTCTGTAGCACCATTAGTTATCTATTGAAGAAGCGTCATCTTTGAGAAAAGAAAATATGGATGATTCAGTAGATTTTGATTTTTTAAATTCATGTTTGCAATCTGACAACGCTTCGAATTTAGTGAGAAAGATTTCCATTCGTAGGTAGAAAACTCACGAAGGAGACATTAGCCGGTAATTTTGAATTTAATTTTTTGTTGCATTTTTGAAAGGTGATTTAATCATAGCTTTTTCGGAAAATTTCTGGAAATGTTTCGGCGCTTATGGATGCATTATATACGTTAATCAACGGTAGAAAAACAACAGGAGATAAAGACTTTAACAAACAGTTGGAAAATTCATCTCACCCGAGGAATATTAATTTTTTAGAGGATTATTAATATTTTGACATTTCATAGAAAAAAGTTTCAGAAATAAAACATCGTATCGAACAGTTTTCTTAAAAGGCATGCTGAATTTTGGGGATTTAGGTCTTTTGTGAAATCAACCACAATTTTCGAAAAGTAATGGTGGAAGAGACAGGACATTATTGCCGAATCGTTTACTTCTCTATTTCTATAATTTGGATTCCTTACATGGTTCCCACATCCAACCAGTATTAAAAATGTGCGTATTAGAAAAATAACTCTAAGGAAAGATGACTTGAACTTATATATTATTAATTATAATATTAGTAATATCAAATTAAAGATAATTGCCAAAAGTAGTTAATAATAGGGACGGACGGAGTGTGATGGCTGTTCTCACCGGGACGAGGGGTGATGGGAGTATGATGGGGGTACTCACTGCAGCGAAGGTGTGAAGGGAGTATGGTGGGGTACTCTCCGGGGCGAAGGTGTGGAGGGAGTGTGATGGAGACACTCACCGAGGCGAAGGTGTGGAGGGAGCGTGGCGTGGCACTAACCGAGGCGAAAGTATCGAGGGAGTGTTGTGGAGGCACTCACCGATACGAAGGTGTGGAGGGAGCGTGGCGTGGCACTCACTGAGGCGAAGGTGTGGAGGGAGTATGGCGTGGAACTCACCGAGGCGAAGGTGTCGAGGGAGCGTGGCGTGGCACTCACCGAGGCGAAGGTGTGGAGGGAGCGTGGCGTGGAACTCACCGAGGCGAAGGTGTAGAGGGAGCGTGGTGGCGGCACTCACCGAGGCGAAGGTGCGGAGGGAGCTTGGCGTGGTACTCACCGAGGCGAAGGTGTCGAGGGAGTGTTGTGGAGGCACTGACCGAGGCGAAGGTGTGAAGGGAGCGTGCCGTGGCACTAACCGAGGCGAAAGTATCGAGGGAGTGTTGTGGAGGCACTCACCGATACGAAGGTGTGGAGGGAGCGTGGCGTGGCACTCACTGAGGCGAAGGTGTGGAGGGAGTATGGCGTGGAACTCACCGAGGCGAAGGTGTCGAGGGAGCGTGGCGTGGCACTCACCGAGGCGAAGGTGTGGAGGGAGCGTGGCGTGGAACTCACCGAGGCGAAGGTGTAGAGGGAGCGTGGTGGCGGCACTCACCGAGGCGAAGGTGCGGAGGGAGCTTGGCGTGGTACTCACCGAGGCGAAGGTGTCGAGGGAGTGTTGTGGAGGCACTCACCGAGGCGAAGGTGTGGAGGGAGCGTGGCGTGGCACTCACCGAGGCGAAGGTGTGGAGGGAGCGTGCCGTGGCACTCACCGAGGCGAAGGTGTGGAGGGAGCGTGGTGGAGGCACTCACCGAGGCGAAGGTGTGGAGGGAGCGTGGCGTGTCACTCACCGAGGCGAAGGTGTGGAGGGAGCGTGGTGGAGGCACTCACCGAGGCGAAGGTATGGAGGGAGCGTGGTGGAGGCACTCACCGAGGCGAAGGTGTGGAGGGAGTGTGGCGTGGCACTCACCAAGGCGAAGGTGTGGAGGGAGCGTGGTGGAGGCACTCACCGAGGCGAAGGTGTGGAGGGAGTGTGGCGTGGCACTCACCGAGGTGAAGGGGTGGAGGGAGTGTGGTGGGTACTCTAACCCAGGCGAAGGTGTGGAGGGAGTGTGGCGTGGCAATCACCGAGGTGAAGGGGTGGGGGGAGTGTGGTGGGTACTCTAACCCAGGCGAAGGTGTGGAAGGAGTGTGGCTTGGCACTCACTGAGGCGAAGGGGTGGAGGGAGTGTGGTGGGTACTCTAACCCAGGCGACGGTGTGGAGGGTGTGTGGCGTGGCACTCACCGAGGTGAAGGGGTGAAGGGAGTGTGGTGGGTACTCTAACCCAGGCGAAGGTGTGGAGGGAGTGTGGCGTGGCACTCACCGAGGTGAAGGGGTGGAGGGAGTGTGGTGGGTGCTCTAACCCACGCGAAGGTGTGGAGGGAGTGTGGCGTGGCACTCACCGAGGCGAAGGTGTTGAGGGAGTGTGGTGGGTATTCTCACCGAGGCCAAGGTGTGGAGGGAGTGTGGCTTGGCACTCACCGAGGCGAAGGGGTGGAGGGAGTATGGTGGGTACTCTAACCCAGGCGAAGGTGTGGAGGGAGTGTGGCGTGGCACTCACCGAGGCGAAGGTGTGGAGGGAGCGTGGTGGAGGCACTCACCGAGGCGAAGGTGTGGAGGGAGTGTGGCTTGGGACTCACGGAGGCGAAGGGGTGGAGGGAGTGTGGTGGGTACTCTAACCCAGGCGAAGGTGTGGAGGGAGCGTGGCGTGGCACTCACCGAGGCGAAGGTGTGGAGGGAGCGTGGTGGAGGCACTCACCGAGGCGAAGGTGTGGAGGGAGTGTGGCGTGGCACTCACCGAGGCGAAGGTGTGGAGGGAGCGTGGTGGAGGCACTCACCGAGGCGAAGGTGTGGAGGGAGTGTGCGTGGCACTCACCGAGGTGAAGGGGTGGAGTGAGTGTGGTGGGTACTCTAACCCAGGCGAAGGTGTGGAGGGAGTGTGGCGTGGCACTCACCGAGGTAAAGGGGTGGAGGGAGTGTGGTGGGTACTCTAACCCAGGCGAAGGAATGGAGGGAGTGTGGCGTGGCACTCACCGAGGCGAAGGTGTCGAGGGAGTGTGGTGGGTACTATAACGCAGGCGAAGGTGTGGAGGGAGCGTGGCGTGGAACTCACCGAGGCTAAGGTGTAGGGGGAGCGTGGTGGAGGCATTCACCGAGGCGAAGGTGCGGAGGGAGCGTGGCTTGGCACTCACCGACGCGAAGGTGTCGAGGGAGTGTTGTGGAGGCACTCACCGAGGCGAAGGTGTGGAGGGAGCGTGGCGTGGCACTCACCGAGGCGAGGTGTGGAGGGAGCGTGCCGTGGCACTCACCGAGGTGAAGGTGTGGAGGGAGCGTGGTGGAGGCACTCGCCGAGGCGAAGGTGAGGAGGGAGCGTGGCGTGGCACTCACCGAGGCGAAGGTGTGGAGGGAGCGTGGTGGAGGCGCTCACCGAGGTGAAGGTGTGGAGGGAGCGTGGCGTGGCACTCACCGAGGCGAAGGTGTGGAGGGAGCGTGGTGGAGGCACTCACCGAGGCGAAGGTGTGGAGGGAGTGTGGCTTGACACTCACGGAAGCGAAGGGGTGGAGGGAGTGTGGTGGGTACTCTAACCCAGGCGAAGGTGTGGTGGGAGTGTGGCGTGGCACTCACCGAGGCGAAGGGGTGGAGGGAGTGTGGTGGGTACTCTAACCCAGGCGAAGGTGTGGAGGGAGTGTGGCGTGGCACTCACCGAGGCGAAGGGATGGAGGGAATGTAGTGGGTACTCTAACCCAGGCGAAGGTGTGGAGGGAGTGTGGCGTGGCACTCACCGAGGTGAAGGGGTGGGGTGGAGGGAGTGTGGTGGGTACTCTAACCCAGGCGAAGGTGTGGAGGGAGTGTGGCGTGGCACTCACCGAGGTGAAGGGGTGGAGGGAGTGTGGTGGGTACTGTAACCCAGGCGAAGGTGTGGTGGGAGTGTGGCGTGGCACTCACCGAGGTGAAGGGGTGGAGTGAGTGTGGTGGGTACTCTAACCCAGGCGAAGGTGTGGAGGGAGTGTGGCGTGGCACTCACCGAGGCGAAGGTGTCGAGGGAGTGTGGTGGGTACTCTAACCCAGGCGAAGGTGTGGAGGGAGCGTGGCGTGGCACTCACCGAGGCGAGGGTGTGGAGGAACCGTGGCGTGGCACTCACCGAGGCGAAGGTGTGGAGGGAGTGTGGCTTGGCACTCACCGAGGCAAAGGGGTGGAGGGGGCGTGGCGTGGCACTCACCGAGGCAAAGGTGTGGAGGGAGCATGGTGGAGGCACTCACCGAGGCGAAGGTGTGGAGGGGGCGTGGTGTGGCACTCACCGAGGCGAAGGTGTCGAGGGAGTGTGGTGGGTACTCTAACCCAGGCGAAGGTGTGGAGGGAGTGTGGCTTGGCACTCACCGAGGTGAAGGGGTGGAGGGAGTGTGGTGGGTACTCTAACCCAGGCGAAGGTGTGGAGGGAGTGTGGCGTGGCACTCACCGAGGTGAAGGGGTGGAGGGAGTGTGGTGGGTACTCTAACCCAGGCGAAGGTGTGGAGGGAGCGTGGCGTGGCTCTCACCGAGGCGAAGGTGTGGAGGGAGCGTGGCGGGGCACTCACCGAGGCGAAGGTGTGGAGGGAGTGTGGCGGGGCACTCATCGAGGCGAAGGTGTGGAGGTGGCGTGGCACTCACCCAGGCGAAGGTGTGGCGGGAGCGTGGCGTGGCGCTCACCCAGGCGAAGGTGTGGAGGGAGCGCGGCGGGGCACTCACCGAGGCGAAGGTGTGGATGGTGCGTGGCGGGGCACTCACCGAGGCGAAGGTGTGGAGGGAGCGTGGCGGGGCACTCACCGAGGCGAAGGTGTGGAGGGAGCGTGGCGGGGCACTCACCGAGGCGAAGGTGTGGAGGGAGCGTGGCGGGGCACTCACCGAGGCGAAGGTGTGGAGGGAGCGTGGTGGAGGCGCTCACCGAGGCGAAGTTGTGGAGGGTGTGTGGCGTGGCACTCACCAAAGCGAATGTGTGGAGTGAGTGTGGCGTGGCACTCACCGAGGCGAAGGTGTGGAGGGAGCGTGGCGTGGCACTCACCCAGGCGAAGGTGTGGAGGGAGCGTGGCGTGGCGCTCACCCAGGCGAAGGTGTGGAGGGAGCGTGGCGTGGCACTCACCGAGACGAAGGTGTGGAGGGAGCGTGGCGTGGCACTCACAGAGGCGAAGGTGTGGAGGGAGCGTGGCGTGGCACTCACCGAGGCGAAGGGGTCGAGGGAGTATGGTAGGTATTTTCACCGAGGCGAAGGTGTGGAGGGAGTGTGGTGGGTACTCTAACCCAGGCGAAGGTGTGGAGGGAGCGTGGCGTGGCACTCACCGAGGCGAAGGTGTGGAGGAAGCGTGGCGTGGCACTCACTGAGGCGAAGGTGTGGAGGGAGCGTGGCGTGGCACTCACCGAGGCGAAGGTGTGGAGGGGGAGTGGTGGGTATTCTAACCGAGGCGAAGGTGTGGAGGGAGTGTGGTGAAGGAACTCACAGAGGCGAAGGTGTGGAGGGAGCGTGGCGTGGCACTCACCGCGGCGAAGGTGTGGAGGGAGCGTGGCGTGGCACTCACCGATACGAAGGTGTCGAGGGAGCGTGGCGGGGCACTCACCGAGGCGAAGGTGTGAAGGGAGCGTGGCGTGGCACTCACCGAGGTGAAGGTGTGGAGGGGGCGTGGCGGGACACTCACCGAGGCGATGGTGTGGAGGGAGCGTGTCGGCACTCACCGAGGTGAAGGTGTAGAGGGAGCGTGGCGTTGCACTCGCCGAGGCGAAGGTGTGGAGGGAGCGTGGCGTGGCACTCACCGAGGCGAAGGTGTGGAGGGAGCGTGGCGGGGCACTCACCGAGGCGAAGGTGTGGAGGGAGCTTGGCGGGGCACTCACCGAGGCGAAGGTGTGGAGGGAGCGTGCCGGGGCACTCACCGAGGCGAAGGTGTCGAGGGAGCGTGGCGTGGCACTCACCGAGGCGAAGGCTTGGAGGGAGCGTGGCGGGGCACTCACCGAGGCGAAGGTGTGGAGGGAGCGTGGCGGGGCACTCACCGAGGCGAAGGTGTGGAGGGAGTGTGGCGTGGCACTCACCGAGGCGAAGGGGTGGAGGGAGCGTGGTGGGTACTCTAACCCAGGCGAAGGTGTCGAGGGAGTGTGGCGGGGCACTCACCGAGGCGAAGGTTTTGAGGGAGCGTGGCGTGGCACTCACCGAGGCGAAGGTGTGGAGGGAGCGTGGCGGGGCACTCACCGAGGCGAAGGTGTCGAGGGAGTGTTGTGGAGGCACTCACCGAGGCGAAGGTGTGCAGGGAGCGTGGTGTGGCACTCACCGAGGCGAAGGTGTGGAGGGAGAGTGGTGGGTATTCTAATCGAGGCGAAGGTGTGGAGGGAGCGTGGCGCGGCACTCACCGAGGCGAAGGTGTCGAGGGAGAGCTCGGTGAACTTGCCGACGGTGAAGGGCGTCCTCTTCTGCGCGCGGGTGATGACGATGCCCAGAGAGCGCTTGCAGGCCGCGTCCGCCTCGTACCACTCGCTGCTGTACGCCGAGTCACCCACCGCGTCCGTCTGCACAACCACCACCACCACACCAGAATGTCAGGATGGCCTTGGTGACGCCGATTAATCGAAGATTTTTCATAAAGTTGCGGTTACCGCGCAAATTTATTTGGTGTGGTGTCTAGGAGTAAAAGCAAATTCTCGTTGCCCTCACTTCTAATGTACCAATAAAATGTTTTTACTGCCCTCTCCTGACTGTGATACACTGGTACATCTTAGAATCATACTTTGGCGTACTCTTTATTCCAAATAACAAGGTCTGCTCTGTTTGATGAGCCGTAAGATCTTTGTGAATGGCCCTTAATCGGGTCCCCGTCAGTTTCCTTTTCCTCGCTGAGAGGCGTAAAGACTTTTCAACGAAGGAAGCTGGGAGAGTAGATTCCATTAATACTGTATATTTTTTGTAGCGACAAATTAATTTTTTTGTAATCACTCCAATCGAAATAGCAAGTTGCAAGAACTAAATATAAGTTGTAATAATTTTGTAATTTCATTCATTTGCATGCTCATAGAATTTAATTTTTTTTATTAACTGTGTTGTGGAATTTATGTTATGTTGTGTGATTTGCCTGACCTGCAATCCCGGTTCCAAAGACCATCCGGTGTGCTGTAATATGACATAAATTTGAAGTCCCTGGCCATTATTTCAAAACATTTACCTTTATATGATATCATATGGTTACTTACATTTAAAAAGAGGCATTTCATTGTATTTACGATTTTTTATATGGACGTTTGTACGGGCTTCTCTCTGCAATTCTAAGCCAATTTTGATGGACATTTTTCTTTTTTGATGGAATTTTAAAGGTGCCATTTTGTTGAAAAAAGTCTTTCCGATAGCATAATTAGGGTTTGAGTATTTGAATTATAATTTGACAATTATTATTGAAAGTTGGCTACAATAAATCTGTTTATGCTGCCTTAAGTCACGATGACAACGTGCTATAATCGTTGCAAAGAGGCGGGGGTAGGGGGGCAGTACGGAGTGAGGTATGGAGTGATGGACAGCGACGTAACTCATTTCAAAATTAAACACGTGAAATAATGACATTATTATAAATTTAACTCTTCACGGGCCGGATCCCACGGCCACGTCCAAGCGCTCGAGAGATACGCTGCAGTAGACATAACGCTAATACTTGCGTGGAAGTTGAGGTAAACAACGCCAAAAGCGCGCGGAACGTCTGTTGTATTTCCTGGCCTAGTTTATTTTCTATGTCACAGATCAGTCATAGATGTTCGAAAGGATGGGGATGGCTACATAATAGGGAAGTGGGGCGACATTGCACCTCGCGGCCACACGGAACTGCGCTGCAAAGCAAGGAGCGTGACGTATGGGTCCGCCATGCGGGCGGACCCAGGTAAAAGAGGTCCCGTTTTCGGGGGTATATTTTTATTATTAGAAATGCTAACACTCCTTGTGTTAGCTTTACACCTCTGTAAAGAGATCCCGGATACATGTATTGGAGGCGCGTCCGCACGCATTTCAATACGCAACTGGGGATGGGTATGCACTTTTGATAGAATTAGTTCTTTTTGCGTTTCTATAGTTGCGATACATAACCGGTTAATGCGGGCCGTAGTTGCAACTAACATTGTTGCCAGGCGCTGCCGGGAGGAGCGCTAGTCAGTCGCTAACCAGCCGCCGACCTGAACGCTTCTCCCGAGAACCCGCCAACGCTGAAGATGCCCAGCATAAACGAAACGTTTGGCCTTTCAATGCCAATTGGACTACGACCTGGCACTAAAATTGACCTCAGCCGTGAAAGCCTACGATGCTATATTGCTGCCATTCTGTATATGCAGCACATTCAACACCCAGTGTATTAAAGACTACATATTTACAAATAGCCTACTTAAAAAAAATATGGATTTGATCCAATGCTAAATGCGAACTCGGTTCTCAAATCATTTTTCGAAATTACGGAAGAAAATATTTACCTCTGCTGTGATTTTGCTGGCGAAGTAGCAGTACATCCACAGCTGCACACCTTCTCCCACGCAGAAGGCCGTCATCGCCACCAGTTTGATCGTGTCCGTGGGAAACTGAACAAGAATGGTCAAAAGTACATTATTTAATCACAGTAGAAACACGTTACGGAAAGTGCTCTAAAATGAATTGTACAAGTACTATTTTCTTATAAATATTTTAGTAATTAAAACACATTCAAGTAATGAATTCTTACGAAAATTATATAGAAACTATTTGCTTGGTAAATTCAAAATACATAGTTGTAATCGAATTTTCTTGACATGTCTAATCGATAATAAGAGTTTCTCGCGAACAATTCAGTTCATTCAATCACCATTGGGTCAACATAATTTATACTTTACGGCTGAAGTCCAAAATACAGCTAAAGGTAGGAGCCAACGGAGTGTATTTGAGTCAGACGGTTTGGATAAAGCTGTTTAAATGAAGATGAACGGATCGTTTAGGATTTGTTGGGGTTAAGTGGGCATTATCTTCAAGACGCCGCCTGGTTTGTCGAGTGTGAGGCGACTTGAGCCTGAGGTATTTTGCCATAATAGTGCTTTGAAAATTATGCATTGGACAGAGTCAAGGTTGAAGTCGTAGGCTTCCGCGGCCAGAGTCACGTGGGTGATCTGGGCTGTCCGGGTGACGCCGCGTCGAAGTCTGTGTTGCCGACGTTTCGACCATCCTGTCGTGGTCTTCCTCAGGGCTGGTATGCCTGAGGCATCATGGTATCCTCAGGCATACCAGCCCTGAGGAAGACCACGACAGGATTGTCGAAACGTCGGCAACACAGCCTTCGACGCGGCGTCACCCGGACAGCCCAGATCACCCACAGAGTCAAGGTTGTTTTACCCATGGCCGAAACTCGGAGCCGTGTCGCCCTCGCGCCACCTCGAGCCCCAACACTTTCCTCGAGCAACAACAGTTGATCTATTTGGGCTTTTCTAGCTTCGATTTCGTTTATCGTTCGCGCCGGGTACCCACTACTTCCTTCATGGGGACAATTAGGCGGCCTTACACCATCGTTCTTGAACGCGCGCCGGGCAGCGAGCCACTTAGGTACACGTTTCAGAACGCAGGTCTAAAGCGAAGTTCGGTTTGCGCGCAAGAGCGCGGTTCGGAACGCAGCGAACAAAAGCGTGGCTCGTATTTACAGGTGGAGTTCTGTTGCGAGTGGACATAGTGACCAGTATTTTGAAATGGCGGATACTCGTTGCTGGAGCTGGGATATGGTGATTTCCATTAATAGGGAGAGCCCTAGTCTATGGAAGCATAAAAGTTCTGTATATACTAATAAAATTTTAAAAAATGAGGGGTACGCGAAGTCATTACGATACTTTTCCTTTAATTCATTCAACAGCGGCTGGTGTCATATTTATGTCTGTACCTTTTTACCCAAACTGCGTTTCTTCTTCTCCATTACCTCTTGGTATAGTGTTCTGGCACTAATTACAAGCACTGCTATAATTTTCCTTTTACGATCGTGAACGGACAACACTTCAGATTAAGCTAATCGAAAAAATAGTAAACTGATTCACTACACACCACAGGATAACACGCAACACGATCAGAACATAAATAACTGCACTAACACAGTAGCAGCAACAGCAGCGAGGAGCGTGGAACGCACGTAAGGACCGTCAGATCTCGGAAATTCCGCGCGCCGCACAAGAGCGCGCTCTAGAACGCTGCTGAAATCTTCACACAGGCGATTTTACTCGAAACGTTCGTGAGTGGCGCGCAGAAGCGGCAGAAATACGAACCACACTCCTGCGCACCGCGGTCCTGCCCGCGCGCTTGCACGCGCTCTAGCTCGTGGTCAGGAACGTCCCGGTCAGACACGCGCCTGAGAATCGGTGTACCGTAAAGGGCCCTATTGACTCAGCAGGCTTTCCGCGACAACACACATCCATGAAAGACAAGGAACAAACAGCCATGTCCACGGCGGGACTCGAACCCGCGACCCTTCCGACCGTGGCGTTGAGTCGTCACGCGTTCTAGCCACCCGGCCCATGTAATTCCACTTATTCTCCGATTAAAATTTCTCTACACTTAGCGAGTTACGAGAGGGAGTGGTGTTATCCAATCAGGAGCTTCATTTTCAACAATTGGAGCTACAACAGCACATACTTTCTCGCAATATTTCTATCATTCAATTTTTTCGAAAATTCACAGAGCTCAAAGAAAATCGAGCCTGTACCTTTTTTATTAGCATATTTCGCAATATTTGAGAAAAATATCAAATAAAGAAATTGGAGCCGTTTTTGACAAATGATTGTTGTTAAAATTTGCTTTATATTAAATAAAACTGCAGGAAAACTATTAATATTTTCAAACATTTTTGCATAACCTTATTTACAGATCAAATTTTGAAACACCTCTCTTATTGAGATAAATATCTCTCTCTTAAAGATTGGAAGACGCCAAAAAGATTAAGCATGTGGCAATTGCCGAAAATTCAGATATTTATTGAAAAACGCATCTAGACAATTTTTGTAAACGTACTTTGCTCTAATAAAAGGAAAAATTTAAGAAAAATTTGGAGCTATTTTTGAAGTTTTGAAAAAAACATTGAAGCTTCTTGTAAATTACCCTCAAAATCAATATATCAGTTTCAAATTGAAAAAAAAAAGCCGCATCATCAGCAAGATCATTCGGAAAATATAATTTTTTGTTAAAATTCTTGTTACAGTTTAGTAACTAGATTTATTAGCTCACAGACAGATGGACAGACGTTTCGCCGTAAACAAATTTTTCGGTATCAAGGACCCACAAAACATAGTTTATTACAGCCGTCGATGTGTCGATATCGTATCATCCTCAAAGTTAACATACTGTTACACACAATAGTTGTCGCTAATGACCTCGAAGTGGATGCGACCTTAAATAAAAAAAATATTTTAAGAGGGAGTTATTTACTACCTAATGAACCAAGAATTGTCCATCTTTTTGGAACCCGAGACCGTCTGTCGAAAAATCGCAATGTTTTGCTGAAACATTACAATAATTTCTTTTGTAGATCAGCAGCATGCGAGAAAGTAAAAAATTAAAGCTCCCGATTCGATAACAGTGCCTCTCTCTTAAGTCATTAAGTAAAGAAATTTTAATCGGGGAATACAACTTCATATTTGTCAGTACCTATTCTCGGCACACGATGCGTATAGCAGCACAAATACCACGTAACTTTTTCAAAAGAAACGACAGTCAATAACAATTTTCATTCTTTTGTGTGCACACATTCATACTAGAACTGCATAGCAAAGTCCATGTGATGCCACTGGGCATGGCTCTAGGTGCTTTCGTCATATTCCATTAGATCGGCCTGTACTGCGCAAATGCGTTTCCTCCTTACGTTTAAACGCTAGTCGTGTCAAGGTTTTAACTCTTTTCCAGACCGAATATCATATTCTCTCTTATTTACTGTGTTTCTATCATTTTACAAGTATCTAATTTAAGAATTTATGTTCCAACAATGATCGTGGGTTAATGCCAGGTTCTGAGCAAGTGGTATTCCAGTCAAATTTTGATAATCTAAGGTACATTTTGTGATGAAAAATATTTTCCTTTCTTTGTTTTCTTATGAAGTATTGTGACTGCTGAATAATGCACCAAATGTTTTCAAATCTCTTACTACCAGTGTTTGTAGAAAGTGGTAAACTTTGTTTTTGAAACTTTAAAATGTAATAGATAGCGCGTTTACACTCTACAATATTAAAAGAGAGACGTGATAGTCATTTAAGGGATCCGTCGAAATAGCGACAAATTTCTTGTTAATTTCAATGTTTTTTTCTTATCATTGAAGTAATGCCACGAGTGCTTTGGAAATAGTCGATAAATCTCTGACTTGCTAAGCGAGAAGGGGATTTATCTGAGAATTTTTAAAGCCCGGTATTAAGTAGGACTATTCCAAAAATGAAATTACGCTCAACAAAGTTCCACAATGCGTCAAATATTGAAAATAACTGAAAGCATGTTAAAATCAAAGAGGTTATGATATTGTACATTCGCGATTCATTGCACATTGGCACAGCGATCGATACATACCACCTCCTAAGATAGACGAGTTGCATCTTATTATTGATCAGTAGGAAGGATTGGTAAGAAAAAAAAATCGGCTAGAAAAATCAATAATTTTTTTGAGATACTTCGCTGTGGGCCGTTGGGGCCTTTTATAAATACTAGTGCTAAATACTAATAGTTTTAATTTCATGAGTGGAATCAGTCAGCTTAGTCTCTTTAAGAACAAAATCATCAACGTAATAACTAAAAGTATTTTTTTTCTCCCAGTGAGCAGTGAGTAGTAGTTACAAAATGGTAAATTAGGAACTATACAATTCAGTTTCCTTACCATAAGAATTTGGAACGCTGTGGTACATAACACGACGGAACTTGTAAAAAACTGACTCAGCATTGGTTTATTTAATAAAAATTCCAGGGTTTCGATGTACCTGCAACAAAAAATTAGATGCAAAGACATTTGTTTTTAGCGCGAAAGGTTGCGACAATAATTGAGTTTCCAAAAAATGATTGGAATTCTGCTGAGAACCATGTACCCTCCTTGCACATAATGAACGAATAAGAATTTTATAATTGGTTAGAGTGGGAATAAGAGAGAGTGAGAGAGAATGAGAAAGAGTGAGATAAAGTGAGAGCTAGATAAAGAGAGAGAGGGGGGAGTGAGAGAAACAATAAATTTGCGGAAGAAAGAGTGATTGCTGGAAAATGAACAAGTCAGAGCTTGAGAGAGTGAAACCTGCGAGATATTGTCCGAATAATATTTCTGTCTATTTGACAGCTAGCGGCAGGCAAAAGAGAGGGAGTCGCGTTATCTTGTTATCGCGTATAAATTGTAATGTCACTGCATAGTTGCCGATGTTTATAAAAGAAAATTAAATTTTACTGTGCAAAATTGAAGAGCACCGTTATTTGTTTGGTTATGCGTTTTTCTTTCAAAAATATTTCTATTCCACATCTTAATTCTTTTATAGCCGGGACTTGTGTAAGGGATCACGATAAAGTACTTTTTGAAATGAACAAGTGTCATTACTATTCGTTATTCTACTATTAATAAAATGAGTAGGACGTGCATGACTAAATTCCGATATGATGCAAGAGCGACCATACGACCACGTGTCTGTCACCCTAGTTTGTTGCAACATTGCTCTACCCCAACCCCAGCTGTCAAGTAGACAGAAATATTATTCGGGCAATAGTAAAGCGGAGACTGAAAGTGAGTAAGCTACGGAAGCGCAAGAGAGCGAGCGGGGGAGAGAGACTTGGGGAGACAGGGTGGGGGTGTGAGAGTGGGGGAGAGCTGGGGAAAAGAGTTGGAAGAGTCGGAACAAATGTGGGGGAGAAAGCGAGTATGAGAGAGTGAACGTGAGAGAGAGAGGGGGGGAGAGTGAAAAGAGAGCGAGTGGTAGACAAAACGAGCGTGAGAGAGAGAACGAGTGTGAGAGAGTGAGTGTGTGTGTGTGTGAGAGAGAGAACGAGTGCGAGAGAGGGAGCGAGAGCGCACTCGATGATGGCCTTGTGATGTTGCACCGCCTCGTTGAGCAGCTGTTTGTAGTGCGCGCGCCAGGCGCCGATGGCAGGGCCCAGCTCGGATTGCAGCCCCGCGTCCTCGGCCAGCCCTTGGCCAAGCCCTTGGCCCTGCCCCGGCCCCAGCATCGCCAGCGCGTCCGCCCGCAGCCGCTCCATGTCCTGGCGAAGCAGCTGGCACTGGCCGTACACGTGGTTGAGCAGCGCGATGTAGAAGTTGTCTGTGCCGGGCATCACGAGGATGTGGCACCAGCCGATGGAGCAGTGGTACGCGTACACCAACCAGTACGTCACCGGAGACGACATCGTGTCGAACGGCAGCACCAGTCGGTACGGGAAGCGCCATTCGTACGAGCTGGTGCCGTTGGCGGCGAGCTCAGGGAAGGGCTCCTGGTAGAAGTACCACTCGGCCATGGGGAAGAAGTTGAGAAACGACACCTAGTGTAGGAGATAACATCACAGAATTGGAAGGCGCTTTGTCGCCGCTCAATCATAGGAACTACTTCACGCCTGTGTTACATAAAATATTTTATTTTTTACCTAATTTTAAGTATTCAGATTTACTTATTACGTACTAACTAAATAAATGTTAACTTGACTCGGTTTGTCTTTTTGTTTCCCTCTCATAATTCCCTGTATTAATTTCCTTCATAAGACAACATCAATATCATTCAACTGTTTTCTTATTTCCCTCATAACCTCGATCCTTTCGATCCAGGTAAGTTATGCAATGTATATCGAGCTCCGTATCGAAGCCAATAACAAGCAATAACGTACCAGTAAAAATAATAGTTATTTATGCCTCAAGGGCATTAGAACCAATTAACGCCCGTGATACATACATTATTTTATTTTTTATCGAATTTCATTTATTCAGATTTACTTATTTATTAACTACACGTAAACTTGACTCTGTTTGTCTTTTCATATATCCTTCCCATAATTCCCTCTCAAAATGCCCTCCATAGGAGAACATGTAGCATCATTGAACTGTTTTCATATTTCCCTTGTAACCACGGTACTTTCAATGCAGGAAAGTTATGCAGTGTATATGGAGTTCCATGTCGATGGCAATAACAACCTATAACGTATCAGTAAAAAATAAAATTATTTTAATGAAAAGTTAATAACAATGAAAGCCTAATTTTTTAACTTGTAGGTATGGAGAAGTGTTACAAAATGCATATACATTAGACTTTAAATATGTACTTAACAAAACAATTTTAACAAATCGAATGAGATTAAAAATTAAAGAAAACTAGTGGTGTTACATCACTTACTTTCTCGCATTATGTTTATATTTGCAATTTTCGAAAATTCGGAACGTTTAACGAAAATGAGGCGTGCTTCTTTTAAGGGACCCTTCATTTATCCGTGGAAAAAAAATTAAAGAAAAAATTGGAGCGGCTTTTTAGAAAATGTTTTTTTTATAAATTGCATTAATGTGAGGCAGAAATTACGCGGAAACGATACTTTTTTAAACAAATTTTCGATTACCTTTTTAAAGAGGTGATTTTTTAAAAAAGAGTTTTGTTTGAGACCAATTTTCAATTTTGTAGTTTTGAAATGTTAACTGCTCGCTGGAAATGAGGGTACCATCAAACATGTTTACTGTTCTTTGATACATTGAAAGAGGAAATTTAAAGGTAAAGAGAGTCGGTTTCAGGAAATAATTATTTAAGCAATTTATAAATTACCTATATTACACAAAATTACGCGAAAATGACTCATATTTTAGAAACAATTTACATGACTTTATCACATTATGCCTTTAAAAACGGATTTCATTAAGAAAAAATGTCTTTCCCCAATGCTGAAGTTGTAGAAAGAAGCCGAAAAAATTTGAACTTTTGCAGTTTTCGAAAAATTAGGAATTTTAATGAAAATGAGACCTACATCATTCTTTTAAGTCTATCAAATGCTATCCGAGGATAAAATTTAATCCAAAAATTTGGAGCCATTTAAAAAAAATTGAAAATGTTGAGACCCAAAAAATTAAAATATCTGTTTAAACTGTGTTTCAAATTCATTTAAATCGATTGGGAAATATTTTGGAGGAAATCAGCTGAGCCGTTTTGGTGCTAGCGTTGACCATTGACAGGCAGGCAGACAGTCGAAGGGACAGACAGACGTTTTGCCCTTCAATTGATTTTCTCTGTATCAAGGACCCACAAAACATGGATTCTAACTACAAAACATGTTAAGAGACTTTATTGCTATACATAGGAACAAGATTTATCATCGTTTTCAGGGTCGGGCAATAACTGTATTTCTGTCGAAAATTCGCCGTGTTCTGGCACATGATTACAATACTTCCTCTTATTCCGAAGTAAGGGTGAAAAAGTAATAGTTCCACACTTATGCTTACAAATTTAATTCACTTTACTACCAGTGCTGTTTTTTCCTTGTATACATCCTAAGCAAAATATGTAACAGCAATAGCTGCGCTGGACTGGAAGTTCGCATTCTGTGATAATCCCGATATCACTGCACTGATCACACCGAGACGAAATTGTTTCATATTGTTCGCAGAAAAATTGAAATTATGGAGGAATTACTATATGAAGGGACCATTTTGACAGATCGGGAAACAAATGAACGTCATGCAGACCAATGACTTTGCAAAAGGTAGAGATGAAGCCACTTACATATGAATTAACTGTAAACGAACCCACTGACAAAATGGTGCATGGATGTAACTTGCAGTTATATTGCCAGCAACGACCAAGCAGCCGCTGTCAATGCCGTCCCTTCTTATACTAATATCTCTATACATGATTCCTGAGGTCAAATATATTAAAAAGGAAAATAAAAATAAATTCCTGTAGACTGAGGGTCTGCGTGCGACTGCTACAAGATGAAGGCATAGAAATGACTGCAGAAAGAGGTTCCTTTGATATTTAGTGAGCGACCGCGCAGTGTGGAACGCCATCTTGAAACTGTGCAAACGAATTGCAAGAGTCAGCGCCATTTTCTCAAAAACGGCTCCATAGTTTTTTAAACTTTTCCAACGGGTAGTGCTAATTGCACTGTTTATTATGGCAAAATTAACTTTTCTGTGAAAAAGAGCTTCAAGTTTGCAGTTTCAGTAATGTTTAAACTATATTTTCTTGAAATAGTCTCCAATGTTTTAATGAAAATTGTCATTTAGGGTGAGGTTTTACTTTTCTTTAATATTCTTAAAGTAATATTTCGGTTTTACTATTAGGAAAACGAAAAATTGGGAAACTGTCAAAAAAATGTACTTTGGGTGGCGATAGATGGCAGTTCGCAAGAGGATGGGGCAAGACCGTAAACCAATCCTCACCAAGCAAATTAGGAAAATACTACGAGAAAGTCGGTGTCATTCTGTAGCACCACTAGTGATGTATTTATAATTCTTTACCTTTTTATCTCCATTTTTATTAATATTTGTCGATGTGCGATATTAATATTTGCCTAACCAAATGTGCCCTCGGGTTACGTATTTTTTGCTAGTAATACGCACACAAAATATAAAGAGTAATACGGAAATAAAAGACACATTTACCACGGATCACCCCTCAACAAATGCCGGGTCGTACAGCAGTTTGCACACTTTCAATATGGCGACCATGCGCATCATATCGGCGCACGAATTTTGGGTAGCTTTCCTTTTTGAATAGCGCCTATTCTGTGGTGAAAAGGGGCGGGTCTCCGAGCGACTGGGGCGCGCTCTGCTCACCGTGGTGACGACGAACGCGCCGAAGAAATAGGTGAGCAGTTTGTTCTCGCGCTCGCGCTTCAGGAGCAGCGCGTGGTGATGCGGGTTGGCGCGCTGGCGCGGGCTCTCGAAGTTGTGCTTGATGAGGTAGAGCAGGCGCTTGAAGCGGCGCTCGTACGCAATGATTATGACCAGCTTGTGGCAGTTGACGCCGTACGAGAAGAGCGCGCACAGCGTCTCGGTCACCACCTGCAAGGCAAAGGCGAAGACGCTCGTGGTGTGGCTGTATGGGTGCCACAGCAGTTGGCGCATCGGCCAGTTACACCGCACGTACCGATTAGATAGTCATTTCTGGCGGGGCGCGACGGAACGGCGTTCCGGCATCTCGGAAACACAATAGGGATGAATAAACGAAAAAAGGAAAAAAGGGAAAAAAGATAAAAAACAGAGGACACTTCGATTTTTAGTTCGACCAACTTTCATAAACTAAAAATTAAATAATTTTTCACTGTATCAGTTCTATTCATCTCACAAAATTCTTAAAAAAACAATAAAATATAACTATAAACTATACCTTTTATTATTAATATTATTATTGTGATATTCCCAAGGAGTCACTGTTATTAATTGTTATTAAGTATTACATTTTAAATGTACGAATATTTCCATTAAATAAAAAATTAATTTGCGACCGTTCCCGGACCTAAAATTTTATAAATCAAACACTGAGTATACATATCTTTCAGTAGCGAGGCTCAGCCCGGTTTTGGCTAGCTAGGGATGCGCGCGCATACTTGTACAGCTAACGATTTCGGAGGAGAGAGTGTAAAAGTACGGAATGCTGCTTCGTAAGTATGCGGATTTGTTTGTGAAATTGCCTTTATTAAGAGCTGGTAAAAAATTAATAAAAAAAATTGTGTTATTTCTTGACCTCGTCGTGTTTTAGTTATACGAGAGGAAAATTCGTATTCGAGAGGAAATTAAAATCTATAAAAAATATTAACTTTTTCGCCAGATTTAGTAGAACGATGCTGTAATGCGAGTGGTAAGGTGGTGTAGTGTTCCTTGTCTCCGCGAGGAACGCTAGAGTCGCTGACCAACACGTGGTCATAGGGCACTTGAAAGGGAGCTGCGATACTGTATAATAGGTATACTGTGGTTATACCTTAGTTTGCGGGTTCTAATCCAATCGAAGCTGTGGATTATTTTACGCGAAAAGTCCTTCGTACGCCTTTCTTCGGAGGGGGGGGGGGTAAAGGCGGCTGTCCCGGGTTCAAGATTTTATGCATGTAAATGATCCTCATGTCTAAAAGAAGCCTCTGAGAAAAAAATTAAATCGTCTGTTTCGTCGTCCGAATTCTTTCTCCGCTAGATGGTGAAAGGATCTTCGCGCAATTTGCGTGGTCAGGCGGAAGAGCAAGCCTCATGACCTAAGTTACGCATAAAATTAGGCATCTTGAATTGAATTAAATTTAACTGAATTGAGGATGGAGCAACTCCATTATCCATTCAATTATCGTTTCAAAAAATATTATTTTAAAGTTTGAATGTCATTACGAATTATCGTATCCTCTTACGTGTTATCCTATCTCTCGTATAATATGATAAGTTTATGCCCTTTCTGAGGCGCACGAAAGTGAAGCCACCATCGTCACCAAGCCCTGAATGTGTGTTACTGCTCGATAGGTAATTACACCCTCTCCTGCAACCAACAGATTTAAGACAAAATATAAGTTTTCGAATGATAGCATAACCAAATTTATTATTGCCAAAGAAGCAACGTCAGGAAGGACAACATAATGAATCTTTTTTTTTTGTATTTAGGAAGAAAGAGGGGGTAACGTTGAGAAATGATATCTACCTCCAGGTTGTCGTAGCTCTGCAGAAGCTGCAGCACGCTGCCTCCTAACAAGATGCAGTAGATGCCGAAGATGTAGATGCAGTAGGGCGAGAGGCGCACGAAAGTGAAGCCACAAGGCCCCCTCTCGTGCCAGACCCCTATCAGCCGGATGAGACGCACGTTGTAGTCCAAGTACGGGGGTTCCTCAAGGTCCTTGCCCTGGTCCTCGGTCGCGGCCGCCCCGCTGCGGTTGATGGCACCGCTAAATAATAAAACACAATTGTTGAAACATTTAAAAAACAGCTTTTAACAAATGAGTTTTCCCTCATTTTTGTGGGAGTTGTGTGTGAGGGTCTCTCCAAACATCATATAAGAGTTTTACCTCGAAGATGCGCCAACTTAATAGAACCTATGAGAATTTTAAATGTAATAAAATTACATATTTCCTTATGTTCGTGGGAGGTGCACTTTGCTACCTACAAATTAATATATGTCAGTTTTGTCTCCAAAATTACATGATAAAGTTTTATCAAACCACATTATATGTATTATAATTTTTGGACTCTGACATTAACAAAGAAGACATCGAAATGTTCAACATTGTAAATATGATCATTTAAACTGAATTAATTTGTGCAAGAATTTAGGGAAAAAACAGACATTCTCTACTCAGATTTATTGTAAGTAGGTAAATGGCGTCGGATGGATTGATTCATGTTTCCAGGCGCGTCAACTGCTCTTGTCATTTGTCCGGTAAGTGTAGTGAGTGTTTTATTCCGGAGACAGCGGCGTTCACTCGGATGGTTAGTTTCGGCGCCTACCCACACGTCGGCTACCGCGGGATTTCTAACTCGAGGTATCGCCGTCGTGCGGAGCAGCACCGCACCCGAGACGAGCTCCATGATTCTGACAGCTCTTTCGGCATATGTGGTGGTGGTGCACGTAAGTGCAAGGGGAGAGGATAGGACAAGGAAGAAGGAAAGATTGGGTGGGGTCCGTGTCCCTATGTAAGGGAACTGCTCCGGCATTCGTCTGATGTTGATCGGAGAAACAACGGAAAACTACCGATCGAAGCAGCTGGCCGCTAGAATTCTTCTCCAGACAGCGGCTGAGTTCGACATACCTATATTTCTAGTATTAAAAGTCCGCACAGCTAGGACTCGAACCCTAGAATCTCCCGATCAGGGTTGCTGCAGAAGCAGCGGTAATGTTGGCTCTGAGCTAACTGCCATTGTCGATATGTTAAAACAATATCTACACCTGAGAAAAAGTCGTCGCCTTCCTTACCCGCTGCTTGGGTGTGCGGTGCCTTCTTCGATCAGGGACATGTTTCACGAGTTTTCGCTGAATGAAGCAGATCTCTTGGCTGTTGCTTCCCAAACTCTGAAACAAGTTTACTTCTGGGAGAAAGAAAATCAATTAGTCACACAGGGCCGTTGAGATTTTGTGCTGATATCTCGGCTTGTTATTTATTTTATTTATCTTCCTTACTTATTTATCTTATGTACGTATATTGCCCTCGCGGTTTAGCCCATTGACTCGCATTCCCCGACGCGAACCCGCGTTCAATACCCGGTAGGGCAAGATTATTGTGTGTAACGTAACCCATGGCCGAGAGGCCGGGACGCTTCTGGTAGACCCCGGCCCGTACTCGGGCTGTCGCGCCAAGTACAGACAGACGAATGTACGTATATTTTAGCCTTTTTTATCTATTTTATTTTAGATATTTTTTTTGTAAACTGTATGAGTTAGGTAGAGGCTAACTAAAATATTTTAAAACTTTTCGCTCCCTTTTGCATCTTCAGTATCTTTGTAAACAGTAAAGTCCTCCTCATTTTTCCTTGTCATTTTTCACTTCAACTGCACGTTAATTGGTGGAACTCAACTTCACTTCTCTGATGAATTTTTTCGGACAAATCAATTACATTGGTAATTAATGAATTGATGATAACTTAAATAAATAATTTAAACATGTGCTACAATATGATTGAAGAGCGTGAAATGGATTTTTATTCATTATTTTACTTTATCACTTTGAATCTTCAATGTTGCCATTTTATAATATTCTAGCTCGTCCGTTAGAGTTAATAGAAACAAAAGTGTCTCAATTAAGTAATTAATTGAGACACGTAATAAACAAATTGTCTCAATTCTCAGCACTTTTTGTTGACCTAATAAAAACTGTAATTTGTTTAATGAGTGTGAATATGTTCTTCTAAAGACATCGGCTAATCGTTATTTTTTAGTATTATTTCATAAAATGATTCGATGACTCAGGATAATTTATTTTAATTACTTAATTGTACGACTCGAGAGACCCGAGGCAACATTGAATGTGTGACTTAATTGAAGGTTAAGAAAGTCATTAGCACATTCCCTAATTCGTCGGCATAGCAGTCTGCACATTACTTCACTTACTGCGATCAGTTTTCAGTTGCTCGTATCCGTGGCAAGTGCCTATAAAATAAAGAGGCTCTAATGTTTTTGACAATTTGCAATTACAAACGGTTTGTATGCTTTTAGGGACCGTTTTAGCTTTGTCTGCTCCCGAGTCTGCTTGCAGATTGCGGTAAAGCGTGTATCATTCGAGATTTATTTATTATTGATTAATTTATGTTTACGGGCGTGAGACCGTAGTCATGAAGACCGTACCCGAATTGATATGACTAATATGCTCATTAGTTCCGTAAATGTTAGATCTCTGGAGATCGAGGCGGCTTGCGCTGTTCCAGCTTTGACGGAATAAGTTTTGTTGCATATATGTACATTTCAGTAGTTAAGTAACCAATTTGAAGAAATGTTTGTCCATTTATCTCATCAAAAACAAACTATAATTTCAGTTACTATTAATAAAGTACCAAGACATTTGCTTTCTAGTTACAACTGCAATGAGCATAATGCATGGCTCAATTGTAAAATACTGCAGTGTAACAAGTAATGTTTTGCTTAACAATTACGTTAAAAAAAGAAATGACAAAGTAATGAAGAAAGATATTCCTCAAATTAAAATATTTACAAAATTAAGTAAATAAATAAAATTCATATTTTTAAATTCATGCAGTTAAATCCATCCATTTTCCATCCAGTTCACAATATCCTTTCCAACAAAATAAAACGGCTCCCTAAAAGAGAGCAATCAAACTTGGTCAATAACAGTGTCCGTGCAAGCGTTTGAGAGAAAATAGCTGACTATTGACCACCCTCGAAGCCATGTTGGATTTAGACGGCGGGCTTTGTGTGTAGGTGGTGTTGCAACCCCCCCCCCCCCATGGAAGAAGACCGATTGCTGCACCGTATGCCTTATTAAGCCCTTATTAAGCCTTATTGGCACCCGGTTTTTAATTGTTTATAGTTGAGTACAAAATTTTTCGTTTTGGTACATAATTAGTAGATATTTTTAGGCTAGTTGATTTTAAATTTATGAGAAGTGGGGGAGCTATCTTGACGTCAAGCTAGCACCTCCACTTTTGGATGTGTTTTTTTATTGTTTATAGTTGAGTACAACATTTTTTATTGTGGTACAAAATTAGTACATAATTAGTATAAAATCATAAGCTAGTTGATTTTGAATTTTTGAACAAGTGGGGATTGCAGCTTTATGGAGGTGTTAGGAATATACATTTTCCTTTTAATGACATTCAATATTCAAGAAATTGAAGCAATGTCCATGTATATGAAATCATTTTGAACCAAAGAGCGCCGAACGAGTGCCTTCTCCCGCGTCTGGTGATCTCTCATATTACGCTTTTGGCTCTATTGCTGCATTTACTCTTTTGCTCTATGTTTCAACATAGGGCTTAATAAGGCACAAGATGCAACAACCGGTCTTCTTCCATCCTCTGTCTCAACAATGTTTCAAAAGTAAAATTGTATATGTATTTTGCTAAAATAATAAAAATGTATTTTAGTGAGCTTTGTTACGAGACAAATCCGCTTCTCTTGATAGACGAGAACAAACTGACTTACACCACTTGCCTTTCAGTCCTTAAAATTTTACTGGGTATAGTCCAGAAGCCGCAGACCAACAAATAGTAACGTTTGTGATAAACAAAACAAGAAACAACTTTTTGCTACCAATTCGACGGCATAAAACGGGAAAGAAGAAGAATCGAAAGAAATAATTTGGTACAAGAACCAGAAGGATGAAAGGATATAGAGATAACGATGAAGGTATGGAATAGTTAATAGGGGCTCTCGTTGAATCTTCCGTTAGAGCGTGGAGACATATTTTGATTGGATCCATTAGTCTCTAATAAAGGAAATGAATATGGAACGTTTGATTAGGATGCCATATAATATAAAATAAGTAAGATATTATATAAATAGTAACACAATATATATGCTGGAAGTTTTGAGCATGAGAGTTCTGGCGAGATATCCCCCCCATCCCGAGATATCGGATGAGACGTCTGAAATTGAAAGAAAACATGTTATGAAGTAAAACTAATTAAGATATACACACGTGTTTAATATCAAATTATGAGAATAAACTTAATTTCATTCAAGTGATGAAGCACATAATATTATCTTCTCCGTATTTACTACTACCCAAACAGCTTTACGAAAACTTATTTTTCGGCACATAGTGTTATAGTTGGTCTGTTCTAAACGATATCTAGTGTGACATCGTAGATAGGTAATATATCAACATACCAGATTTTAAAGTCATAATATATTACTACAATAAATGTTTCTATATGCAAGTTACAGTAATACATTACGTTATTAACACGATACAAAAGAAAATAATAATAATAATAATAATAATAATAATAATAATAATAATAATAATAATAATAATTAGAACTTAAATACAAAAAGCGTGATGAATAAAAATTCAGTATAGCAACAGCCGGTGCGCGTCATGAGGAGTACCTGGCCTGGAAGCCGAGGAGACGTGTCGCCGGTGGGCAGTTCCGCCGCTACTGCGCTCTAGTGGCGAGGGGCGAGCGCGCGGGCAGCGAAAGGGCGCGACGATGTATGATGGGATGTATTCCACCCACGGGGCAAGGCAGTCTCCACGTTTTAATATTTCACTCGCATCCCCAGCACCGCGCCATTTAATTCAGATGACGAAGGAAGGTCATGAGAACAACCCTGTTATTATCGATTCGGGTGTAGTGGATTCTTTTTTTTCTTTTCTTCTTTCATTGCTGCGGTTTTGGTTGCAATGGTCCTTAAAAACTCGTCCCATTTTTTATTTATTACCTCCGTCGCATTGCTCCGAAAATAAAGGTGCACCGCTGTGTCCTTCCAATGCATTACGCAATTCTGAAGACTTTATCCCTACCCGTATTAAACTTACCTAAAAAGGGTATGCTAACTCTATTTAAACATGTTTACAGGGGCGAAAAATTAAGAAAACATTCTCTATAATATTATCCAATATTATACAATAATATTAAATATCTAGGGGCCTGCAGCATCAAAACGTATGGTGAACGAAATCTAAAGAAAAGGTTTTCCGATAAGCAGCACTGCGGAAGAAAAATAAATAAAATACCCTTGCAGAACTGCAATAAATTAATTATCTTTACAAATACTACAAAACAGTTTAGTATACTTACAGTGCAACAGTTCTTTACATACTAAGAATATGAAAAACATTGCTGTTCCAAAAACCCACATATGAGTTGTAAATATGTAAAAACGGGAGGAGTCGTCCTTGGAGCCTTGCTGTTGCGTGACGTCAGCTATGTTGTATGCAGTACCGTACTGGGTAAGAAAATTCACAAAGTACTCTCAGAATGATATTGGGCATAAATACCCAAATATTAGTATTTTCAGAAAAAAATGACACAATTTCATTGTTGTTGGATTTTCCCTAAGTTCCTGAACATCTAACAAAACCACAGACCCTGCTCACAGGGACGGAGACTGCATTTTTTCTTTCGATATCTGTGCACGTGGGAAATTGGTAATGTAGATTTATACATCATGGAATTCCAATTTTGTCATTAATTTTTGTAATGATAAATGGAATAAAAAGTAATTACAATAAACCATTCACACGCTTATACTCTTTTTGTAGGTGGCAAAAGGTTTTATTACTTAATTTTTAATGCATCTTCACTCTTGTAATTTTGTTTGGTAAAATAATTTAATGTTTACATAACTTATAAAACTATTATAAACAGACAATATTTACCTGAATTATTTTTTGATCATTTTTAACACTACTGAGTAATTTTAGAGAAAAATAGTATCGGGTTGCCAAAAAAGCCTATAAAAATCACATCTAATAAAAATATTTGCAAATAAAAACAATAATAGCGTGGGATGAAAAAAATCCGTGTTCATATGAGTATACTACTCAGGCAGATATAATATATGAAAATATTTTCAAATATTCTATAGTTGGCGGGTTAAATAATTAAAATTTAATACCGTTTCATAATATTTTAACAATTTTTTTCTCAGGTATATAAATAGTTGCACATAAAGCATTGAAATAGCTTTGGAATATAAATTTTAGCTGAAATATTAAAATGTGTATTACTACTTGGAAACAAAGAGAAAATAAAATGTTCGTTTGGTATGATTCGATTAAAAAGCAGTAACCCCAAAACCTCGTGCGGCATAAACGGTTACATTATCTAGTCCAGGGGTGTCCAACTTGCAAATCCTCAAGAGCGACACTGAAAACTTTTAACATGGATGCGGGTCCTATTTTCATAATTTGACTAATCCACGCCTGACCCTGTATGATCTTGGCAGTTTGCCCGTCAGCACTAAAACAAGGGGGGGGGACCATGCATGGTATCAGACCGTATCATGCGTAACGCAGGGAAACACCTTGAAATGATTTTTAATTTCTGAATTTACTAGAAAAAAACCTTAAATCAGATATAATGTATTTTGACATTAAGGGCGTGTTGACCTCGACAGGGCGCGTGCGCTAGGCGTGCTATGTGTTCGCCCGACATGGATGCGAGGATCTTTAACGTTTGACTTAGATACTACACAGCCCTGATCTAGTCCGTTGTCCAATTGTCATATCTTTGGATATTGCAATAACATACTGCTGAGGACTTTTCTGCGCTCATCGGCTGCACTCCACATTCACGCAGGTAACTTCTCTTCGCGCGTCTTCTAAATTCTTGGTGAGTAATTGTGTCTCCTTGACTCTTTCAGAAGTTTATCCGTGCGTTGTGTACTGCAGTGTCAGGAATCCACGAGAAAAATTACCATTTCTTTCTTCTATTTAAAATGGGATATATATTATTTTTATTTATTTATGTTAAACTGTTTTTCATCTTTCAACTATTTATATTTAATATATATATATATATTTACGTTTTTGTCACTCCTATCAACAGCATCCATAAGCTCGTATTTATCAATCACTAGTGGGCATGATATTGCATATATCCTCTTCTCTGAAGCACCAAATAAAGTTACTTTGGAAGTGGGATTTGTTCTGTTTGCCGAAGAAGCAACACTTATTATCTTACTACTTGTTTATATCAACTTTTCATTATTTCTTAATAACTACTTCAATTATCCATCGTTTCTCGGCTTTGAAGAGATAATTTTGAGCAAGTGCAACATTTTAGGTTTTATCTTTTATTGGCAGTTTCTACGTATATCGAATTCTTCTGTGGAATGCGTGGTAACAGATGAATAATAATTGGCAAGTAGTAGACGCATAATACTGCCGGTCCGGGTGGCCGAGATCGCTAAGGCAGTAGTGCCGTAGCGATCTCGGACCGAAGGGTCGCGGGTTCGAGTCCCGCCTCGGGCATGGTTGTATTGTGTTCGTCCTTTCACCTCCTATCATCCTCATATATCATATCATCCCCACGTGGGTTGGCGTCAGGAAGGGCATCCGGCCGTAAAACTTTCGCCAAAACCAGAAAAACAGCGACCCCTTAAAGGGAAAAAGCTGAAGAAGAAGTAGACGCATAATACTGTCTTTAGAATAGTCACAACTCAAAATAATTCGCACCGACGTGACGTCGCCGCGGCTCATATTCTAATGGGGAAGAAACAACGCCCCCTCCTCTGCACTACACTTACGGAACCAATGAGCGTAACAGTTGACACGCTTGAAAAAAAATCAGCTAGTGCTTGAAATATTTTTTTCCCTTAACATCTTCCAAATTACCTCGATCTTAATCTGATAGGTCTCCACAATCAGGTGATACTATTAATCGATCTTTATCGTTTACTATAACATCATCAATGAGAACAAGAATATAATCAAGAGAGTTGGTCTCGAAGTGAGAATTTTGCAGTGTTTTGTTCATACATTTTCTGCTAAAGAATTTGCGTAGCGTGCCCGTGTGGTAGCAAAATAAATCTCTGTTGTATCGAACCAAAAAACATACGAGATAATAAAGATTACATTGGAGCGTGGTTAAGTAATTATTTTGCAAAAGCATTACATCAAGTGATAAAAAATCCTTCTTGCCCTTGAAAACAGATATAAATGGGCGAATTCCCTGCGCGGTCATTAATAACAGTACAGAAAACAATAAAATTGGGTTGTGGTTATTATCATTTAGTTTACACTAGCGGAAGTAACATAAAATTGCGACACTATGTATCAAAGATTATACCTCGTGCAGCGACAAGTGAATTTATCTTAAATTTCCAATTCCCGATAGGTATTTTAAAAGATTATTCCGCGAATATATTTATCTGCAAAAAGTTTCAAACTTCACGAACTATTAATTACATTGACTTCGCACTCTTATCACAAAAGTCAGCGCTTCCTATGATTGACCTATAGCTCCTTCTGACGGGCCAAGCAGGGAGGAGGTGGTAAGAAAAGACGATAAGGAAAAAAACATATTTGTTTAGGTTATACCATCTTGATAGGATATATCAATTGAAGTCCCTAGAGTGTCTCTGACCGGGAGGTCCTAGGGTTCGACTCCCGATATTGATAGGTTTTGCTGACACCAGCTAGACAGCTAAGTCGAATTCAGTCGCTGACTGGAGGAGAATTCCAGTAACCGGCTGCTCTGTTCGGTAGTTTTCCGTGGTTTCTCCGATCAATCCAGACGAAAGCCGTAACAGTCTCCTAATAAACGGGCCATGGATCGCGATCTTTCCTTCCACCTCCTTCCTATCCTCATCCCTTACTTACACTTACATGCACTACACTACCACACATACCGGGAGACCAGCCGGGAGCATAGAGCGTGTACTGGCTGAGGCATTACCACGGTTGGAAGAAACACCTGGAGGGGGAAGAACCCCGCTAGTCGACGGTAGGTCGGCGACGGATCACGCCATCCAGTGGGAAGAGATGACCGCCACCTCCCACGATAAAATTTGCACTATAATGACCGTATTAATGACCTTAGAGTTGACGCTCCCGAAATCACTAATCAATCAATCAATCATTTGCCATACTCCACTTTCTCCGTTCGCCGAAAATTGGTTCTGACCCTCTCCGACGAAACTAATGTTCAATTTTGACCTTCAATTACTTCGAGCCTACGTGAGTTGCTAAAATGGATAGAAAAATGAAGTTCAAATGCCCAGCAGAGGCACGGGTGGGGTCAGTGAGGCTCTCCCTAAGCGAAGGAATCCGTTGATGGACGCGATAACACGATTTCGAGTTGATTGACTAGTGACTCCGGCCGCAACAACTGCCTAGGTCATTCGTCGCCTAAGTGCAGTGCATGTTTTTAGTGATCAGCAGCATTCAACAATGATCTTTCCCAGCTGGATGGGGAGGTTCGGCACCGACCTGCACATCGGCTCGCGGGTTTTTCCCAACCAGGTATCTCCCACCAGCGAGGAACCACCCTAGCCGGATCAAGTTCTAAGCTAACGACTGCTCTCCCGGCATGAGTGGAAGTGTACGCATGTAAATGTAAGTTTGTGTAAGTAAGGGTGGAGGTTAGAACAAGGAATGGGAAGGAAAGATAGCGCGTGGACGCGGTAAGGAAAGATAGATAGTCCGTGGCCAGTATGTTAGGTACAGCTCCGGCATTCGCTTGGTGTTGATAGGAGAAACCACGGGAAAATACTTATCAGAGCAGCTGTCCGCTAGATTTGTTCTTCAGACAGCGGCTGAATTCAACATGGCTGTCTAGCTAGTGTCGAAAAGTCTGCTACCGTCAGAACTCGAACCTCCTGGTCAGAGACACTGCAGTAACATAAGTTGTTTTGAGTAGAAGTATGCGAAGTTTTTGCATGAGTTCGTCTAGTATTTTATTATTACATAACTGTTACATATGAGTGTGGAAGATCTGTTGTAGTAATACTAATTTTCCAATTCCGGTTAGAATTTGAAGGGACAGCCTACCCTCTAAAGAATACATGAAGTGATCATGGTTGGTCGGCCAAGATAATGAATGCATGCTAATATTTCTCCCCAGACGAATTTATGTAATACATATTGCAGTAATTCAAAGCGTAAAAGTTTCAAAGAGTGAACGCTTATTTTTTCTCATATGGCCATTAACGAGAAAAAGAGATCCTTCAAAACTTTTTTCTGTTGTGCTATTAAAGCTGTGTTTTAAATTAGCAAAGTAGAGCAATTGAATTGATCACGTTAAAAATTTGTGCCATAATGAGGGGACAATACTCCTGAGACTTACCAATTTTCTGTTTTATTATTTATTTGAACAGAACCATCTTGTTTTATTCATAACCGTCGGGTCGGATTCTACCCTTCCTCAGAATAGAAACATGCATACAAATTTTAACATTAGTGGTATCGATATTATTTCAAAGGTAATTTGAGTCCCTTGCATTGACGTCCAAAATGTTAGAGAGTCTTGTAGAATGAATAATCACAATAACTATTAGATAACAGTTATTTATTCTTCAAGGGCGTTATAAGGGTTCTAATTATCGAACGGCGACAAAGAGCCCAAGGGCTTTTGCCTGAAGGCTTTTTTTTCGCCCGAGATCTTTAGAATCAGTTAACGCCCGTAGTGCATACATGACTTATTTTTTAGATAATTTTAATGATTCAGTATCACTTATTTACAAATTAACTAATTGTTAATTCGACTCGGTTTGTCTTTTCATATTTCCTTACCATAATTCTCATTTATAAAACTCCCTCTCATAATACCCTCCATAAGAGAACATATAGCAACATTCAACTGTTTTCATATTTCAGTGGTAATTACGATCCTCTTGATCCAGATAAGTTATGCAGTGTATATCGAACTCCTTATCGGAGAAAGTAATAGGCAATAACGTATCTGAAAAAATAAGGTAATTTACTGCAAATAGGTACACATGTCTACTTTTTCGATATCCGAGGTTCAAAATACGAGTTTTTCTGTCAAAAATATATTCTTTTCGCTGCAGAGTTACAATTCTTTCAATTTACTACGTAAGTGCGTAGAAGGCGAGAAGGTAAACAACAATATCAACCCAAAACCCTGCGGATAATTATCTTTAGAAAATAGTATGATTCCACGAACGATCTAATGCTACACAATTTAACATCATTACACCTTTCCCCAAAGATGTCGATACGCTGTTTACGAAAATATTTCCAAAGAAATTCTCATAAGAGACATTGAAATATTGTTTAGTTTGGACGAATTTCCGGATCGATGACTGTGCCCAATAACACATTCTGGAAACATTTATACATCCTAAGCGAGATAAATAAAAATTGATGGTACACTTTTAGTAAGGTATATGTAGATTATAGGTGCAGGTGTATCTCTACGCAATTTTCGGCGTAAATACTCTATTGTATGGGTTAACTTTTTGAATTGTTTATTACATCGTATTATATGGTTATATTTTGATTGTAAACTGTGTCATTCTTCTTTCATAGCCCTATGAATAAGTAATATTCCCCAAAATTGGCAAAGTAAACTATTTTTATTTACCTGAAAAACACCCTATTATCCTCCCATAGAAAGATTGTAAATACGTTTTGAGATTTGCAGCAAAATAAATACACCTTTAATTGACTCACGTAGATGCTCTGTTACTGCTAGTCTACTCTGCTGCAAGAAAAGAGAGAAGTGTCTCTTTGGACTTTATAAGAATTCAATTCATGAATGAAGTTGAATTGATTGGGCAGCAAATTTTAAAATTTTCTTTGTGCCTAGGCTCTCACTCTGAGACATACATGTCCCTGAAATGGTGAAAATTCAGTGGTACAATGATCCGGAGTGTTTTTTTCTATCAGAGCTGTGATTTATGTATTGTATGCCTATCCTACCAGGTAGCTCCAACAATGGCTTTGCATCATATGCTTCCGCCACGGGGGTAAGCACAATGTTAATCCTAAGATACATGGGCTCTGGAAACTACGTAAATCATGTGCAGGATTTCTGAGGGCCTGCGCAATACTCTCTCGAAAAACGCAGTTTTTTAAAATAACTTCTGTTGGGACATACGCGTCCAAATTAATTCAAATTTGGCGTCGTACTTTGAATTCAATCATTTTGAAAATTCTTTGGGTTTAATTAAGAGCAAAGAACACACTTTTCACACTCGCCGTGCACGAGCTAGTTAATTTTTGCGCTTAAATAAGCCGGATAACTTCCAAAGAGGAAAGGAACTATTTTTTTCGAATGAGACTCTTTGAAAGGAAATTTTTGAACTGCTTTCAAATATGACCGGAAGATCACGCAATTTCCCAACCTGCCGTCCAAGCAAAATGGCACATTTTCAGCCGATTCCCCATATCAAATACTTTTCCACTTAAGATCGCATTGTTTGAGAATCTGGAGCCGAGCAGTTTCGTGGCGACTCGACTCGCTCATGGAAAGAAGATAAGCAATACGCCTATTGTCTGCATTGAAAGTTGGATTTCTACGTTGGCAAGCGTTCCTAGTACCCAATTCCAATGTAGAGAAATTGTTTCAACAATCCTTCTTCTAGCTTTTACAGAGTATTCTCTTCCAATTGATCAAGTATATCAGCAGCATTTTTAGTTTCAATACTCGACACATTGGTGTCAGGTTTCTATCGGTTACTATCTGCACAAAGGGATACACAATATTAAAAATCAATACATTATTATTGTGCATCTTGATGAACAGGAGGAATTATGTTTTTGCATTTTAGTGCCATGATGACTCAATATTTTTCTCATCATTTCATCATCAGATCATTTATCTCTATTGGCACACATTACATTATTGTATTCAAAGTTAGTAGAATTTTACTTCTGTTTTCAGCGCTCATCCAAGAGTCTAAGAAATAATTTTGACCGTTTGTTATTTCTTTGAAGTAGAAGTTCATTACTTTTTTGATGGCAGACATTCAGTCAGTCATTATGACTACAATCAACATGACCCATACAAGAAACGCATTTACCATCCGCGTGATCTTGGCTGTCCGGGTGACGCCGCGTCGAAGGCTGTGTTGCCGACGTTTCGACCATCTTGTCTTGCGAACATTGGCATACCAGCCCTGAGGAAGACCAAGACAAGATGGTCGAAACGTCGCCAACACAGCCTTCGACGCGGCGTCACCCGCACAGCCAAGATAACGCACATGACTCTGGCCACGGAAGCCTACGACCGCATTTACCATACACTGAATTCTTGCCTAACGCATATAAACTTTCTGATAATAGGGCGTCATCTGATGCCGTAAAATTGAATAAAAGGACAATTACTCTTGGATGGAAAGATATGCGTATCTGTAGCCAATACACTCTGCAATTTCTGTTCCGCTTCCACGGGAGGCGTGTGCCAAATGTAAATCGTATTTCATTTTTTCAAGGAAAAACTTCTAATTTTGAGAAGAATGCTCTTAACTTTCCACTAAATTTCTTTGTGTACGATTTAGTGATACATCATATGCATAAAACACAGTACATTCTAAGCTAAAAAATTACGATCATCTAAAAATAGCAGAATTGGACGTTCGAGGGAAATTAAAAATATACAAAGTATCAAATGGCCAAGTCAATAAAATTTGGGGACATTTTGTATTCTTCAAAATGGTTAAAAGTCAAACCATATAGTATAATATCCAGCTCATGAAAATCTCAATTGTGCTAAAAATGGCACATTTCTGGTACAATACCAATAGTAGATCAGCAACCTTAGGTGAGTGGGATATCACTATTCGTACACAAAGTGGAAAAGGAAAAGGGATGATTGAGAAATAAAGAAAGTATAATATTTGGTCACAGTTGTACATTAAGTAGTTAAGTTATAATAGTACATTACATTAAACTTTTGTACATTGAAATTAAAATTATATATTAAATAACTTCAACTAACACTTTTGTAGAATTTAGACTTATCTCACAAAGGTGCTAAAACCGTAAAAATTCAACATCATGCAATTCACAATAAAATTTCTACACGTTATTTATATCTCAAACTTCTACCTGTAAAATCTTCAGAACAGTCATTAAACTAAAAAAATCGTTTGGTGTGGATGAATTTCAGGACTGTTTATTAAAATCTTGTGCACCTGCCTTCAGAGACCCGATAACTCACATTTTCAATGATTCTTTATGCACAGGAATATTATCAGATATTTTTAAAACAGAAAAAATTAAGTTACTTTTTAAAGAATGCAAGAAAATTGAAATTCAAAATTTTCGGTCGATTTGTCTTTGGCCACTTTTCTCAAAAACATCAGAGAAGCTTTCTTTAATTGGAATGGAAACATTTTTCAGAGAAAAAGAAGCAATTTCAGACTCAGAACATGGATTTAGTAAAACAAAATCTACGGAATCTGCCATTTTTCATTTTCTTAAAAACGTTGCTTTATCAATGGACCAAAATGAAGGACCTGTAGGAATACTATTATATCTTTTGAAAGCTTTTACCGTTATTGACAACCTTTTTCTCTCAAAATTACCTTCATAAAAAATTATTTGTATTGCTCTAACTTGGATAACTTCGTACTTTAAGCTTCCCTCTCAAAAAGTAGAAATACCGTAATGGCACGAAAGAACATGATTCACTTATCTTTGAAATTCTTTGCCAATTGAGATTGGGGTCCCGCAAGGTTCGATCTTAGATCTATTTATCTTCCTTTTATAAGTAAACCGCAGATGATACGATTATTCTTTGCAAAAAAGAAACAATAAATAGTACGATTTCATAAAAGTCAAATTGGTTCCGTAATAACAATTTAATAATTAACGAAGGAACAACTGTCTCAGTGAATTTTTGCATTTCAGACCGACAATGGCATGCTCAATTGAAAATGAACACTATGCTGATGTTAAGGTAACAAAATGTCTTTGTCACTCAGTTCTGTCAAACCTTAAATGGAATATTCACATAACTGAATTGAAGACTAAATAAAGTTCGTTATGTTACGCATTCAGAATACTCTCAAATTATTTCACCCTTCATGCAGCTCGTTGCGTGTAGTTTGCAAATGTGCATTGCCGCCTAAGAGAAGGCATAATATTCTGAGGAAACTAATACTATGTTACTAAGACTGTTCGATTGCAGAAAAAATTCAATAATAAAAAACGTCTGCAAGCCCAGTGATTCCTGCAAGCCTCTCTTCATTGAGCTTGGAATCTTATAATTTACTTGCCCCTTTATTTACGAATCTATACTTTTTGTCAAAACTTACTTAACTGTGGGAACAGATTTTCATGCAATATTGATATTTATAATTACAAAACACGTCGTAGAAATCACATTCTTCTGATGTGAGTGTCAAGAGCTCTTTACATATTACACATGAAAGTTACTTTACAACATTGCGTTGCTTTAAATAATACTTTATAACATACTTTACACATTGCCAGATGACGTTAAATAAATAAAATAGGAATACAAATTTAAGTTTAAAATATTTAGTAAGTACAGTATTTTTTCTACTTCATAACTGTTTCTAAACAGTTAGAGACTCCATTAAAAGTATTATTCATTAAACAGCTTACAAACACTATTTGAACCATATACTAATTTAGATGTTAGCAGGTTACAAACCATTCAGGTGAAATATCTTATCCTCTAGCTTCTATCAGCAACATCAAGTATGTGTATGACCCTTTAAGAATCTGGAACAGTAATAAATATATACATACGTAATAAACATGTGTGTTTAGTCAAGGGAGGAAATATCAATTATTTGAAGGAAACCTCCCCCTAGAATTAGATATTTAAATAAATAGTGTAAATGTTTAGATTATTGAAGTACATTTCGATGCATAATATGGTAAATTAATCCAATAGTTGCATAGTTTTGTTAAACTCTTTTGAAAAACTCTTTTGAAAATTTAAATTTTAGATATTTAAGTATGTAATTTAAAGTGTTTCCCTTTCATATTAAAATTAAAATAATCTTATATTTAATTTACGAGTATATCATGAAGAGACTATTCAGTGTTGTCAGCGCGCTCTAGCGGTTCCCCGTTAGTCCCTTTGTGGGGCGTACAATGTTGATGAGTAATCGTCGAAACGACTTAAACGTGGTACATGTAAAATTATGACGAGGAAGTGTGCTGGTCATAGAAACACAATTAAAGACAAAAATAGTGGACCTGGTGGAGGGAGTGTGGTGGAGGCACTCACCGAGGCGAAGGTGTGGAGGGAGCGTGCCGTGGCACTCACCGAGGCGAAGGGGTAGAGGGAGCGTGGTGGAGGCACTCACCGAGGCGAAGGTGTGGAGGGAGCGTGGCGTGGCACTCACCGAGGCGAAGGTGTGGAGGGAGCGTGGCGTGGCACTCACCGAGGCGACGGTGTCGAGGGAGTGTTGTGGAGGCACTCACCGAGGCGAAGGTGTGGAGGGAGCGTGGAGGGGCACTCACCGAGGCGAAGGTGGCGAGGTAGTGTTGTGGGTATTCTAACCGAGGCGAAGGTGTGGAGGGAGCGTGGCGTGGCACTCACCGAGGCGAAGGTGTGGAGGGAGTGTGGCGTGGCACTCACCGAGGCGAAGGTGTGGAGGGAGCGTGGCGGGGCACTCACCGAGGCGAAGGTGTCGAGGGAGTGTTGTGGAGGCACTCACCGAGGCGAAGGTGTGGAGGGAGCGTGGTGTGGCACTCACCGAGGCGAAGGTGTGGAGGGAGAGTGGTGGGTATTCTAACCGAGGCGAAGGTGTGGAGGGAGCGTGGCGGGGCACTCACCGAGGCGAAGGTGTGGAGGGAGCGTGGTGGGGCACTCACCGAGGCGAAGGTGTGGAGGGAGCGTGGCGTGGCACTCACCGAGGCGAAGGGGTCGAGGGAGTATGGTAGGTATTTTCACCGAGGCGAAGGTGTGGAGGGAGTGTGGTGGGTACTCTAACCCAGGCGAAGGTGTCGAGGGAGCGTGGCGTGGCACTCACCGAGGCGAAGGTGTGGAGGGAGAGTGGTGGGTATTCTAACCGAGGCGAAGGTGTGGAGGGAGCGTGGCGTGGCACTCACCGAGGCGAAGGTGTGGAGGGAGTGTGGCGTGGCACTCACCGAGGCGAAGGTGTGGAGGGAGCGTGGCGGGGCACTCACCGAGGCGAAGGTGTGGAGGGAGCGTGGCGTGGCACTCACCGAGGCGAAGGTGTGGAGGGAGTGTGGCGTGGCACTCACCGAGGCGAAAGTGTGGAGGGAGCGTGGCGTGGCACTCACCGAGGCGAAGGTGTGGAGGGAGCGTGGCGTGGCACTCACCGAGGCGAAGGTGTGGAGGGAGCGTGGCGTGGCACTCACCGAGGCGAAGGTGTGGAGGGAGTGTGGCGTGGCACTCACCGAGGCGAAAGTGTGGAGGGAGCGTGGCGTGGCACTCACCGAGGCGAAAGTGTGGAGGGAGCGTGGCGGGGCACTCACCGAGGCGAAGGTGTGGAGGGAGAGTGGTGGGTATTCTAATCGAGGCGAAGGTGTGGAGGGAGCGTGGCGCGGCACTCACCGAGGCGAAGGTGTCGAGGGAGAGCTCGGTGAACTTGCCGACGGTGAAGGGCGTCCTCTTCTGCGCGCGGGTGATGACGATGCCCAGAGAGCGCTTGCAGGCCGCGTCCGCCTCGTACCACTCGCTGCTGTACGCCGAGTCACCCACCGCGTCCGTCTGCACAACCACCACCACCACACCACTCTGTTATATCTAGCCAATCCCAACAACCATTTATATTCTAATGCAGTCAGATTCCAAACGTTCATGATATAACCTTTTATTTGGATCAGATGAGAATTCTGCGTTGTTTGAGTGTTTGTTTATTTCAAGCATCTTTTTTAGAATTATCCTTTTGTATTTTGAATTTTGTTGTATGCCTTCACTATTATTTACCGTAATAAAATATTATTTCTTTATACCAAAAGTTTCCGCCCTCTAACAATGACATGACACACTAGTATTGTGGGTTGTCGGCGTAACTTTTACTCTCGCATATACGAACGCATTATTAGGAGAAATATAGTAGTATAAATAAAGTCACGTAATGGTGCACAAAATCGATTTCAACAGTGAAACAGGTTTTGTGGTCCTTTGATACTGGTGTTTTTGTGGAAAAAAATCCGTCCATCTATTTCTCTGTCTGTTGTTGCTCCTATCCATCTGTCTGTGAACATTAGCGCCTAAACCAGGGGATTTCAACTTGTTAGGCCTCACGGACCGGAAGCAAATCCTTAAATACAGGTGCGGGTCATATTCTTATTACCCAGGCGATCGACATGGGACCTGCATCGGCTGTCTGCTCGGTTTCTCTGAAAGGGGGAGAGGATAGAATCATGCATGGTATCAGGTTCTACAATTCAAACGCAGTGAAAGACATTAGAATGATTATGAATGTCTGAATTTACTAAAAAAAAATCCTTACATCTAAACTCAACCTATTTTTACATTAACTCTGACAGGGTTTGTGCGCTAGGCGCAATATTCTCGCCCGACATGGATGCAAGTGTCTTTCACGTTTGTGTAAAAGCTGGCTGAAAGTTGGACATCCCTGTCCTACCTATTCGTAATTTTCTTCAAAATGAATATACGCCGGTCGTTCTGGTCCCACTCGAAGTTCTGCGAGTTAAAATAAACTTTTTTAAAATTTTTGGGTATTTACATGACGCTTCTGGGATTTTTTAAAAATGTTATAAAAATAGCTCCAATTTTGTCTTTAATATTTTTGTATGAATAGAATGAATTGCACTCTTTCCGACACGCCCATTCGTTCCGTTTCACACGATTTTTCTTTCATATCAGTGCTTCACGATACTCTCCTTCCGATCCTTACGTGCATGACACTCATTCTGCTTCACCCGCCCTTACTCTCCTCGTCACGCAGCACATTCTGTATCACCCGCCCTTAGTCACCTTCCGATCACGCCGATCATTCTGCTTCACACGCTCTTTTCTGTTCTTCCGACCATGACACTCATTCTGCTTCACCCGCCCTTACTCTCCTTCCTTTTCTCCCGACCTTCTTCCCTTCCTCCCTCCGCCTTTTCCTCCGGCCCCCATTCGCCCCGCTCGTCCCTTCAAGGTCCAAGGTTCCTTCGGTTCCACTGTATCCCGCCCCGCTCCCTGCCTTGCCCCGTATCACCTGGTAACTTCAGGTAACAATACTGCCCAGGTGTTAGCTGGTTGCAAATGAGACAGCAATCAATCCTATGGTTCTAAAGTTTTTGTTATATCTAAAAAACAGTGGCGGCTGTTCCTTAAGGGCTCTAGGGCGGCGCCCTCCCAAAACAACCAAAATCGGGAAAAGTTGGAATAATTATTAATCTTTCAATAAGTCGACTCGTTATTTTGTGCCTACCACCAGCACAATTTCTGAGATCTAATCTAGTTGTATAACTCCACTTAAGCAAAAGATAAAATGTTTTTAGAATGGATCGTATCGTGGACTACAGCGAGTTCTTTCGTAGCTGGTGCATACGGGGCAATGGAAGCTTCAGGAAGAGTGGGAGTACTGAGACTTGGGTGAGGGCAGCGTGCTGCTATTAGCTTTTTTTAAATCAGCGGCGTCTACGCCTATGAACATGACTAAGGGTACCGACACTTACCATTTGATTCCATAAATTACTGTTTTTATTGTCGGAAATATTTTACTGATCAATTTTTTTACTTTCGCGTGAGCACAATTATATTTTCCATTATCAACGTAAATGTCTTAAACAAGGATTAAAATCCCGATTCAAGCAAATCGGTTGTACGATTCATGCTGCAGTTTTTCCTCGTTCAAGAAATATTTTGAAGAGGTAAATTATATGCGATAGTTCGCGCGTAAATGCTACCCTCTTAATTTGCAACCCACCGGAAACCATAGATAAAACATACTTACTCTCCCTTTTATATAATATAAAAACCGAGCTATTTACCTCTGCAGTGATTTTGTTGGCGAAGTAACAGTACATCCACAGCTGCACTATCACTCCTACGCAGAAAGTGGTCATACCCATCAACTTGACCGTCTCCGTCGGAAACTGCGACGGGGATGAGAGAAAAGTAGATTAGTCATACAGACACCACTTAAAAATTAATACTCTCTAGATCGAGCTGCACGAGTATACGAGATATTTCAGCAAATTAGACACCAGAAATACGCGTGATCTTCAAAGAAAATGTGAAATAAATTTACATGAAAATGGAACCATCTTATAATTAAATTTGATTACCTTCTTAATTAGTTAACTAAATTCTTCAAATCTCAATAAATTATTATTTTAAATTAATTTTCAATTCTATATTGCTATTGTGGTGAGTTTTTGTTGTCATTTACAATGTAATAATTGTATGAGTCGTCTTTGCCAACAATATTATTTATTATAATGGGTACTTTCGATGGCTTAGCCACCATCATCAGTTTTCTGCTGTATGTGAGATTCCTGGAAATGTCACCTCATATAATTATTTCATTTCAATACTATGTACTATTAATTTATAAAACTTATTTCTCCCGGTTGAAATTCATTGAGAGGTTGAAGATTTTTATTGTACTATAGTATTTATTTTATATGTGTTGAGTCAACATAAGTATTTCATTAGTATTTACTTTATATGCTTGAGTCAACATAATAGTGTAAAGAAATAATCCCATAAAAGTTTGCAAAATAATGCAAACATTAAAAATTATTTTTTACTTCCAGTGCGCGCAGAGGATTGCCATTTTATATTAATTCTACATAGAGCGAAATTTAACTAAAATTGCTTACCACAAGAATTTGGAAAACTGTGGTGCACAAACAGATGGAGCTTGTAAAGAACTGAGTCAGCATCGGCTTGTTCAATAAAAATTCCAGAGTTTCAACGTACCTGCGACAAAAAGTGATAGATATATGTGGATTCTAATGATAAACTCACTTTAGTAATTGAAACCAAAATTCTTAAAATCATATTGCTGTAAATTAATTTTAAGAGCTCAATGAAAATCCGACGTTTACGCCTTCGACACGTCGAAAAATTGCAAGGGTCGTAATAACGTAGGTTGCGGTACATTACATCCATTTACGAGGAAGTCATTAAGGTTGATTGATTGATTGAACGTGGTTCCGGCCGCGTCAACTAGAGTCATTACTCCCGTACGTGCAGTGCATGTTTTTGTTCGGGAGGTGGCGGTAGTCTTCGGTAGTCGCCGTATGGCGAGATCCGGCGCCGACCTATCGTGAGCTAACGGGTTTTTTCCTTACAAGGGATCTCCCGCCAGCGGGGCACTGTCCCACCCGAGACTCGCTCTAATCTCCTGACCGGGCTCCTGGCATATGTGCTCGCATAGTGCCTGTTAGTGTAAGTGTGGGTAGTGGAGAGGATAGGACAAGGAAGAGGTATCGTAAGATCGCGCGCGGTCCGTGGCCCGTTTGTTAAAGTACTGCCCCGGCATTCGCCTGATGTTGATCGGAGAAACCACGGAAACCTCCCGATCAGAGCAGACGGTCACGAGAATTCTCCACCAGACAGCGATTGGATTCGACCTAGCTGACAAGCTAGTTTTGAAAAACCCACTGTCAGGGCTCGAACGGAGGAGCTCCTGGTCAGAGGGACTGCAGTGACATCAGTTGATGCCCTGAGACATCTCTCCCGGTTAGAAAGAAAAAAAATGTTTAATTTTGTGTTTCAACTAAAGTTGGAGAAGAGCAGGAGAATGAGATGCCAGAAACAGGAGAAGGAAAAGATCGAAACAGATTCAGTAAAGGGATGACAAGGATGATTTCTGGCTCATGTGCAGGTACGTATGTCCACCATTTCTATTACTCAAATGATTCTCTAATTTATTATCCAGTTATAGTTCCTTCCTTCATAGCATCTTTTGAGCAGAGTTTCGTTCAAAGTTCTCATTCCTTCCCGTTTGCGACGTTTGCAGTCATCTGCAAACAGAGCTGACGGTCGAACTCTTACTAATTCCCCCCCCCCCCCGTGTGCGTCCTAATCTTTGACAAATATTGTCATACGAATACGATTCGCAGTACACCTGCAAACCTCGTACAGTGCGTGCTTTCAAGGAAAATACGTGAGTGTAGGAGAAAGCGCGCGAGCGAGGGAGAGAGCGAGTAGGAGAAAGCGACGGAGAAGAGTGTTATAAGAAAGCGATAGAGAGAGTGGAGGAGAGTAAGAAAAGAGCAAGGGAGTATAATGAGACAGTGGGGGAGTGGGGGAGAGAGCGAGTAGGAGAAAGCGACGGAGAAGAGTGTTAAAAGAAAGCGATAGAGAGAGTGGAGGAGAGTAAGGAAAGAGCAAGGGAGTATAATGAGACAGTGGGGGAGAGAGCGAGTAGGAGAAGAGAGGGAATAGAGGAAGAGAGAGCGGGAGGGGAAGAGAGAATGTGCGAAATCGAGTGGAAGAGCGAGTGAGAGAAACAATAAGCGTGATAGCCGGAGGGGACGCAATTGATGATGATCTTGTGATGGTGCTTCACGGTTTCTCGAGTGTGAGGGAAGGGGTGCATAGACAGTGAGTTCATAGAAAGCGAGTGGAGAGAGAGAGAGATAGAATATATGGCGAGTACATAGAGAGAGAACATAGCGAGCGAGTACATAGAGAGAGAGAGAGTGCGAGTGAGAGCGAGTGCGAGAGAGAGCGAGCGTGAGAGAGAGTGAGCGTGAGAGAGAGTGAGCGTGAGAGAGAGTGAGCGTGAGAGAGAGTGAGCGTGAGAGAGAGTGAGCGTGAGAGAGAGAGAGCGGGAGAGAGAGTGAGCGGGAGAGAGAGAGTGAGCGGGAGAGAGAGAGTGAGCGGGAGAGAGAGAGTGAGCGGGAGAGAGAGTGAGCGGGAGAGAGAGTGAGCGGGAGAGAGAGTGAGCGGGAGAGAGAGTGAGCGGGAGAGAGAGTGAGCGGGAGAGAGAGTGAGCGGGAGAGAGAGTGAGCGTGAGAAAGAGTGAGCGTGAGAGAGAGTGAGCGGGAGAGAGAGTGAGCGGGAGAGAGAGTGAGCGGGAGAGAGAGTGAGCGGGAGAGAGAGAGTAAGCGTGAGAGAGAGTAAGCGTGAGAGAGAGTAAGCGTGAGAGAGAGTAAGCGTGAGAGAGAGAGAGAGAGAGAGAGAGAACTAGAGCGCACTCGATGATGGTCTTGTGGTGCTGCACCGCCTCGTTAAGCAGGCGCTTGTATTGCGCGCGCCAGGCGCCGATGGCAGGGCCCAGCTCGGATTGCAGCCCTGCGTCCTCGGCCAGCCCTTGGCCAAGCCCTTGGCCCTGCCCCGGCCCCAGCATCGCCAGCGCGTCCGCCCGCAGCCGCTCCATGTCCTGGCGAAGCAGCTGGCACTGGCCGTACACGTGGTTGAGCAGCGCGATGTAGAAGTTGTCTGTGCCGGGCATCACGAGGATGTGGCACCAGCCGATGGAGCAGTGGTACGCGTACACCAACCAGTACGTCACCGGAGACGACGTCGTGTCGAACGGCAGCACCAGTCGGTACGGGAAGCGCCATTCGTACGAGCTGGTGCCGTTGGCGGCGAGCTCGGGGAAGGGCTCCTGGTAGAAGTACCACTCGGCCATGGGAAAGACGTTGATGAAGGTCGCCGTGGTGACGACGAACACTCCGAATATGTAGGTGAGCAGCTTGTTCTCGCGGTCCCGCTGCACGAGCAGCGCGTGGTGGCGCGGGTTGGCGCGCTGGCGCGGGCTCTCGAAGTTGTGCTTGATGAGGTAGAGCAGGCGCTTGAAGCGGCGCTCGTACGCGACCATGATGAGCAGCTTGTGGCAGTTGACGGCGAAGGAGAAGAGCGCGCACAGCGTTTCCGTGATGATCTGAAAAGCAAATTAAAGATTGAGAACGTAGGCTTTCGCGGCCGGGGTCAGTAAATACATGGTCGTCCGGGAGAATTGAATTGAATTGAATTAATGCCTTATTTTACGTGGCGAGACTCGGGCCATCAGGCCCGCTCTTCCGTCTGACCACGTAAATTTCGCTACGCTCCTTTCACCAACTAGCAGAGAAAGGAGGTATTCTTGGGCGAGAAACTGGCGATTTGAATTTAGCTCAAAGGCGTCATTTAGACTTGAGGATCTTTTACATGCAAGTAAATCTACTAACATGGGACAGCCGGCTTTACTTCCCCTCCGGAGGGAGACGCCGTATCCTAGGCATAGGATCGAGCGTTTCGGCCGCCACTCTGCGACCTTTTTCAGGGCGAAATTCGAGGAGATGGACGAGTTAGCTGGGCCCCCCTCCATCCGTCATCCGGTTGGTCGAGTGATCGGCCAATGCGGAAAGTACTTTAGCTCGGCCCCCCGGGCAGGGTGAGAGAAGGCGCCCGTGGTCGAACGTCATGGAACAGCTAGGGCCGCGCCCTGACGCGACCGGGCGTCTTGGTGAAATAGGTAGTTTTCATGAAATTAGTTTATGCTGATTGTTGTCATCTGCGCCTAGGACGCGGCATCTCCCAGACAGCCAAGTATTTACTGACTCCGGTCGCGGAAGCCTCGATTTCGTTTAATGATGTATGTTTTTTAGAAAAAATATGAAATACATACATACGTATTGCCCCAATTGCTTTTGAATAAAAGTCACTAACATTCATTAATCATGTGGCTTAAATGTACCTAGGTGTATGAAATAATTATATTAAACTTGTGTTTAAAAAGTCTATAGTTTTCATAAAACGATGATTATGATCACAATGATGATAATCAGTTCACAACCGCATACAAAGTAACGCGCTTCCGTCATTTTACCTTGGTATTTTGGCTCAAAGCTAATTGATTGCAATAGCGCATCCTCGGGAGGGAGATGGTGAATAAATGCTTCTCTACCTCAAGATTGTCGTAGCTCTGCAGCAGCTGAAGCACGCTGCCCGTCAGCACGATGCAGTAGATGCCAAATATGTAGATGCAGTAGGGCGAGAGGCGCAGAAATGGCAGGCCGAAGGGCCCCTTCTCCCGCCATATTCCGATTAGATGGATGAGGCGCAGGTTGTACTCTAGGTACGGGGGTTCCTCAAGGTTCTTTGTCTGGTCCTCGGTCGCGGTGACGCCGCTCCTGACGATGATGGTATTAAAATAAATGTTGCATTACTTTCCTATTTCTAAAGACTAAGTTTATAAGATTTTGTCGGACATTGGTATTCCCAGAGTATTTACAATCAATACTCGCATTTATTTAAAACTAATATTTTACTATAATAAAAATGCATATAAATGTATATTAAAATATCTCTCTTTTAAATACGTGAGATATTGACTGTTAAGTATTCTAAGGATTTCACTGTCTTATATTGGATACTCATAATCACTGTTTTTACTTATGAAATTGTATTAATAAAAAGAATAGTAAAATGTTGTAGGATCGTCTTGTCTTGAGTCGATAATTCCTTGAAATATGTCAATGGAGTCGTAGTTGGTATTTTCATTTTACTTGGAATAAAACATCTTCTTTCAAATATTTACTAAAATAAAGACATTGACATAGAATAGTGACAACTATAAATTAAAGTACGTGGAGAAAAACTTTCCTACTATAAAGGACAATTCCTAATAATTTATAGTAAACAATTATGTTCAATTCACATCGTTAACAAATTATATTCCATTTCAATTTTCTTTTAACCGATATTCGACAATCCAAGATATCATCCCGCAATAAAAATATCTTCACACTAATTACATAAAATCCACAATTTTTTATAGTCGTCTGTGCGTTTACTATTATCTAGGTGAAGTTCAGTTTTGAGTTCAAAGTAATAAATATTCCATTTGTTTCAACAGATTTCAATCCCATCTTTATAATTACACTCTTCAATTAAATAACATTTTATATTTTCATCGAACGACGAATGGCATCTTTCTTAGTACTTGATGAATGAATTTGATTTCGCCAATATCTATTACATCAATTGTCATCACGACGGTGCATAGTTTTGCTTTCTTTTAAATGTGTTTTAAGCCGGCTGTGGTATTATTCTGACTCGTTTCAATCTGACCTTTATATGAGGCTTGCTCTCTATCAAGCGATCACTAAAACTGGAAATGAACTGTGAGCGCTCATGGCTTCAAACGTTGGTAGTAACAGAATTTGAAAAGTATGAGACCGCCGAAAAAATGCATTCTGTTACATAAAATGAAATTTTTCCTCGGACTTGCTATATCGTCTGAAAGTTTTTTCAGAAAGCGCAAGAGGTATTGGGTGAAATTCATTTCGGAAGAGTTGAAACCAACTGATAGATTATTGTTAAGTTTTTTATATCAAAGTCTTCGAATGGCTCTCGATGCTACCTATAACTAATAACTCATCTCAATACAGTACAAGATAGGTACAGGGTGAGGAATCTAATGGTATGAAAACTTGAAAACATTGCACTTTTCCCCCACAAGTCACACACAAAATAAATACATAGTAGATAAATAAACAATATATTAAAATAATAAAATACAAAAAGTGAACAAAAAATAACAAATAAATTAGATTGAATAATTTTGCCCCCGGTGGTTAGCGAGCTAACTTTCCTTGCCCTGACTCCGGGTTCGAATCTCAGACTGGGCAGAAATTAACATTGTCTCTTTTCACAATGAGAGCCCTATTCAAATAGATGGCTGATAATGTGAAACCGAATCATAGGTTGCACATTATCCAATGAAAGTGGAATGAATGCCAAGTAGATAACGTAAGGGGATGCGACCTGCTTACCATGGACTCCTTAGCCTTCGGCTGTTCGGTTAAGGTGGTCTAAGTCTGACGAGGCCCTAGTTCCTCTATTATTATTACTTGCGTATCGGCCATTTTGAATAACGAGACATGTTCTCTTCCGAGGCCCAGTCTTATTCTACCTCGAAGATGTGTTAATAAGTCTTGAATTATGAATTCTGAGCTGCTATGATGATGATGATGATGTGAAGTGATCGTGGTCTCTTTGAACCATCCCAGTATTCTCCTGTATATCAAGATGGCCGACCCGGCGATCGAACCCTGACCTTCTGACTGCGAAGTCAGCGCGCTACGGAGAGATACATTTTGATCGATTATTTTTATCATTATTATCATTATCATTATTATTATTATCATTATTATTATTATCATTATTATTATTATTATCATTATTATTATTATCATTATTATTATTATCATTATTATTATTATTATCATTATTATTATTATCATTATTATTATTATTAAATGGGAAAAGCCCATTTTTGCGCAAACTATTGTAAAGGTACTCACAACCATCTGATCTGGTCTTTAAGAAGACGGTTGCATCGTGGAAAATACGTTAAATGTTACGTTGAATTCTATTCCGATAACCATATTTAAAATTGCATTTAAGAGATAATAAATTTAAAAATAACATCGAAAAATGAGATTTTTTTGGAAAAGTGTTCTTTCATTGATATTCTTACCCGCTCCTTGAGTGTGCGGTGCTTACGTTAATCAGGGTCATGTTTCCGACGTTCTCTGGGTGATGCAGGACTCTCGGCTGTTGATTGCCACGCTCTGAAACCAATTTACTTCTGTGAGAAAGAAAATGGATGCCCCCTTGAAGGAAGTATCCAGCAAACGCAGTAATTCGACGATTAGACGATATACACACACACTGTCTTTTTATCCACGCAATTTCCAGTTAGAAGTTCCAGGCATGTTCTAGTGACGTGGCCACACGGGTGCCTGTGACAGGCAAAATTGGGGAGGAGAGACTAAAGAAAGTGACTAAAATGTAGTACTTCTACGTAATTTTAGTTTAAGCCACAACAATTTTTTTCATTTACTTAAGTTAACAAGACCCACGTGATAGATAAAACATCTTATGCCGAAGCAGTTAATACATTCAGTAATTCTAGTGGCTTAAACTAGTACCACAGACTAGAGATGCGATGTTTTAAACATCGATGTTTTTAAAACCTTGGTCGCGATTAGTAATTTTTAATTGAGATTTAACTGAAAAAATAAAAGAAAAAAGAACCGAACAATTAATTAAAGTTTTGTTATTTGGTCCGATAATTCATTCATATACTGCATTTATCGACGAAACTTCTATTTTAATTTTTTTTCACCTTTGCTCACTTTAGTCTAAATGGACGGATATCTCAAAATTATTACAAGTTTTTATTGTTATGGTACTTTTTTCTCAAAAATACTGTAAAATATCAAACACGTAAAAACATCGAACCCAAAACATCGACGTTAAAAACAGTTTTAAAACATACATGTTAAATACTTCAATTTATAGAAACAGCGATGTTTCGAAAACATGGGCATCGATGTCCGTAGCATAGATACCAATCTCATGACAGGAAGCTGAATAGTTACCTTTCAATTTATGAGCGCATTGGAAATTAGTGATAGTGATAGATATTTAGGCCCGAATTTAAGTGGATCTAACGAAAGCTATAGAGACCATATTCATGGCTAATGGCTGCATAATTGTCTTTCAGTTTGCTTTTGGAAATATGTATTGAAATATGTTAACGGATTTCCCCCGAGTTCCTGTGCATTTAAATGAAAAAACATCCCTATCACATGAACGGATGCTGCAAAGTTGCCTTTAAATTTCAATGCGGATTGGAAATTAGTAATATAGAATATGCTTTGGCCATTGACTGAGGAAAAGTTGGCAGCCGTTGAGACGATAGCAGTGATGGCAGTGTTAGAGCAGAAGTCGTTCTCTTCAAGAGAGAGAGAGAGAGGAAACTGAGCTTTCTCTACCAATTGAGGATCACCTTTAAAATATTCCTTTCTCACGAATTATCAACTTAATTACCATTTATAGTGAATAAATCGTCCTGTGTATACGATGTTATCATTTCAGACTGAATATAAAGAGTGAATATCTTCATTATAATACGTTTTACTGAAACTGTCTTTTGTACAACAATGGGATTTATTAATTGGATGTTATTACTTTATAATATTGAGGAGGTCATGATTACTCCGTCCCCCCTGAGATGTCTTTGCATGAATGATGACGAAAATTAAATCCTCAGTATTCAACCAGCAACTTTTGTTTCTCGAAGTAAATATGCTAATCTGCATTTAACCGGGGTCGGCTAATAAATGAAGATGTGAGTATACACTGTAAATAATTTTCAACGAAATTCTGCTTTGCGAAAATTCCTGAATGAAATAAACGAAGATATCACTTTATTACTGTACGGAATACCATCCTAACTAAACTACTCATATGACGAAAGCTCCTTACAACTTAAACTCCATTCTTTCTCAATGTTTTTTTTTTTTGAGAAAGTTACGACATGTACAAATCTCTGTGTCACAACACAGCCATAATTTTCACTGTTTCCACATCAACCTTGGGAACATTAAAATCACGAGAACCAAATAGTCCAAGAATCGAATTAATAAAAACAAAACACCGCGTTTAACACAATACAATATCAACATATTCCATGGTGCATCTAGACTCACTGTAAAACTATCAGAACATTAAAGCAAATTCAGCGCCCAAAAGAGCTAGCACTGCCCGGAAATCAGCTAGCGAACCGTTTTCTCTTGTTTCCCAAATAGAAATACCTACAAGACAAATGTCCTTGCATGCGTATACAAAACAATGTCTTTTTATACAAAAGAGTTTGTAAAAAACATTGTAAACCAGAGGTGTTGCGGTAGCGTAGACTTTGTCGAAGTAGTTAGATTCGTAATCTCTTGCGTCTGGAATAGGGTTTTCGGTTTGGTCCCTCCCTCTTTTCTACTGATATCTGAGGCGATTCAAACTTGGAGTATCGTTTAAGCACAAAATCCTGCAAATTTCTACAACAATGTAGGGAAACGTGTTCAAGGAAGCAGGGTCTCCTCAAATCTTTTTTTAATGCAGCAAATTATCATATGAAAAATTCCAACCTCCGGAACGAGGGAACAAGATGACCCTCAGTTGTCATATTTTCTTCCAGAACACAGAATACTTGATTTATACATTTTCAACATAGTCACATAGAAAATTATTTTTTATTTCTCACAATATCTCATTGCAATCTCACAAGAAGTACCTGGTAGTCCCAGAGTAATTTTTTAAGCCTCTGTCTTTGAGAGCGTCCGTCCGTCTCACCGTCCATCCGTCCCACCGTCCGTCCCACCGTTCGCCCCACTGTCCGTCCGTCCCACAGTCCGTCCGTCCCACCGTCCGTTCCGTCAGAACCGTTCGTCCGACCGACCTTCCGTCCGACCGACCATCCGTCCGACCGACCATCCGTCCGACCGACCATCCGTCCGACCGACCATCCGTCCGACCGACCATCCGTCCGACCGACCATCCGTCCGACCGACCATCCGTCCGACCGACCATCCGTCCGACCGACCATCCGTCCGACCGACCATCCGTCCGACCGCCCGCCCGTCCGCCCGCCCGCCCGTCCGTCCAACCGCCCGCCCGTCCGACCGCCCGTCCGTCCGACCGCCCGTCCGTCCGTCCGACCATCCGTCCATTCGTCTGTCCGACCATCCGTCCATTCATCTGTCCGACCGTCCGTCCTTCTGTGTGACTGCCCGTCTTGCCGCCCGTCCGCCTACTCACCTAGGCAATTCTTTTTTATTTTTCACACTGCCTCATCGTTTCCTCACGAGAAATACCTGCTAGTCCCAGCGTACGTTTCGCGAGCAGAAGACCGCGCCGCTGATCTGATGGCTCCCAGCTGCTGAGTGCGTGTCGGGAAGAGGGGGATTATGGCGCGTGGGGCGGGCAGCGCAGGCTCTCACGTTTTAAACTTTCACTCGCATCCGCAGAAAAATGCCGTTTCATGCCCTCCAGGGTCGACGGCCCTGGACGTAACCATATTATTATCGACCTACGGAAATTTAATTCCATTTTTCGTTGAAATATTCAGCTGAAATGTATCTCTACGTTACATTTCAATAGCAATTTTTATCGCATCCAATTCCGTCTGTTTCTTGTGCATACTGCGTCAAAACAATGTAATAGTTTTTAAGGAGCTCCTATCGTTTGCATTGTAACGGAATTTGTATTAGAGGTGCGTAAAAATACTAAAAAAAATTGTAAGACGTTTAGCACAAGGAGAAATAATTATCATATGAAATAACTGCTACTTTTCAATGCAAACAGAAATTGAAAGAAAACTACAAAGTCTCTGGACACGTGAGAGGTTTCTTCAGTTTCGTTAGATACTCCGGAACTCAGAAAAAAATACAGAAACAATTTCGAGTTCAACTGAAAAATGCAAATACTTACTTGTGATATTCAGTCTGTTCTCCTACTGCGCGTGACAACTCAATTCTCAAATTTAGTGCCTCACTCTTTACGACCCAGTTATCTTTATGCTACAAACTCTACAGAAGAGGTAGCCCACTGTTCAGCATTTGCTATTCATGCATGCAGTGTGGGTTCTACTCTTTCGAAAATCATTGCGTGGTTTTGTGCAGCTCCATTTTTACCGCTGCATTCCATTAGTGTCATATTATTTGCAGACAATTGAATTCAAAATCCATTACAAAATTTATCTTAATTAAGAGAATTACAAAATAAGCACTGAAGAGAATTATAGCTCTCCTTCTATTGTTACTGCATTCTGCAAATTGAAATGTAGGCTGTGAAATTTAATGCTGATTGTGACGTCTTGTCTGGAATTTCAGTTTAAACGAACAATCTTATTTTGGAGGTAATATGTTTTTTTCATTTATATACTTTAATGTAATAATGTTTTCGAGAATATGTATTGCAAAACTGAAGAAGTACAAACATTTATTACATAAATGAAAAAAAAGTGTTAAATCAATGCAATTTTTACATTTCCTTTGGCAGCACATGAAACGTTCTCATTATACATGTATTTGTATAGAAAACTGAATGATCAGGAGAACAAATACACTTAAATATTTCTTCCAATCACGTTCTTAATGAAACTGTTTTAATATACACTGAGTTAAAGTTAAAAACAAGAAGTCGATATCTATTATAAAATTTCATATTTAAAAGATTCATTAGATATTCTTCTACTTCTTGCCATGTTGTAAATTAGCAACGTAGAGCAATTGAATGGAACCCGTTAAAAAGGGTTCTGAAATGAGAGGGAAATACTCGTGACCAATACTAATTTTCTCTTTTAGTATTCATCAAAAGATAATCCTTTTTTCTCCTCATAATAGTCGCGACGTCTCCTACTCGATTGTGAATAGAAACGTGCACAACTATTTCGAACATTCGTGGCTACGTTTGGAAAGCAATATAATTACCCCTACCAATGATTCCCAAAACGATACAAATCTATGTAGCAAATATATTAACACAATTATTTAATTATATAACTAATTTAATTTAATGATTATTTCAAACAATTACGAACCCCAAAATGTTTACCATAAACGTTTTTGATGAGTGCTATTTTCTGTACACGAACATTTGCTTGGGAAGAAGCTAAACCATTACACCTTCCCCATTCCTAGGCAGATTCCTGGTCAGATTCTTAAGCAGAGTCCTTGGCAGAGACTTAGGCAGAGTCCTAGGCAGATTCCTAGGTAGAATCCTAGGCAGATTTCTGGGCAGATTCCTAGGAAGGTTCCTAGTCAGAATTCTAGTCTGGGTTATCTTTTCGCTTTTACTCCAAGGGCTTTTCATCTTCCAACTATTGGAGCCTAAAATACATTTTTGCATCATTTTTTAATTTCTCAATTCTCTAATAATTATCTTTCTCTCTCGTATAATTGAAGTATGACTTTAAGAGTATTAGAAAAGAATAAAATTGTATCATATTTGCGGATTTTCATTGAAAAAGAAAGAAAGAAAGAAGCGTTTGAGCATTTCGAAAACTGCGCATTTTGAAGCTCATTTTCACCCTAAATTTTCCTACAACCTTCATCAGAAATAATTTGCATTTCATCAGAAATGATATTGTACTCACAAATGTAACGATGAATAAGAAATGCCCGAAATGCAAATAGTAACAACGTGAGAGGTATTTAAAAAATAATTGGTAAAATGATTATACAAGAAATTCATCAAAGTGGCATTTATGTCATGATATCTAGTGCATTTAGCATTATTCGTACATAAATTTAAAGAAAAAACGGAGTCGTTTTCGAGAAAACGACTGTTTGAGGTTTTCTGAAAATGCTCAATTTTGAGCTTATTTTCACTGAAAACTTTTCTGTTTTCGAGCAACTTCATAAGAAATCATTTAAAGCCTTTTGTATTCGCAAGTGAAATAAAGAATACAAAACCTGTATTGTAAATATTAAGGACGTGAAAGATATTTAAAAAATTGCAATTGTGTTAATATTTTGAAATCAAAGTAATACATCAAAATTACGTTTATGCCACGTCATTCAGTGCCTTCAGCACTATCTAAAGAAAAAAGTTGGAGCCGGTTCAAGAAAATCTCGTTTTTCATATTTTTAGTATTGCCCATACTTCACTGCAAATTGCCCAAAAATTACTAATGCTTCCAAAACAATGAACATTAGTTAAAGAACTAATTGTGGAGAACAAAATTTATTTGAAGATACAATTTCTATCTTCAATAATGTAGTTGAAGGAAGATGCCGGAAAATATTCAAATTGTATCTTTTGTAATAATTTGTGGCATTAATTTTGTAATAATGAAGTTGATGTATTAATATTTTTTTATTAGTTAACTCTAGTTTACTGGAAATAACTATAACAAAATTTTCTGATTCTTTGATTCCAATCTCAATTGTTTTTTTTTCCTTTTCGATTCGCATAGACCCACTGAACAAATACTGAACTTTACTTATCTTCCAGACACAACGTTAACTTTAACCCCCTTCTAAAATCACATACATACGTTCTTGCTCATTAAATAAACACATCATTAAGATAGAATTCATACTCTCTAAAGTATTTGTATTTATATTCTCCAGTTATATTCGAAGGAAAAACAAACAAACTTTAGATCAAAACAGAAAGGTCTAATCGTCTCCTATATTATTTCAGTAGTATACATATCTTTTTCGACTCTCACTCGTAACCAATCTTTATAAATGAGGTCTTTAAGGAAAGATAATTTTACGGAGACTTGACGAATTGCACTTTGATTTTAAAAGTGTGAAGGATTTGTTAAAAAAAACTAAATATTCATCTCAAATGCAACCCGCAGTACTTGTCGGGATTTTTGAATGTATATCGTCAAATTACTCCGAAACTAAGAATTTCAGGTCCCTTAACACTTGAAATATTGAGGCTAAATACATCAAAGAAATGTTTCTCACGCCGTAATATACAGGATACGATATTCTTGGATCTTCTATTTTGCTGGTCCGGCGATTTTCGATATTATCCAATAGCAACTATATTACTCGGCACTCGAGGCGATCACGTGACGTCACGCTTAGAAGGCTTAGACGTCTCCAACTTATATCTATTCTTTTTGTGTACCCCGTAGTTTGCGCCAACTGACGAGGTTTATTTTCATAATCATTAATTCAAGATTATGAAAATAAACCTAAATGATCTCGCGGCAAAAAAGAGTTGATAGTTAGAACCTACAATATCTGCAGAATCAGTAACATACAGAATCTGCAACTGTATGTAAAATGAAACTAATTACTTGATAATATAGGCGATTAAATTGCTTTGGTGTACCTCTCAGTTCGGTAAAAAAGTGAAATAAAATTGCTAAAAGTAGGGTTCTGATTGCCCGATCCTTTATTTTCGCGCGGACAACTTAAAGTAGCTTTCTCCAGAGTAAAAAGCGTTTTTAATATTTTTTGTGACTATTAAGGAAAGCGAAAAGTTGTCAAGGATAATTGTATAATTACTTCAAATGCTGTTTTTAGGAATTGTTGTATATTGTTTCAAGAACATGTCTATAACACTGAATAAACCTTTATTCAAAATTTGTTCAAAGCGTGAAATAAAAATGTTATTTATTTTTATTTCAAATTCTATAAGTACATTGAAAGTTATGTTTTTATTTTTTTTAAACAAATAAACACGTTTCATTGACAACTTCTCCTCTTAAAATGGAAAAGGAAAGATAGAGAAAATGGTGGAATTTAACATGCGGGAGTTCTCGCACGGGTACGCTAGTGAAAAATGTAATTCAGTTGAACTACGTGTATCCATGTGTTGATTTAACCGAGTGTCCGAAACTTTGTCCTTGTGCCCGTGTGATTGTGTGTTCGTGTGATCCTGTGACGGTGGGACCTTGTGAAGGTGTGAACGTATGACGGTGTGTCAGTGAGACGGTGTACATGTGTACATGTTCTGTCTACCCTTGTGTTCAAGATTCAGACAGTGTCAGATCCACCATTAGATGCAAGTGAGTTATCATCGGTCTCGATTTACTGATCGGATAAGGCCCATTTTTTCCGGATATTTCCTCAAAATTCTAAGAAAATTCTGAGATGATATTTACATGTAATTTTGTAATGAAAATAAAAATAAAATTTAATACGTTTTCATATTGTACTTTTCAAGCAAGTTTTTTTTTCTCTAGAAAATGAGCGAGCCAGGCAACCATATTGTATTTAATTGTTTTATTACGCAGAGCATAAATCAAAATTTTAACATGGAAATTCCCGCCCGAGGCGCTACGCTAGCTAGAAATAAAACGAGACGTCGAGTTAAACCTGGCTTACCTCAGGCGCGCACAACACGACACGGAGTTTAATTTTGATGGCAGGTGGCAGATCGCGCCGGCAGGCGCCCGCGGCTGTCTGATGAGGCGGCGGCTGAGCCGCACGGAGGAGCCCTCGTGCGCCAAAGCCCAGTTGCGGGTTTTCCATAAGTCGGATGCAGGGAATTGAATCGTATTTTATTTTCGTACGGCTTTCTACTGCTCTACGCACTATCTAAAACGTATGATTTTCATGATAAAATTCAATTCAATATCTTATTTTAAGTGCTGAGATTCAGGCCATCAGGCTTGCTTTTTTGTCTGTCTAAACTTGTTTCGCTACACTCCTTTGACTACAGAGTCTAGAAACATCTCGGGCGAAGAAACAGTTGATTTGAATTTGACTCAGAGGATTCTTTAAGGCTCTAGGATCTCTTTCAAGCAGTAAATCTACAACATGGGACACCCAGCTTTACTTCCCATCTGAAGGAAGACGTACGGCAACGACGGGGGTTTGAACAGGCGAATTTGGATTTAACAGTCGATACGCTAATCGTTACGTTGCCGAATCTCTTTTTTTGTTGTTTTTTGTACTGGGGGTGAATGAACCACGTGATGAAGGAGTGACATTGGGATCAGAAGGATTGATCTGAGAAGTAAGGATTGCTCCCGGTACTGGCCTGCTATTTAAGGTAATAGTTCGGGTGAGTGACTATATCATGTTTCTGGGCGCGTGAACTACTTTGGTAATTAGCTCCGTGAGAGTAGCGATTGTTGTGATCGAGAGGTGGAGGTGATCTTCCTCCCGACCGGTCTCTCACCACGGGCCATGATACTCCAGCATCACCTTGAAATTGTTCGGGTGAAAACACGAAAACGATCAATCAGAGAAGACGGGCTTTAGAATTCTCATCTTCGCAGTGATTTCAGTATGTAAATATGATACATTGCTCTTACTGTACTTCGTACAATTTGCCATTACTGGCAACTTCATATGTTAGTGAAAATTATAATTAACATTTTTTACGTTTAACTCTTAACACAACTTTGCTATTAACACTCTCCTTTCTTTAAATTAATTATTTTATGAATATAAGAAAAATATATTTAATTCAATAAACATGGTGAAAAAATCATATTGACAGAGAAGTTATTTGGTCAGTTATGAGACGATGGTATAAAATAGGAGACAAAATGTAGGAAAGAAGACATTTATTCTTTGCGCCATTAGTGCCAAATACAAATCCACTGCGTATGCTATGTCAACTTAACTTTGCCTTTAAGGGCGGGAAGATTTATTAGAAAGAAAAGCTATTTTAATTTAGCTGTATTTTCAGCAAGGTATATTCGTGAAAATCTATTAATTACTACAACCACATCGAACTTAAATAAGAAGAGCTTCTACTGAATGTTTTAAATATGAGATTACTGTTGTACGTACATATGTAGCTTTTTTTTCTCTCCCAGGCACATACTGTTTCTACTGTTTTGGATATTAAATAAAATAAAACTTTAATATAACGAAATTTTATAGCTACTTTTATAAGGTTGACTTACAGTAATAAATACAATCTCGACAAGCAGTAAGTATTACTAGTGGCGCTGCACACCTTTGGTCTTTCTGTCTTCAATTCTTTCAGGGAGTCGTGATCTTCTACCTTCAGTGTTAGTCCTCCCTCGCGCTGTGTGAGTGAGAGGGTAGATGTGCGCAGGGATGAGGAGAAAGAGATCCTTCGCTTTAATCTTTTACCAGCAGCAAGAGCTAAACGCCTCTTAATAGTCTCCTGGGGCTTTGGGCCTGGGAACAGCTGCACCTCTATCGACCGCCTCCGAACGCTATTGGCGCCTTTTTTTACGCAGTAACACGCTCGTATTGTTACATTTGCTTTCCTCGTTTTATTGTTCCTGGTGAACTTCTTGTTTCTAGTCGTTTATTTGCGTGACGAACTGTTGTGCTATAAAAAATTGATTGTTTTGTCTTAACTAAATTATAGATAATATTAGCGGGAGAGGGGATTCAGGCAACCAACTGGTCATTAAATTGCCTCTGGCCGGGGGTCATTGGTTCGAGTTACGACGGTGTCAGGATTTTCGACCCTAGCTAAATAGCTAGGTCGAATTCAGTTGCTGACTGGAGAAGAATTCTAGCGGCTGGCTGCTCTGATCGGTAGTTTTTGTGGTTTCTTCGATCAACATCAGGAGAATAACCGTAACCGTGACAAACGGGTCGCGCGCGATCTTTCCTTCCCCTTCGTTGTCCTATCCTCACACCTTACTTACACAATGTACACTACCGCACGTGCGGGGAGGCCTGCCGGGAACTTAGAGCTTGTCCCCACTGGAGCGGTGCCCCACTGGTGGGGGGCCTGGTTGAGAAAAAACCCGGTAGCCGACGGTAGGGCGGCGCCGGATCTCGCCATACAGCGGGGATTACCACCTCCCGAGGAAAACATCCACTAAACTTACGGGACTAAAGAGCTTGACAATTGACGGTCCCGGAATCACTAACGGATAGATATTTTTGTCTTAAATGAAATTTGTTCTATAAAATTTGGAAAGAAGGGTAATTATGCGTAAAGTTAATACAATGTACTGTTTAAAAATATTTTCTCGAAAAAGGCTCCAAATAATTTCTTTAAAATTATCCCCCCTATGTGGGAAAGAAAATGGTGTTGGCTAAAGTTTCAGTGATCTCTGTACGTCGAAATTTTCGAAAGTACAATGTTGATGATGAAGATTTTTTATTAAATGAAATCTGATCTGATAAGTCAGTTCTTTAAAAAATATTAAGTAGAATTGTTTTAAAATATGAGTAGTTCAGAGTAATTTTTAATTTTAGGATTTGAAGCTCGAATTTTTCTCACTTCTTTTGGAAGAATCTTTCATGATTTATCACGTAGGAAAACAATTGGATCACCGTGGCACGGCAGTTTGAAATTCAACGAATATATTCTTATTCTTGGGCAGTTGTTCTGTGTGAATGGAATTGAGTTTTGAATTGTCGAATATGCATCTTCATCGTACATATACAGCTATAAATGAATTAAATTTTACCCGTAATGCACTACATTGGTAATGAGTGTTGGCACATTTGGTAATGAGTGTTACAAGTGATGTTTGATGTGTTAATACGGACTGAAATTGCAGTATCATAATTTTATGTAACCGTTACTGAGGCAGGAAAGTACGTGGTGTTGTAGAAAAAATGTTTTTTTTCTCTGAGATATAGTAAAGAAAGCTAACAAAAATTACTCAGGTCCGATTTTCGTTGAAATCTCTGGATTTTCTAAATACAAAAGTGACCAATAATTCGAAGAAGTATGTACTGTTTTAGTACTAGTAATACATATAATGTTTACATGATTTGCATATAATGCATACAATGCTTTACATATAATTCAAATGCATTATATGTAATGTCTTACATATACTGCATGATTACATAATGTGCCTTACATTTAATGCAAATGCAGATGCAATTCTTATACATGTACTGCTTGATCATGTGTTTTTCAGGAATTGTTTTATGTATACAATGTTCTAAATGAACGGTTACGTAACACATTACTTTGAAGCTTTGTGAAGTGTTACATTACCAATGTAGAGCTCAAACGTAACACTTTACTAGCGAGTTTTGACGAGTTTTATCTTTGGAGTTAGGAATAAACACTCGCGGTGCAATGCAGGGAGAGGTTGAGTCGTCGTTTGCGATGCAAGAGGCTATAACACGTTTCTCGTGCCCGTAAATTAAATGTTTCCCTATCAGATCAATCGTTGGCAGACTTCTCGACTGCACGCAAGGCCCTGTAGCCTCGAACATGTGCCGTTATCTCATTTTACACTCGTTGTGAACATACCATTGCGTTCCAAACGTGGGTAGCACTGCACTCTTGGACCTTCCTTACACAACCACCATACGCTGCGATCAAGAGTGTTTACACAGTAATTGAAGTAAGACAACTGCTTTTTATTCTTAAATCTAGGTGAAGTGCCCTGTCCGGGTTTGTACGTGTTTATCTTAATACTATTTTAGACATAAAACGGAATATTTCTATGTTTGGTGTATCCTTCCCTTCCCCAACTCTGACTCCCCTTCTATTCTTCTCCCTCTTCTCCTGTGCCTTCCGCTCAGCTCACGCCTCTCCTTTCCAATCCTGTCCCACCTGCCCCCCTGCCTCTCCCGGTCAGGCATGTTTGCTTCGATCGTCGTTGCTACCATCATAGTAAGTAGGGGAAAGAGATGTAGGAGTAATTTTTACGAAATATCCTACAGACAACGTCTATTTTCTTGTTGGAAGATCTCGTGTATAGTATTTAATTAAGATCGAACTAAAACTGGAGATATATGTACAAGAACAAACCATCTTTACGTGTAAATTTTTCGAAAATGCAACGGGTCCACTTTAACTTCAAAATACCTAGAACTGTTTTGAGGAAACTCCAATTCAGCAGGTTTTGACCATCACAAACATCACTTCTGTAGAATGGGGTTTGAACTACGGCTTTAGATATTTATTCACAGAGTCGAATGTTGAGAAAAAATAAATAATGAAATTAATTTTCACTGTTATCTTCAATTTTTTGTAAACAGAAATAACAACGCTCTTACCCTTTAACAACAAATATCGGGTTTATATACTTTATTACAGTTCTTTCTCTTTCTGGTTTGCAACATACAGATTTTTTTATGCATCTACATATGAATAGTGCCGGGTTTATTTGGTTGTTAAAACCATAGTTAATTATTTTTGGTGATCGACTATTAGAATGTATCTGTGTGTTATCTGAGGTGTAGTGATTTTCAAAACGAAATAAAATCTAAAGTTATCGTTTTATATTCCGACCTTTCTCCGATTGAAAATTACCACAATGTTGCTACAAATCTCTAAAGAAGTGCAAACCATAGACAGAACTTCGGAAATTATGTAAATAAATACAGGATTAATTTTTTAAAACCCACTTGAGTTGTTATTTATAAATATAAAGACAAGAAGTGTTATGCCACAGTGATCGTAGTCTCATTCACTTTAGATCCTTTGAACAAAGGTGGATTAGTATGCTGAGCACGTGCTTAGAGCTCCTGCTAAAGCGACTCCCGAGAGTTTTTAAACAAAATTTTTTCTAGATTATTATTTTAAAATTTTACTTTTGAAATGGCAAAGTTCATTTCACATCAATTTTGATTATAGACGTTCAGTATTTCAATTTCATTAAGGGTCCTAAGATATGAATCCATCGCTTGTCGTACGTGTGGTAGTGTCTTCCTTAGCGTTCTTACTGCGTAAGTGAACACGCAAGTCTTTGACCTTGTCCGCATGGATAGAGATTGATAACATGCTGTGTTTATGCACAGATGCTCGTCTATCGTTCACAGAGATGATTCACGCTCACAAAACGCTAGTGGCTGAAACGCTTGTATCAAAGTGCGCTTAAACATTTTTTGATGAACTGTCATTGGAAACTTTTATATTCACTTTTTAAATAATGTTCATTAATAAGCCACAATTAATAAATAAAAGCGATGTACTGAGTCTGTCAATGCCTATTATTACAAGGTGATTTGTAATAGATACCAGGGACTGAGACTTTTGTAGTGGAACTTCGTCACATTCTGTATATGTTTCAATTTCATTTATTGAGAGAAGTATAACAAGATTACGAAAGAATAATTTGGAGAATAAATTACATGTTCACTCGTAAATTGAATTCCACACATTTACTCATTTATCAAATTGTTTTTTTATGGTTTACATTGTTTATATTCTATGATCCCTGTTTACTACTTTAGTATCCTTGTTTACTACTAGTCTTCACCAATATTTTTATTTCTCGAAATATACGTTTTATACTGTATAATTCTGAGTCTTTTAGATGGCAGGCCTATCGATGGCATCGAAAGTACCTACCAGTCTAGCGCAATTGTACATGTGTAAATTCATTATTTTCTCACCACATTCTCATTGGCAAAATGTAATAATCTTCTACTTCTACATACCCAATACTGTCCCCAAACTCGACGGCCGATGGACTCGGATGCGTAGTATCAACGGGAAACCATGTGACCGCTCGCTGCCGATTTAATTCTGTCTTGGGTCTAAAGACTTTCTTTCGTTCTTCTTTGCGCGGTCATCGAATATCTTTGCGACATGGGTGTATGAGGGGCATACGAGTGGTGCGGTATAGATGATATATTTGCAGTGGTTATACTATTTTTACATTTCTGCTGTTAGTGAGTATAGTTTGATCTGATTTAACTGGTTTCGTGATTTGGCCCATCCAATATTCCAAAGAGGCTTCTTTCTTTGGAGAAGTTCGTTTTTGATGTCATTGTGGGAAACTGGATGCCTTACAAATGGGTGAAATAATAGAGTCTTTTGTTGTTTTATCAACTAATGCATTGCTGGCAATACCTCGATGCGATGGGGTCAAAATGATAATTATTTTCACGTTGATGTGCCATAATCTAGATTTCATTTGCTATTCATTTGCCATAGGATAATAAGATTACTTAATTCCCCCCCCCCAAAAAAACCGCTGGCCACATTCCAGAAGACGGCAATTCATTTCTTGTATGAAACAAGCTTTTTAACTGCTTGCAAAAATTGCCGGGAGATCGCGCCAGCTCCTGGGCGCCGCGCCGACAGCATGGCACATTGTCGGCAGATTCCCACAATCAAACACTTTCTATTTACGACGCGAAGAGATCGCATTGTTTGAAGTCTGCAGTCTAGCCAGCTCTTAATGGATCGCATCGCTCGTGAAGAAACAAACAAATCGCGCATCGAGTGCAATGAAAGTGAATTACAAGTGGTAGTGTTCCAAAGCTAATTGGGATAGCATTCTCCGTGCACAGTGCTTTGCAGCGTGCGAAAAACTGAGGGGCTACGCATATGTACGACAAAACGAATAGAAAACGTCAAGAAAACGATTTTCTTTAGCTCAGACACGGGTAAAACTGACAATTTCTCTATTACTTGCTAACTGTCGTGATTACATGACGTTTGCGATACGTCCTTTTAACTCTTGAAACAAGGGAAAATTCTGTAATTTTCTTTCGTCCAACTACTTCAGATGCTCTCCAAAAGCACTCAAGCTATATTCGCAGCCCCAACACTGATCGTTCTTTCTTATGCGTGTTTGTTAACAAGAGCGTACGATGTCGCAAGCGCGCGGGTAATATTCTAAAAAAAAAAAAAAAAAAAAAAAAAAAAAAACGCTACACTGCTCGTCCGGTCGCTACACTTCCGTCCACAGCACCCTGTTGCAGGCTTTAGTCGTGTGTAGGTGGGTGCGCTTGTGCTTGCGAGAGGGTTCTTTGTTACCTTCTCTGAAGAGGAGTGTAATCAAAATCGAGTACGATCACTGACGTTCAAGTCATCCTTAGCGATCATTACGTATCCTGAAGAAAATCAGGACAGATTTCCTGCGTGGCATTTTTACACTCGCATCAGCTTTTGTCTACAGGCGCTTGTGAGTGACGGAACCGGCAAACCTCACGTATTCCGCGGCCGTGTGGTTGCCTTAAATGGAAGTCGACAATTCATAACCTTACAAAGATATCAATAACATAATTTCAAAAGAGAAAAAAGAAAAAAATGACTTTACTGAAAAACATGTTAGAAGTCCCTGGCCTTGAATTTGGCCCTGTGGGCAACGGATAACGCGTCTGACTATGCATCGAAAGATTACAGGTTCGAATCCTGGCATGTTTTGATGCTTCCATAAATTATCATTTCTCGTATTAGGAATGTTTATACATATTCTGATTACATATAACGCATTGTAAAGAGGTATCTTCGGTATTGTAATATAATACATTAAGATGTCATACTATTGAGCCGGAAACATTGCACATCATATGTAAGAGCAGTACTATTATTTCCACAATAAAGCTGATCGCTAATAAATAGAGAAGCACTGTAATACAAAGAGATAATTACTAGGATTGCATTTTACGCGCCCAGTTTAGCTCATTACGTTAAGTGTACCCCGAAACTATTCAGTATCCCAGATTTATTATGGAATAGTGGTTAACGGGGCCACTTTTATTTTCACATCTTTCACAGATCTTTACCCCGTGTAGACCGCATAGCAGACGTTTTTTTCTATTCCGTTCATTAATGCCTTATTGTACATGGTGATAATCAGGCCGTTATGCCTGCTCTCCTGCCTTGCCATGGAAATGTTACTACACTCGTTTCGCCATCTAGCAGCAAAATGTATCCTACGTGAGAAGAAGAGTAGCGAGTAGAATTTAGCTTAGAGGTTTCTTTTAGGCTTGAGGGTCTCTTTCTTATTGTGATTATGCAACATGAGACAGTGGATTCCAAGCGGGAGATACTACTTCACATTTTCTTGTAATACCAGGGGGGGTGCTCCCCTGAGTGGATTCGTAGGTGCTAGCTTTATCATCACTCCCCTCAGGCGCACAAATGCGCCGTCGGGCTGGCATCCGATACGCCACAACGCAGTACCTCATCAGTGGCGCCTCCTCAATTAAGCCTGGGGAGAGGGGGCACTCTGCCAGCTCAGAGCTACCAGCTGCCTGGGCTAGCACCGGAGACTCATTAAGCGCCACTCTCAGTGCGCCAGGACGAATCCCTTCTCAATTGCCCATGAGCGTCAGGCACTGCCAGAATGAAGCCAAGGAACAAACAGGGGTACCTGGGCCAAGGTCCGGGCGGCTCGAGGCCCTTAACTCCCAACTTCTCACCTCGCGCCCAACTAGTACTATGCATGTGAGTAGCTCCGAAAATTAGATCAACCTGACGGGAGATCTCAAACGTCCTCGTCGGACTTCTGTAGGCGAGTTTGGGACTAGTCCTGCACCTGATCCTACTCCAAAAGTCGTCGGGTATGGCCCCAACGACATAGGACACCCTACTTTACTTTCGTCTGAAGGAAGGCGTACGAATTATTATTTTAGCCCGTAAAAATCTACGGCTTCAACCGATTTGTACCCGCTAAGTTGGGTACGACCGTCCGACACTTGACTATTACCCCACCGAACCCGCTAAGTTACGGTTCGTCTGAGACGATCACATTCTAAATAAAATCAAGAGATCCCTGACAGCAGTAGTTTTACTGACCTCATTGGCTCCCGGACGGGTATAAGAAAATGGTAAAATCTATCAAAGTGTGACTTGATAGACTTTTGGGTACCAATGTCCAATTATGGGTGACGTCAAGGATGCCACTTGTCGCAGTAGATCGCCCAGCGCCTCAGTTACATGCTATGAGCTTATTATTTTCGCATTTAGTGCCATGAAAGGAAACTATCAGTAACACATGTGGTTATCTGCGTGAAAATATTGGTACACATGCAAAATATTCACTGCAATCAAGAGGTCCAAAAGATTGATTGGTATTTACGGGTGCGTTAAAAGATAATTTGTCCCGTAAGTGTAATGCACGCTTTTATCGCACGAGGTGGCGGTGATCTTCCCCAAATAGATGGCGAGATCCGGCGCCGACCTACATGGCAACTTGCGGACTTCCCCAACCAGATATCTTCCATCGTCCACTAGCGGGTCACCGCTTCAGCCAGGATTAGTTCTTACCTCCCGACTGGCCTCCCAACACATGTGGTGGTGTAGTGCTTGTAAGTATGAGTGTGAAAGCAAGGAGTGAGGGTAGCACAAGGAAGAGGAAGAAAAGATTGCGCGCAGTCCGTGGCCCGTTTGTCGGGTTATTGATATGGAATTCGTCTGGTTTTGGGTAACCGAAGGGAAATTAAAGTAAAAATACAACTAATAAAAACAGCTCTTATGTGAGCCCCATCCAAAAGTCCCTAATCCGTAATTTGCAGGGTTACTTTCATTATTGTCGTCCTGTGGATCGACTGTGTGGAGAGGATTTCATTGTCGCCCCCGTGCCATTAAGTCCCACTCGAAGAAGCGACTTTGACATTACAAATGTGCGCTCTGTACATTCACGTGAGTGATAATTTTTGACGCGAATATTTGCTAAATCATTTGGGGAGGAGCATAGTCGATGAGCATCGCGTAGAAATGCTTTGAATTAATTTCACAAATGTTGGCTGAAATCTGATGAGTCTGTGATACCTCCCATTATTCGTGTCATTCCGCCAACTGGAAAATGTTCGCACGAAAGAAGATCATTATTAACGCTGTTAGATTTCTCGATGAATGGATGGAATTTCTGGATGAAACACGTATTTAAAAAAAAATTATTTACGAGAATTATTCTTTGGTTAAAATTCGCGTCTTCTGTTGTAATTCTAAAGGAAAGAGAGCGGGCTCTTTGATATTAAGAAATAGCAGTGCATCTGGCTGGGCGGTCTTAGGATTCGAGTCCCGAAGATGGTAGGATTTTCCAAACTAGCTACGTAGCCTTTGATCCTTCTCAGCTGAGAAAAATGAAACTGTCGGAAATCATCAGAATGTGGAAGGGCATAGTCCCGGCCGAAGTGGAGATCTATTGATCTCCTCTGCTTAGGGTGTCAGAACCGCCGGGCTCTTGGGACCGCCCAAAGGTGGTACCGGGTTGGCTGGGTCGGCATATCAATGATGAGGGAACAAAGGGCTTGCCCAGGTTCACTGGTGTTGTTAACACCCCTCTACCCCTTTATTATTATTATTATTATTATTATTATTATTATTATTATTATTTTTATTACGTAGCTAGGTCAAATTCACCCGCTGCCTGGAGGAAACGTCTAGCGGCCGGCTGCTCTGATCGGTGGTTTTCCGTGGTTTCTCCTATCAACACCAGACGAATGCCGGAGCAGTATCTTACAAACGGGCCACGGACCGCGCGCGATCTCTCCTCTCTCTTCCATGTCCTACCCTCATCCATTCACTTACTCTTTCATGCACTATAATACCACGCATGCTGGGAGACCCGTCGGCGGGCTTAGAGCTTGTCCTGGCTGGGATGGTGACCCGTCGTTGGGAGATATCTGGTTGAAAAACAAAACGCTAGCCGACGTGGAGTTCGGCGCCGGATCTCGCCATCCAGCAGGGCAAAATCACTGCCACGTTTCGGGATAAAATATGCTCTACACTTACTAGACTAATGACCTTACCACTTGACAAGCTCGGAATCGCTATTCAATCAATCAATATTTGCACTTTCTGGGCGGTTCTTTTGACTTCGAGACGCATTGCATCACAATTAATTTCTTTATGAGTTAATTTATGTGAATAATCACACACACTCTTTGACATGATCTCAAACAAATCTTAAAATATTATTTTGTGTGGCGCTATCGGAACAAACTAAATATCTTGGGAAAAGTATTCCTAACATCTAGGTATACTCGCTGAACTGACACTTTTGAGGCGATTTTGCTGGTGCTCCAATACGCAAATACTTATTGTTGACAAATGTTGAACAAAAATAAGATCACTTCCGTGCTTGAAAATATAACATTTTTATAAAGGAAGGCCTTATCGAAAACAAAAACTTTTCAAGCCTATAACTCTAAAGCGATTATTTTTACAACAGCCATATAGTAACGTTTTTGTGTGAAATTTTGTCCATTTTAATTTTACATAGAACATAATTTTCGGTGGACTTGATAGTTACGGAGATTACGCAAAAACCAGCTTCAAATGGTCCCTTTGCCATCGGCTCACCCCCCCCCCCCCAGTATGTTACGTAGTAACTACCAACAAAGAATCATACCAAGTTTCAAAACTCCGTGATTTGTTTCACTGGATTTGACTAATTTGAATGGGCTACATTGTATAATTCAAATTACAAACTTTTATTGAGCTGCATTTGGCTGACGGGAGAACACCCCGCGAAGCTCTGCGATTTCCGGTGCTGCGCAACTGCTTTGGAACCTCTGACCATAATCGCCCGCTGACCTTGGGGAGCAGCTGCGCGCCGGCCCCGCCCCCGCCCCCGCCCCCTCGCTCCGGCGCGTCAGCTCCTCAGCCGCGCAACGCGAGGCGCCCGTGATTTTCCCCGGCTGCGCCCTCGGGGGTGCGGGTGGAAGGGTGTCCGTTCGACTGATCGAAAGCGGCTCTCCGCGCGTTCGCATTTCCACTCGATTTAAAGAGACGCTCCTGGGCAAGGCCGCGACAACCGAAAATGACTCACGAGCGACCGGAAAAGGTCAGGGCATCGGGTGATGCCACTGTGGTTCCTCTGATTGGGAGGTCTTATGGTCGAGTCCCGACGGTGGCAGGATTTGCGGCCTCAGCTTGGTCGAATTCAGCAATGTCTGGAAGAGAATTCTAGCAACCGGCTGCTCTGTTAGCATGTTTTCTGTGGTTTCCCTGAAAATTACCAGAAGTCTACCGGAGCAGTTACCTAACAAACGGGCCACGGATCGCGCGATTTTTCCTTCCCATTCTTTGTCCTATTCTCACCCCTTACTTACACACTTATACACACATGCTCTTCACTGTAATGCTTGTAGGGAGCGCAGTTGGGAGCTTAGAGTTTGTCCCAGCTGGGGCGAAGACCCGGTGGTGGGAGATACCTGGTAGAGGAAAATCCCCGCAGGCCTTCTTAGGTCGGCGCTGGGTGTCCCCAGCCAGTGAGGGAAGATCACTGCCTCTCCCCACGATAAAAAATACGCACTAGACTTAGGGAAGGGAAATACATGTGGATGAGCGTGTAAAGGGAGACTAGCTGGACTATTTATGAATGAGATTACATATTCCTGAACAGTGGACATAAACATCCATAATTATTGTTATTAATATTTTATTATTAATATTATTAAATTGTATTTTGTGTTATCAACAGTGTAGTATTCTTATTGACGTAATAGACAATTACATGTTCTATGTTTTAAAGTAACTACAACTTCTACTAAAACAAATATTTGCATATAGAGTAACCATAAACAAGTACAATACTTGCTTTTATTATTATTATTATTATTATTATTATTATTATTATTATTATTATTATTATTATTATTATTATTATTACCCCTCACTTAATTTTTTAAGTTATATTATATTAATATATATCTTTAATTGTTTGTAAATTATAGTGTTAAAAAACTACTTACAAAATTAAAAAAATATTATTTGTCTACTTTCTATTACTTTCTTTCTTGGTACTAGTCTCTCTCTCTCTCTCCCCGCTTTGTGAAGCTGCCCACATTGACTGTTGGAGTGGCCTGTTTAATTTTGCGCCCAATTCTGCGCTTCATTTTTTTTAATACTAAACTCATTTGTACATTGTAGCCTTGGAAAGCAATGTCAAAATAAACAGTTTCAATTTTTAAGCGGGGTAGTACACTCTTAAACTTCAGATTTATTCATTTTAATTTGTATTCCAATGCATTGCAAGACGTAAAATATAAGTAAATATCTTACAAAGTATATATTTTTGAAGCGATCAACAGGGCTAGTCAGGGGCTACTGTAAGTGTTGTGAATATCATAATTCTCAATGCAAAAAATATGGATAGTGAAAACTTAATTAAATTAATAATTTTCGGATTATTCTTTCGTACGAAATACGTATTTAAACTTGTCTATCATAGTTCTGGCCCATTTCTGTAATGTTTTCTGATTCTTCCCTTACAAATTGAAAGAACGGAAGCAACACACTTAATTTTGTGTCTCATCCTTTCTGTTTCTTTCTTTCTTACTATTTGATTCTCCATGTTTCTTTTCCTTACCGCCTCTCTGTTTGTTTTCCCCTGTTTCTTTATTTTTATCTCCATCCCACCCACCCCTCTCTCTCTCTCTCTCGACATCCTCCTTACTTTGTTTTTTTCGATTAATTTAAAATGCATATATCACACTTATTCCTGTCATTTAATTGCATAATTTCCAGGAATTTCACAATTACTGCATTCACTCCAACATTTAAGTTGCTTACATGATGAATTACTTACTACATTTAAGAATAGTCAATTACCTAATTTGTTTGAATAATTTATTATTCATCATTAGTATCATCAATATGAACGCAAATTATAGTAAGAATCATGCATGTATTTGGCATATACGGTCAGGTTAAACCGACTTTTGCCAGCTTGCGGTGTTCGTAGGCCTGGACTGTTCGTTTTTATTTATATTCCACGCCAGAGGGGGGTTAGCAGCGTAGAATATAAATAATCTCATGTGGCGACCATGACACATTCCCATCACCGTACGTAGCTCATTTAGAATGCCTCTCTTTCGTCACACAGCTGTAGAAACCGAGACAATTTCTATTCGAAAGTTACATCTTCATTTTGCCCCGAATCGAATTTGGGACAGCCTCACAGCAAGCTCGCACGCTGTCCATAAGCAATGCCAGGGGGGTATTCATCATTACATTAATCATCAATTATTACAAAGAAAATATAATTACATCCGGCATTAATATTCCACAATAAAATAGTGTCAAAATATGAACTCTCCTGTCTCCAACCTCAATCACTCGCATCTCCCTACGCGCCTTTCCTTTCTCTGACTCTTTTCTCATCTCCCATTCTCAGTCCATGTTGCTCCTTCCTGTTCGTTGTTTGATCTTGTGTACCTCCTCCTAAATCACTGCCCCTCGCTTCTTCTTGCTTTTTCTTGCTTCTTCTTGCTTCTGTCTTACCCGTCTCGCGATCGTCCAAACATTAATATTTGCCGGTAATTATACTGATAAAATCACTACTCCCCAAAGTATAGTGTATGTTTTTATCACGAGACGTGGTGTTTATCTTCCTCCAGTCGATGGAGAGATTTGGCGCTGACCTACCACGTCAGCTTGTGAGTTATTTCCCCCAACCAATTTTCTCCCTCCAGAGAAGCAGAGCTCCAGCCGGGACAACCTTTAAGCTCCCGACTGGTCTCTCGAGATGTGTGCGTGTAAGTGTGTGTGTGTGTGTGTGTGTGTGTGTGTGTGTGTGTGTGTGTGTAACCAAGAGGTGAGGATAGTACAAGGAAGCGAAAGAAAAAATCGCATACGGTCAGTTGTCCGTTTGTTAGGGTATTTCTCCGGCATTCACCTGGTGGTGATCGGGGAAACCACGGAAAAATACCGATCAAATCAGCCAGTCTCTAAAATTCTCCTCCAGACAGTGGCTAAATTTCACTCAGCTATCTATTCGAGAAAATCCACCACCGCCGGGACACGAACTCTAGGTTCTCCCAGGCAGAGACGCCGCAGATCTGCCCCTGACGAGCTAAGTCGTCGGCGGTGCACCCACGCCGCACGCGGACGGCCGTAGGGCGGGGACGCGGGTGTGGGCGTACCTGCGCCTTTATCTGCGGCCGCCGTCGCACGCGCCGAGTCAATATTTGCGCGCCTCTCCACGCGGGATAATTGGTTTCGCGGGCGGCCGCCCCCGAGGACGGCGGGAGGACGGGAGGACGCGTGCGCGGACCGCGCCGTCGCGACGCCACCGCCGCCGCCGCCGTCCGCGAGGAAGCGCGCGCTATAAAGCGCCGGCGCCCGCGACGCGCGCCTCGCCACGCAGCGACCAGCGGGCCACGAAGGAGAGACCAGCGGGCCACGAAGAAGAGACCAGGGGGGCACCAGGGGGCGACCAGAAGGCACCCCAGGAGCGCTTTGCAATCGTGAGTATTTATCTTTTTATTAGGTACTTACTATCGCAACTGGCCGTGCGTCGCCAATGCAGCGTGTTAAATACAATTGAAGTTGAAAATCAATTTATTTAATGAAGATTAACCCTTATCTGCCGGAAAAATTTTGGAAAAAAGTTTTATTGCAGCATTTTATAATTTTAAAAAAAAGTTTTCAATAATCTTTTCTCAATATTTCTTAATGCACATGATGGCATCTTCTAGGATGAGATGTAAAACAACGTGAAGTTCTAATTGCATTTCTGCAATTTTAAGAAGAAAGTTAGAAACGATCTATAATTTTGTACAGCGTGCTAATACAGGCACGCTAGGCACATAAGGGTTGTGTTTCGACACTCGTGACGAAAGCGTTTCGACATTCTTGTGAAGCTTCCTTTTGTTAAAACTTTCTCCCTCTAGTTTGGGCATGCGTTCGCTATGACACTGTCTTAGAGAAATTTGATTTACTTGTCCGAGGTAACGTTGGAGTAACATCGGGGGTTAAAATTCCGGTTGATATTTCATAATTGCAGAAGATTCAGCCAAACATGTGCTTAATTCTTGACGGTACGCCGTGTTCCCAACCTTATGTTCAGGGGTCGATCAAACATACTGAGAGAGTCATCATACACGCGAGTTATCGTCCACAAAGACTAGATGTCCGATTTAATTCAAACCACTTAACAAACTTAAATACTCTTTATATCCTGAAATGAACACTAAGTGCGAAAGTTTCAGCAAAATCGGTCTTGTAGTTTTTGTGTCTATTTGCGACATACATGCGCACATTCCATTCTAATCATAAATATATTTATATTTCGTCAAAAATTGTAAGAATTGTATGACTTTGGGGGTGAAATGTAATATGCGCAACTTTTTTTGAGTTCCAGATGCCCTACACCGTACTTTTACTTTGCAGGCTGTCTCAGTATAAATGTTACAAACTTCCACGTAATGTAGACATGTCGAAAATTATCATTTTTTGCCAATGAACATATCGTGAGAAATTTTATAAAATAATTATACACAAAATTCAGTTATATAGATAGATTAGATAGATTTATTAGAACTGCAAATGGGTATGACCCGGTGGCAGTTAAGTAACAATAATTGCAGAAATTACAAGACTTACATTAATAATAAAATAATAACAATAATAATAATAATAATAATAATAATAATAATAATAATAATAATAATAATAATAATAATAATAATACCGTACAATACAGTACAAGACGAAAAGCAGCATTGAAAAGAGCATTGATCGCGTTCACCGCACTTCACTTCACTACACTTCACTACACTACACTTTTTTGTTTTGAATTACACTGACCATAACTTCACAGCACTACACCGCACTACACAACACTTACTCATTTAATATCAATTACTGTTATCTTGTTCTAACTTATTTCTAAAACTTCGGACACTGAGAGGAAAAGCTTTGAAAACTGCCGCAGGTAAACTGTTCCAATCTCTAATTGTTCTATTACAAAAGGAAAACTTCCCAAGATCTGAATTTTGTTTCCTTGCTCGAATTTTGTGGGTGTGATCGCTTCGGCCGAAATAATTTGGTTTTTCTAGTCTAATCTGAATTTCCTTCCAAGCTGGTTGACCTACGTACGATTTATAAAGAGCGCAAAGCCTCGCCTTTGTTCTTCTCGTTTCTAGAGGTTCCCATGACTTTTTTGTTACGTTACGTCTATAGGTAAACTTATTCGCTTTTCTCTGTATTCTATCTAGATTTTTCCGGTGCGCCTTTCTGTATGGATCCCAACACGCAACTCCGTATTCCATGAGAGGGCGAACCAGCGTAAGATATGCTAACTCTTTGGCGTTTGCAGAACTTTTCTTTAGTATTCGCATTACAAAATGTAAAGACTTCCACGCTTTTCTTACTGTCTGATTTATATGCACCTCCCACCCTAATTTACTATCTAGATGAATGCCTAAATACTTGCATGATGAGACTCTTGGGATGATTACCTCACCTAAACGATAGTCTGGTTCCTCATAATTTCGTCCCCGCCCGAACGTTATTGTTTTGCTTTTAGATCCATTAATTCCCATGTCATTTTTTTCAGCCCAATCACGTAAATGCTCTAAATCCTGCTGTAATATTTGTTCGTCAGTGCTATCTTTGATTTTTCGGTATATAACACAATCGTCTGCAAATAAACGCACCTTTGATTGTATGTTCACATGGAGATCGTTCACGTACGCTAAGAAGAGTAATGGCCCTAACACACTTCCCTGTGGAACCCCTGAAGTAACATTTCCCGTAGTCGAAAACTGATTGCCAATTCCAACTTTTTGTTTCCTGTCCCTTAGAAATTCGCTTATCCACCTCACAACTCTAGCGTCAACTCCTGAGGTTAATACTTTCCTAATAAGTAAATTATGCGGTACCACGTCGAATGCTTTCGCGAAGTCGATTACTACTGCATCCACCCTCCCACCCGCGTCAACTACGTCAGCTAGATCTTGAAAAAGAGAAACAATTTGACTTTCGCACGAATGTTGACTTCTAAACCCATGCTGTCCGTGGAAAATCCAGTTCACTTTCTCCCATTCGCGGCGAATGTACCCGGCTATTAAATGCTCCATTATTTTGCATACTACTGAAGTGAGGGATACAGGTCTATAATTACATACTTTCGTTTTATCGCCATTTTTGAAAATTGGAACCACTATAGCTGCCTTCCAATCGTCTGGTAAACTTGCATTATTAATGGAAATATCAATGGATATATATATATATATATATATATATATATATATATATATATACAATAAAACGGAATTATATATCATTCGCTCCTCTCTGTGCAACATTGTGTGCACAGGTGCTCGGCAAATAGATATATCTCCCGGACTGTGCCACAATGCGACCTGCTGTACAACTGTGTGTAAGGAGTTGCCTACCAATCAGGGGCAAATGTCATGTGTAGCCGTGTGTAGTCTTCCGTCTGCGCAGTTGTCTCCTGTTAAGAAGGGCACACGAGTATCTCACAGACCCCCTAGACTCTGTCCAATCATCTGAAGTCGCAAATGTTTATGTTCGCGAAGGCGGCTTTTTAGCGACAACGGATGAATAATTGCCATTTCGACACTGATGGAGCTGTAATATTTAATAATTTCTGCAATGAAACTGTGAATAAAAATATATACACAAAATTAAAACATTTAACAAAATGTTATTGGAGATAAATATTTTCTTAACTTTCGCCATGTAAGTTTTGAATTAATTAAGGATTTATTAAACGTTTTGTTTAATTTATGAATGTATAAAAAAGTACCTCTTATTGTTTTATTTTTAAAGTGAAAATAAAATGTTTGAACAAATTAAGAAATTCGAGAATTACAAACTTTAAAAAAGCTAGTACTGCTTCATGATGGTGGTTATCTGGTACAATTTAAGTTTCCTATGTCTTCAGGGTGAAATACTTTTTTGTGTTAACTACTCTCTTTCCTTTCTAAAAGAACTACCAGATCGTCTCGCAATGATTTTAGCACCTCTGGAAATATCCCCCTGAAAAGCATCTTTGCACTCTCTGAACACCGCATAGGTCTATCTTAGCAATGCACCTTTACATATTGGCCAATGATTCCCCTGATCCCAGCTTGGTGCTTATTCCATTTTTCTACGTGCAGGCAGGTAATTTCTCAATCACATAACGGTTTAGTGTTCCGGAATGAAATCTCATGCCAATTTACGAACTTGTAACTTTGATATCAACGCTCCTGATTCGTGTAATAAACATATGATCACAATTAAGTGCACCCGCCAATCTTTTATCTAAGTGATGGATTTGGATTCTTCTCGTCCACAACCTCCAGCAATTACAGTCGTGCGCCTAAAATATTTTGTTCCTTAGCATACGATGTCTACTTCGAACAAACCCCGTCTGATCCAATTGTTAACCAACAACCCCATTTTGTTCATTAACACCCATCATTACGATTTGTTTTGCATACTTTTGCATTAATTAAAGCGTTGTAAACTAGTAACGAAAATTATTTAAGATCTCACGTTATAAATCATTATAATAACATTATAATGATATTAACATAAAATAAAATTTCTATTTACATAAACAAAAAATTATTTATAAGAGAACAGTCGTCTAGACACGAATCCTAGAGAACCTCGTATTCTGGGAAAAGTGACGATTGCGCCTTGACCTAATAATAGATTACAGAATGATTGTAAAAGTCCGATCATGAAGTGAAACTGTGAACACTTGGATTCAGAATTGTGAATAATCGGATGATTAAATAGAGTTCAGTAATTAAAAAACAACCATACATTGAAAAAAAGTATTTTAAATTATTTAAATTAGGTTTAGCAAACATAAGATTCACCAATCAATATATACCGTAAAATTTGTATGAAAAAGAAATCAGATTGATATTATCTATGAACATTCGTATACAAATGAAGTAATATTTCAGAGGAGTATCCCTATACAGTTTAGGTCAAGAGATGAACATTAATTTTTTAAACTGCCAATGTTTGGGCTTTTATTAAACCTTCCTCAGAGCTCTAACAAGCAATTTATATTTACCTGGCGATCAATTTTACATTGAACAATACACTGTTGTATTGTAAATGGAATTCACACTTTGCAATATTACACTGAGTGACAAAAGTCATAGGATAGCAATATGCAAGTACACAGGTGGCAGTAGTTACGCGTACAAAAGATAGAAAACGGCAGTGCATTTGCAAAACTTTCATTTGTACTCAAGTGATTCACGTAAAAGGTTTCTGACGTGATTATGGCCGCACCACGGGAATAAGAGGACTTTGAACGCGAAATAATAATTGAAGCTAGACGCTAGGTACCGAAATACACAGTGTCACAGTGTCAAGAGTGTGTCGAGGACACGTAATTTCAGGCATAACCTCTCACCACGGACAACGCAGTGGCCGACGTCCTTCATTTATTGGCCGATAGCAGCGGCCTTCATGTAGAGTTGTCAGTGCTAAGAGACAAGCAAAACTGTGTGAAATAGCAACAGAAGTCAGTGTGAGATGCAACGACGAACGCGTCTGTTAGGAAAGTGCGGCGAAATTTAGCATTAATCTACTTGAGTGCTTTTGATAGCAACGCCTGCAGGGCCTCTCCTGGGCATTCGACCATATAGATTGGACCCTAGATGTCTGGAAAATAGTGGCAGAGTCCGATTAGTTCCAATTTCAGTTGGCAAGAGCTGATAGTAGGGTTGAGTGTGGCGAGACACCACGAAGACAAGAACCGGGTGATCAACAAGGCAAAGCACTGTGCAAGCTGGTGGTGGCTTCATAATGGCTTTGGCTTTGGATAATCACGGTGGACTGTTCTTACATGGATTCTCTGGTCCAACTAAACCGATTATTGACAGGAAATTATTATGTTGAGCTACTTGGAGGCCCTTTTCAGCTATTCATGAACATCATGTTCGCAAGTAACGATAGGATGTTTATGGAAGGCAATGCGCCATGACATCGGGTTACAACTGTTCAGGATTGGTTTGAAGAACAGTCTGGACAATTTAAGCGAATGATTTGGTCACCCCAATCGTCTGTCATGAATCCCATCGATTATTTATGGGATATAATCGAGACATCAGTTCTGCTGAGGCTACACTCTCGCAATTGTGGACGGTTATAGGAGCAGCATGACTCAATACTTCTGCAGGGAACTTCCAGCGACTTGATTCTATGCCATGCGAGTTGCTGCATTCGTCGAGGAAAAGGAGGTCCGACACGATATTAGAAGGTATCCCATGGCTTTTGTCACGTCAGTGTATATTATTATTTGCAAAATTGCTTGTCAGGTAAATGTAAATTGTGATAGCCCTGAGGAATGTTTAATAAAACGAGAAACTTTGATAATAAAAAAACTGCATACATTCATTTGACTTTAACTCAACAGGATACTCCCCAGTAAATAATTGAGGTCAAGAAATCTCGCAGGTGTTAAAGTAACATACGAACATCGCGTTTATTGAATCGCATGTGCTGTATCCCTGGTACTGCTAACTTGCACATAACGCGAGGTCGTAATAAAATATAATTTCTAATTACACGTATTCACAAATTCTTTTTTATATAACATACATTTTTGAACCCAATGAACATGCTGACAGGTTATGAAAGCATCGTTTTTACAGGAGAGCAAAAAGAACTTGCAGCTGATACTGTAGATCAGAGATTAACGATTTCAAACAAAGTATACACACAAATAGTTTTCTTTGAATATTACCTTTGTTTGGATATCATTAATCCCTGATTTACTTCAGTTGAAAGTCTTTTTTGCTCTCTTATAAAATCAAGTTTTCGTGACTTAGCAGCTTCTTCACCAGGATCAAGGAAATATAATGTAAAATGTGTTTTCTTCGAACTTGTAAGAAAGCTAAAACATGGTTTTATCTAATGTAATATCGTCATACATGTTATCTGCTGGAGAAAATTGGGAACGTCTTCTGGCAGTAACTAAAGCTGCATGTTAGTCTGACGTGTGTCGCTTTCTTTGGCGGAATTTGGAAGTGTGGAAGGCGGCAGGCGGCTACCGAAGGAAGGCAGAGGAGGTAATATTACTCCCCTCTAATTGTTTGACTAACATAATTTAAACTTGGTCCACAGTATGTTCCACCTCCCTCCGCTCGCAACGAATGGTCTGTAATCGCGTATGCTTCAGATCAGCTTTTGAAGTAGCAACGGGATGTGCAGTATACTACCAGGTCCGCAGAACACGCGGAGATCATTCTCGCGTATCTGATTTGCAGTTGATACAAGAAAATTGTGATGCAATGACTGATGAAAGTAATTATGAATGAAACAAATTTCGTATTACAAAAGACACTGATCTTGTTTCTTTAAAATCGTGTCAACTCACTGTCAGCAGCACTGAAAAGACTGGAGCGTAGTTCATGAAGCGTACTGGTGTATTCCATTTTCTTTTACCTACGGAACAATGTATAATCAAATTACACGACTATTCCTTCATGTACAGCAGAATGTACTTTTGGTATACTTTCAAAATGTAACTTTCGGTGTACTTTCAAACTTTTAATGTTCTTTCAAAATCCGGAACACTACGTTTTTATACACTCAGATTTTTTCGTTATACAGAGTTATATTTGAAACATTTTTCAATTAAAATTAATTAATCGTTCTTGTAAACATGCAAACTGATTTTGTAGAAAAAGGTGGTCAATGTGTGTTAGATCATGTTGGATTAAAGGGAGAAAACTCCGCTTTTTCTTTTTCTTTCTGCGATCTTCTAAACTTTCGCATCCTGTAACGGAAATTACGTTTCAGTAATTGGCAGGCCTGTTTGCGCAGCGCCGGATAAGAAGGGCGAGGGCTGGGAAGCGACTCCGCGGACAGAGCGCTCGGTGAGATTATGGCGCTAGGAATTTTTATTTTTTTATTTTTCACCGATGAGTGTTTTACTGATAAAATGGAGCAACAACAACGTTAGAAATCATAATTAGTATTAGCTTCTAATTTTACCCTAATTTCTCTAATTTGTCTAATAACTGTAGGACAGATTAGTGGTGTGTTGGGGTAGAACTCTACGATATGTATAATAGTAGTAATCTTATTATTTCATGGTTAATAAGGAACTCCTTTTTAATATATTTAAATGTATTTTTAAATAAATTATTTTATGATAATAAATGGAAGTAAAGCAGTTTTACGTGCGCATATGAATTTATTTACATTGCTGTGGGCAATTATTATATGATTACGTAATTAAATACAATCAATTTTAATTTATTTGATAAGACCATGTGCAATGGGACCAATTCAGATAAAACGAAATTAAACTAGAGATGTGTAACTCATATGACACTCAAAATTTCCCCGCATCTACAGCAATGCAAGATATAGTTTACTTGATAATTCATTAAATATAATATTTGATATTTCCTAAATAAGTAATAGAATATCCAAATACATTGTAATTATATTTGTGAAGATTTGAACCTAGATTATATTCGAAAATATGGAGAGAAAGGTTTGTAATGTGCCGTCAGGTATTACGGTAAATATTGGTAGCACATACAAGCACATACATCACAAATGGCTATATATATATATATATATATAAATTAATAAAATATCACATTCGCTAAGGACTAAAATAGTGATCATCAGTAACATAAATGAAAAGGCAATATGATATTTATCTGTACATATTGTTTCTGTGTGCAGCATGCTGTCATACGGTTCGCAAACAAGGTCTACGCTTTTGAAGGATGCTAACATACCATGTTTGTAAAAGAATTGCTACTTTCGTTAGCCGAATAACTTTATTTTTATTAATAATTTATTTGAGATCTCTTGGAAAAAGAAGAGTCAAAACAAAATTCTTGAAGATCTTAAAAGTTAACTTAGATGGAATATATACAAAGACGTGAAACGCTAAACAACCAACGAATGATCTGAGGGCATCGACGAGACTAAGATGTATTGGACTTTAAGCGCAGTATTATGTGTGTAAAAGTGTAAAGACACTACTTGATTTCCCAAACCTGAGTTTCATACAATCGTCTGACCCAGCATACTTTGTAACTATGCTTCTCAGATAAGTAAATAATTTCACTTGCTGTAACTTCTCTTGAAGTCGATGTTTTGTCAACATTTTTTTTGGTCCTATTTAGATGCCTGCTTGTGTCTGTGGGTCGGACAAAATGAGGAGCCGCCGTCCTCTGTGGTTGGTGCTGGTGGTGCAGGTGGTGTTGGTGGCGGCGGCAGAGACTGAGGAGGAACTCAGGACCTCAGCGCTCAAAGAGGACCCACGCTGCAGCCCTGCCTTGTCCTCAGGTAATCCATAGCTCGTATGTGCTTTATTTCAGGAATGTTCAATTCTAAGAATTGATGCTAGACCATTTGGGTTGGTCCTAACGTGCCACTCGCCTTCCACGAACAGAGCCGATCGCGCCCGAGCGCCACCCCCGTCCTCTTCCGTAGACTGTACTGACTCCCCGCAATGTATAAACGGAATATAATGCATAAATAACATTAATTGGGCTATGGTCGTTATGTTAGAGATGTGTATGAGAAGAGCAAATGTCAGTACGACGGCGAAGAGAATTTAATTACTAGGGAAAGGATTTTGAGGTGAAAATTATGGCCATAAAAGGAGGGGGAAAGTTTCTGAAAATACATAGAAAACGTTGCCAAGAAAGGTGCTGCTCAAACAACTGTATTAAGGTTTAAACCATTTATAGGAACTCAGTTTCTAGATATACTGTAACATTTCGCACCACGTTTTGCTTCTTTATAGAGTCCGTAAGAGGTCATTTCTGCACTCCCATTTAAATGTCCTGATTTGCCTTTCTGGGCAGCACTTTAAATCCTACGTGAAAGGGTAAAACTGTTGCAGCAACACTGTTGAAATTTAAATTCAACTTGCTGCAGATGGACCATTGTTGCTGGGATATAAATTACTGGTCGTTTACGTAAAATATATTTTAATATTCATTTAATATTGTTGACTTCTGATTAATTGAAATTCTAAAAAGCTGTTTTTAGGAAGGAAAAATTACATTTTTCTGTCCAATTGTTTAAAAACTCAGAAAAGAATAGTGAAAAAGGTGTTGAAGCGTAAACTAGAGGGACAAGGTGGGAATTGCACTAATATTACGAACACAAGCAAAAAGGTGCAGCAAATCATATTTATTTCGCTTCATTTTATCCCCCAAATACATATATTAAACTATCAGTATGAAAACAGCTATATATTTGAAAAGGTGCCGCACCTTAAAATCCTTTCCCTAGTAATTACATAAAATCCGACAACCGACCCTGCCAGGACTCGAATCTGGAATCTTCTGATCCGTAGCCAGACGCGTTATCCATTGCGCCACAGGGCCACACAAGGAAAGCGTAAATGTCCAGCTTTCTGTTGTCATATTTCAGTCACTGAATGAATCTTTGAACAAATTATCACCGTTGATTTGCTAGTGGAGAATGGCGGCCTTATACCAACGTAGGTAACTAGCTCACGAAATTGCATGTAAGCATAATGTAATAAATAAATGATTGGTGATAAAATATGATTCGTTAACCAACTAGGAAAACCAAACTTTACAATAATAGCGGAATGAAATATCTGAGGGAGCAAATTTTTGAAGTTGCAGCTGCAGCGTTTCTGACCGCAAATCTTGGAGTTCGAGTCACCATGGTCCCGGTGGATTTTCACCCCTAGCTACAGAGCTAGGTCGAATTCAACTGCTCGCTAATGCAGAATTCCAGGGGCCGGCTGCTCTGACCGGTAGATTTCCAGTCTCCAATAATGCCAGTCGGAAGCTGGAACTGTACCCTAACAAACGCCTATCTGTGTAAAATAGTGTGTATAAATACGGCGTGAAAGTTGTCTAAACGCCTCATAAATGCAATGTTTAATTAATTTGTGTTTTTTGGTTTTTAATTCAATTTGGGTGATCTGCTATATAACACCATTTGCATTTAAATGACCAAATTAAATGACTTTCATTTTCCGTATAGAGATTAAAAATTGTAATAGATCTGTGCTAGAGAGATATATCAGTTAAAACATCAATTTGATGTACTAGATCATCTCAACCACTCCTTAATTTTCTTGCTGGAGCTCAATTTTCAATGGAAAAAATAAAAGTGGAAAAATATTTATATTACTGTCAATATTGTCTGCTACTTTTGCTATTAAAAACACACATTTTAACTTTAAGATATATTGCATCGATAATCGTCCCGTATACTGTAATTAGTTCATGAATTATAATGCATTCTTTGAAATGAAGTACGTTGTATTTTGTGTTACAAACTTTATACTTTTTGCTATTAACAGCATGCGTCAAACGAAATAATGACATAAAATATTAGAAGTGAGATACCTTATGAATTTTGAACCAAAGACACACTTATTATTATGCTGGCGACTGTGTTCTTCACTTTCGAAGGAACAAAAGACACCTAAAGTATTGCGTGGAATTGTCATTAATAAGAAAAGACATAAATAAAGGGCAACCTCTAACTAAACCCCTATTAGCCAATAACGAATGAAAGGATCTTAAACGGAATTTACTATAATTATTTATTTTCATAACATTTCATAAAGTATTATTCTGCAAAATGTAAAGGATTAGACAGGGCTCCTCAGAGTAGAATATATTCCAAAATTTTCCAGATATATCCCATTATTCCAAATTACCATTAGGGATGAATGGTTCACTTTTATATTGTAGCAGTTATTTATTACATAATTTTACATTGTTAAAAAAACTTTCTGTTACCCCCAAATTCTAATACTTTATATTCTTTTAATTTTATTTTTCCACTTGCCCCGATCTTAATTATCCTTTCCCCTTAAATTCTTCTATTTCAAAAGTTTCTGAATAGTAGCAGTTTCGCCCCTTAATATTAATATACTCGCAGACAATTCACAAGCAAGTTAATGGCACAAGAAGTGTTCAACGAGGTTTCCAGGAGTGATGAAGCCAGCGTGGGTCTTTTCGTACCGCATCACGTCTCCATACGCTGACAAATCTTAGGCCTTACGAGCACGCGAAAAAGAGTTTGGAAATCGACCAGCAGCCCCATTTACAGATCCGATTTCTTACCTCGCCCACGGAAACAAAAGAGCGGGACGCTATAAACAAACTGTTCAAAGAATAAATGCGCTATTGGAAACATTAAAATTCACTGAGTTCATTTAAAGTAAGTGTGAATTGATTTGAGAAAGAATAAAAGCGGGAAGTTTACAAAACTGCAATTCAGTCAGAAACAAAATGAAGTCAGTGTTAAAAATATTTCCATTACTCGGTTTCTAGTAGAACTCAAAAATTCAATTCAAAAATTCAAAAATGTTGATATTCCAATATGTTGTAGCACCTTGTATCCGAAACTTGAAATTGGAAACTTAAATATTCGTTTCTCACTTTCATTTAATCTAACGAAAATTAACTAACGCCAAGGCCCGGCGTAGTATTTTGTAATGACCTGCGTAATGTGCGCGTGGTCACGAGAAAGGCGTCGAGAGCCCAAGGAGGCCCCAGGTGCGCCGCGTTTCCCTCTTCGCTGGGGGGATTCGATTTCCTCCCTCCACCCAAGAAGATCCTCCTCTCTCTTTCCATCTCAATTCCCTTTCCACTTCCACTTCCGCCCTGCCCTCCATCCACCTGCACCATTCTTCCCACGCATTTTCCGTAGCAGAAGCGGAGCAAGTGGAGGGGGCGAGGAACCAAACATGATTCTCGCACTATCAAGTAACAAAACATCCGACTGGTATATAAAAATTGACGTATGTAAACTAGAGATGCTGCAGCAGCATATTCTCTTATTATTTGTAACTATTTACGTAATATTATAATTCTAGTTGAAAGTGATTAAGTACTTCGGTTCCGCAGACGATATCAACCCTCTCAGCTAACATCCGTGAGCCAGCTACTGGTATTTATGGTTCAGTTTTACTTTTCAGAAAAATGTTTTCAACGAAAACCAGATCTGTGTTATTTTTGTAAGCAGGGCTCACATTCTGAGTAAAGTAAGGGGAGAAATGACCTTTCTAAAAAAAATCTTCGAAAATTTGTAAGAAAAGTACTTACTTAATCAAGTTTACAATTTTAAATAAATATGAAGTACACTGCAATAGCGAAATTCGTCACGAACTGATGATACGATAAAAAGATTGTTTATTCGTAAATTCATGAAACTGTACTTATTGTAAATTCATGAAACATTCACTAACAAAAACATGAAAAGGAAACAAAATGCTTAAACATGGCAAAAATTACGCAATTGTTTAAAGAATGACATAACATTAAAATGGCAAAAATGACAAAAAATTGATCCGACGATAAGTCCACAATGCACCAATTAAAAGATGACATGTCATCTTTTGAATGATCAATGAAATGAACCCGAGCCCTGTTTGTAAGTGTACTTGGATATATTTGAGCAAAATACAAATGAAAAAAAGTGGACCTATTATTGGCAAAAATTCGAAAACGTAGTTTGAACTTTTTGTAAAGAACTCATCAATATTAAAACACACGTTTCAAATTCAAGGAATCTGATCGTTCATGCAGATCGATCGAATCATTTAAAATCTTATGAAAATCGAGATTTTTTCACTGCAGTCGTTTTACCGGAAATCCATTTTGAGGTATCAAGGACCCACAGAAAATGGAATCTGACATACCAACGTATTAGAATCTCAACGTATTAGAATCCTCACTCACTGCGTCATATTCAACATTCCATCGATACCCACCACTAGTTCCACTACACCCACCCAGCAATGTGAGAACAAAATGGATGAGATAGGAGTTCACATCCCTCGGAGAAGGCATTAGGAGCTGCAGGGTGGGTTCACAAAGACCCGACAACCAAAGCGAACCAAACGTAATTAGAAATACTAGGAGGGTTAATTGAAGAATGTTCTTCCGTCAACCGAGAGGAAAGTGCAATTATTGCAATTGAAATGAATGTGGATTAAAACTTTTGATTGTCTTTGAAAATACGATTATACAGATTCACGTATTTTTTAGAAATTCGTTTAAACATAATAACACATTTTGCCTTTTATTATTTTGTTTGACAACTTTTCGAGTGTGTGGATAGACTCTCATCTTCAGATCATCTTGACTATTCGATGAATATATGGATATGATCTACTGAGTATGTGTTAGCTGTGATTTTACGTAATCATTGGGACATGACGAGTGCAGCCATTTGGTTAAATGTATAAAGCAGGGACGCTGGGGACCGTTCCCCTACTAGTGTTGGACGTCCTCTGCTTAACAAGTACGAATTTCTGGATTAATGCGTACAAGGGCGCGTCATGTATTATTTACACACTTTTATATTTTAAATAAAGGACTAAAAAACAAACTTAGATTCCTGGGCATTGTTTATTGGCCCTGTTGCAATGATGCTACTGACAAGGTAACAGAGTCACAAACATTGAAAGGTCACAAATGTATATTATCCATCACATCCACAGTATTGAAATGTAAAATTCGAAATCTTTCAGCATTTCATCTCTCATTGCTAAAATTTTTTTAACGTTTCTCATTAGAGAAAATTGCTAAATTCCACCCTTATATGTGTCTTGTATACAAGCAATAACTTTCTCTTTAAAATGTGTAACATATAGGAGGTGCATACAGAAAGTTAACTAAGTTTACCTAGTACGTCAAGGAAATAATACACAATTTCAGTGAATAACATCATAGCAGATTCAGCACACGTTGCTCTATTTTTCCACATAATCGCCACCCGAACTGAGTTATATGTCATACCGTGAGATCAACTTTCGTATCCCTGGGCCATAGAAGTCTATCGCCTGAGAGGCACTGGCGTCACAAGCTTCTCTGTGTCATTAAGATACGCGCATTGATGACTGGAATTCCTTGATGAGTAAGAACAGATGGAAATTACTGCGGGCGAGATCCGATCTGTAAGATGAACACACGACTCGGCTCAGAATAAATCTTCTCTAGCAGTTCGGCTGGGAGGTGTTTGACGACCCACACATGAGCATATCTTTAGGCGTGAGAACAAAAGAAATCTTAGAAATCTTGTGAATTGTATGTACAACGCGTCTAACTACGAATCAGAAAGCTCTCGGTTCGAATTCTGGCAGGGTCGGTTGTTTTAATGTTCTTACACACTCCTATCACACTGGTATTTGAATATTTATCGGGTTCCTGGAACAATTAACCACGCAAAAACTGCCATGATCCAAGTTGTATCGGGTACATAGGAGCACCTAAGAGCTCGCAGGTATATCAGATGCACACAAAAGCCTCCGGAATATCTTTCGGATTCGAGTTCGTTATTGAGTATATGCTGATCAACTGTAATAGGAGTCTGCGGAGGTGAAAGTTGAACCATTCATCACGTATCAATGTAGTAAAGTAGACGTAAAAAGGGGCATTTGAGGGAGACTTTGGGATATAATTAAACTCGCGTTTGATTGGAAATACAACCGTTTGGGAACTTTAGAAACATCAAAACACTCGACCCTGCCAGGATTCGAACCTGGAATCTTCTGATCCGTAGTCAGACGCGTTATCCATTGCGCCACAGGGCCACAGTCCTTGCAGGCAGGAATACTGAAGTTTCTTTCGGAGTCAAGTTTCGAGATGATTCAGCCAATTTTTATGCTATCTTTTGAGGCATAGTATCATCGTTCTTTTAATAGGTTCAGAGACATTCTGGGTACGTGACAACGTACCATCTCACATTTTAATTAAATTTTATCAATATTATCGTTCGCAAATTCTATAAAAGAAATAGGGTTTTGCGCGTTATAGAGACAAAATCTGATCACTTCCGCGCGTAAACACGGCAAACTCCACCACCTGCGCGCCGCGCCAACGCGAGCCGAAAGCCACATAGACAGTACATAAACACGGAAAGTCGTATTTCTTATCACTAGTCTTTCATATTAATAGTTTGCCACAGAGTTTATTCGACAGACACAGTTTATAAAGTTTTTATTTTTTTTTTCAAAAATGAAAATACTGAATCACACGAAACTTTGAAGTTTTATTTCTTGTTAGCCATTGTTTGTAGAACGACATTTCGAGGACATGAATTTTTCACGTCTTCAGGCTACAGTGAATATTATACAACTATTTTTATTTTTTATAAATGAAAATAAATAAGTTACTGATGTTATAGTAAATGATACAATTACAATGAAACATTAGCACTCGATATAAAATATAGGGTAACCAGATACCTAGTGGAAAAAAATCAGGATCATTGGGTTAAAAAATCAGGACATTATATAAAAAAATCAGGATAGTTTTTATAATGATATACAGGTACAGTTTTTGTATTACTACAGAAGAGAGATCAATTTATATGTTAATTCTGCACTGTACGGTAAATTAAGACTACAGAAGCTTTATGATTAACGATTCTTCCTATCTCTGTTTCAATATTTCCCGTACAATAAGGACACCTATCATTCTTATAAACACTTCACTTCTAAAATAACTTTTTTCTGTACAACTGTTTTATTTTTGTATATTTACGTTAGATATATAAAAATTACAATAAACAGTAAATAGATGACACAGACAAAAAAAATAAGGACTTTTGACAACAAATCAGGGCATTCAGAACTAGGTCAAAAAATAAGGACATGTCCTGATAAATCAGGGCGTCTGGCAACCCTAATAAAAAACATTTGAAGACTCTCCATTTTGAACTTCAAAATATCATTATAACATTAAATTAAATATATAAATAACTATGAACATTAGCCAGTGCAAAAGCACGTCCGGCATGGCAGTTACATTGAGAGGATTAAAATGAACCGAATGGAAACAACAATGGACTGAGACCGGTGTGAGGTAGTACGAGAAGACTGAGAGAGTGCTTCAAAATTCTGTTAAATTAAATGTAATACAAACGGACAAATTTATTGGGTTCCCAAACTGACCCAAATTACATCAGAATAAGTTGTTTCTCTTTAAAATGACAACTTTCACTCAATTACGTAGTCTGCAAAGAGAAGAACTGTGGCAATCATACAAAGAATTATTTCTCAAAGACGTTCGGTAAGTGACGTTTGGCACGTGATAGTATAAAGGCACGTGAAATAATTTGATTCCAATTTATTTGTCACACTCTGTGGCCAAACTCTTGTAATATGAACGTCTTATTTAATATCCTAAAGAGTCTGTCCAACACACTTTTTCAACGTATTGAAGAGCAATATATATATATATATATATATATATATATATATATATATATATATATATATATATATTGCTGAACACATTAATCTTGGCATTTTGATTTATCGCGTGCGCCAATACTGACAAGGTGTGTGACTAGAGGTTCTGGTCTTTGACGCAAGGTATAGGCCTAAGATATAGGCCCCTACCTAATTCTTTATAGAAAGATCTTGAGATAACGGCATGTTAAGTTTTTCAAATATAGGCAATTTTAATTATTTTAAAACAACGGTTCCAACTTTTTTCTTTGAATTTCCACCTCGTATGTATCAAAGGTCGGTAAAAATTGTGTTAAGACTCATTTCCAACCAACTCTGTATTTTTGAAAAATGCAAAAAGTGAACATTAAAAAAACAAAGTTTTAGATAAAGATTTTTGCCTCGAAATCTATTTCAAACATCAGGACTTTAAGAAAGGTAATACAGAATTTTGTGAAAAAAAAGTGCTTGAAATTAATGCATTTGATTACAAACACTTTCCCAACAACCGCTCCACATTTGGTTCTTTAAACTTTTCCATGGATAGAACAAGGACCACCGATTACAAGAAGGGTGTAGGTCTCATTTTCGTTGAACTCTCAGAATTTTCGAATTTGCCAAAGGAAGAAATTATGCGAGAAATATATGTTTTGGTACTACTATGACTTGTAGTGCTACGTAGAAAGATATTCAGCATGTGTAGTTTAAGTATCTGTTTACGTATCGTATGTTATTTCCAAATCTTCATTATGAAGGGCATGCATGTGCGAGCAACGAAATGTGCCTCTATAATTTTCAAGTAAACAGTCCCTCTCCTAAGTCGGAGACGGAGTATTTTTTTAGGGAGCTTAATTTTTTGCCCGAGTATTGTACATTTTTTTACTTCCTGACATGTCCAAGTGCTAGTAAAAACAAAATGCAATCGCTTGACCCCTAGAAGAACGATTTCGTTATTTCCTTTCTTTCGTGTTCATTTAAAAGGAGCAATTTCGTTAAAGATTACTCTGAGAAAGAAGAAAAACCGTTTCGTCGTCGAGTTGCTACACGCTGTGTTCGTCGTTTTTAGGTGCCTTGTGTTGGAATTGATTCTGAACACGGCAGAAAGGAGCAGCAGTGCTAGGGGTTCCAGGTCAATCGATTCACAGGACAATGTCCAATTAGCACAAAGATCACAGCAATAACGTCCACACTATAATGTTCACAGCAAACGTGTCCATTCCTCAATTTTCTCTGCGTAATGTCTATAAATGGAATGTCCACAGCAAAAATGCCCAATGAAATCCACTGAATAATGTCTACAAATAAAAATGTTAAACAAGTAGGAATGCACAGAAGAGAAGTTTGGACTTGTGCTTGGAAAGTTTGGAAGTTTGGAAAAGTGCTTGCATCTCCTCGCCAAACGCATTAACGGCAACGGTACTCTTTTATAATACATATTCTTCACTCTTTTATAATACATCTCTTATTATCAACCTGCCATCCGCTCCAGGAGTATTCGTATTTCCAGCAGTATTTCCTCCAAGGTATTAGTCCAAAGTACGATATCCGAATCGAAAAGATAAATAATCGATCAGTGATCAAACGGAGCCATTACGGAACCGAATCAAATGGAATCGAATTTTTTTTATCTCGCATAGTGAAAAGATGCCCAATGATACTTATTTCATAGATCATTATTATATTTGCAAATTAAGTACTACCTACACGTTATATTTCAGCTCTCGTTTTCAAATCTCTCTCGACACGCCGCACACATGAATATTTTCTAAAATGTTGTATATAACCTAGATTTTAAGGAAAATTTCATTAAGATACTCTTTCAAATATCAAATGACAAATCTTAGGAAGGGGTATTAAGTGTCTGTGTCATGGTTTTGTATTCGTGGATCGGTTGCGTGTCGAAATAACGAGTAAGTTACTCGTTCTGTAAAGAATAACACGTGCATCGCGTCAACGAATAGCTATGAGGCATCATGAAGAAAGGAAACAATACTACAGAAACCTTATAGTTTTGCAAGTGTGGCCCTGTGGCGCAATGGATAACGCGTCTGACTACGGATCAGAAGATTCCAGGTTCGAATCCTGGCAGGGTCGACTGTTTTAATGGTTTATCACACATCACAACCATTCACGATTATAGTATAATTAGCATTCAGTCGATTTGATTTGACACCCATCTGCCACAAGTAGTAATTTTACACGTTAGTGTCCGATACAAAAGATACCGGCGTGGTGGTAAAACTGTCGTGAAAAGAAGGCGTCTGGTTTGTTTTTTTTTAGCTGCTGACTGTCCGGGAGACGCCGCGTCCTAGACGCAGGTGCCAACGTTTCTGTTTTATTTTATTTGAGGATACATGTTCGTGTTTGATACCATCAAGGACGTCTGAACACGGAAATCTCTTCAAAACACTATTCTGTTAAAACTATAATGGCGAATGATGTTTCTTTCGGAACAATACTCGTAAAACAGTACAGGTTAAACAGAATGTCTGTGAGAAATATTGAGGAATAAAAATGCAAGTGTCTTGAACCTATAAGGGCCAACAAATTTGTTCTAGGAATCCATTAGATATACAGGGGATTTCAAGTGGAAAAAATAACCACCGTTTTGTACTCTTTTAGAAGAACAAATGTTTCTAAAGCCTTTTTTTTCTGAGAATCGCTTCATTTCCGCACAGCAGTTTCTTAATGATTTATCTTCTATGACTCCCATTATATCGAGCTTGTAGTGAGTTGAAGTACTGAGTTTTACTGAAGTTTTGCTGAAGAAAGAATCTACGTTTCTTGGATACTAATGAAAAAACTGGAAGTGTATGAATTTACAGAATTGGGGTGCAAATCCTGTTTTGCGCGCGAGCTTGCAAGTTTTAGATCGTCAGAACCTTAGCCCGCCAGCAGGCCATCTGAATTATAGTGAACTCGCTGTAGCAAATCACAGTGAAGACCTCTCGATTCTAAAAGATAACTTTGAGTCTTGGAAATGCGCACTAATTTCTGGTCATTTACAGACTGCGACGAAATAGAAAAATTACAAAAATCACTTTCTACAGCAATTTTTGCTTCTCAGGTCAAAATTCCAAAAGAACTATTTATTGCTAATACTATGAGGAACCCGCTACTGTTCTTTTCTTTCACCTGAAACGACTCACCATTTCTAATACCAGTTAATACAAGAAAGGTGTTGAAAACATTAATACTGTTGATGTGCGAAAAGTACGAAAACAACCGACCCTGCCAGGATTCGAACCTGGAATCTTCTGATCCGTAGTCAGACGCGTTATCCATTGCGCCACAGGGCCACGGTTCTCTTGTTAAATAATTCTATTATTTATTTGGGAATCACAATGTAAGATCATTCAGGCGATTTGAATGGTATATTTCTAAGAATACATTTTGATCTCCTATATTTTCCTAATTTATTTGATAGCTTCGACTCAATATGATTTGACGAACATTTATTAAAATATTTCGTAGGTGTATACCTATACAGTCGTGTCGGGTATCGTGATTCTCTGGCAATTGTTTTCCTCCTAAGAGAAGAAACTTGAGCTCTTCTTTTCAAGGCAGATTTTGCGTGCTGAATGTAATTGGGCAATAAATGAAATAATCTTCGAAATGCAAGGTATCTTACACATAGAAACTGTGGCGCACCTTATAACGCGTCGAACTATCAGATGATTCCAGGCTTGGATCCTGTCAGGGTCGGTCTCTTTCAAACATTAATTAAGTGAAAATTTTTAACAATACGCCTTTTAGATTAGGCATTGCTGTATTGGTAACCGTTCTTTTTGACAGGATTAGACGAACAAATATTCAGAACAAGGGCAAACACGAACACTGATCTTACCGTCAGGAGACGTCATTCGTTCGTGTTGGTTCTATCCGCTGGGTTGTTGACGCATACTTTTCTATTTACTCGGAAGAGGTAAAATGGAAAGGGTAAAAGTGGGATGTGCTCAACGCAAATGTCGGCCAGTGCACCCTTAATTTTCGACGCAGTTGTTTAATACGCGGGCTGCCATCGGGTCCCCCTCCAGTTGGGATCCTCCGTGGCGCAGCTATCTGCGCGCTGGGCAAACAAGGAAGTCGAGGGGAAAGAGTGCGAACAGTGGCGTGCTCAGAATTGGGGTCAGCAAGGGCGCCTTTGTCACGGAAAATTTCGGCTGGACCATCGAAGGAAATTATTTAAATACTAGGATCCCAGCGTAATGTTATTGTAAGTCAAACTTTGTTTATTAGGGTTAAGAAATTGCGCAGGGCAGTTTAAAAAATATGACGCAGATGTTCATAAATTTAACAATATATTTTAATAATGAAAATCAATCAACTTCAAAACTTTTCAATACTAAAGCTGGGAAAATACGTGTTTTGACAAGCAGTACTATTTTGTAACCAATCTGAAATTGTTCCATTTTTACTGTCCCGTATACATACGTATGTACAGAGTAATATACGTAGAATATGGAAAGTTATGTAATGCTATGCGAAAAAAGCTGGATTTCCGGCTGAAAAAAAATCATTGCCGGGCCCTGACAACGATAAAGTTAATAAATCAAGTTGCTAACTTACGAAAAAAATCCTCTAACACGTGGTGGGAGGTATCAAGGACACCACAATCCCTGTTCTGTGGGTCCTTGATACGGAAAAATCAATTGACGGCAAAACGTCCGTACGTCCGTCTGTGAACTCTACTAGCGCCTACATCATGCGTAGGATTGTTTCCAAATTGAAGAAACCCTTGTCCATCTGGCTCGAGACAAAGCTTTGAGATTTTTAAAACATTCTCGTAAAAAAATAAAATGGTAAAAAATCAATATCGTAAAAATCAATACCGTAAAAAATACGACCACATCATCTCGGTACTCAGTAGAGAATGTTGTTTTAAAGAATAATGAAAGAGAAGCAAGCGATCCGGAAAAGTGGCAAACCTCTTCAACCAACACTTTTCTAGAAATGCGGCTTAACTCACGAAGGGACTAAATTCACCACCATTCCCTTCCCAAACAATGTCCGACACGATGTTTTTTCCGAAACTTCTTCTAGAGATTCTGAGAGAGTAAACTACAAAAATAATATTCATCTAGTTTAGATGAATTTCCGGTTTTTTATTGAAAACTTGTGTACCTGTCACACACCCCTTAACACGCATTTTCAATGGTTCTTTATTCACAGGAATATTTCCAAATACTTTCAAAATAGCACAAATTAAGCCAATTTTTAAAAAAAGGGAACAAAAATGAAATTAAAAATGACCGGCCAATTTCTCTTCTGTCAGTTTGTATACACGAATCGAAACTTTTCTCAGGAAAAATGAAGCGTTTTCAGACTCACAACAAGGCTTTTCAAAATCAAAATCTACGGAAACTACGGAAACGCCATGTTTTCTTTTTTTAAAGATGTTGCTTCATGAAAATGAAGCACTCATTGTAATATTTTTAGATCTTTCGAAAGTCTTTGACATTATTGACCATATTATCTTGTTATCAAAATTACATTCTTGTGGAATTCATGGTATCGCCCTAGATTGGATAACATCCTACCTTAAACATCTCTAAGGGTATAAATATCGGACGAAAGGGCATTATTTACTTATCTTTCCAATTCTTGACTAATTGAATATGAGGTCCCGCAAGGCTCGTTCGTAGGTCCTAATTTCTTTCTGTTATAAGTAAACGATATGCCCTCGTCTGTTAAAAACAGAAGAACGGTTCTGTTTGCCGATGACAGGAATGTTCTTGGCAAAAAAGAAACAACGATTGTAGAAGTTTCAAATTGGTTTCAATGCATTCTTGCATTTCAAATCAGCAATCGCCTGCTCCATTGAAAATGAACAATATGCAATTAGCTGATGTTCAGATAACAAAATTTCGAGGTCTCTCAACTCAGTCAAACCTCAAATGGAATGTACTTATAACAAAATTAAACAATAAATTAAGTTAATTATGTTACGTATTCAGAATTCTTTCAAATTCTGTCAGCCTTCCTGCAGCTTATTGCGTGCATTACCGCCTCCTGCGGGAAGTTCATTATGTAGAATCAAAAAAATTATATTGCAAAAGAAAATTATTCGAATAATGAACAAAAGCCATCCGCGTGATCCCTGCAAGCCTCTCTTCTTTGATGGTGGGAACATATTTTAATGGTATCTTAATGGTGGGAACATATTTTCATGCAATACTGATATTTATGTAGCTTCACTAAGCTCACGTTTTGTTGAACTCTCCCTTTGCTTGTAGTGGTAGTAGTAGAGGTAAGGGCGAGTTACTCTTTTGTTAGCAATGCAGAAAATAAAATCTGCAGTTCGTTAACCGTTGCAAAAAAGATTTCCATAAATCGGAAAAGGAAATGTCTAGTTTTTCAAATGTCCCTAATCTTGCACATTTTTAAATTCTATTTTGTATTTATTTATCTTTAACTTTTATTCATCTTTCAACTATTTATAGTTAAAATGATGGAAAGGGATTCTGGAACTCAAGAAAACGTGTGCAGATAATCTTCTCCCCCATACGTCACATACACTTTTTACTGTTTTTTGACTAAATAAATTTCAAGCTACATCATACGGACGTTTTGAAGAAGAAAAAAAAAACACGTTTCGTTGTCAGGGAACCCCAAAACGTGTATTTGCATTGAAATCTCGAAATCAATTTTTCGTAGCATTACATAACTTTCCCTGTACTATGAATATTACTCCGTATATACGTACGCATGCGGGAAAGTAAAAAACAATGAAAAATTTTCGATTTTGTTTAAAAACGTAAATACTTGTTTTATTTCGCTTACTTTCGAATTGCTAGAACCTTTTCAATTCACACTCAGTGCGTCCCTGCTTACGACACGGGAAACGTCATTTAGAAGTGACTTTTTTTACTGATGGCATCTTTCCGTTTAGAGGGCCTAGAAAAGTTTGTTTCCCGTTATGATAAATATGAACAATAGTGACAAATATGTAGAAAAATAGTTTAAGAAAAGTTCTTTCATGTTTAAGAAAAGTTCTTTCATGTTTGAGAAAAGTTCTTTCATGTTTGAGAAAAGTTCTTTCATGTTTGAGAAAAGTACTTTCATGTTTGAGAAAAGTTCTTTCATGTTTAAGAAAAGTTCTTTCATGTTTAAGAAAAGTTCTTACATGTAAAAATAAAATTTGTTTTTAAAAACAAATTTTTATGACTTTTTTTTCCAAAACGGTACTTAGTTTCTCAACACGCCTCGTAACTGTCGTAAGAACCACAATTGCAAAATTATGGGGAGGAGGCAAAAAACAGATATCGTAATATTTTCCTTTGTTAACCAAACAATAAGAAACTGGAAAAAATTACTTGCAGTACTGCTACAGACTTTACCTCAGAGTGTCGGAAAGTTTAAAAATAAACTAAAAGAGATAAGTAGCAAATATAAATTTTTCACATGATTAGATTATAACTTAAGTATAATTTTGTATTAATTTAGTATTAGTTATATTATGTTTACAAATGTATTGTAAACGTAATGTATAATAATTTGATGGACTTACGGAAAGCCGGGTTCTTTCTCAAAGCAGTAATTATATTATTAAATTACTATTATATCATTATTATCATTATTATCATTATTATCATTATTATCATTATCATTATTATCATTATTATCATCATTATCATCATTATCATCATTATCACCATTATCATCATTATCACCATTATCATCATTATTATCATTATCATTATTATTATCATCATTATTATTATTATTATTATTGATGATGATGATGATGATTAGCGGTGGCGTGGGTGCGCAGGGCCGGCGCCGCTGCTGGGCCGGATGGACCGCGAGCTGGGCGCTCTGCAAGCGGCGGCTGCCGACGTCACGTGGCGGCTGGGCGGCGCGGACGAGGTAGAGATTTTTAGATTTTTTTAGATTTAGATTTTTAGACTTATTTAGTAAAAAAAAAAAGAGTAAAAAGTGTATGTGACGTAGGGGGGAAAATATTATCTGCGCACGATTCTTGAGTTCCACAATCCCTTCCCGCCATTTTAACTATAAATAGTTAAAATATGAGCAAAAGCTTAACACAAATAAATTAAAATAAATTTTAAAATTCGCAAGATTAGCAATATTTGAAAATAGTAATTTTCGTTTCTGAGTTATAGAAAACTTATTTGCATCGGTACACTTATTTGCTTATACACTTATTTGCATCGGTGCATCGGCCAGTATGATTCTTCTGCATTGCTAACAAAATAGCAACTCGGCGTTACCCCTACTCTTACTATTATAAGCAAAAGGAGAGTTCAACAAAACGTGCGAATAGTGAAGCTACATTTACGTTCAGAAGCAAAACAAAGGGCCATCTGAGCATTTGCTCAATGGATCAGGGAAAATAGAAAAAACCTGATCGAGATGGGGATGTCTTCTAACCATCGCTGTTTTTATTGAAATATATGATCCCCTTTTCTCGTTGGCTTAATTTACAAATATAACGAAAAAATCACATTATTTTTATGCGGATTCTTAAAAAACAACGTATCGGCAATTTCTATATATTGTCATCATATGTATGTCATAAATTGCAGAGCTTGACGATACCTACTTATTCCAGTAGCTTTTTCAGTGAACCCAGGACTGACAACTTTCAGATGACCCTGGTCTTTGAGGCTTAGCTTGTTCATTGTTATTGTTAATTTTTACTTTCTCGCTACTGCATACGTGGTAGAGAGAAAGTATCGGAATGCTGCAGGAAAAATTGGCGAATTTTGGACAGAAAAAACTGTTATTGCGGGGACCTAAAAATCGAAAAAGTGGATAAATTACTTTCTCTAATACATAGTGTAGTCAGAATATATGTTTTGTGGGTCTTTAACACCGATAAATTGAATGACGGTAAATTGTCTGTCTGCCTGTTAATAAAGCTAGCGGCTAAACTGTAAGCAAGACTTTCACCAAAATTGATATTCTCCAATCGATCTGGATGATGTGGTCGTCTTTTGAATTTGAAACCAATATTATAAAATTCGGAATATTTTACATGAAGCTTCTGGTACATTTTCAAAATTTTCAAAAGAAATGGCACATTTTTTTATTACATTGTTCTGTTTTTGGATAGAGTAAAGAATGCTTAAGATAATGGTGCAGCTTTCATTTTCGTAAAAATCACTGATTTGTCAAAATTTGCATAAGTTTACATTTTTTCAGCGTCTTCACACAACTACAACTATGAATATCTTTTCGTTAATCAAATGTGTTCATTAAAAACATCTTAAAGAAGGTCACGATCAATTTTTCAAAAATGTGAGTGTTTTCTGCGTAATTTTACGTAAAATAGGATATTTTTTAAACAATTATTTTCTCAAAAACTGCCCAAATTTTTTCTCTCAATTTTTCTAAGTGGTACTGGTTCCATTTCCAGTGCACACTCTATACTTAGAAAATTAAAAAAAAAACAAATTGTAGATTCGTGTTTCCCCGACTTTATTAGACGCGAAAATCAATTCAGTCCATCAGTCCGCGAAATCGCAACGTGGCGATTGCAAAATCTCAGGATTTTTATTGTTATTGCCAGTCATGTCAATGATGTAAATAATATTATTATGAAAAAACTAGATTGAAGGAACGTTATAGATTTAACTTAGAACTAACAAATGCACTTCTTTTACTTAAGAAGTTTTGATCCATGATATGGTATGCAAAAATTCAAAGCTCACTTGAATGTAATAAAGGCAAGCTTGTGTGAAATTTTTGTTTTCTATTCTTGGTATTTCTATTCAACTCTTATATTATATTCAGCGTTGGTATTAGAATGTGCTGCATATACTGTAAGAATTAAATACATCCATACTTGTTTCATTTATATAAGTAAGAAATGACTACTTTTCCTAAGTATCGAATTAAATGCAGATATATACCACAGGCACTTCATTTGAATTGATATAAAATGGACTTTTACAAGTTATTGCCGAGATGTTTTTTGATAGAAGTTTCAATATTACTGTACTGGAATTATGTAACTGATTCCCTCATCAGCTATTAAAAGAAAATTGGCAATTCAACCCAAAAGCGAGCAACGCACTGTTGTCAGCGCAGCGTTGTCAAAACTATGTGCATTTGGCGTCTAAATAATTACGAAAGCTCTGTTTGCTCACTCCTGGGCTGACTTTCGTCGTAAGGTATCAGTTCCGATAGCGTTTCATTGTTTTTCTTTTATGCAATAAGCAGTGAAGTTTTTTAGGGATTAGATTATATTAAATAGTGTATAACATACTTCACCGGACATTTTGAGGAGTAATTTGCAAAATGCATCACAAACGGAAGTCCTGACTTTCGGACTAAAAGTTATACTACCACCGCCAGTTGGACTTAATAAAACAGCTGAATCTTATCACCGCCAACATCCGGCGTTCGACAACAATTAGCTTATCAAAATATCGGTAACGCATTGTTGCGATATTTCTATTAAGCGTTGCAGATTAATAGAAAATACATCAATACATTGAAAATAGAAATTGAGTAAAAAGTAAAAGAAAACGAAAAAGTGAGAAGAGAATTAATATTGACATTTTCAATAGTAAATTATAATTAAAATTATATTAATTATTTTTCATATCATTCGCTCAATTTTTTCGTGATCCGCAGTTGGTGTAAAACCTGTTTATATTTCATTAATTTTAATAAGAAATTACGCAATAACTACTCGTTAAAAATTGTACATTACGTTTATTAAAGAGGTAGTTTTGTACAACAGATATTGTCTGAGGCAAAAATCTCCATATTCTATTCTGTAGTATTGAAATGTTTTTTCCATTTTCGAAAAAGCCATATTTCTTACTGTTCCTTATCACATTTGTGGAGAAATTTTGGAGCAATTAAAAAAATTCGAAAAGTTCAATCGCAATTTACGCAAACACTACTCGTTTTTTTTAAAAAAAATTGTACATGACCTTTTTTAAAGAGCTAATTTTGTACATTTTTTTTCTATTTTCGAAAAATTGGGGATGTAAATGAAAATGAGTCTTGCACCATTCTCTGAAACGCCCTTTGCAGTATTCAACAGCAAAATTTAATCAAAAAAATTAGAGCCAATTTTTTAATTTTGATAATGTCCGTGGGGCTTCATGTAAAGTACCCCACCCCCAAATTGAAATATCGATTTCAAATCCCAGGGCCCGCGACATCAGTTAGAACGATTGGAGAATATGAATTTTGGAGAAAATTGGCTGAACGGATTATGCGCTAGCGTTGTGCAGAGGCCGGTGGACAGACAGGCGTTTTGCCTTCAATATATTTTATGATGGACTCGCAAAACATGGATTCTGGCTTTACTACGTTAGAGGATTTTTTCTAAATTTAGCAACTGCATTTATCCACTTTGTCGTCACCAGACAATAAGAATTTTTGAGTCGAAAATTCGCCGTTTTTCCGAAGCACGATTACAATACTTTCTCTTCTTACGTTAGTAAGTACGAGAAAGTAAAAACAATAAAAACTGTGTGTGATGTGTGGGGGAGAAGTTACATCTGCTCACGTCTTTTAGAGCTCCGGAATCTTTTTCCATCATTTTAACTACTATATATAGTTGAATGATGAAGGAAGTTTTTAAATAGGCTTCAAAACATATGTGGATTTTGGTCGATGTATTACTATTTTCATTTGGAACATGGATGTTCTGTTATCGATGGGCGAGGAGAAGGAGGGGGCGGCGGCGGCGGCGCTGGCGGCGCGGGCGGACGCGCTGGGGGCGGCGCGGGCGAGGTGGGCGGCGTCGTGGTGCGGCGTGGGGCCCGTGCCGGCCTGCGCGCCCCGCGCCCTGCAGCTGCTCTGTCGGGGGCCCAGGTATTCCCCGGACGAGGCCAGGTACGCCCGCGCACCAGCCAGTTCTTTTTCCATCTCCTCCCTCCCTCCCACCCGCTTTCTCTTTAAAACGTCCGGGTGTAACGAAATCTTTTATATAAAAGAACGTTTGTTTGTTGGTTCATACTTAATGCGCTGCCGTGTCGTTCTTTCGATTGCGATATAACTTTGTCAGCTGATTTCTTGCACTTCCAGGAAGAATATGGGCATTGTATGATGGGAATGCCCGCGCACATAGACGTGCGTTGACGATGATTTTTTGCTGACTTGTTCGCCCTGAGTAGGGCGCTCTACGTAACGGCGTTTGACGAACCAGTTACGCACTGAAGTATGATAATTAAGACGTCTTCATTGCGTATTCTGCCTCTGCGATTGTGAAATTTTTCTCTCTCGAGACAGATCCAGGGAGAGACAGGCGCAGAGAGAGAAACAAACAGAAACAGAGAGTTAGAGAAAGAGACAGGGACAGAGAGATATACAGAGAGACACAGATATAGAGAGAGACGGAGACACGGACAGAGAGATGGAACCACACTCGCGAGAAAGTCTTTCGTCTATTGAAATTTTTGAAGAGCGCAGCGTGATTAACAATTACGTAACCAGTAACATGTAAAGTGTGTTACATTATAATCGCGAAGCATTTCCGAGTCCATTAGTGTAAATATAAAAATTGATACGAGTGTATGAACTCTTAAAGGCTCTCATAGACCCGTGCGAGAGATCTGCAGCCTACGCGGAATGGCCGCAGCGGAAATTTCACGTCACTTGTCTTACGTATGAGCACGTCCAAACCTGCGCGGTAGGCGAGCGTCGTAGCAGCGGATTGGCAGCGTTTAATCATCAGCAGATTTTATAACACTGTTGTACGCGTTTTGTCCGCTGCTGCTCGAGTTTCTTGGAAGTCCGCCCGCCTTTGAGAGTCTTCGCTCCCCTTTTGGATCAAGCCCCCTAACCTTTGTCGGATGAGGAAAACCGTCACCAAACGCTGTGTCATAATTGACTCCTGCTGAGTGAACGGTCCCGCGGATTCCGCCGCCGCGTCTAGCGGGGAACTTTCCGCGCCGCACCCGCTGCGGATCTCCCGCGCCGCTCTGTGGGAGCCTGCAAATATATAACAGGTTGTAGGTACGTAGTGGATTGGTGGAATAGTTGAGGTATGTAGTGGATTGCCATGGAGACGAGTTTTGTTTGGGAGTGGTAAGCTAGAGTTCGTGGAAATGGACGCCCGACAATTAAGTCGTAATATTTAAAGTGATATATATATATATATATATATATATATATATATATATATATATATATATATATATATATATATATAGTACGGAGTTGCTCTACAGCTGTCGCCGTTTCTCCGCTCTCAGTCTCCATGCCTGTCTATTGGACCATAGATCATATCTGGCATTTCTCTTGCCGTCATAGCCTCTTGCACTCCCTGCTGCCATGCAAGTCTGGGTCTTCCTCTCTTCTGTCTTTCTGTTGGCACCCATTTCAGGACTCGTTTTGGCCATATTTCGTCTGTCATTCGCATAACATGACCGTACCAGACGATTTGTTTTTTCTCTATTTCGTCAAGGATAGATTTCTTTCCATCCATTTTCTTTCTTATGTCGTCGTTCCTGATTCTGTCACGTCTGCTATAACAGCAACTTCTACGCCAGTAGTCCATTTCAAGGGCCAGCAGCTTCCCTTTTGTTCTTTTATCGATCTCCCAAACTTCTGAACCGTATGTTGTAACACTCTAACTAGCAAGGAGTAAAGACGTCTTTTAGTAGTGTTAGTGATGGTTTTGTACCATAAGACAGAGTTTATACTTCGTGTCACGTTTCTCCCCAAGCTTATTCGTCTCTCCATTTCGTCATGGCTATTTCCCTTATTGTTAAAAAGTACACCAAGGTATTTATATTTGTTTACCCCTTTCATTTTTCCTCCATTTTCCACAAGAAGATCTTCTATTTCATTTTTACCAACTGCCAGGTATTCAGGTTTGTCCATATTAATATTAAGTCCTGCTTTTAAAAAGTGTTCATTGAGTTTACGGATCATGAAACTCAAATCGTCTGCATCTTCTGCAATTTCTACCTGGTCATCAGCAAAATATAACGTAAACAATTTATCCTCTCCGATCGTCATTCCCATTACTCTGCATTGTTTCTCCCACTGCTGTAAAATTTGATGCAGATATATTTTAAACAGTGTTGGGGGAAAGACAGCAACCCTGACGAAGACCTTTGCTGACTGGGAATGGATCCGAGAGCCTGCTGTAGATCTTAATCTGAGAGGTGTTATTCTTACATAGATTCTGTGTGGCTCCAATTAAGTTTTCACTGATTTGAAGTCCATCCATTTCTTCCCATACTCTAGCAACCGGTACATTGTCATACGCCTTCTGAAGATCAATGAAACCCATATGAACTTCCCTACCTCTCCTTGTTCTCTTTTCTATAAGTTGTTTTAATGTAAATATATTGTCTATGGCCGACCTGCCGGCAGTAAAACATTGTTCCTCTTCTATTTTTCCTTTTATCTCTTCTTCTACTTTATTTCGTATTATTTTGCTATACAGTCTACCTATAGATCCAATAACTGCTATTCCTCTGTAGTTTGTTTCATTGTCTCTAGATCCTTTCTTATGGATTGAGTGAAGTACTTGTTTAAATACCCAATTAGAAGTGTCTTCAAGTAATTAGAAGATTGGGGAAACCTTGGGGAAGGCATTATATATAATTAATCGGTGGTTCAAGAATACAGAACAAGATGTACGCGAAAGTGGAGCAGGTAAAAGTTTGCCGCTTGATTAGCCCTCCAGAACATACGAACAATATATTTTAGTTCTGTTGAAATTTGAAGGCAGTGGCATCTGAATTATATTGGAAGTACCCAAAATTATATTGGTGTACCTGCCGCAAGCGCGGGCGCTTGCGGCAGCGTACACTGTTGCGGGTCGAAAGTTTATTAGATACGTAACACCGGGGCTCGGGTATCACATGCATTCTCCATGTGGCAATTCCATTTCTGTTAGCGCATCAAAATAGTCGTTAGCAATTGTGAGAGCAATAAAGGTGAAAATAGGAACGTCAACTGGCATGTCTTGAAATGTTCAGATGTTCTTGAAATATGACAATAATGTTGGCAACAGGTGCAAGTGTTAGAATAAGTTTCAAGAACAATAACGTGTCGTCTCTGTTGGTGTTATTTTCGCCTGCTTTTTATCAATCATTTTTGGCTCACGTCCACAGGCCCTTCACGTTCAGTGCACGTATCAGTGTGCACTCAAAGAGCTTACATTACGTAATCGACTAAGATTGTCAATAATGCATTGATCTTAGAATGACGACTAACAGCTCTTGACTAGGGGAAAATACACTCTGCTCTGTGTACAAATAATTCCAAGTGCTGCTCTGCTCATGTTTCAACAATGCAAGCGAACTCCGTCTTCTTGGAGTTCGACCTCTGAAAAATAATCGAGTATAGTGCTCGTTCATACAGTGCTGCACTCTTGTAGAGACTCTGAGAATTGCTGTATTTTCAAATGTAGAATATTACTTCGCGTATTTTTTTCTCTGTAATTAGGCTCTCAGATTTGGGACCTAAAGAAGGGATACTTAAAAATACACGAGCTTACACTCAATTTATGTCAAGGACAGATTATAACTGCTAGAGGTTAGGCATCAACCATTTCCTATATTATTTCAGTAGTATAGATGAGTTTTGTGGCTCACACACGCAATCAAAATTTATAAATGAGATCTCTAAAGAAAGTTAATTCCGTAGAGACGTGACAACTTTCGACTTTAAAAATAAGGATATGCTGAAAAAACGCTTCTAAATATTCATGTTCTAAGTAGTTAAATGCTTCTAAATAGTCAAATGCAACCCGCAACACTGGTAGCATTGTTGAAAACTTAATTGCTAATTAAATCCTATATTAAGTGTTCTAGTCTTAAAACCGAATATCACACACCCGATTTGAGGCTACAAATCACACTCTCCGGCCTCACACACTCAACATTCCGAATTCGAGGCTAGACAAAATATCTATTTCCCTTCTCCTTATATAGAGCTGAATCCAATTTCTTAACAATCTTAGGATTAAATTGATAAACTATATGTGTATATTTTCACTGCCAATGAACGAGCTGGTGACTATAACTTCAACTGATATCGATATTTGTTATAACTTTACTTTGTAATTGCTCATATTTCCAAAGTTGAAGTTCACTTTTTATTGTTTCACTTTTAAGTTCAGAGTTATAAAATCGTAGAAAACGCTTTTGAAGCAGGCATTACTACTCATTTTAGTTTTTAATTTGTGTTATTGAATTTTCAATTTTTAACTTCTTAATTTCATTTTATAAATAATATTCCATTTTTTAATTTTGTATTTTTGTTTTTGAGTATCCTACTATGTTATTTTACCCTGTTGAAGCTAATTTATTTTTAATAATAGATTTATATTTTTAATTTTTATTTATTAATTTTTTGAAGTACAGTTTACAAATAATATTTCAATTTTTATCGCTTCATATTTTGTATTGAGTACCATAAATTATTACTGAAAATATCACTGAAATTATTATTACTATTATTAGTAGTAGGAGCGAACATGCAGACGGACATACACCTGCACTTATCACGGCTCAGCTAGCATTATGCTAAGCTGTTATTAAGCTTTTTATCCCAGACCTGGGAGATGGAAGATGGAATGATGATGATAATAATGAAGGATGAATGGACCACACACACACACACACACACACACACACACACACACACACACACACACACACACACACACACACACACACATGCTCAAGGCGGGACTCGAATTCGAGATTTTTCCGTCGAAGATAGCACTACTGTCTTAGCGATCTCGTCTTTTCGGACATGTCATATCATTGCAACGTAAACTATCTTCATGTAGGCGGCTCAGGGCATCGACCGATGTCACTGCAGTGCCTCTCTCCGAGAGTTCTTGAGGTTTGAGTCCCGGCGGTGGTAGAATTTTTGACATTAGTTGTATAGCTATGTCGAATTCAGATGCTGCTCGAGAATTCTAGGTGAATGCCGGGCCAAGCGCGATCCTTCCTTCCTGTTTCTTGTCCTTTCCCTTCCTCCCTTACGCACATTCACTACACTGCCGCACATGTCGAGAGCAGTCTGGAGCTTAGCTGGGTGGGAGATACCTGGTTGAAAAAAAAAACTCCTCACATCGACGTGTAGGTCGCCATCCGGAAGGAGAAGATCACTGCCACCTCTCGCGATTAAAACATGCTCTACTCTTCCAAGACTAATGACGTTAGCAGTTGACGCGCCCGGAATCGCTAATCAATCAATTTATGTAGGTTTAATTGTAATTTTTCAAATATCTTTATTTTAAGGTCATTTATCGCTTCGTGCTTCCTTTTGAGAATCATTATATAAGGTGTCCAAGGAGGAAACGTCGGAACTTCGCAAATAAGATCTTAAGCCAATTTAAAGCATATTATTTTCTAATAAACTACTGGGCTATGCCGTACGATTGGGCCGCAATAAGTACCCCAAAGTTGGTTTAAAAAAAGCTTTATAGGCAAAAATTCGCATTGCAAAATCCCATATATACTTCTGACACACGTAAATTGTTTAGTATATATACAAAATAAAATAGTATATTTGTTCAGAATAAAAAATTAACCCAGAAATAATATAAGCACCCAATTTACACAATTAGACTGCTTTTTTATTTCTCGCTTAATTTTTCTTTCTGAAGAAATATATTCATTCATTTTGTAAATAATAAAGAATTTACATGTTTCTGGAGTATTTCTGTGCTGCTGCATTGAAAATTTTTGCCTAGAAAACGTTTTTTACAAACCAACGTTTGAGTGCTCATTGCGGCTCAACCATCCGGGATATCCGAGTAGTTTATTATACAAAATACGCTTAAGATCTTGTTTTCGAAATTCCAACGTTTCCTGCCCGGCCACCAGTCCATTGCTTGGCGGAGCGCGGACGCGCGCGTGTGCGCAGGGAGGTGGGCGCGGTGCTGGGCGCGCTGGCGCGGGGCTACTGGTCGGCGCGCGTGCTGGACGGCGCGGGGCGCGCGTGGCGCGGGGAGCCCGACCTGGAGCGCCTCATGCGCGCGTCGCGCGACCCGCGCGTGCTGCGGTGGGCGTGGCTGCGCTGGCGCGACGCCGCCGGGCCCCCGGCGCGCCCGCTCTACCGCCGCCTCGTGCCGCTGCTCAACAGCGGCGCCCGACGCGCAGGTACCGCCCTTACGCCCTTACGCCCTTACGCCCTTACCCCTTAACTTCCCCTCCCTGGTAGTTAAAAGTGTAGTTCTCACGTCACCACCGCTGCGCGCTTCCGAACACCGTGGCTCATAGCAGAGCATTGGTTTGAATGGAGACCTTCCCACGTGCGTCGGGTTTGCGCCGCTGCGGCGTTCGACGGCGGACTCACGCTACGCGAAGCGCAGGAAGGTGTAGGCGCCACCGCTAGCAGAACACTGCTTTAAATGATGGTATTCCCACTGGGCCGCCAGTCGCGGCGTTTTATCTGGTGCGTTCCCTTTGTTCGTCGTTGCCGGAGGATCGGCGAAACCTACCCCTGTAGAACCCACCCCCTTCCATGGCGGGTGGTGGTGTGGCCGTGGCGTGCAGCGGTTGCGGCGTCGGAAGGGCCCTGCCGCAAGTCGGAAAGGCGCCGCTGTGGCGACGTGGGAAGGCGCCCTAAGGGCAGCTCCACACACGCGGCATTCGGCGAATCCTGAGCAACCGCTCGCCGAATCCCATGTAGGGTGGACGGGTTGCTCGCTATTCGCCGAGCGCTGCACATTCGGTATTCGTCCTACCCACCGCTCGTCGATCTATAGGACACATCAAAGGGAGCGAATATTCGCCGAGCACATCGGGTATTCGGGATTGGGCGGGCAGTAGCTCGCAGCTCGGCGAATGCCGAATGTGTGGAGCAGCCTTTAGCGGCTTAACCTTAGGCTAGTCGAAAAACCTTTAACCTTAGGATAGTCGCAAAAAGGGACGCAAGTCCGTTTCGTGACGCAGGGAGACTCGCGTCGAATTCCTCACGGCAGTGTTTCACAGCGACGATCACCGCAAGACGGGCCTCAGTTACGCAACCAATTGTTATAAATGAGGTCTCTAAAGAAAAATAATTTCTTTGAAACGTGACGGACAGAACTTTGACTTCAAATATATGAAGTGTGATAAATATCTAAATATTCATGCTATCATGCCAAATGCAACCCGCAACACCCTCGCTTTGTTAGAATCTATATTGTTAAATAAATCCCATATGAAATGTTCTAGCGCCTTAAAACCTGGAACTGCGCAATACGTTGTAAATGTCTTAATCAGGGTTCTTGAAAATAATGAATTAAGGATTATAAACCACCTCATTTTCTTCATTAAACACTGCATCATGGTTTGTGACCTACAGAACACGCACGGCGTCAATGCGATTTGCTTCCATCTTCAGCAGAGTCACAGCGAACCTTCGCAGGAAGCTGCGTGCGCAGAATCTGCGCTCCGTGGGTGTCACCTCGCGCAGAAACGGCGACACGTCAGTTTTTGAAATCCTGTTGCATGAAATATTCTCTGTATCCATTCGCATTTCCGTAATTCAATGACATGACAATGACTTGAGCTCGTTCGCTAATATAAACAAAAAACTTCTTGTGCGCTATTAATTTTCTCTCGTTCATGTCATTATTTACGTTGTCTTACTGCCTCTAGCAACCTCCACAGATAGCAGCAGGTTCATTGCCTCGTGCGTTGTCAAGAATCATCACTATTTCTAGAACAATCACTTGATTACTTTTGGTGCAACATTGAGGAATGTAGAAGCACCCTCTGATAGTGCCAACACCTCTTTTAAAGTTCTATCTAGATAAAGTGCCTCAAATAAACAAGCAATGTATTTATGTCCCTCCAGATATAAATTCAGGTTGTTAACTTATTACTTGTTTTAACAAATATTCGAATACGAGCTGGGAAACGCTTCTGATAGTTTTACAAGTTGTTGATATAGACAATATGAAAAATCATATGCGAGTATATGTATTCCGTTGTTTTCTCTATTTACACAATTTTATACAATTTCAATTACGATCATGAAGATAAATACTGATAGATATTACATATTTGCTGATATACATTATTAAATTACAAATACAATTCAATAATACTCATTTGGCATTTACAATTTTGCCTGAAATCGCTTTTGATTATTTGTAAACAACAGATAAATATACATTTTTATCTTCTTTTTCGCATATTTGTTTGTGCGGTGTATGGTGTCTTGAGCTAATGTAATATAGTCTGCAGTTGATCGGTGTGGTGTGCTGATATAGTGTGATCTGCTGATGTACGGCGTGGCGTGCTGATGTATGTTCTGGTGTGCCGATGTTCGGTGTGGTGTGCTGCTGTAGCGTGGCCTGCTGATGGACGGTGTGATGTGCTGATACATGTTCTGATGCACCGATGGACGGTGTGGTGTGGTGTGGTGTGGTGTGGTGTGGTGTGCTGCTGTGCCGTGGCCTGCTGACGACCGGTGTGTCGCGCCGGCGTGGCGCGGCGCGGTGCGCAGGGTACGCGGACGCGGGGGCGCTGTGGCGCGCGGAGCTGGAGACGCCGGGGCTGCGCGCGCAGGCGCGGCGCCTGCTGGCCCGAGTGCAGCCCCTGTTCGCGCTGCTGCACGCAGTGGTGCGCGCGCGCCTCCCGCAACGCTACCCCGGCTGCTGCCCGCCGCACGCGCCGCTGCCCGCGCACCTCCTCGGTGAGTCTCACCCCCCACCCCCACCCACCATCCCCCCTCAGGCAACAACGTGACACATCCCATCCACTTCACTCCATTCTAGCGGCCGATTGCTCAGATCGGTGGGTTTCCTTGGCTTCTTCAATCAACATAAGGTGAATGCCGGAGCAGTACCCCAACAAACGGGCCACGGACCGTGCGCGATCTTTCCTTCCCCTTCCTTGTCCCATCCTCATTTTTTCACTTCACACATTTCCAATAAAAATGAAAAAAATATAACACAATTTTTACACCGTTTTAAACTCAGCTAATGTAGTCTCTCTGTCTGTACTTGGCGCGACAGCCCGCGAACGCACCAGGGCCTACCAACAGCGTCCCGGCCTTGCGGCCATGGGTTAAGGGGGTACTTGTGATTAGCACGAAATCCTACGCCGTATTCCGGTCTTTTCAACCTGAGAAGTGAGTTTTCTCATCGTCACACAGCAACATGTACTGAGACGGTGCAAGGAAAACGCACACTATAATTTTGCTCGACTGGGAATGCAACCCGGTGTCGCGTCATGAAACGCAGCACGCTAGTCACTGAGCTATACCGCGAGGGCCAAGTCATAGAGGACTACTACTTAATTATATTGTAAGACATCTTACGTTTTTTCTAGAAAATAAATATCTCACGTAAAAACAATAGGAGTACTCAATTTTTGCCAAATAAATCAGGTATTGAAAGTTTGCTCCTCAATTGAGGTCACTTTGACCTCGAGGTCCTAAGTTTCCTCTTCCGATGTTGGCAGAATTGTCCGAAGGACAATTCTAGCGGTTAGCTGATCTGATCGGTAGTTTTCCGTGGTTTCTCCGATCAGTATCACGCAAATGCCGCAGCAGTACCCTAACAAACGAGCCAGGAACCTCTCCGATCTTTCCCTCCTCTTCCATGACCTATCCTCATCTTTGACTTTTACACACTTACACTTACATGCATTCCACTACCACACATGTGCAGAGACTAGTTAGGAGCTTTGAGTTTGCCTGGTTCGGGTGATGCCCCGTTGGTGGTTGGGGAAATCGCGCAAGCCGATAGGTACGTTCGCGCCGGATATTTCCATCACCGAAAACCTCACGCGATAAAGATATGCACTACACTATCGAGGGTAACGACTTTTCCAGTTGACGCGAAATATAGGATCGTTTTAAACAATTGTTTTCTCAAAACGGGCTCCAACATTTTTATAGAAAGAAAAATATTGGTAGAGATTTAAAAATTATATCCGTTTTAAAAATATATTTTCAATTACTGTAATGTTTGGTTGAAATAATAGTCGTTTTTGTGCAATTTCTAAAAAAGTTCCAAAAACGGTCCCAAATTTTGCCATTGAATATTTTCCAAGAACAGAGCAAGCTTAAAAATGGAGCAAGTCTGATTTTCGTGTTACTCCCTGAATATATTCCAAAATGGTAAAAGTTAGAAATGCGAGAAAGTACACATATATGTTGTTGTAGCACTAGTTACTTCATATACGTACAATGTCATCTAGAATAGTATGTTAGAAGTCCTGAGTCAATGAAAATTTCAGGTAATTTGACGACAGAATCGGCGGCTGAACACTTTTTGTTTTAGCATGTGCCTTTGTCAACAAGCTCGAATATTCGAGATCGTTGTTCTTTGGGTGATACGTTTGGATGCGAACGGATCTTTCAATAATTCAGTTCTAACTGCGTGCACGAATTCGTGCAAAAAAAGAATTCCATCGTCCATTATCTTCACGTAACCAAGGTATGTATTAAATGATTTACGTATGTGGTGCAATTATCAAATATATTTTCAGCTTGAAAACAATTCAAACTCTCTTCATAGAAATAATGTACATGGTTGTGATTTAAATTATATATTTTGGAAGGGATATCTTATGTTTAAATTTCATATTGTTAAATTGAGAGAATATGGTTTGAAATACAAAGATACGTTTTTCGATCGCGCCAGTGGATGGATTGTTGTTTGGTTTCCAGTGTGGCGTGTGACACACAAGTTTCATCCCCAGTGAAAACATGGTCGAGAAACTCGTCACCTTTCTGCGTACTGCGGTAGGAATGTTAATAAAGCGGCCAGATGTTTGAATATGTGTCATCTGGCAATTGCCTTAGCGCCCATCTAGCAGACACTTCATGAAAACCGAACCAACGAAAGACAATTTCGTACAACAGCGAGCGAGACATCTGGGGGAATTGACATAATTCAGAAATTGTAAGGCGCCGGTTCTGCGAAATTGATCGCTTTACATTTTTCATCAGTTCTGGTGTCACCAGGGACTATTGGCCTCCCCTTTCTTCGCCCTGAATATTAGTTCGACCTACAGCAAATCGCTCTCACCACTGCCTAACCTTGTTGTCGGTCATAACCGTTGTGGCACAATTGGCAATGGATATCAGCTGCAGATTACTTCTGAACGTGAAAAAATCTGATGTCTCACGAACATCACAGCTGGCGAGAGACATTATCATAGAAGCAATTTTATCATAACAATGTGCGGTGAGAACTGCCGTTAGAAGAATAAAACCGCACCACATACCTCCTCTCCACTTCTTAGAATGCCCATTCCTATCCGATTACTCATACCATCTCTGGACACGATCGGAATTTCATTTCTGGATGCACCTCCTATCAATAACCGATAATATTATAGTGCAAAACCACGTGTTGTGGTCGTACCAGAAGTAGAATCAGGCAATCATGTTACATACGCCACCAGGTACATTTATCATATGGCGGGGGATTTTGGTTTGAATTTTGCCTAGAAACTCATAAAATGAAGGCACATTAGTCAATGAGTGACAATGATGTATAAGAACAAGAAAACAACCGACCCTGCCAGGTTTCGAACGTTGAATCTTCTGATCCGTAGTCAGACGCGTTATCCGTTGCGCCACAGGGCCACAAAGTTTGGGCGTTAAAAGTGGAATATTTCTATGATTGTTTCATTATAAAATTCCGTTCATTGTTTTAAACACCAGGGTGAAAAGAAACAAAGAACTCCGCGGAGAAACAGATCCCTTTCCTTGGTTCAGACTGATTATTAAAAAGAAACATGACGTTGTACGCGAATCAAGAACTAAAAGGTTACTTCCAGAACAACTTTCTACGAATCTTAGAAACAGAGACTTTTTTGAGACGATGCTGTATGAGAATCAATATCACAACATATTATCAAATGTGGGAGGTAGAGTATTGGACTTTGGTCAGAGTTATTAAAACATAGACTGCCCCAAAACAGTAAGGCAAAGTTAATAATTTCAAATCCCTGCATCACTACCTCCAGCATTGAACTTTATAGTTGTGAATTTACAATATGTATATTCTCAAAAATTAATTCAAGACTCCTGAACCAAATGAGACTTGGAAAGAAGTGTTAGACACCTTACCGTAAAGAAATGTGGCCCTGTGGCGCAACGGATAACGCGTCTGACTACGGATCAGAAGATTCCAGGTTCGAATCCTGGCAGGGTCGCTTGTTTTCATGTTCTTCCACGTCAACATGTTATAAAGTTGTGAATGTTAACTTGATATAGGTATATTTATCAGATTTCCAGAAGACGCCTTGCCCAGGCATCATGGCCCTGTAAAGTTCGGAGTGCATGCACGTATTACCCCGAAGGATTCTGCCCTCATCTTTACCCGTAATAGCAAAACCGCAGGTATTTAATATACTTTCACGTGGTAACACCGTCAACAAGCAATCTAGACTCGACAAATAATATCAGTTGAAGGCAGTATGAAAATTTTCAGACATGAGAAAGTGGTAAAAAAATATTACATTTGAGAAATGTTCGAAAAAACGAAAGGCTATACCCAACTAGCGTTTATTTCATCTCTTAAGCTGGTTTTACACTTGCAAGAAAATGGCGAGCAATATTATTTCGCAAGAAAAGTAAACATTGCGGCAATAAATATTTCTGATGTTAGCAATATTTCTTGCTAGATATTCTGGTCGTAATGTAAACTCATGTGTTTCCATTCTCGGAAAGGTATTGCCAGCTGGTGCTGGGACAAGAATTGGATTGAAGTCTGAGCAAGACATTGCTGAAAGAAACCAATGATGACCACAGTCTCATGCGCAGGAAGTACGTACGGTTGTACATAGACGTAATATTTCCATTTTAATATGCATTTTTTTCGTAAAATGGGTGTGTGAAGGTTTACGGCAATAAAAGTAGGAATAAATATTCCCTCTATGGCTGATTATCAAAGGTTCAAATTTTGATTCAGCCATAGATGCCCCCTGATTATTAATTTTTTACGTTAACAATTATTGAGATATTAATCTAATCTAAATCAATTTTAAGATTTCTCTATAATACATCAGTTGTAGGAAATGGATATTTTAAAACTTTTTGTCCAATTAGTAATTGCGCTTTTTATTAAAAGATTATTTATATTACTTTGCTCCCATGGGAATCGATATCCACGAAATCATTTTGATTTATGAAAAATATTCAGATACTTTTACCTAGTTCGCACAAGTCCCCTTTTCCTTTCTTCTTAAAATTCAGTCACACGTCCTCACAAATCGTCAACGTTAATTCATCTCGTCATTTAGCACAATAAGTGCAACCGCAAATCGCATCTTCTGCCTTCCACTAGTTATGTCGGGAAGTGAGGTATAACCTCACTTAATTTCATGCGCCATTTTCCTCGCGCCGCCACGAAACGCGGCAACAAATAGTCCTAATGTAAAGCGATCGGCAATATCTTGCCGGAAAGATCTTGCTCAGATCTGACAATATATTGCCCCTCCTCGCTCTTGCTAGTGTAAGGATGAACGCAAGACGCAGAAACAAATTGCTTAAAGATATTGCGGAAACGTATTGCTAATGTATGGCCAGCATTACAGTGCATTTAGCACGATACGAAGAAACAAATTAAATAAAATATTTGAAGTCGTTTGTTAATATCTTGTCCTAAATATCTTATTTATACATCGTATATTTCACTAACAATTACGGAAACAACTACTTATATTTTCAAAAAAAACCTGGCGATTATTAAATAACTAATTATAATGAACACATTCCCTAACCGACTACCACTACTTGTGTTTGGTGTACCCTTTTATGAAGGGCACCCGGATAAAAGATTTGCGGGCGGGCTCACAGTTCTTTCGTTACGCTACTGAAACTGCTTTTATTATCCTTCATAGGGATTGCGGAAGAAGGAGACATTACCACAAAGTGAATTTCGCAGTGGAATTTGCCGCCCAACTGTCATGTCAGTCCGCTGATTGCCCTCCTTGAGTCTAATCGCGTGTGTTTATTATTCGTTTTAATTTGTATATAAAAGCTCTAACATGGCACGGATTCTTTGATAGAAGAACTTGGTTGCTAAAGGTTAAAAAAGCCTTCAGAGCATGCAAGAAATACACTTTTCGTTACTTGACGTTAAACAATTCTATTGGAATATTAAAGCCTTTGAAATTGTGGCCCTGTGGCGCAACGGATAACGCGTCTGACTACGGATCAGAAGATTCCATGTTCGAGTCCTAGCAGACTCGAGCCTTATATTGATCTTGCATACCACTGCAACTCGCGATATCACATTTCATTTTGTACATTTCCCAAATTTTTAGATTTAATTTTACCCATTCTCATGCGACGGGAGGCACAAGTTTTAAATATCATACCAACAACGATCTGTAGCCAAACTGTCACGAACAAACGCAGTTACAACCTAATTCATTTTAGAATGAAAATTTAAATTTATTTAGAATTAGATTTATTTACAGTAAAAACTGTATGTGACGTAGGGGGGAGAAGATTATCTGCGCACGTTTTCTTGAGTTCCAGAATCCCTTCCCGTCATTTGAACTATAAATAATTCAAAGATGGGTAAAAGTTTAACACAAACAAATTAAAATAAATTAAAATAAATTTTTCGTGGTAAATCCGTGGTCGACTAAACGTTGCACTACTTTTTTGAAAAGACAATTTGGTCGCAAAAGTCTAGAAGCCTTCTGAGCGAGCAAAGAAATACACGTATCGTTACTTAACGTTGAAAAATTCATACCAAAACCGATCTGATGCCATACTGTCACGAACAAAAGCAGTCGGAGCTAATTCATTTTAGGATATAGATTCGTGGTCGACCAGACGTTACACGGCTGAGCGCTTAGAAGTGCACCAGAAAGGTGTCCCTGTAGCCCAAGTACCACATTCTTTCAGGCAGCGGATATATCCGCAAATATATTGACAAGATAGTTCAAACTGTGGGACTATCAAAGTATCCTAAACCAATATTATTATTCTTTTTTGGTCCTGTTCTTCCATAGACGGATGGTAGGTGACCTATCTAGATGACTTCCATACTATTTAACTGCAAGCTGCATTATGATGGGATTTCTTGGAAGGATATAATGTATATTATGATAAGGGTAGCTTCCCGTTGCTTTTCTTCATCATCATCATCATCATCATTACTATCATTATTATTACTATTATTATTACTATTATTATTATTATTATTATTATTATTACTATTATTATTATTACTTACTATTATTATTTTTACTATTATTATTACTATTATTATTATTACTAATATTATTACTACTATTATTATTAATATTAATATTAATATCAATGAATTATGAGGAGATATGATGATGGTAAAAGATGATCGTGTCCTTTTTGAACCATCACAGTATCTCCTTTTGACCTAGGGTAACCACGAAACAAACCGGTCAGGATTGCCATCCCGGGGGGTCGAACAAGGTACTCCCAGCTGCGAAGTCGGCGCGCTACGCACTAAACCTCGGCAAATCATTATTAATATCCTTAAAAATCTTCGTAATGCCTTCAACTATTATAATTTTTCGTCAAGTCCTAAATAATGCGCAACGGGAAACCTTGTGAGAGGTATTATTAAATGGCAGTGGTTGCGCGTCGATGGAAAAGCTGAGGGCAGAATCCTTAAGGATAAAACGTGCGTGAATTCCGAACCAGCAAGCTCCATCAAGTTCTCTTCAAGAAATCTAATGAATTTGCTCATATCAAGTTAGTTCAGAACGTGTTTGTTAACATGTTGCCGTGGGAGAAGATGAAACCGACCCTGCCAAGATTCGAACCTGGAATCTTCTGATCCGTAGTCAGACGCGTTATCCGTTGCGCCACAGGGCCACGCTCCTGTAGGGTAATGTTTCTAATATTTCTTTGAATCATGCTTGATGATTCAGACTGTTTGAAAGTACATTCAATGAATAGTGATTCCACGCGCTTCAATTCCTAAGGTCTGGTTTGGATACCATTATATTGGTAAGTGTAGTGAATGTTTTATCCCCGGATATGGCGGTGATCTTGCCCCGCTGGGTGGGGAGATCCGGCATCTACATATCCGTTGATTTGTGTGATTTCCCAACCAGGTATCTCCCAGCAGTGTGGCTCTCGCCCAGCCGGAAAAATCTAACTCTCGTCTGCGGGTGGTATTGAAATGGTTATAGTATAAGAGCGGGCATAATAGGGAGAAAATATTACAAGAGGATATAACGATCACACGCGGTCTGTGGCCCGTTTCGCAGGGCACTGCTCTGTCATTTGCCTGGTGTAGATGTGAGAAACTACCGAAAACGACTGATCGCAACAACCAGCCACTAAAATTCTCCTCCAGGCAGCGCTCAGTGTGTCATTATCGTTAACTAGCTGAAAAAAGGCAATTTTTCAATGTACTCTTTGCGTTCTTTAAAAATGCAGACAATTTATAGATTTTTCTCTGAAAGTGTCATTTACTTAAGAAAAAAATCGGTGATTAGTTTGCACTTTCTTGGTTTTTCTGTATTTGTTCTTAAAAATCGCCAATTCAAATTCAAATGTTTAATTTTTTGTAAATTACGGAAATACAGAATTCACTGAAAGTGGGTTCGGTGGTCTTTTGTCTTGGGCCAGCGTACTTTATTCGAGAAAAATTAGGGTATCAAATTGGTATCGCTTTTGAGTTTTTAAAATTGCCTATTCGATTCAAAATTCCCGAAAACTATTCAGAGTATTGGAAAATTGTTCAAATTTTAGAAAATTCTTGTCATTCAACGAATATGAAACATGCACCATTTTTTCATGCGGATTATGTTCTATGCGAGAAATAATTAAACCAAAATTTAGAGCCAATTTTTGAAGAACCTTTATTAAATGTCGAAGTTATGTGTGTAATACTGCCAAAGTAACATCCGTTTCGAAATCAAGAGACCGTAATATCAGACAGATCGATGGGAGAACATCAATTTTGGTAAAAATTCTAACTACGATTTAGCACCCAGCGTTGTTCATAGATAATGGGATTTATATTATAATGGGATAATGATAGATAATGGGATATACGAAGTTCCATCCATAAAGTTCCTATTCCGTAAAGTCTATCTGCAAGTATAGCTATATAAAGCCTACAAGACGTCTGAACCAAGCGAGACATGGAAAGAAGAATTATAAATTTTCGTCAAAAGAATGTGGCCCTGTCGCGCAACGGATAACGCGTCTGAGTACGGATCAGAAGATTCCAGGTTCGAATCCTGGTAGGGATGGTTGTTTTCATGTTCTTCCAGTTCAACATGTTATAAAGTTCTAAATATTAACTTGAAATTAGTGGGTTTATCATATTTCTAGAAAACGCCATATCCAGGCATAATGGTCCAGTCAGGTTCTGAATGCAAGCACACCTATGGATTCGGTCCTCAGCTTTACCGGTAATAACAAAACCGATACAATATAATAAACTCTCACGCGGTACCAAATTCCATAACAGACGTTTCACTCTCGACCGTCGCATATGGCGAGATGCTTCTTCCCTTTCATTACTTTTAGACCGCGTGGTGGAAACGATAACGTTACATCTGAAGAAGAAAATTGAAACTGTTTTCTTTCGAATCGCGACACTGTGACGAAAAACACTGCCGTTTGCCCAGAGACGAAAAACAAATGTAATGAAACTATGTGTCGCAAACGTGTTTGGACCGCTTTTATCGTCCCTCAGATGGGGATTTGCGGAAGGGATGATCGTTACAAGTGTATTTTGCAATGAATTTGAGTCAATAACATTTGAATCTCGCGCGTTCGAATTTTCATATAAAATCTGTAAAATTCGCACGGATTTTTTGAAAAAACAATTTGGATGAGAAAGGCTAGAAGCCTTCAGATCATGCAAGAAATACATTTTTCAATTCTTGATGTTAAAGATGATGCCTGGGCAAGGCATATTCTAGAAATCTGGAAAATATACCATTATCAAGTTAATTTTCATGCATGCTATTTCATTGCATGCTGCCGTGGGAGAACATGAAAACAACCGACCCTGCCAGGATTCGAACCTGGAATCTTCTGATCCGTAGTCAGACGCGTTATCCGTTGCGCCACAGGGCCATGTTCCTTTATCGTAAGATTTCTAATACTCTTGCTAAGTCTCACTTGCTTAAGGGGAGTTGACTTTATTTTTTGAGAATATAAATATTGTAAATTCATGACTATGAAATTCAATGCTGGAGGTAGTGATCCTAGAAGTTGAATATCATAAAGTTGGCCTTACCGTTTTGGGTCAATGTTTTAATAACTCTGACCAAAAACCGCAATCTCTACATCGAACGTTAGATAATATTTTGTTACGTTGATTTGAATACTACATTCCGTACCAACAGCATCGTCTTAAAATAAAGTTTGTTTTTCTAAGATTCGTCGAAATTTTACCGAAATAACCTTTTTTTAGTTCTTGATATGCGTGCAAAGCCATGTCGGATAACACGCTTCTCTGTAATAATATCTCTGAGCCAAGGAACGAGATTGTTTCTCTGCCACATTATTTTTATTTCTTTTCACCCTGATATCGTTTGAACCAATGAACGGAATTTGATAAAGAAACAATGTTAGAAATATTCCTCTTTTAACGCCTAGGCCTTGTGGCCCTGTGGCGCAACGGATAACGCGTCTGACTACGGATCAGAAGATTCCAGGTTCGAATCCTGGCAGGGTCGGTTGTTTTCTTATTCTTCTACATCATTGTCACTCATTGTCTACAGTGTCTTCATATTTCGAGTTTGGGGATAAATTGAAACCAAAATCACCCGATAAATCGCAAATTTACCTAGCGGCGTACGTAACATGATAGCTCGATTCAATTTGTGGTGCGACAACACGACGTTTTGCACATTAAACACAAATATTTATTTCTTAATTTAATATATACATTTATACATACATATATAAATTTATACATTTCAGTTGCCGTCTGGCTTAGTGTAAATTCTTACTTCTAAAGTAAATATCCAGAAAGTATTCGGAAAGTATATATCCAGAAAGTAAATTCCTTTCGCGTCCAGAGATGGTATGAGTAGTCGGATAGGAATGGACATACGCAGGAGTGGAGAGAAGGTATTACTCGCGCAAGTTTTCTTGCTACACGAGTACCCTAGTCCTCAACCAGCGCTGAACAGCACGTCACGTTCAGACTCGGAACAGTACGTACCAATTTACAATGCTGGCAACAACCACCTCGTGCTTTCAAAACAATCGTATCATTTTTTGTGTCACGCTTTGGCGAGTTAAGTTCATACCCACAGTTGGTACGTCCTTTTAAGATATGACGTAGCCAGAGCCTTCATCTCCCCGCAACTTCCCGTTGTGGAATGTCAAGAAAACGTCCGCGTGGCGTGTGGCAGTTTTATTCTCGTAACGGAGTTGTTACCGCACATTCCTACGATAAAATGTCTTCTATTATATTGTCCCCCGCCAACTGTAAAGTTCGTGAGACATCAGATTTTTGCACGCTCAGAAGTAATCTGCAGCTGAGTTTTTATTGGCAATTGTGCCACGGTAGAATTACCAAACATGGTCAGACAGTGGTGAGGGCGATTCGCTGTAGGACAAAGTAATATTCACGACGAAGATCGTAGGGGACGACCGTCCTTGGTGACACCAGAACTGATTGAAAATGTACAGCTAGCAATTTTGAAGAACCTGCGCCTCACATTTTCTTAACTGTCTTTCACGTGCCCAATATGTCTCGAAATTGTTGGTTTGGTTTTCATGAAGTGTATGGAAGATGAGCGCTAAGATAACTGCCAGATGAACACAAATGCAAACGGCTGTCCTCTAGATTTATATTCCTAGTGAGGAACGCAGGAGGGTGACGAGTTTCTCGACCATGTTTTCATTGGGGATGGAACTTGAGTGTCACATGCCTCAAAACAATCTATGTTTTGGGTGGCATAGTGGTTCACCTGCGAAGACTAAATTCAAGCCGTCTCTGTGAAAAAAATAATATGCAGTATCTTCTTGGATCAACGTGGTGTTCTCCTGTAGCAGGGTGCGATCGTTTCTGCGAAGGTTCGCAAGGTCTCTGATAGAGAGTTATAGACGGACCCTTAGTTTCACGGTGTAACTCATACAGTTAGCATCAAGGTGGAGGCAGTTAGCAGGCAATGATCAAGTTTCTGGTTTCCGGTTCAACCCGGTAACGCACCAGTTGTGCTCCTGGCGTACCGACCTTTGGATTGGAACCTTTGGATTGGGTGAAACACGTTTTGGAAAGGAAGGCTAGTGTTAAAATTAAGTGAAAGTGTTGAAAAAAAGAATTATATTTATCGTTTATATGAACACCATTGTAAACCGCGTCCCATAACTCTTGCAGCAAATAATTGATATATAATATTAATTATAATAATTATTAATAATTGATTTTATTTTACTTCTAGGAAACAATCTACTCATTCTTATAATGTTTAGAACTTTTCCATCATGATAACTGCACTCTAAATCTTTTATTTCAATCTCATATCGAGTAGTGATTTTGTTAATTATTATTTGATCGATAGCCTTCTTTGGATTTAGTGTGATCCATGTAGGTACATTTATTGTAATATCTAAACTGAATGAGTGAATTAAGTTGAGAAACTGCTCTTTCTCGAAAGATTCGACCATAAAATCAATGTTAAAATATCCGAATACAACATTGGAGTCAAAAGAGCGATTGCTGTCTTTATTTAATGTTATCTCCTTCGTACGCCTTCCTTCGGGGGGAAGTAAAGCCGGCTGTCCCATGTTAGTAGATTTATTTGCATGTAAAAGATCCTCAAGCCTAAATGACGCCTCTGAGCTAAATTCAAAATCGCCTGTTTCTCGCCCAAGAAATACCTCCTTCCTCTGCTAGTTCGTGAAAGGAACGAAGCGAAATTTGCGTGGTCAGACGGAAGAGCGGGCCTGATGGCCCAAGTCTCGCCACGTAAAATAAGGCATTGATTCAATTCAATTCAATCTCCACTTTTATTAAGAATATAATATAATCTATTGCCCTCTTTGTTGGAGACCTGGAGATGCAAAGTAATATATTTTTTAACGTAGGAAGATATTACAAAGTACTACAGATATTTCAAAAACATTTTCAAAGGAATACACATATAACTCCATCAAGGAGATAGAATCGATATTATTTCTAGCGTAAATGCAAGCACACCCATTAGCAGGAACTTCAGGAACTTTATGTGATTCCTATCCTCTACAGTGATATCCTGCAAAGTAAGGTGTTTGGAATTTGGAAGATTCTTAGTTCATTATGAAATAACCAATGTTCTGTAAATCAGAGAACATCCATTTGATTTTAATCGCTTCGTAGAACTGCTTCGATAAACTCAGTTTTATTTGAAAGGTATTGAACACAATGTTCCAGTATGTGTATCTTTTGCAAGAACTTATACAGTGATTTTTCTACTGTATCTGACTGTAGTTGCTATATATTTACTCCATTTTTTACCTCGAGTGCTCGAGATGTTTTTGAAACATCTGTAGTATATCTTCCTACGCTAAAAATATATTACTTTGCATCGCCAGGCCTCCAACAAAGAGAGTAATAGATTATATAATCTTCTTAAAAACAACTGGAGATAACACTAAACAAAGAGAGCAATCGCTCTTTTGAATTCGGTGTTGGAGATTGGAGATTTTAACTTTGATTTTCTGGTCGAATCTTTCGAGAAAAAGCAGTTTCTCAACTTCATTCTTTCAGTTCAGATATTACAATAAATATACCTCCACGGATCACACTAAATTCAAAGAAGGCTATCGATCAAAAAATAAATACAAAACAACTACTCGATTTGAAATTGAAATAAAAGATTTAGAGTACAGTGATTTTGATGCAAAAATTCTTAACATTATAAGTATGAGTAGATTGATTCCTAAAAGAAAATTTAAAATTATTCATCAAATCTACGAAACTCCAATTTTTATTTTCTTAAATATGTTGCCTCATCCCTGAATCAAACGTCTATTGGAATATTTTTAGATCTTTCAAAGGCTTTTGACGTCATTGATCATAACATTACTTTCAAAATGATCTTCGTATGGAATTCGTGGTTTTGCTCTAAATTGATTACGTTCGTACCTTAAACAACGTTCTCAGAGTGTAGAAATACCTTACTGGAATATTGAAGCATTATGTTCACACCTTTCCGATTCTTTGCCAATTGCATGTGGAGTCCCGCAGGGATCGATTTTAAGCCCTATTCTCTTCCTACTATATGTAAAAGATACGCGCTCGAAGATTAGAAACTGAAGAACAGTTCTCTTTGCGGATACGATTATTCTTTGCAATAAAGGAACCGTAAATAGTACAATATCACATTTTCAAATTGGTTTTTAATAACAAATTAATAGTAAATGAAAAGAAAACGGTTTCAATGCAGTTGTTCATTGCAAATAAACAACTTTGTACTCCATTGAAAATGATCGGTCTACTATTGACTAATGTTATGGTAACGAAAGTGTTATGTCTTTCAATTTATTCAAACATTAAGTGGAACGTCCATTTAAATTAATTGAACATTAAAATTAGGTTCTTTATGCTATGATTTCAGAATTCATTCAATTTCAGTTAGACCCCATACCGCTCGTTGTGTATATTTCGCAAATATTCATTCCCGCATGTGTACATTACTTTACAACAACTTTCCATATGACATTAAATGATTAACTTCGATTCAACAGTTTAAGTCCCAAGTAAAATATTTTCTGCTGCACAACTGTTTCTACACAATTGGAGTTTATACCGAGCATCTAAAATGAAAGTAATATTAATTTTAACGACATTTAGTGACTTAATTTACCATTTAGATTGTATAATTCTAAAGAACCTGTAACAAGTATTGTATTTCAACTTCTGGGTCAATGATCCCCACCGCGATCATGTTTTCGTCCAGTTTCCTTGATCCTTTAGCTAAAGCTGAGATGACCCCTTGTTTTGCCTCTGGACATAATTGTAACTTCGATTTAACTTCTCCCCGTGGCACATCACACACAGTTTTGAAGAGTTTTTAACGTAAATAAAGAAATAAATAAAACAAATACTGAAAAGTAAAACCTAGTCCTTTTCATTCGGAGACTTGGAGCCGTCTTTCAAAATATGTCGTTTTAGGGTTTTTTAAAATACGAAATTTTGAAATGATTTTTACCTAAAACTAAGAGTTTTCGAGAACGTTTAAAGAACTGAGTACACAAGTACACAAGAACCTTTTTGGGATCGGGAAATAAATTAATCCCTATTCTAAGCACATTTGGGTTAAGGGATGTCTTTTTGCCCAACTTCTTACTCTCTTCTTTCCTTGCGTCCGAAGTATTGCTTCGTCTCGGTTGACGATAGTCATGATATGCGAGATGCCTGGCGTTCGCGTGTCAGATAACTTGCTCGGCCTGGCTGAGGCCGGACGGCCTCTAGGTGCGTAAAACCATACCACTCACAAAGTCCACCAGCCCTGACTTTCAGTGCTCGTGAATACACTGCGATAGCGTAACCCGCTGGCCCATTATTTTTCTTAATTGTCGCAGGTTGATAGGCCGCACCCAGATGTCGCTAGCGCCGTGTACTTCAAATAGACCGTCACGCAACCTGGCTGCCGAATCACACATTCCTCTTCAAAATTGCAAATTCGAAATCCCCGCTGCTCATTTCCTGAACTTTTTACGAGATATCTGTTCGCAGTTGTGGTGACACCAAGGACTCCTCTACGGTCTTCGTCATGAGTATTAGTTCGCCTACAGCAAATCGCCCTCACCACTGTCTGACCATGTTTGGTCATAATACCGTGGCACAATTGGCAATGAAACTCTGTTACAGACTACTTCTGGGAGTGAAAAAATCGGATGTCTCGCGAACGTCGCAGTTGGCGGGAGACAATTTTATAGAAGCCATTTTATCGTAGGAATGGGTAGTAACAACTCCGTTACAAGAATAAAACCGCACCCTGTACCTTCTCTCTACTCCTGCGTATGCCCATTCCTATCCGACTACTCATACCATCTCTGGACGCGATAGGAATTTACTTTCTGGATATATACGTTCCGATAATATTAATGTGCAAAACGACGTGTTGTTGTCGCACCACAAATTGAATCGAGCGATCATGTTACGAACGCCGCAAGGTAAATTTGCCATTTATCGGGTGATTTTCGTTTGAATTTTTCCATACAACTCGAAATATGAAGACACTGTAGTCAATGAGTGACAATGATGTAGAAGAATAGGAAAACAACCGACCCTGCCAGGATTCGAACCTGGAATCTTCTGATCCGTAGTCAGACGCGTTATCCATTGCGCCACAGGGCCACAAGGTCTGGGCGTTAAAAGAGGAATATTTCTATGATTGTTTCTTTATCACATTCCTTTCATTGGTTCAAACGATATCAGGGGGAAAAGAAACAAACAAGAATGTGGCAGAGAAACCATCTCTTTCGTGGCCCAGAGAGATTATTACAGAGAAGCGTGATATCCGGCATGGCTTTGTACGCGAATCAAGATGTAGTCAGAATGTAGTATGTGAATCAACATGTAACAATATATTATCAAACGTTGGATGTATAGATCGCGGGATTTTGGTCAAGGTTATTAAAACATTGACCCAAAACGGTAAGTCCAACGTCATAATCTCAAGTTCCAGGATCACTACCTCCAGCATTGAACTTCATAGCCGTGAATTCACAATATTTATAATCTCAAAAATAAATTCATGTCCTCTGAATCAAGTGAGACTAGGAAAAGAATTAGAATGACCATGTGGCCCTGTGGCGCAACGGATAACGCGTCTGACTACGGATCAGAAGATTCCAGGTTCGAATCCTGGCAGGGTCGGTTGTTTTCGTGTTCTTACACATCGACATACAATAAAATCATGAAAATTAATTTGATGTTGCTACAGTTATCAGATATCTAGAAAACGCCTTGAACAGGCATCATGGCCCAGGAAGGTTCAGAGTGCATGGACATTTTATCCCAAAGGATTCTGCCTTCACGTTACCCGTAATAGCAAAACCGCCGCAATTGAATAAACTCTCACGCGGTAACACTGGCAAACAACGACAGAAATTGAAAAATTATATCAGTTGTAGGCATTAAGAGGATTTTCAAAATTAACGACACGAGAAAGGTGTTAAAAATATTACATTTGAGAAGTGTATGGTAAAACATAATGATATGGCGAAATAGCGTTTATTTCGTCACTTACAGTGCATTGAACACTACCCGAAGAAAAAATTACAAAAAATATTTTAATCCGTTTCTTAAGTACATCTTGTTCTTAATATATTATTAATATATCCCGTATAGCACTAGCAATTACGGGGAAAAATTACATTTTCAAAAAAATGCACTTGGCAATTATTAAAGAACTAATTATGATGAACAAATTTCATTTGAATAAACAATTCTCTTCAATATTGTGATTCTTGGGAGACGCCCAAAAAATTCAATTTGTCTCAATTATCGAAAATTTAAGAGTTGACATTGAAAATCAGACCTCATAATTTTATTATTATATTCCGCTGGAATCGTACAATAATTTGAAGAAAACTAAATAGTTGCCAAATAAGTGCTAAATAGCACACACTTGCTCGCCCTTAGTAACGGTAACAAAATATTATACAGCAATTACAGTATATTTCAATACATCTCAATCAGTTGGTCTTGGCAACAATGAGCGGCTATTGGCGCAAACTATGCAGCTATTGGCTCTGGCAAAAATAGGCGCATATTTTCTTACCAATTCTTATTAAAAACGCCATTATTGTCGTAAATGGAGCTGATTTTCATTGTTGAGGTTGTATGAAAGTTATTTAAGGCGCTATTTATCGAATACTACTGCTTCTCTTTCGAATAATACAATTGTTTTTCCACGTGACTTCAAGTGGTTTCCATGTTCATTCTTAAATGTTTCAAGTTCTTTGAAATGAAGACTTGCAACTAAACAAAACCATAATTAGTCTCCAAAACTAATGATTTCAATCAGAAATTAAACAGTTCTAGATGCTCCATGTAGAAAAGCAGAAAGTCAGCCACATCGTTTCATTTTGGCTGCCAACTCGCTTTCAAAAACTTAAATTTCTTTCCGTATTAAAGAATCTCAGCTGTGACTTATAAAACTCATTACGAATCGCAACTCATTCGTAAGTACGAAAAGAAATTGTTTTAAAATCTGTCACATCAACACAAATTCCACAGTCTATAAATGCCAGAAAAAACGCCCAACAATGAGAAGTTTATTTCATAAACATACAATCAATTCCTATATACTATATTAAGCAATTTTCTTTTAACCTAAACTATTTTCATGTAAAATTTATTCTAAGAGCTTGTCCATTAGCGTCCTTTTACTTTCAAATTGAATTTAAAAACACTTTGTGTTGGCAGATACACTGGTGTTTACATTGCTTTTTACACTTTATTATTTTAGTTCTTCGTTCTTAAAACAATTGGTCAGTTTACACTAGTTCTTTCTCTTCAATCTTCTCTCTAGGTGAAGAATTGTTTCTGGATTTTCGAAGCATTTTTTCGTGGTTTCTCTTTCAATTTATTCACCACTGCTTCAACTTCAGGTTCTTGTCGCTTTCTTTATCGCTTGTATTCCAAGGTGCTTTGTCGATATTTCTTAGCACTTTACTCTGAAATCTTTGGTTAATATACACGTTGTCTGTTTTGTACATTCCCAGAGTTGTGCACCATACGTGCTTCTTGGTTTTAATATTTGCTTGTAGAGTAATATTTTATTGTATACTGAAAGGAAAGAACGTCTTCCAAATAATGAGAATTAATTCTGAGATTGTGCTGGGTCTCGTCGTTATTGTCGTCAAATAGATGTGTCGCGAGGATACCATTGTCGTAATGCAAACCGATATCTCGTCAAATGTTTCATCAAAAAAGACGCGGAAATTTTCGAATTTCCTATGCTGAAGATCACATCTGTGGTTTGGCAGCCAGGTTGTGTGACGGTCTGCCTGAAGTGCACGGTGTTACCGATATATGGGTGCGGCCGACTTCTGCGAGGGTTCGAATGAACGACGGCCGACGGGCAACGCTAGCGCAGTATATTCATGAACACTGAAACTAAGGGTCCATTGGCTTCGTCAGATTTTTCGCACCTAGAGGCCGTTGGGCAGGGCCCGCACGAGATCTTTACACACAACTTCTGTATAATGTCGTTGGCGGAGCGAGTCATCTAAAGCGCAAGAGTCTAGCATCTAACTAGTGAGCTCTAGTGTAGGCTGAAGGCAATACACTCAGCTCAGAATGGCAACGGTTCGATGATGGTGAACTTCTATTTGCTCCTAGATACCTCAGAAAGAATTAGCGAGACATTCGTGTTTTAAACCAAACTCTTTAGTGTTCTCTAAAACGTAATAAAAAGTTATTAAGCAACGTCTAATACTTTGAAATTGCAATTTGCTACAATACTTTACCAAAATAAAGTCTTACATTTCTCGGATACTTTTTTAACATTAACGAAGGGGGTGTTACGCATCATTAATAATTTCGTTAGATCAACTCATAGCAAATAATAATCGTCGGAAAACTAAAACAAATATTAAAGTATGTACTATCACTAAATATCTTATATCATAACATTCGCATCTAGTTTACAGTTTGTTGGCGTTGTTTACAATCAAACGCTATGCAATGTCTTTTTCATTGACAGAAACGATTGTGTAAGCCTCACTGCCAACGCGTAAGTCACATTTAACTCGTTAGAAAGTCTGTAGACAGACGTTCACCGCAGCCAACCTAACGACAAACGACTGTACAGATTTTCAGCACTTTATAGATAGATGCACTACTGCAATGCTATGATGTTCAGAATACTTCATTTACTAGCATATCAAGAGAAGTGTGTGGCGAGACGAGATATATTAATATGGTGCACTAAAGGAAATAATAGAGGGTGATGTGTGTGGGTAAGGAATCGTGCAAGGATTGCTACGGATAGAAATTATAATTTTGTAATATCACTTAACCCAAGCTGGTGTGAAAGACTACGTGTTGTCGCACCACTAGTTGAATCGTTTTACATAGGTACATTTGTGATGTGATGGGGTTTGTATTTTTCGGTGTATTTTTCTGTAGGAACTTGAAAATGAAGTACTGTAGTTAATTTGAGTAATAACGATGTATAAGATCATTAAAACGATCGACCCTGCCAGGATTCGAACCTGGAATCTTCTGATCCGTAGTCAGACGCGTTATCCATTGCGCCACAGGGCCACATTTCTTGGACGTGAGACTTCTTCGATTTCTGTTGAATTCTTTTGCTTGCTTCGACGCGCTTGTAGGTATCTGAGACTATGTACATCATTCGTACCTACGAGTAACTTATTTATAAAGTCGACGCCTAAGTGTTAAAATATAAACAATGGTACAGTCACATAATGAATTTTTCTCTTGATTCAGAGCCAAGAAAGAGATGGTTTCTCTGCCACATTATTTTTATTTCTTTTCACCCTGATATCGTTTGAACCAATGAACGAAATTTGATAAAGTAACAATCATAGATATATTCCACTTCTAACGCATAGACCTTATGGCTCTGATTTCTAATTCTTCTTGCAAAGTCTCAGGCGTCTTGTAGGCAACTTATATAGGTATACTTGTAGTCAGACTTACATAGGCAATAGGTACTCAGTTGCTTCTTATAACCCATTGGGCCGTTAAAATTCATGTTTTGCGAGTCCTTGATACCGACAAACTGGCTTATAGCAAAATGTTTTTTATTTTCTAAAATTGCTACACATTTGTTGGCACTGTGGTGTTGTTGCACGCCACTGTAGAATATGATATATCATCTACATATATTGTAACACCCCCGGGTCGTCTCGTGAGAGAACGCCCGGTAAGTGGCCCGGAAATAGCTCAGTCGGTGATGGAAGGAATCGTTAAACAGATACTGGTAACATGAAAGAAACACTTGGATCACTGGTAAAAATCACTTTTATTCCTGGGCAAAATAATTTAAAATGCCCCAGGGAAGTTACACTTGTAAATAGAATAAGAAATCTGAAAATTAGGTGGAAAGACAAGAAGATGAAAAGTTAGTATTCAGAGTAAAGCTTAAAAATTAGGAAGACTTATAATTAACATTACAATGGCAAAATACAAAAGTTACAAATCGATGCGCCATAGCGCGGCGCCGCATTACAAAACTTTACACGGGACGAATGCCCATTGAATAATACTGCCTGGAAAGGGTCTCTGCGCGCCTGGGGAGGGCGCGGCGCGGGCGAGGAAACGGCTGCCGTCCTTCGGAAGAATTCAGCGGAGGTCGGTGGCCTCTCGGGCCACCAGCTGGCGGTCGGGTCGTGACGTCACCACAGGGGCGGCGACGCGTGGCTGCGTTGACGGCGTCTAGTAGTGTTGTCTGGTTGAACTCGAAGCGGGACTGGTAGACTGGTAGTAACTGGTAGACTTGAAGCGGCCGGGCGATCTCAATCTCAGGAACGTAGTAATTAACTACGCGTACCTCTGATTCTCATTATAATAATTGTCGAACACAACTTCGGACAGTTCAGCGATCCTTCGGAGAAACGTTCGTCTCTCGTCACGACGAATTCCCACCCCAGAGAATTTTCTCTGTCTACTGCAGCCGGCACAATGCTCAAAACTCGCAGTAAAATAACATAAGTCCCACATAGGCACATTCGCCCGAATAATTCCCACCCCAGATAAGTTTTTCTCCCAACTGCCCTCAGCCTAGAACTCAGGCTCCTTCCGACGAATAATTATAAGTTTTTCAGAGGCACACTGGTCTCTCTCCGACGAATAGTTACCCCCCAGAGAAGATTCTCTCCCGACTGCCCCCCCCCCGTCTAAATGATCTGGCCCCGTCTGATGCTCTGGACTTTCTGATATTCTCTCAGTCGAAATTGTATTAGGTTAACTTTTACCCCCCACTCGTTTTCTCGTATGTTCCAGCTCCTTATGATAGTCGCGTCGCTATTGGCCAAAGGTAGTTGCGAATTACACTATTTCCAACCAATCGCGACGGGGAAGCCACGGAAGTTTCAACTCTTTGCGTCACTGTGAGCGTCCAGAATTTTCCTATTCCTTCTAGAACACCGGTCATGCTTGCACAAGACAGGCGTTGTCCGTGAAAGAATTTATCGCTCTGGGATTCCCTGGATGTCGATTTCAGGAGCGTTCTAGAAGGTTCGCAGCTGGCCATGCGAACACGTGCCTCTCAGTGAATCTTTCGACGACTGACCCTTGTAACGACTTTCTTAATGTGCCGGGGGCGCAAACGGGTGTCGCGATAAGCGAGGTTGCACGTGCAACGCCGTCTGTTCATTTCCCAACTGCCCTCAGCCTTATGAAATTTTGTATGAGGAAATTGGTATCGCTACAATATACGGCCTTCAAGTATCTTCGTCTCAGATATAATTGGTTTATCTACATCATTACTTTTCAACAGTCTTGCTAATTCATTTTCTTTACCTGTGAAAGATCTTCATGTATTTAAAATCAATTTTCCGCAATCCATTTCCTTTGTTTATTTGGAGCCGAGTGGTCATTGAATCCATTTCCGAGGCTGTTAAGGTTTCTGCAAGTAATAAGTTAAACCCCTGGCCGCGTTACGAGCGCTGCGCAGGTTTAGCTAGGCTATGGGTTCGCCATCTTACTGCTTCCAAGCGCGCGGGACAGTTTATTGGAGATGCCGCTCTATGTTCTTCCGCTCCTTCCGGCAATGTGGGTATCATCCACATTGCCTTGGGACCACTGATCTTGTCCCTCGTTGACGGCAGCCCATTCTAAGCCAGACGCTGGGGACGGGGTTCCTCTTCTGCATTACTTTTTCGTCTGGGTCTTCACCTTTAGCCTGTCCGCCAAGGGAGGCCCTGCTGGTAACTACGTTATCGCCGGCATAGTCCAAAGGATCATGGTAACGCACAAGCACCCCTACCAACGACAAGGTCATGCCATCCCTAGGGTGATTTGGGATCCTTAGGGGGAACAATGTCGTTGTCTCTCCTTGCGGAGACAAATATTATTGCTATTGTGTAATACCACTTAACCAATACCGTAAGGTGAAAAAGTCATGTTGTCGCACCACTAGTTGAAACGGCTGACCGCGTTACTTACGCCCCAGGTAATTTTGTCATGTGCCGGGCGATTTTGGTTTACATATTTTCTAGAAACTCAGGAAATGAAGACAGACTAGTTAATATGAATCGTAGTGATGTATGTAAACAAGAAAACAACCGACCCTGCCAGGATTCGAACCTGGAATCTTCTGATCCGTAGTCAGACGCGTTATCCATTGCGCCACAGGGCCACATTTCCTTTGTGTTAGAAATGGAATATTTCTTCGATTCATTTTTGATCAATATCCGTTCGTTGATTTAAATGATAACTGCGTAGAAAGAAACACAAAGGCCACTGTAGTGATACAGAACTCTTTTTGCTTTGGTCAGAAGGAACAATGACAGAGAAACGTTATTTACGATGACCTAGTAGGCGAATAAAAAAATGTTAAAAGGATATTTCGGTACAATTTCGACAAACCTTAGAAACACAGATGTTAGGGTTGCCGAATTCAAAGAACACATGACACTGAGATCAGTAAATGCCGCGGAAGGGGGTTAGCTCACGATTAATTCCATTGCGAATTCATTTATTACTTTCGATACATTTATAATGTTAAGGACGCATTAATTACCGTAACAATAAGTACATTTTTTTCGTATAGAACTTAATCACAATTTTTTTTTTCAGTTAGTGTTATGTGTTCAATTTCCATTTGTACTAGTTGTATGAAAGAACTTTCTCCAACACTTCGATCTGTAATTTATAATTTTTATAATTTATCATTATTTTATAATTTAACTTTGGCAATAGATCCGCTTGAACTAATTCTCACATTTTGTTTCTATTATCGGTCCATACGTTCCTCATAATAGAAAATACGCATTGAATAAAAGTGTATCTTCCGGGAATCGACAATTATTTGAAGCTCTTTAAAAGATTGTACAGACGAGAAAATTTTCATCCATTTAATATCTCTGGGCAAAATCAATCATTGAGACGTCAGCAACAACTTAATTAACATGTTTTTACCTCGCGGTAAAATCTTGTAAACGAAATCCGTCGGCGTCCGTGATTGGATAATTTGAATTGAAGATTTTTAAGAACAAATACAGAATAACCAATAAAGTGCAAACTAATGACACATTTTTTTCTTAAGTATATGTCACTTTCAGAGAAAAATCTATAAATTCTTTGCATTTTTAAAAAACCCGAAGAGTACTTGAGAAATTGCCTTTTTTCTGCTAGTTAACGAAAATCCCACACCGTGCGCTGCCTGGAGGAGAATTCTAGTGGCCGGTTGTTGCGATCAGTCGTTTTCGGTGGTTTCTCACTTCAACACCAGGCGAATGACGGAGCAGCACCCTCCCAAACGGGCCACAGACCGCGCGCGATATTTCTTTCCTCTTGTGATATCCCCCCCCCCCGTATACTTATACGCATTTCACAAACACCCGATGGTGAGAGACTCCTGGTTGGGAAATCCCACAAATCGACGGATAGATAGGTGCGTGATACCCACATCCAGCGGTACAAGATCCCTTTCATAATTGGCGATAAACATTCACTACACTTACCGGTATAATGTCGTTAGCAATCGAAGCGCGCGGAATCGCTATTCATTCAAAGAACTTTCAAACAGCCTGAATCATCAAGCATGATTCAAAGAAATATTAGAAAACTCACACATTGAAAGTGTGGCCCTGTGGCGCAACGGATAACGCGTCTGACTACGGATCAGAAGATTCCAGGTTCGAATCCTGGCAGGGTCGGTTGTTTTCATGTTCTCCCACGGCAACATATTAATGAACTCGTTAATATGTTGTTAACGAGCGCATTCTGAACAAACTTTATATGAGCCGATTTATTAGATTTATTGAAGAGAACTTGATGGAGCTTGCTGGTTCGGAATTCACGCACATTTTATCCTTAAGGATTCTGCCCTTCAGCATAGACGCGCAACCACTGCCATTTAATAATACCTCTCACAAGGTTTCCTGTTGCGCATTTTTTGCCTCCTGTTGGTTATTTAGGACTTGACGAAAAATTATAATAGTTGAAGGCATTACGAAGATTTTTAAGGATATTAATAATGATTTGCCGAAGAAAGAGTTTTAGTGCGTAGCACGCCGACTTCGCAGCAGGGAGTTCCTTGTTCGACCCCCCGGGATGGCAATCCTGACCGTTTTTTTTTCGTGGTTACCCTCGGTCAAAAGGCTAAAACTGGGATGGTTCAAAAAGGACACGATCATCTACTATCATCCTATCACTTCACAATTCATGAATAATAATAATAATAATAATAATAATAATAATAATAATAATAATAATAATAATAATAATAATAATAATAAATAATAATTAATTAAATAATAATAATTAATAAAATAATAATAAAGGAAAGCAACGGGAAACTACCCTTGTCATAATATACATTATACTCTTCCAAGAAATCCCATCGTAATGCAGCTTGCAGTTAAATACTTTGGAAGCCATCTAGATAGGTCACCTATCATCCGTCTATGCAAGACCTGGACCAAAGAATATATTAATATTGGTTTAGGATAGATTGATAGTTCCCGACACACACATTATCCCACAGTTTAAATTATCTTGACAATATATTTGCGGATATATCCGCTGCCTGAAAGAATGTGGTACTTGGGCTATAGAGACACCTTTCTGGTACACATCTAAGCGCACAGTCGTGTAACCGCTGGTCGACCACGAATCTATATCCTAAAATAAATTCCGACTGCTTTTGGTCGTGACAATTTTGACAACAGATCGTTTTTGGTATGCTATTTAAAAGTGGTGCCACCTGTCGAATGAGAATGGGTAAAATTAAGTCAAGAAATCTGGGAAATGTACAAAAACTTGATATTACGAGTTGCAGTGATATGTAAGATCATTAAAAGGTTCGACCCTGCCTGGATTCAAACCTGGAATCTTCTGATCCTAGTCAGACGCGTTATCCGTTTCGCCACAGGGCCACAATTTCCAGATGCTTTAATATTCCAATGGAATTGTTTAACGTCAAGTAACGAAAAGTGTATTTCTTGCATGCTCTGAAGGCTTTTTTAACCTTTAGCAACCAAGTTCTTTTATCAAAAAATTCGTTCCATTTTTACAGCTTTTTTATACAAATTAAAAGGCGGACGAATACAAAATACACGCGATTAGACTCAAGGAGGACAATCAGCGGACTGACATGGCAGTTGGGCGGCAAATTCCAATGCGAAATTCACTCTGGTAATGTCTCCTTCCGCAAGTCCCTATCTGAAGGATAATAAAAGCGGTCTCAGTAGCGTAACGAAAGAACTGCGAGCCCGCTCGCAAAACTTTTATCCGGGTCCTCTTTATAATAGAGTATAGCAAACAAGTAGTGGTAGTACCTTAAATAATAAAAATATATCCTAAAAGTAGGGCCCGGAGGCATTGAGACTCCGAAAGTTTTGCCACCGTGTGGTCTAACCCCTTTTGCGAGTTTGCCACCGTGTGGTCTAACCCCTTTTGCGAGTTTGCCACCGTGTGGTCTAACCCCTTTTGCGAGTTTGCGAGTTTTATTAAATTGGTTTTACATCTCTGGGCAAACGACAGTGTCCTTCGCCAGTCTGGCGGGTCGAAACGTTTCAAACGAAATGTGTTTCAACTTTCCACTTGAGATGCAACGTTATCGTTTCCGTAATGCGGTCTGGAGGTAAGGGAAACGCATCTAGCCATACCAGACGTTTCGTAAGTGAATAAAATGTAACGCGATATCTTGGTAAATTTGGGAACCAGAAAGTGCAACTGGAGACGTTAGAGGACGAATTGTAATATGTATTTTTTAATCCATTCCATTCTGTCACATACGTCTTAAAATTGTTACCTTCAAGAGAATCTACAAAATAATGGTGTATAAATATTTAAAGACTTCACTAGAAATGTTGTGGCCCTGAGGCGCAACGGATAACGCGTCTGACTACGGATCAGAAGATTCCAGGTTCGAATCCTGGCAGGGTCGAGTGTTTTCATATTTATTACTTCATGCTGGATGAAAGGATTAGTGCAGATATTTCTTTATTGGACATACCATGAAAATAATGGTATTAGTCACATCAAGATACTAGTTCTGTTTATTATTTGTCTATTTGTGGCCAATTTCTTGAGTACAAATACACGGTTAGCTTATTTGCTTTGTTAGTTTCCGGATCTGGCGACATTTTTAACTTTCGGTTACATAGTAATTTAAGTTTCTATATTTTCTCTACAAAAATATGAAAATCGCCAATAATTTATGGTAAACCTATTTTGAAATAACCAATGAATGTGAAATATCACTGGAATTACTCATATTTTAATTTTATTCAAAATTAGTGAGATGAGTTAGAATAAGGAAATTCAAGAAATATTTTCACATTTTTGAAATTACGAAGTTCAATGCCAAATTAGATGTAAATGATTTCCAACAAGATAACAACAATAGTTAAACGCAATCATAGAGCAAATGTTAAGGTAGAATGTTCGTGCCAATCGCTAATCCATTTATTACATCAATGGATTAACAATAGTTGCTCGTACACGTAAACTGAGCATTTATTCCACATCGCTTACATCGAAAGTGAGCAACCGTCAAAGAGTCTGTGGTTATGTGTGATACAAACTTTTAATTTAGGGCGTTTCCTCGTACCTGAAAAGAAACAGAGCTCGTAATAGGAGGCTTTGCGTTACGCAACTCCTCGGCCGAGAGCCAGTAGCTCAAGTTGTCATGGATTTCGCAGCACTTTTTTTTTCAATAACTCCTCAGAATACCCGATATGGGTATGTTATATGTAATATCATCTGATTCCTCAAAACATTCACTACGCATTTAATAAATGAAAAAATGGATCTTCATTGTATAACTTCCTCATACACGTAAAAAAAATATGTCCTCGAATTTTTTTACATAAAAACCTGTACTAATTTAACTCTATTTTATTAAAAAATAGGCCGGTAATGCCCAAATATTTTTTTATCATCTTGAAGAACAGGTTTTACTTTCATTTAAAGTATTTTTTGGGGGCACTTTACCTTGGTGCATCCATCCCACTTACTACGTTAAGACCGGTGAACGGCTGGAATATGTGAGAGTTGTACCATCTAGCTTAATTCTTGCAGGAAAACGAGTCTCTGTCTACGATCCCTCAAGCAGGGTCGCCGAGAGATAATTCAACCTCCGCTGAAAGGAAGTGTAAGGGCCCTTAAAAAACCAACGAATTCTTCAGACATGCACATATCTGTGAATTATTATTTCTTACCATCGATTACGTTGATACATTAGATAAGAGTTGGTATATCTTTCGGCCCTTAACGTCACAACGATTGTTACTCCGCTTTCGTGAGTTTACTGTGTCTCAGCACGTGGCCTAATTCAGTGTCCAGTGGGCGATTTTTAATTTTCAAAAAAATATTAATTTGAAAAAGCGAAGAAGATAAGATACAAACGATATAAAATGAATTTGAAATTGTTCAAATTTTAATAAGAAGTGATGGAACTCGTTGTGCACCCTAGTCCCTGGGGCTATTGCCGCCTGTATCCCCCCGCTGGGGCCAACCCTCATGGAATACGTCACGAACGAAAGGGATCGAGTCGAGATTTTCTTTACAGTATAAATTGTCGTTGACTGTATCCTAAATGTCTGTAAAGCTGAACTGGTTTTAGCAAATACTGTATTCACAATACAGCGCATTTTGAACCTTAACGGGAGGCAACTGCTCACTAGCGAACCTAAAGACTTCACCTGGGAAATGCGTGACATATTCAAATTTCAATACATAAATACAATATCACAAGCAATACAAAACAATTATTTGATGATTTACTACTAGTAGTTAATTGGAAAGTTGCAAGTATTTACATAATAAAGCACGGACTTTGTGACTTACAATTTCTCATCACCAGGAAATCAAATGAGATTCTTCTAAAATGCATAATTTGTGTAATCAAATACAGTTCACACCTTCCCATATAAAAAAAGCTACTAACGACCAAATTAAAATATTTTAATCTTTTTGCGAAACGTAAGCCAGCGTAATGGTCAGTAAAGCAAAAAAAAAATAAAAAATAAAAAAAAAAAATAAAAAAAAAAACCTTTCGAACTCATACACCTTGTATTTGATATCATAATGCTTACGACAGATCGGACACTAGGGGCGCTAGCGTCAAATTTCTCCCGTTATATCACGTGTCATACTATTTTCTCTATAGTATTTGATTATAGTTTCGCTAAACCTTGAAACGTTGAAAGTGGTTCCGTGAAGTTCTAGACTACATAGACCTGTACTGAGAAAACTAGGCATACGTGGTTGCTTTATAGATACATTTAAGCTGGAGACACGCAATCACGGACGGGTGAAACTGCCAAATATTCCAAACATGACGCACAGTTATCATTTAGTCTAGAAAGATGTGTAAATTCTATTACAAATGTTGGTAATTTGTAAAACGAGCGACCCTGCCAGGATTCGAACCTGGAATCTTCTGATCCGTAGTCAGACGCGTTATCCATTGCGCCACAGGGCCACTGTTACATGTTCGCAATTTCTTCGGAATTATTTCGGCTTCTCTCTTGACATTTCTTGAGGCGATATAATACTTTTGTTGTAATAACATGTAATAGGGATTGGGTTTGTTCAAATTGTGCAGATAAAGGCACCATTGAGTATGATATGCGTTAAAACTATGGGAGAAACGGTTGTGAAGCGTACATTCTAAACGTCTTAACTCACGTCAAAACATTTAACCTTTAAGAGGTAAAATTCGAACACATTTCCAAACGAATTTTAAAACATTGGAAATGTAGGCTGAATTGGCACCCAATGAAAAACCTTGGTCTCCTCGCATTCAAAGAATAAAAAACATTACCACACACAACAAAATTAATTGTTGCAGATTTCTTGAGAGTAATAGCGAGTTGACATCGGGTGCGCCGAGGGGCATTATTATAGAGCATCTCGAAGATAATATTAGCAATCTGACATTTTCCGCCTAGTCGATTTGTCACACCAAAACATCTATATTTAGAGTCCGAATACTCAGCTTACGTATAAAAATAAAACACTTCAATTAAGTTCCTCCTGCCCGAATTAGAGGCAGTCAGTGCGGTTGAATAAGGAATTGACAGATATACGTTGTATCATTCTTGACAGTAGGGTCGTGACAGAGGCAGCTTGGCCTAGCAATACTGTTCTTGCCACGTGCGCTGAATGATCTTTCTCGGGATATCTAAAACCTATTTCAATTGTATACTTTTAATATTTTTAAAACTCTGAAACAGCAATAAGATGAACAGATACGAAACCGCCTGGAACATTCGATTGAATCGAGTGCTTATTGGTTGGATCTCCGGCACAGCTTGTAACGTACGCGATGGCAGTTCTCTCAATTTCAGCAGTTCGTTGCAAATAGAAGAGGCCAGTAACTGACCTCTCTTCCTGCGAGGGCGGTCGCAACGTAGAGATCGTACGGTTTGGTAAGACGGCTTAGAAATAAAATGTTACACAAATTATGAAATATGCGCCGATGGGCCCTCATATAATTACGACGTATAACGTATATAGCCTTGAGGTATAACACGAGTAACACTTCGTTCTTGACTGAGGGTGGACCGGGTCTGAATAAAGATAGCAGAGAAATCACTAACAGATTCATTTGTCACTTAAAAGGATCTGGTCCGACATTTAAGACAAGGAAGTTGACGGCAGTTGTTGTGAATACGTTTTTGAAGCCAATTACAATATCCGAGGATAACAACAATTGACTAGTTAGGTTATAGAAATGCATATGGTGACTGTTTCACTTAATATATTATCCTTATAATTAGCTTATTGTAGTAGTTTATTATGATTTCTGGTCACGAGAAAACGTGGAAATCGGTACTTGAATTCAGTTTATTCATGTAGAGAATTGAAAATAATTACCGGAGTTTATCGCCGTATAATTACCGGTTATTATCGCTTTACTTTAAAAGGAAAGATGGTGATAAATTATACGAGTATATTTAATTTTATTAACGGATTCCAAACACGATCGTTAAAAATGGAGAAGCGAAAGGACTCTGAAAAATATCCTTGAAAAATAGATTCCGCGGTGTTTTCTCGAATGTAGAAGAGCACGTTCAGCTTGAGGTCTTGATCCCAGGCGTGAGAACTGTTTGGCGGCACGGAGGAGACCTTATCTCCGGCCCGCCACCCGCCGCAGCCGCCCTTGTCCACCAACGCCATCGCCCCGCTCCCAACGCCGCCCACGGCACCTCTTCCATTGCCTCCTTTTCAGCTCCGGCGATATCGCCACCTCTGCCCTCGTGCCTTCGATTCCCCCTCCTCTTTCGATTTCTCCTCCTCCTCTTTCGATTCCTCCTCCTCCTCTTTCGATTCCTCCTCCTCCTCTTTCGATTCCTCCTCCTCCTCTTTCGATTCCTCCTCCTCCTCTTTCGATTCCTCCTCCTCCTCTTTCGATTCCTCCTCCTCCTCTTTCGATTCCTCCTCCTCCTCTTTCGATTCCTCCTCCTCCTCCTCCTCTTTCGATTCCTCCTCCTCCTCCTCCTCTTTCGATTCCTCCTCCTCCTCCTCCTCTTTCGATTCCTCCTCCTCCTCCTCCTCTTTCGATTCCTCCTCCTCCTCTTTCGATTCCTCCTCCTCCTCCTCCTCTTTCGATTCCTCCTCCTCCTCCTCCTCTTTCGATTCCTCCTCCTCCTCTTTCGATTCCTCCTCCTCCTCTTTCGATTCCTCCTCCTCCTCCTCCTCTTTCGATTCCTCCTCCTCCTCTTTCGATTCCTCCTCCTCCTCTTTCGATTCCTCCCTGCACTCTTCTTCTTCCTCCATCGATTCCTCCCTCTTCTCTTCCTCCATCGATTCCTCCCTCTTCTCTTCCTCCATCGATTCCTCCCTCTTCTCTTCCTCCATCGATTCCTCCCTCTTCTCTTCCTCCATCGATTCCTCCCTCTTCTCTTCCTCCATCGATTCCTCCCTCTTCTCTTCCTCCATCGATTCCTCCCTCTTCTCTTCCTCCATCGATTCCTCCCTCTTCTCTTCCTCCATCGATTCCTCCCTCTTCTCTTCCTCCATCGATTCCTCCCTCTCTCGTCTTTCCCCCTTCTCCGTTTCCTCCTGCTCCTCCGTTTCGTGTTGCTCCTCTCCCGCCTCCTCTTCCTCTGCCTTCGACTCCTTCGCCTTTACCTTCCCCTCCTCCTTGGCACCCGTCTCCTCCGCCAACCCTGCCTTCGCCTTCTGCTTTCGTTCGGCGCGTCCCGTGGCGAATCCCAGGGATTAGCCGGTCGCCGATCTCCATGCGCCGCCTTGCAACACCGAGAGGGGGCGGGGCGGGGCGGGGCGGGGCGGGGCGGGGCACCGGCGACGTGATCGGGGCGCGCAAAGTAACAGCGCCGGAGAGAGATCCATTGGAATCGTGAGAGCTGTCGTACCGGCAGTGGAGGCTCATCAACACTCTGGAAGGTGAATCGGGAACAGATGGGAGGACGAGATTTGGAATATTAAACAAAGTTTTAGGAAACGATAAAAAATACGAAGAGTCATCCAAAATGTTTTGTTCGAAGATCAAAAGTAAAAGATGAAAAAGAGAAAAATGTGCTTCTCTGGCTCTCTACACGCAGTATCAGACCTGACTCTGATGAAGGGTTTTTAAAATTAATTTCGTACAATGGGAATATATTTTGGTATTTGTATTCTTTACTGTATTCTATTTGTATTCTAAGACACTGGAGTACCTCTGACCGACGGGTCCTTGATATCGAGTTCAGATGGTGGCAGGATTTTCACTAGCTACATAACTAGATCGAATTCAATCACTGTCTGGAGAAGAATCTAGCGGCCGGCTGCTCTGATCGGTGGTTTTCCGCAGTTTCTGCGATCAATAGTAGACGAATGCCGGAGCAGTATCCTAAGAAATGGGCCATGGACCGCGCGCTATATTTCCTTCCTCTTCCTTGTACTATCGTCACTCACACACACACATGCGGCACACGTGTTAAGAAAACCGGAAGATACCTAGTAGAGGAAAACCCCGCAAACCGAGTTCAGCATTGGATCTCGTCATTCAGGGGAGGGGGAATTACCGCTGCATCCCGCGATTAATAAAGAAGCACCACACTTGGGAGACTAATGAAAGCAGTTGGTATGTCTAGAATTAATCAATAAATCAGACTTTTAGACTTATTAATAGAGTTAAATTCTTTTTAATCGGTTATAGCGCTGTAAAAATTATATAATGTATATGTAAACATTTTACTTTATTGTCGGATTTTAACCACTTTCAAAATATTGGGAAGGGGGGAGTATCGGAGATCCCGTGCTAAGTTACGTCAAATAGAGCTTCGGTTACATAATTAGGAGTTAAATATAACTTTCCACTTCTCTTTTCTCCTCCAATTAATTGAATTTTATGTTCGCAAGTTCACTGAATTTCATATTTGGATTTGTGTCTTTATAATTTATTGTACATATTTTCAGATGAGGAGTGTTAATGTTCCTTATGCAATCGAGAACAACATAAGCAATAAAATATTTATACATAGACAATATCTTTCTTCTGAATTATCAACCTCAGCAGCAACATGAATAATAACTTTCTACTATCTGTTTACGACGTTCCTTAATTGGAGCGCACGTACAACTTCAGCTGTGGTTGTAATTTACTCTAATGTGTGTTCCTTCAATTATATCTAACATCGTTCATTCAATATTTCTTTTCCATCCAGATAATTCAGGTTGCATTTCTGTAGACTTGAATGATCTATTTATTAATTTTTCCACTTGTCAAATATGCAACTCGGAGAAAACAGTTAATAAGAATCCAAAGAAGTGAATGCAAGGAGAAGATAGCGGCTGAGGAAACCTACCTCAAGAAAAGGATTTTCTTATTTACATTATTTTTCTTCATATAAAAGGTGGTAATGAGAAAAAGTATTTAACGACACGATGATATCACAAATAACGGACTTGATTAGTTATAAACCTTGCTATCTGCTTATAAACTATCGCCTGCAATTACAGCGTCAGTTGTTTGCTTGATATCGAACTCTATTCGTTAATAAATATTACATGCTCTTTTATTGCAAAGAAATTGCGGGGAGGGGGCCGTGTGCTCATTCGTGCGCCTCCGCAACCAGCCGATGAACGTCGCAGGGAACTCCGGTGCCTCTGGGCGTAAGGAATGAGGGCGGGGTGGGTGTGAGGGTGGGTGGGGTGGGGAGGGGTGGAGAGTTCCGGCGACGTCGTGTCTGTCGCGCCGCTCTCCGGAAATGAACGTCGCCGCTCCCCCCACCCCACCCCACCCCACCCCACCCCACCCCTCCCCTCCCCTCCCCTCCCCTCCGCCGCAGGAGACACGCCCCCTTCGGCACAGCCGCCTCCGCGCGGAGTAAACAGCAGACTTCTCGCAACTGCTCCGTCTCGCCTCAGGATTTAGAAAGAAACCATCTATAACCTTCGGGCGATCGCGCGGGCGGTCTAAAACAGGCCTTTGAAAATACGCCTGAAGTCAGCATGGTGTGGAGCCAGGTATTTATCAATTGCGACACCAGATAGCAGTACCGCTTTCTCTAATACCCACTCGCGTTTGCGCCAAAGTGACAAACGTCATCAGTCTTTGGACTACGCGGCATAAACATCGGTTCGCGATCGCGCATGTTCCAGTTGTTTTTTTCACAAATGTGATGAACATTTTAGTGTATTTTTCATATATTTTTGTAGTAAAAATGCCATAATAATTCTCTACGCTAACAATTGTATAAATTAAATGAATTGGTTTTTATTACATGAAAATTGTAGGTGATTTCAATGGATTTTAGTTATCTAGATGATACTATTTTCCTTTTATTAGATATTTAGCTCCCCCTCTTTACCATTTTCATCTTACATTTTAGATTTTTACCGTCCTACGGCATTAGATTTTAATTTAGATTTTCATTATGTCATTATTATATTATATGTATTTGACATCACTGTTTTGTGAAGCTAAATTATGAGACAGATATTGCGGATTTTCTCCTTCAGAAATTAATTTTAATCATTTTCCAGAAAATAGTTTCAATAAATTCTTAATCTACTACAATACCCAGTTGATGTTATTTAATAAATTCCCCATGAATGACGATTAAGAGAAGCTGTAATATTGAGAAGAGGGAAGGATGATCGTCGTAGGCAAAAATACCGCCTCGCAATCGCGCATGTGACACTAAATCGCGAGAGCGCCCGAAGATTAGTTTTCGTGAATGTAAATCTATCTTCTTGTACTGTGAAAATGTATGTCTATTTCTCCTGCAATGCTCTTTAAGCGATTATCCGATTTTCATTAAAATTTTTTAACATTGATACATTTGAATTTGGAATAGTTCAACAGGTTACTCTTATCTCCATTTCCCCCCTATCCCTTGAAAGCAAAATTTAAGTGCGGGATATCTATATAAATCTGAGGTATGAATCCCGATAGACACCGGACTGGAGTAGTCCGAGGAGGGTGAATTTGAAGGGCGGAGTTCGAGTTATTGTTGTTTGTCCCTCGCCTTTCATGTGTGAATGTAGTTGCGGAAGGCCTTGTGAGTCTACTGACAGCAGACAGAGGAGCCCGCACGTGCGTCTAGTGCAAAAGGTTAATACGTGTCCCCATGAGAAACATAGCGGGTACCCGGCGCGGATAGTCGATACCTACATCCCTGAACCCGGAAAAAGCCCCAGCAAGTAAAAAAAAGTACATATCCGTTCCCAATAATCCGAGAAAGTACATGCTGCTATATTACCATTAGTTAAATCAGCTAACGTTGCTCTAAAGAGAGTTGAACACAAGACCTGGGAGAAATTGTGCAAAAAATCAATTCATTCAGTTTCAAAAGGCGGCCACAGACGCGCGCCCCCGATCCCCTACTTCCTCCCCACGCCCTGCGCACGCCGCTCCGTCACTTGCCCTACGAGGTAGTGTTGCCAGGTTAGGGGTTCTCCCCCCCCTACATTTAAGAGTTTACGGATTTAATAGATGTTTTAGGGGGCACGTTTAGTTTGTTCTTAGTTCGGGGTTTTCGTTGAGTTTTTTAAATTTTAATTTTCTTAATCTATTGTATATCACAAAACCACGAAAATCAAGAATTGTTCCTTATGATTATTGCAGGTCAAGTATAACGAAGTGTAGTAAAAACACTAAGGCGTGTAAGATCATTTGAATTAATTATCTTGTTCAAAATTTGGCGGTTATTTGTCACAACCAAAGATTGGTAGAAGACACATTTGATGAAAAGAAACGAATCACAGCAATAAACAAATAATGGAAACCACGATTTCGGTTGAAGAAAAGCTTTTACAAAGTGGTATTATCATCTCTTTTGCAGTCATTATAATGAGTGAGAACATACAATTTGTGTATATATGTACCTTACTATATAGTTTTCATATAGTACAAATATAGGTGTTTACTATAAAATATATCAATGTACAATTAATTATATATGTATAAAAAATTAAATAATAGTTTTGAATTTGGTATTTATAATAAATGTTTTGATTTTCGCTGCGCTATCTTGTGAGAAATGCTTAAAACTACGTAACAATATTGCTGCGAGGTCTCCTGGTTTAACACCCTTGGAGTTTTTCTTTGTGGAGCCATTTTAAACAAGAAGGTTTCAGAATTTCGGTGTTTAATGTAAAAGTCGCTCTTTCCTCGTGTCGCGATGGGATCGCAGCAAGGATCAAGTATCAATGAAGTTGTGCCACTAGACGTTCAGAAACGTCGCGTTCACGCATTGAGGTGCTGTTACATGATGTGTTCATATGGTAGTATGACCTCCCATCTTTTCCAACGCAAATGTGCAGGAAAAATGCTTTGATTGATCAAGATATAGAAGAAATCAATAGATTGCCAAATGGTTGATTGGAATACTATCTTTTCATATGAGCATGTGTTTAATTATATTAGCGAATGCAGAGACCAGCTGTATTGGTATGTTGTTGTTCCAAAAGATTGCATGACTTTCCGTGAAGGATTTTCCCTTTCAAGAATATAATTTATCTAGCGTATTTGGAATGTTTATTACGGTGTTTCAAGCAAAATTGTGTGGCTTATGACCTAAATCAATTTCAATAATTTGCTGCATAATTTGATCAGAAGAGCTGATCAGTTTAGTTTTCTTATTTCCTACAAAGCATGTGTATATTCAGTGAGCCCTTTTCTCCGACTTTTCGGTGCAGATAGAGTGTGCCTGTGGAAGAATATGGTGCGGACATTGAAACTTTGTTGTCTTGTTATTCTATCTAACGAATTAAAATTAGTCAGACCACGTAATTATTCCAAAAGAATAGGTTAATAACCGTACGGCCCAGGTACTGATGGATGTTTAAAGTTAATGACAGATATTGTATTGAGTACTTTAGTTATTCTACTCGGGTGCTTTTCTGTGGTTTTATTTACCTTGGTGTGTACCATCGTGGATTGCTGCCATATTCCAAGATATTAATGCAACGATTCCGGTTCACATTCTCCAATAATTAGATACCTTGGAACTGTTATTTCGGTTGTACGATTTCCCGATTTTTTAACATGGAGAATAGTGCATTAGTTGATAAAAAATTAATTAATTAATTAATTTAAACATTTTAATATCTTTAATAAATTACGCCGAGATGTTGATCAAGGATTGCAGTATTTCATGGTTTTAGAATTGAGTTTCAAGTCAAAAAATAAAAAATAGAAATGAGTTATATTTTTAACATTTAATTGTATCTTCACCTCATCTTACTTTCTTACAATAAGCAGTAGGCCGTTTTTAATGTTTAATTCTTACGTGGCTTGAGATGATGTGCGCTCTGACGTAGGGATGGACTTGGGAGACGAGGATGAATATGAGAAAGGAATCTTGTTCGGAATCTTTTGCTGATGGAAAATTGGTGGGATTCAGGTAACGAAGGAAAGTGAGCTACTTAATCCACCTAATCACTACTGTTGGAAGGGGGGAGGGTGGAATATGGAAAAGACGGCGGTTAGTGCTCCTATTTAGACGACCTTGAACCGAAAAAAAGAACCGATACTGTAACAAGAAAACTTGTTACAGTATCATGGATCTGGTATACTCTAACGGTTCTTTTTTTTCGGTTTGTCATTCTCTACGTAAACGATAGACATTCTTAGATTAGAAAAGGAAGAAGTTATCTTCGCTGATGATGCGAATGTGCTTTGGAAATCAAACACAAAAAGCAGGTCAATATTGGATGGTAAAATCAAATTGGTTTCGTAATAAAAATAATAAAACGAAGAAATAAGTCTCATATTTTAAATAAATAATTGAATACTCCATTAAAAACGAACAATGTGTAATTGACGAATATTAAGCAGCAACATGTGCTTGTCACTAATTGTAATCAACTCTCAAATGAAATTCCATTTAAATGAATTGAATACAAAACTGTGCTCCTCCTAATTCGCCTCCCTACAACTTTTAGCATCTATTTTTCGAATGTGCACTTCCGATACTGGCATGGAATAATAATATGAGTCAATGGATTCTTTAGAATCGAGACGTTTACATTGCAGAACAGAATTGTATCAATAATAAGCTAATCCCGTTACCATGATTCATGATTGAAATCATTCCATTTCCTTGCCGCTTCAATACTGATTTAGTGTTTTTAGTTAAAACTGACCTACCCAAGTATGTGAACTAATTATCAAACAGATGTCTGTAATTACTACACACGTCTAAGGAATCATATTCAGCGGGTGTCAGTATTAACAGATCACCGCAAAAAAAATCTACAGGTAATACATGTATGTTGTTTTACCACACATTACCGGATGACATGAAAGAATTAAAATCGATTACTACTTAAATATCAATATTTTTTGCTGCACAACTGTTTATATACTATTAAAGATTTATGAACATAAAAGCGAAAAAATGTGTTTTAACGATGATATTACTGCATTATGTACCAATTTCAGGGGCCAGTGACCTCCATCTCGATCGGTTAATTCTTCTATTTCCCCTTCATCCGTTGAGTAAATGCTGACATGGTGATTTGCTTTGCTTCTGTACATAAATGTAGCTTCACTATGGTAGAGCCGGGGAAGGGTCATTATTTTGTTGGATACACTATAAAATCAAATCTGTAGATCGTTTACCAATGCAAACACGTTTTTTTCTTATTCGGAAGCAAACATGTCAAATGCTATAGACCATGTTCATTAGTAAACTTTTCACAATTCAACTGTGTTTAGTTTGACTGATTGACTAGTGATTCCGCACGCGTCAACGGCGAAGGTGATTATTCCCGTAAGTCTAGTGCGTGTTCGTTTCCCCCGGGAGGTAGCGGTGATCTTCTCCCTCTGTATGACGAGGTGCGGCGCCGACCGTCTTATTGGCTAGCGGGATTTTCATCAACCAGGTATCTCCCACCAACGGGGCACAGCATGTAAGTGTACAACAATGTTTAGTAAAATGTCTAGGAAAATGTTCCGGGGCTCAAGAAAACATGCGCAGATTATATCCGAATAAGTCATAATTTTTGCTACTTTTGATGACAAATAAATTAAATTAAATTTTATACGAACTGTTATTTCCACTTTTATACTAACTCTCTATTTAAATCTTAATGGTAGGTTCAGCGAATGATGACAAAGAATACAGAGCTGCGGTTCATGTAGACGCGATGGCGGTGACAGGGACACTGTGTGACCTATGCATTGCGTTCGGGAAGGCCGTCTCTTGCACTCGATTGCCCCATCGTACCACATGGTTCTCTCTCATTGGTCAATTACATATGGCGCTGCTATCAGGAATATTTTTTTTTTACTCAAAAAGACAATTAGGTTTTTTCGAATGTGAATAGGAGCTGGGCAATAAACACAGCGATATCTAGGCTCTTTTAAACCGGAGTACCCACGAACCACAACGTGTCATCAGAACAACGTATCTCTCCGATACTTCAGCAATTTTCGCCTCTTACCGATGTTTTCTACTTGTTTAAGTGCAAAAATTGCCTTGTACTGAGCATTCGCGTGATATTTAAGTTTCATTTAACAATATGCGGAATGAACTGAGTGGCGTTGCGTGGTGTCAGCCGCCTAGGGAGAAGAAAATTTTCGCCGTCCCCTTGTTTATATATTTTAATTTCAGACTAAAATATACAGTAATTGTAAAAAACTTTTCGGCAAGAACAATCATTTTTATTGTGTATTGTATAGGTTACAAATAAAAAAGCCGTGTGTATGTTTTAAAATATGGTAATAATAATAATAACAATAATAATAACAATAATAATAATAAACAATAATTTAATATTTGTTCCCTAGTTTTTCCTTTGAATTGTCAAAGACACTCTCTGTCTTCCCTGAAAGGACGTATCCGTACAATAATCTAATTTGCAGGCGTCACAGAAAAAGTATTGAAACATACTGTGCTCACTTCAATCGGTCCGAATCGTAGGTGTGATAGAAGTATGAAATGAAATGGTTCACATATTTACAAGAAATGAATATTTATTGCGAAATTTTGCTGCCCACTAAAGTGCTGCTCGGCGCGGGCCGGCCCTGCCCCCCCCCCCACTACGCTTCGCTACTGAATGAAAATTTTATTTGATAATTTTCATTTGACGCTTTTGAACAAGGTGTAATCGCTGAAGGGAGAGCACGATATGCAATCTATCATACAATGTACAGCCGCTGGACCCTTTAAGCTCCTGCAGAGACCACCTTTAAAAGGGTTGGAATGAGTAATGATCCTGGATAAGTTATAAATGAACATTAGAAGGATAAAATCAATTTCAGGTCGTTAGAAGTCAGTGTCTTCAATTATTTTAAAAAGTCTCAAGCCTGAATATCACTGATATATAGCCTGTATTGACGAGATAGGTTCTGCAATGAGCATTACTTGGTGCCTACAGAGATAAATAATACGTTTGTCCTGTCAATTCAAAGCAATGTTTCACTTACATTTTTTGACCTAAATAAATTATTTCGAAACTAATTCTACAATCTCATTAGTAGATAAATAAAAATATTGCAAGCAAACCATTCTAATCTTTTACTGTTGATAATTGAAAATTACTTCACATATGAAGGGCTAGGGGAAGAAAGGAGAGAAGCCACATCAATTACAGCAAGTCTCCCGCTATTTGTGAATTATAATATCTCTATTTCGGGCAAAGTATGTCCCAAGACTTTCAAAACATTTGAACAAGACATAAGTAGGTTTGAAGAGGTGCTTACTGTGGCTGGTGTGGGGGTTGCTGATGTGATGTTAGGGTTTCTGGTTTTATAGGAATTTATATGCAAGTCAGTGAACCTACGTACAATAAAAAAACGTATACCAACGGAAATATTCACTTTCATGCTCGTTTCAAGCGGTTCTTGTTCGTGTTTTTATTTTCTTGTTCATAAAATTCTTTTTTTTTCTAGATCTCTTCTCTAATTGCACTTGGTGTAAACCTAAATAATTTCTACTATAATTGTTCCTTACAAAGTCGAATGCAATAATAATACCAACTTCGTATTCGGAGAAATACATTTCATTAGATCACAACACAAAATGTTAAATATTTATTTAGTTTACTCTTACAAATCCTGCGTAATCCTCGTTCTTTAATTTACAAAGAAATCGATGGGAAAATATGTGAATATGTGAAAAATAATTCATCTTCAAAGTATGTACTCATACCTCTAAAGTAACTTAATTTTTCTTTGACTAATGTAGGTGCTATATGAATTAGTGTAGTGATTTAGTGCGTCACTAAATGTTTGCAGAAAATTATATGGTATCATTTTCCAAAGAAATAAATTTCATTTGCGCAAATTTATTCCAAAATATAAATTACTGTTGTGATCATTAGTAAAAAAATAATTTACCACAAATGAAAATTCGTTAATTTAAAATATATATTTTTCAACTGCTCCTGTATATGTAGTAGGTGTACAAACTACATAAAGAAAATCTGGAATAGTTATCGTGTAATAATTAAGTGGTATTGGATTATCAGTTAATTAAACGGTATTGTACAATCAGTTAATTAAATGGTATTGTATTAATAGTTCTCATGATTTGCTCCTTGCCCGCTAGAGCTCGCAAGCCACCACAACTTGAACGCTATCTAATGGCGCGTATACGAACTAACTCCATCATAAGGCGCGAAAACGTTCGAAATTGATTTACGTGATTGAAAGATTCAGTCAACTGTACAGCGGTACTGCTTTTTAGCAGGCAATAGTTCTATTAACTTCCCTTCTGAACTCTATTGCTAATTCTCCGGCCAAAATCATTATTATACAATTACATTAATAATTTCAGAAACAGGTGTAAATTGACGGATATTTAAGTAGCCTCTGGTTATGGGGTGACAATTGTTTTGCAGATACGCAGAAACTCGCAAAAAAAACAAACAAACAAAAAACAAAAGCAATGAAACAATCGTAATTGAAAAATTCAATTATTTGATTATGTTAACCCGCAATTTCTCTTACCTGATGTTGCGATTATATTCTCATTCACTGCGATACTGCAAAGGTGATGAAGAAATAAGCTTCAGTTTTTACGCGCGCTGTTTCCGAGCTGCCAATTTTTGCAATCATTTTTTTCTTTAGGGGCCATTCATAAATTACCAAACGCAAATTTAGAGTAGTTTCAATACCCCCTATTCTCCTTGAAACGACCCTGTTATTACACAACGCTTGCAACAACACCCCACGCCCTTGTACATACAAGAAGTGAAATTAAATTATAGCCCAGTAAAAAAAAGTATTTATTTTACTTGTGTTGAATGATAAAATTAAGGATAATTGAAGTAGAAATTAACTGGCGATGCTCGCTGCACCTAACAATAAGATTGGGGCAAGTTGTGAAGGAAGGACGAATGCTTGGCCGAGAACTGGTTGATCATAAACTATGCTCACGCCGTTCTGGGTGATGCAAGAGCGAGAGTCTACAATGGCAATTTAAATGAATTCTAGACTATACTTCATATCAGTTATGAAAATTTTCTTACTAATCTTACAGATTCCAAAAGCAAAAAAGTTGAAAAAATAGTTCCATTCATTGTAACAATTTTCAACTAACAACTTGTGTTTATTTGTTTTTGAAATAAATGAATTTATTAATATTTTAATGTTTTCGTACAGGAATCAAAATGGGAATTGTTTCAAAAAACGTTGAAAAAGTAAAACATAAATATTAAAGTTACGAAACACTTGTACTAATACCCCCTACCCCTATGTAACGCAGTCTCAAACCCTCTTCCCCTTCTTTAGCGTTACGTATTTTATGAGCGACCCCTTACATTTCAGACAAGCATTTCTGCTGCTGCTGCTTACTTATTAGCACTACCAAGGCAGCTATGTGTAATTCAGCCGCTGACTGGAGGAGAATTCTAGCAGTCGGCTGCTTCGATCGGTAATTTTCCGTAGTTTCTTCGAACAACACCAGGCGAATGCAGGAGCAGCACCCTAACAAACGAGTCCCAGCGATCTTTCCTTCCTCTTCCTTATCTTTTCCTCACACTGCAGTTGTAGGTTCGTTGGTAAATGATTTTTGAGGTACAGGGCTTTGTTGGACCCTGTGCATCGTGAAATGACTATCACAATTTCCCAAGTATGGGACACAATATTTCCTTCTTCGTTAATGCTAAACAAATGGATCTAAGCTGACTGTGCAACTTTCTTCTTTCTATTGAATGGAACATGAACCAGTTTTACTTTTATTATCTTACAGGAGGTGCTTGGCAGCAAAATCGCCGAAAAATAGAGTAAAAATAATAGAAATTAACTATAAATAGTATCCTTAATATTTAAGCAAGAAAAATTAATCTTCGCTTCCAAAATACCAACATTACATTGTTTCTTAACAGGTAATTTCAAATTACTACCTCTTATCATTACTTCAAAAATGGGCAATGTTTAAAATTGATGATGTGGGTGAAAATTTCCCCAAGTAGAGTATTTTGATCCTTTTTTTTTCAGAAAAAATACCTTCTAGGAATTATTTCAAATCTATATCTTTAGAAACAGTAGGTTCTGAAGAACATAAAGTTCATTTGATTATTCATTTGGGCCATAAAATGCCCAAAATATGATAAAGTGTTGACGAACAATTAGTGTTCAATAAAAATTTCAGAGTTTATTCTGATATAGTTTCAGTAAAATTCAAGCAATAACCGTGAAAATTAGTATCTCAATACATTGTTTTTGAATGCAACAGTTCGACTTCCTTGCTGTTTCTGTAAAAATTGTGTAAATTGATTTGTGTCCTAAGCCCTAAAATTAGTGCCTCAAGTGTCTCAAGTTAGAGGTGAAGTCGGAAAGCATTGCCATTGGGGTTACAGTATTTTAGAAACAAAAATCCATCTTTTAATCTATTAGCATTTTAAGCTAGTTTATTGCCATGGTCTATAGTAACTGCCTTTTTCATTATCATTTTCAGTGCAAACATTTGAACTAGCAACCACATTACAGAAAGGATCTAGAGAAAAACACATTGAAGGAATCCCAAAATATTGAAAATAACATATCTTTCAGTTAAATACAGGAATCTGCAAGACGCTAAGAATACCTAAGAAAGCTTTAAGTATGAAAAAGTTGTTAAAATATATTTTGTTTCCAAAATGCCTGATTAATTTGAAATTCTGAGTACACCAAATTAATTTAAGCAACTAAAACAAACTGGCGATTCTCCCTGGTACTGGCTATTTTGCCGTTTCCTTGCCATCAGTCTTCGCACATGCCCCTTCAAAATTTCATCAAAATCCGAGAAGTTAGAGCGCGACACTTCTCCAAAATTACACCACTTGACATGGAATGACTCATAACAATATCAAAAACTACGCTGTTCCATAGCGCAACTCGCAAATAACAAATATTTAATGGGGAGCGACCTATTCTTTGGAGCCTTGCAGTCGCGTGACTATAGCTCTGTCGTAAGCATTGGCGGTCTGAATATGGGGATTCAGTCAGTATGCGCAGTATACGAATATAAGAATACGCTTATATAACACTGGTATAACACCAAAATTAACATTTAGTTTTCTTTTGATTTCTGTGCGCATTGAAAATTAGTTATATATGATAATACTTTGTAAATATTAATACGTTTTTCCACGTGTTAATTTCACATTTAAATAACTGTCGTGTGGGAATATGACTGTCAGTCGAAGTCTTCAGTGCAGGTAGCATTATCATTATTCGCGTATCTAATCAGAATGTAGTATAAGTCGGGTGAGTAAAATTCGTGCTTCTGCTCCACGATTTCTACGGAGCCTCTATCAGAATGTGGTGTATATCGAGGCAACACCTACACATTTTTTCGTTGGACAATCAGGGTGGCGAGAGACCATGCAGCAAGAGAGGAAACAAGCCTGATTTCCCGGCTTATGTCATGAGTAAGGCTTCGAAATTAATGCTGCATCAAAAGGAGAAATATGCATGCAAATTTGATCTAAAATTTGTGAAATATACGCCAGAACTAATGAAATTTGCTCGAACAATTAACAGTTTCATGTATTCGTGAACAGTTACTAAACGTTTCATTTTAAAAATTATTTTGTATTTTAGTCTCCACGTAGCGATAATTTTTAAAGTAAAATTTCGTCTGTATCATCGCCGAAGTATCATTTCCAATGCTACTAATTCTTTACTACATTTACATTTTCACATTGGACAAAAGCGTTTTCGGGTATCAGCACCATGATATCATCTAAAAGAAGTTGAGACAAATACTGCTGCAACGAACGAAAGACATTACCACGATTTCTCACGAATAGCATTCGCATTTACATTGGTGAAGAATACTTTTCGTTTTGTGGAGACAAATATTCATATCAATTGAAATTACAAGAGCAATGTGCCACAGTACGAACAAAAAAGCAATGAAACATTAATATTAACTTAAATGAATGGAAATATGATGCTTTAACACAAAATTCACAAAACTGCTGTATAAAATCATCGTTCTTATGCTGTTCGTTTGATTGTGTTATGTGAACATTTGATAATTAGCATACTATAAACTTCATAAATAAAAATATGATTTTTTATGAACTTTCCGGCCTCATTCATCATTAATATCACCCAAATTCTGAAACAATTACGATGGAAGAGAAGAAAATTACGATAAATAAAGATGTCTGGTATCAATAACATTTAATACGTTATTGATACCAGACAACATCTTTATTTATCGTAATAATAGAAGGTATCTACCTCACCAGCGATCTAATTAATAATTAAAGAAGAAAATCAATTTTCAGAGACATTCTGCACATCATATTTTCGTTGCTTTCTAATCATTCTGTGACCAATGTTTTACAATTGTCTACTTTGTCCTGAGAAATGCATGAACAACTCTCTTAAAGGATTCCCAAGCTCCTAATTCAAAATCTTGCAATTTTCCTTCCCATATTTTCTTCCATTTCAGACATGAACTTCACGCGCTGCGGATACAGTTAAGCAAGATACCCAGAGGGTATCTCCGACTCAGCCACCGCAACAATTGTGTTTTTATGTACTTGCGATAAAGTAAGGGGCTAAAATAATGCCTTTCGGTGACTGATATAGGATGAAATAGGATGCACGTGACTTGTTTTCAAAACATTCCCTACGAACTACTAATGCCACTAAAGTTACTCGTAGGTAAGAATGATGTGCATTGTTTCAGATACCTTCAAGCGTGTCGAAACAAGCAAAAGAACGCAACAGAAATCTAAGACGTCTCAAGTTCAACAAATGGGGCCCTGTGGCGCAACGGATAACGCGTCTGACTACGGATCAGAAGATTCCAGGTTCGAATCCTGGCAGGGTCGAATGTTTTCGTGATATTTTACATCACTCTCGCACTATCTTCATTCTGCACTAGATAAAAATGGATGCAAAGTGAACTTCCTATGAAGAAGTGAAACAGCTCTCTAGGCTTTCAAATGAACTCTCAGTAATATCTGGTTTGTCAGAAGGGTTTCACACTCAGTAGCAACCCTTACGGGTGCCTCTCTCTCCCTGGCACATCTTAGGGGATGGGAACCGAATTAAAGATACACTCCCGAAACTTTCAAACGAGTCCTCTGTTACCTCCTAGAATACTGGCAGTTGAAAACTACCCATGATTTAATGGTGTGGGGGATGTTCACACTATATCGGGGCATATTAAACGTATAGGAAACGTAATTGAGTGCGACTACCAGAAACGAGTATAAAGATGGCCAGCTTCGAATACGGAAGATAAAAAAAACACGAAAGACTGATTTTTGTTGTTATCTCCTGTAAGTGGCATAGATGAACTGAACAAATATTCTATTTTAACAAGATTTTTTACGTATTAATTCTACACATCTTACATGTACAATTTAAATGCATTTGCATAAATAGCTAAATACGGTAAGATACGGTATAAAGATAAGGTATATATATAAAAGCTGATGTGATATGACGTTTCTATTTTGATATTCGTAATCTACGTAAAAAATTGTTGTTGTACGTTGCCCACTCTAACTTCCTGGAGGTAAAAATCGTATTTCCTATGCTATTATTAAGGCCCAAATAAGTTTTAATAGAGTTTTAAAAGCCCTGCATATAAATTGACGTAAAGAATAAAAATTCAAGATGTACCCATATCTCTTAAGACAATTTTTCCTTTGTCAGTGTCTAAAATGAAAGTAGAAAGATCGAATAAAGATTACACGAAGGGCAAGCTCTCAGATATCCTGCTCTACAGAACAGAAAACGAAATAAACTTTTGGCCCTCGGAGGCCCTACATATGAATCCTAGGGTTAAAATAGGGCGTCTCAAATTCAAGATTTTGGACTAACCGTTTTATCGTCTTTCAGTAGAGGCGAGCTCCTCGACACCCAGCGCCTCCCGCTCCCCTACCCCGAAGCTCTAATTCGGCAAGCAGATTGCTTGATTTATTGATTCATTATTAGTGATTGCGGGCGCGCTAAGAAAGCTAAGCGGCTAAGAAAATCGGGTCCGTAAGTGTAGTGCATGTTTTTGCGCGGGAGGTAGCGATGAGCTTGCCCGCTGGATGGCGAGATCCAGCGCCGACCTACCGTCTTCCAGCGGGGGTTTCCCCAATCAGCTATCTCCCTCCAGCGAAACATCGCCCCAGCCGCGCCAAGCTCTAAGCTCCCGACCCGTCTCCCAACATGTGGTAGTGTAGTGCATTGAAGTGAAAGAGTATATGTAAGGGGTGAGGCTAAGACAAGGAATGAGATCGATCTCGCGCGGCCCGTAGCCCGTTTGTTAGGGAACTGCTCCGGTATTCGCCGGGTGTTGATCGGAGAAACCACGGAAAGCTACCGATCAGGGCAGCCGGCCGGTAGAATTATCCTCCAGGCAGCGGCTGAATTCGACGTAGCTGACAAGCTAGAGTGGAAAATCCTGCCACCGTCAGGAATCGAACGCCAGGACCCCGCCGTTAGAGGCTCTGCAGCAGCCGCCGATGCTCTGAGCCACCTCTACCGGTGGCTCACGGAGAAGGCTGGGCCAGGGCGCGCCAATTGGGCAGCCCTCTTGAGCGGCGCTGCTCCCTCGATACCTCGTAATTCGCCTGAAGAACAGTGTCATGTATCACCAAGGAAGAATGTTCTTGAAATTTTAGATATCTTTCACACTGGAAGTGTGGCCCTGTGGCGCAATGGATAACGCGTCTGACTACGGGTCAGAAGATTCCAGGTTCGAATCCTGGCAGGGTCGGTTGTTTTATTGTTCTTATGTAACTACCAGTTATAACAACTTCCCATATTAGTCGAGACTAGTGTAAGGACAGATTTCTAAGGTTTTTCTGCTCAATGTTCGACAAATCTTACTCTCAGAAAGGGAAAAGTTCATTATGTGACTACCATTGTTTATATTTTAACAGTTAGGCGTCAACATTATAAATAAGGTACTCGTAGGTAAGACTGATGTGCATCGTCTCAGATACCTTCAAGCGTGTCGAAGCAAACAAAAGAATGCGACAGAAATCTAAGACGCCTCAAGTTCAAGAAATGTGGCCCTGTGGCGCAACGGATAACGCGTCTGACTACGGATCAGAAGATTCCAGGTTCGAATCCTGGCAGGGTCGAATGTTTTCGTGATATTTCACATCACTCTCACACTATCTTCATTCTGCACTAGATAAAAAAGATGCAAGTTGGACTTCCTTTGAAGAAGTGAAATCGCTTTCTAGGCTTTCAAATGAACTCTCAGTTATAGCTGGTTTATCAGAAGGGTTTCACAGTCAGTAGCAACCCTTACGGGTGCCTCTCTCCCCGTGGCAGATCTTAAGGGATGGGGACCGAGTTAAAGATACACTCCCCAAACTTTCAAACGAGTCCTCTGCCTCCTCCTAGATTACTGGCAGTTGAAAACTGCCTACAATTTAATGGTGTGGGGGATGTTCACCCCATATCGGGACATTGGACGTTATATGTTATAATTTTTTGAAAGATGAACCAATGCTTGTATAAATATTGAAATTTGAACGCGTCTAAATGTCAGTCGATGTCCTGCGAGGTTTCAATCGGCGCTGCCGCGGATTAAGTAGTGGTGATCGGGACAAGTGCGTACCCACCAGTTCGGCAGCACATTCGTAATATTCTTTTCTCACATATGTTTGACTTTCTGACTAATAAAGAATGACAAAATATTTTTCAGTACTCTAGCTATGGAAATAGAAATTCAAGAGGTGAAAGGCTAATAAAATTCGCACAAAGTCAACATCTACAAAAAACAAACACGTAATTTAAAGAGAAATGGGAAAATAAATGGACATGGGTAAGTTCAGGAGGAAAAATCAGAAATGAAATAGATTATATTTTATGTAATGATCTAACACAGAATGGTGAGGGCAACGATAAACATCAATCAACGATTAAGAAGAAAAGGACATCATAAATTCAAAAGAATAAAACCAAATTACATTGACATAAAGAAATACAAAGAGATCTTAAAAAAGAAGTTCAGTGAAACTTCAGAAAACAATGAAGAAAATAACATTCGAAGTTTGTATACAAACATAGAAGAATGAATAAAAACAACAATAGAAGAATCAAACATAACAAAGAAGTCAGATATTAACAATCAAAAACTAAGTAAGAACACATTAGACTTGCTACAAAAACGGTAAGAAATTCAAACAATAAGTGTAAGTAATTCAACTTATCAAATGTAATATAAAGAAATTAACAAACTAACGAAACGAGAAATAAAAGATCTAAGAAAACATAAAGAAAAGAAAATACTAGTCATAATGATCTCTTCAAAGTCATTGCTCAGAATCAAAGAAGAATTAAATAAAGGAAGAGATTGGATCCAAGGCCTTAAGTCAAGTAATGACAAAACAATTACAGCACGAAAATATATAACAAAAGTTGCAACAAAATTTCATAAAAGACTCTACAAAATAATCAAGCCTGATACACAGCTGTCAATGACCACATTTTTAACACTCGACTCTAATAATATTCAAATACCTAACATTCTGGAAAGTAAAGTAAGGAAAGAAATTCAAGATACGAAAGAAAACTAACATACAATGCCTATGGGAAGACTATATAGTAATTGAATATCTAAAACTAGGAGAGAAATCATTCATTAAACCCATGAGAGACCTATTTAATAAAATAATAATTAAACAGGAATACCATTTGAATGACAACATAATACAATCATTTTACTTCACAAGAAAGGATCAAAAGAAGATATCAATAATTATAGACCTATTTCCTTGATGTCAAACGTATATAAAATATTCTCAAAAATAATACTAGGAAGAATAACAAGAACAATAGAATTTAACCAATCAGTGGAACAAGAAGGATTTCTTCCAGGTTATTCAACCACTGACCATTTACATACTATTAACCAACCAATGAAGAAATTCCAAGAACACAACCTCCCACTATATATAGTATTTATAGGCTATGAGAAAGCATTCGACCCATGTAGAACAAATCTATGTATTTAAAGCTTTAAAATAAATTGGAATAGAAGACAAATACATAAGCATACTATCAAAATGACAAATAAAAGCAATAATCAAAACCGAAAGAGATGGAAGAGAATTCAGAATAGAAAGAGGTGTCACACAGGATGACCCACTGTCCCCCAAGTTATTCATCTAATAGAGTATCTATTTCGTAAGATCAAAATCAAGAATGTGGTGAAAATCGACGGATGCAAACTATCAAATCTGAGATTTGCTGATGATATAGTCTTACTAGGTAACAGACATCAATAAATACAAGGTACACTTCAAGAACTAAATACACAAAGCAAGAAAATTGGGTTAAAAAACTTTGGAAAAACAATAATAATAACAAATAATGAAGAGAAAGAAATAACAATATAGAACAATATAGAAATAACATAATAGAATACGTTCAAGAATACATCTATCTTAAACAAACAATATCCTTAATAAGAAAAATGCTAAAGAAATTAATAGACGCATTTCAGCAGCATTGAAAACAATTCTGGAGCTTGAAGTTTATTCTTTTGAACAAACAAATTAGCATAAAAATGAAAAAATACATAATTGATACCTGTAGTCTACCTGTTCTGACGTACGGTGCACAAACCTGGTCTATGACAAGGAAGAATCAAAATGCTATTGGAGTATGTCAAAGAAGCATGGAAAGAAAAATTCTTCGAATATCTTTAATAAATAAAATTAGTAATGAAGAAATAAAAAGAACACAAATAAAAGATGCAATGATGGACTGCTCATCAACTAAAATGGAAGTTGGGAGGCCACATCTCAAGACTCCTAAATGACAGATAAACATCTAGAACTTGTTCGTGGGATCCACGAATAGGGAAGAGGAACGTTGGTGGACAACATCGAAGATGGACCGATGACTTCCGGAAACTTCTAGGTCATCAATGGTCAAGAGTAGCGAAAGACCGTAAAAAATGGAAAGAGATGGAGAAATCCATTAAAAACAGTGTTTAGTGAGTTATCCATGTAAGGTCCTCGAGTTGGCTGCTCGAGGAGCAACTTTTTAACGTAAGCCTCCTTGCCCTGTGTTAGAGGCCCTTGCCCTAATAGGGATTAACGGACTAATAATAAATAATAAAATGTATTTAAAAAAATAGGAGGATGACCCCCCCCCCCCCCGAGTTGCTCGTGGCCTCAGTCACATTCCTACATTACTTGCATCGTTGCCTCTAGCTCTTCCAGTGCTCTGGACGTGTTGACAAGCGGAAAATGTCTGTGCCTGAAAGCCTGTGGACGTGTTGGCGCGCGTAGTCGGGCTGTGACTGAGAGCTTCTAGACGTGTGCCGACCCGAGACCATTTTCGTTCTTATAATGCCTTTTGCGAGTGTAAATGATTCTTGAGATTTTAGCGGTATCTATGTGTGATTCAGCAGACTAACTTGATATTTGATACCGTTCTGCTTCACTGGTCTCGTATTTCTACGAGTTAGTTCAGGGTTTTGCTACAATACGTATGCTTATTGTCCGCTACAGTGCTCTCTATGTAGAAATATCCTAAGCTGCTTTCTTAAATTCTGCGTGATTACCAGAGTGAGCTTCCAGGAGGGTAGGTAAGACTCCCTCTCTCACCCTATCGCTGTTTACTCTTCAATATTGCGAAATGCTGCAGCCCTTGAAGACCCGTTAGATCCCTAATTCATTTTCTTTCGTTTTTTGTTACTTGTCTTTCAGTGTTTGAGGTGTTCCAAGTTTTCTGTGTATGCGTTCGGTTATGAATGGATTTGTTCCATAACCTCAAAGTTATCGCAGACCTTAAGCACTGAGCTCTGTTTAATCGGCGATCTCAGTACACAGCTGATGTCACTGCAGTGCCTCTATCCGGGAGGTCCTAGATTCGAGTGCGGACAGAGGTAGGATTTTCAACATCGGCCAGGTAGCTAGGTCTTAATCATTCCCCACTAGAAAGCGCTATGAAAACCACCACAATGCCAAAAAAACAACAACTAAAATAAGCCTCAAAAAGTGATTACTTTATCTTTAAAATATGAGGTGTAGAAAAGCAAGAAATACGAAAAATATTATTAATTGTATATGATATTTATATTTTATAGTAAACACCCATATTTGTTTATATAATAAAGTAAAAAAATATATATAATAAAAAATACTATTTATATAATAAAGTGCATACATACACTCATTGTATACGGTTTTCAATGAGTTTCATACTGTGTACGAGTTATAAAACTTAAGAGGTATCGTGGTCTCACTCATTTTAATGACGGATGGAAAAATATGATAACTCTTTATAAAACGTTTCGCCAACCGAAATCGTTCTTATCATTTCTTGTTTATCGCTGTGATTAGTTTTTTCATCAAATGTGTAGCCCTTTTCTACCAATCTTTGGTTGTGAATAGTTGTGACAACTAACTCCCCAATTTTAAACGAAGCAATTCATTCAAATAAACTTACTTGCCTTTAAGTGTTTTTACTCGCTTAGTTATATTTGAATAAATCCCAATAATCATAGGGAACTATTTATCGGTTTTGAAATTTTTCTATATACAATATATATTTTAAAAAAATTAACATTTAAAAAATTCAACGAAAATCCATCAAAACCAATTACCACCACCAATTAAATTTGCCGCCTACCAATCAATTAAAGGCCCTAAAAAACCTAAATTTAAGGCCAAACCACGTAACGTGGCAACACTGGTATAGCGCCGTAACAGTGGGCGTGTTGCGTGCGGCGTGCGCAGGCGACCTGTGGGCGCAGGACTGGTCGTCGCTGTGGCGGCTGCTGGCGCCCGCCGCGCCCGACCTGACGGCGGCGCTGCGCGGCGCGGGGCTGTCGGTGCGCGGCATGGCGGAGCGCGCCGAGGACGTGTTCCGGTCGCTGGGGCTGCCGCGCCTGCCGCCCGCCTTCTGGCGCCGCTCCCAGCTGCGCGCCGACGCGCCCGCCGGCTGCCACGGCACCGCCGCCAACATGTTCCGCCCCGGCGACTACAGGTGCGCACTCGTTGCTTTTTTATCCCTTCTACTTCGGCTTCTTCGCCCTTCCCTCCTCTCTCCTTTTCCTCCCTCCCTCCCTTCATTCCTTCTTTACCTCCTCCTCTTCCTTGTTTTGTCCTCTCCTCTTCCTTGTTTTATCCCCTCCTCTTCCTTGTTTTATCCCCTCCACTTCCTTGTTTTATCCCCTCCACTTCCTTGTTTTATCCCCTCCACTTCCTTGTTTTATCCCCTCCACTTCCTTGTTTTATCCCCTCCTCTTCCTTGTTTTATCCCCTCCTCTTCCTTGTTTTATCCCCTCCTCTTCCTTGTTTTATCCCCTCCTCTTCCTTGTTTTATCCCCTCCTCTTCCTTGTTTTATCCCCTCCTCTTCCTTGTTTTATCCCCTCCTCTTCCTTGTTTTATCCCCTCCTCTTCCTTGTTTTATCCCCTCCTCTTCCTTGTTTTGTCCTCTCCTCTTCCTTGTTTTATCTTTTCTCCTTCACTTTCTATTTGTTATCCTTCATATTTTATCTTTCAATTGTACATTTTCCCCCTCCATTTTCGATTTTGTTTCTCATTTATTCTCCGTTTCCCCTACTCTCTCTCTCTCTCTCTCTCTCTCTCTCTCTCTCTCATTCCACTTCGTTATTGTACAGCCACATATATTGTACTCTTGGTTTTATCACTTTTCTCCAAACTCAATTTAACAACACACCTAATCTAGAGGGCTTCGTTGTCCTCCGAAATTTGTAAATATGATAAATATATGAATAAATGAAGAAGACATGAAAAATAATCAAAGATTTAGGATTAATAGGGACATCTTTTTTGATGGACTTGCTCAAACGGAGGAGTAGGTTTTTCGAAATTTCCTTGCTCATTTTCGAAACTAGTGCGGCGATTTTCGACAGAGTGGACATTTTCCCAACAGCGGATTAACGCTGTGATGTTGAATACGTATGCAATTTGCTATACAGGTATCGGGACGTTATCTTAAATCTAATCTTAAATTTGATACACTGCCCTACGTATATATACCTTAACTCGTTATAAAAATTCATAAAATATGGATTTCCCGAGATGTAATACTCGGGAACAGAAAGCTATAAATGCATTATTATTATTATATTATAATATTATATTATATTACTATTATATTATTATTATTATTATTATTATTATTATTATTATAAACTTTATACTCTAAAAAGTACTTGTATTGCAACGTACATCTCCGATACATTTTGGGTAAGTGGGCTAATTTCATTTCCATTTATTACCTATAAGTGGAAAGGCTATTACCTATAAACTATTACAGTAAGCAAATATTTGTAGCTTTTTAAATTCAAAACTTCACTTTCTAAACCTGCGATCCAAGTTTATCCTTTATTTACTATTTATCAGACATCTTTTTAATTTACAGAATACGCTTTTGTGCTGAAGTAGATGAAAACGACTTTTATGTCATACATCATGAACTTGGACACATACAGTACTACATGGCATATCGCAACCAACCAGTTATATTTCAGGTAAGCGTTTACAAGTTTGAAAAAAATATTTACTGTTTCGTTACTGTATGTCATTGCGGATATGGAGCTCGATACCTGCGTCGAGAGGTTCTTAGTCACATGGGGTACAGCACACCTAGTTCTCATATGGAGAGAATTATGGGAGGTAAATATGAAAAGACAGATGAAAATCAAGATATTACAAAAAGGTTTACGCTTAGTTAATTAATAAATAAGTAAATGAGATTCATCACAATTAGGTAAAAAATAAAATCTTGTATCACTGGCATTAACTGTTTCTAATTATCTAGAGGAGACAAAAAGCCCAAGTTCCTTTCACATTTGGCCCTCCGGCTGTTTGTAGCCACTCGATCATTAGAATAAGTTAACGCCATTGGTTCATAAATAAATATTACAACGTATGAAAATAATTATGTGCAAACAATCATTAAACATTCCTATTTGAAATGCTACAATATAGTCAGAAATAATCAAAATTTTATTCAGTTGTACATACTTTTACTTCATCATATTGTTGAATGTAAATATGTTTTCAAAATAGCAATTACACCTTCACGAAGTTTTATAAAATGGTCCTGCCCGTCTTTTCAATATCATACGTCCTACAACGTATAAAACAACAGGGTTTTTAAATAAAATATTGATTTATCTCAATACAACTGGCACAGACATTGCATTTGTTAACTAAAAATAATTTTTACATTAATCATAAGCAAATATTTAATTTTCAACTTGAATTTAAAAAATACCCTATTCGACCTCTGTCGGCACCACTAAAATTGACATAATTAATTCAACCAGATGATAGGAACATGTCTCCGAATTCAATATATTGAGATTCCTGAGAAATAAAATAAGATAATCCCATAGCATTTGATATTTCACTAAATATTTAATTAAGCGATGCGAAGACCACAACAATGAACAATAGCAAGCTTAAAGCTAGCAACATCTAAACAACAAATCATTACACAACCCGCATATCGTCTTACCAATTGATCTTTGAATTACAAGTGAGGCGATTGCGCACGCTACAGCGCTCTACACTCCGTTACAACGGCATACGGACAGTTTCCTCGTTCGAGAGGGCAACCACTTGGGTCAGCGTGCTCGAGTCGGTCCTCGGGAACCGCAGTTTGAATAACGGTCGCTCCACGCGCAATTTGAGGCGAGCCAAACGAGATCGCCGTTAATTTGCACTCCCAGAAGATGGCTGTTATCTCTACCACACACTCTCCACTCCCCGCTGAGTGGACGCTTTTGTAATTACTGTCGCTTGACCATTGTGATTAACTGAAGGACCAGCCATTGCCCAAGTATTTATCACAATCATCTATTAGAGAGGAAAATAAAATGAATGGGGTCTTCCCCTTCTATCTATTAAATAAAAGGAAAGTAATTTTACCTATATCCGCTCCCCACCCAGTTCTACCACCCACATGCCCTCCCCGCTTTCTTCTAAAATGCCTCACTCCGTCTTATCACGCAGTGCATTGCATTGCTTTGCCACGAGAACAGACATACTACGAAATCTTTATTGTTATCTATACATTTAATACACTAAGAGTTTTCGTTTACAAAGAAATTTGAGTTTGTACTTAATCAAAGGATATAGCCGAATAACGTGATGGAAAGTGCCTCCAAACCAAATGGACAATCGCGATATTCCTATGAACGAGGATAAAAAATGCCGTAGATTACCAAAAAATCAGCCTCATTGGACAATCTGTTCCAGACAAGAGAAACGTGTTTTTCATGTTTTATTGCATGTATTAGACTGAAAAAATTATAAAAATGGGCAAAAACATTTGAATTTGGAGGCATTTTTGTGAACCAATTTTGACGCCACATTCAAATAGAAAAAACTGAAATTGATTTGAAACGTAATAAAGTTAGGAATACTGTCTCAATTCCCCCTAGAATGTGTCTCATAACATTCTATAACATATTTTTTCACATGTTTATCCAATGTGGACGATAGTAAAAACAAACTAAAACTTTTTATCACTTTCAAAATTTGAAATTCTCGCCGAAATGTGATTGGAAAAATGTTTTTACCAATATTTAAACACTTTATAGATAATTTATTGAGAAGTCTTACTTGCCATCGTGATTAACAACTTTTGCTGACAAATATTTGTTTTTTGAGTGAAAAGTTTTTATATTATCGAAATAAAATCATCAAACCCCTTTGTTTTAAGATTTAATGATTGTTTATAATATAAATCAATTACTCGGTTTTAGGTACGAGTATATTAATCATTTATGTATATAATATAAATCAAATTACTCAGTTGTAGTTTATTAATCGTTGACAATTAAGCAATCTGACAATTAATCGTTGTCACTGTCTTCTTCAGTTTTTTCAGTAACTTTTCTACAGTTCTTCCTTTTGGTGATGTAGGCATGTCCCAAGGGTTCAGCTAGTTCTTCGTATTAGTTCCAAACATATTGATTAACTTTCATTAGCTTCCACTTAAAAAATACCAAAAAATGCTGGTGAAATTGAAGCTCCTTATATTCAACTGAGAATCTCACGTAAAAGTGATTAATTCAATTGAAATTCGCACTCGCTAAAAAAACTCACCACATTTAACTGAACTTATTCTCGAATAAATTGCAGAGAGTGACCACTTAAATATTCCATCCGTCCAATGCGCCCTTGTACTCCTTATTCTACGCCCTTAGGTTGTACTTCATTCTCACTCTTCTCTACTAGTTGAGATTAGGTTTCCGTGCTAAGCTTACTTCTCTCGAGATGACTGGGATATTGCAGAAAATGTTTAGTTTTAAACGCAACACATCATTTGTACGGGAATCGAACTGTTGGAAATGAACAATTACTAACGATCTTCAAAGCGCACAAAACATGTTGGACGGTTTACGAAAATGACGAAAACTAGCGGCTGTGTAGACTCCTTACCTACTCAATCGCGAAACAGTTGCTGCAAATGATATATTTCTCCAATCACTCCATCAAGACCTCAATTCCACTAAAATCAAGAATGTCTATGAAGTAGGATCTTATTTCAAGCAAACATTCATTGCTCGAGGATATTGAAACGGCATACAACCATTAAAGTTTGGCGCCTTTTTTTGGGAAATGGATAAAACGGGTTAAATGTACGCATAACACATTTCCATTTATTCAAAGTGTAATAACTAAGGAACTGAGTCTCTATTATACTTTACATTAATTACTTTGTTTTTTTTTCTTTTGAATTGTTAACCTAGAGTTATGAATTGAATATACGACTGAATGTGGTTGACTAAATAGTTCACGAACTATGCAATTGCCAAATATTTTGAGTTTTCTTTACACGTGGATAACCACGATGGTTATACCATCAACCGATATTAATCAATGGCGTAGCGGCAGGCGTCTTCAAGAACAGTGAGACCTCTGAAGTGCTCGACCAGGAGTGGTAGGTGTGTCTGGGCACTTTTACTTTTTCGCGAAAAATCGAATAACGGCAAAATGTCCGCCCGTCCGCCCGCCCGTCCGCCCGTCCGCCCGTCCGCCCGTCCGCCCGTCCGCCCGTCCGCCCGTCCGCCCGTCCGCCCGTCCGCCCGTCCGCCCGTCCGCCCGTCCGCCCGTCCGCCCGTCCGCCCGTCCGCCCGTCCGCCCGTCCGCCCGTCCGCCCGTCCGCCCGTCCGCCCGTCCGCCCGTCCGCCCGTCCGCCCGTCCGCCCGTCCGCCCGTCCGCCCGTCCGCCCGTCCGCCCGTCCGCCCGTCCGCCCGTCCGCCCGTCCGCCCGTCCGCCCGTCCGCCCGTCCGCCCGTCCGCCCGTCCGCCCGTCCGCCCGTCCGCCCGTCCGCCCGTCCGCCCGTCCGCCCGTCCGCCCGTCCGCCCGTCCGCCCGTCCGCCCGTCCGCCCGTCCGCCCGTCCGCCCGTCCGCCCGTCCGCCCGTCCGCCCGTCCGCCCGTCCGCCCGTCCGCCCGTCCGCCCGTCCGCCCGTCCGCCCGTCCGCACGTCCGCACGTCCGCACGTCCGCACGTCCGCACGTCGTGTCTACAAGACGTTGCCTCTGTGCAGCTTTCGAGGTCGTGACTTATTCGATGCCGTGGAGGCACCTCCCGCCGGTCGTTCCTACTTCTCGAGGCTCGCAACGGAATCCAATGCCCGGGATTCTGGCCGCCCCTGACTCTACTTACAGGACAAATGACCTTAGCAGAAGACGCGCTTGGAAACGATCTATACTGATACAAGTGAATATAACGACATGTAACAGACAGCAATACCACAAAAAGTAGTGGATAAATAGATATGCAATTTTTACAGGCTCCTCATCAGGTTTGTCTCAGCGTTCTGGCAAAGTCTGTAAAAAGATTAACACAATAAAAATTCAGAAAATAAATTATTTAAATTCTAATATGTGCACCACAATCTGTATTTCTCGCTAAGAGCACGTGGTTCCTATTCCTCCAGAGGCCAGTAGCGGTGCAGCAGAACTGATACTTTATTGATTCGATAGAAGTCAGTAGCAGTGCTTATAAAAAAATTTAATGTAATAGGAATGTAATGTAAAATGAAATAAAAATTATAGCATTTTCCTAAAATTTGTACCAATTCGTTTAAAAATGATTATTTAAACAAATTCATTTGCATTGATCTCTCATCTTTCACACGGATTGGTTATGAGGAACACCCGGGCAACGCCGGATAATGTATTTTGCTAGTTTAATGTACGAGTAATTCCGCCCGAGGATAAGGGCCACGTTGTAGGGCAGAGAATGGTGGTGTTGCAGGACGGGGCCAACTCGGCCTTCCAGGAGGCCGTGGGGGACGCCGTGACGTTGGGCGTGTGGACCCCGCAACACCTGCTGCGCCTGGGGCTCGTCAACGACTCCGTCTCTCCGGAAGGTGAGGCTTTTTCGAAAAAAACAACAAATTTTTTTGGAAAAAAATCGGTTTTTTAATTAATTATACTCATTTTCTTAAAAAACATCGTCGATTATCTCTACATTTAAAGTGTATTAATCTTTGGTTGATGGAATGGAAAAATCTTTTTAAATTTGGTCATTGGAAATATACCACGGTGCATTTAAAGCCCAACGGAGGAATTTATTTTGGATTATTTGAATTTTCTTTTTTTACGTTAGTTTGGGCCGGAGAGGCTCGTTCACAAATGCATGTCCAGTAAGATTTTACCCGTAAACGCGAAACCTAGGTTGTACGGAGGGGAAAATACTTAACCGCGTTAACAGGCCATCCCATAAGGAGATATTCGGCCACCATAGCATCCCGCTGTGCACTACCTGCGCATGTAGGATCTGAGAGTCGCTAATAACGGGGCGAGAAAAACGTGACGTCTCGAGACAGGATTTTGCATTTAGACGTTATGATAAAATAGCTATTAAGGACATTCTGACTATACAGAGCAAATGATCAACCGGGTCCAAGTTATTAGTTGTATCGGCACACTTTTCATGGAACCACCTCCTTATAAGAAAACAAATCATAAACTAAATAAGAATATATCTTCCCTTGTAGTACGTATCCACCACATTTAGCTGCAACTTTGATTGTCCTTTACGGCCGCTAGTCGTTCAGAGCACGACTATTTGCTCCTCTGTTCGCAGAAAGTTGATGTAATAGATCATTAGTGAACACCATTAGACCGATACCACAAATAACGGACTCAGTTAAATATAACTTCAACACTGTCCGTTATGTCCACTATTTGGGCCTAATAAAGTTAATAACCACAAGTGGCATGCAGTAGCAAAAACGCTGCTGAATCACACAAAATCATTTTCAAGAAGTAGCTCGCATATTGGTCAAAAACAACGAAGAAAATACATTCTTATAACTCTGTAGCAAATATTAAACATTTTAATCAAAACAGTCTTCACAATTACTGCAATAACATAGTGTAGTGTGGTGTAGTGTAGTATAGTATACACACGAATACATAGTTCAACAGTTCTTTACATACCCACCAAGAATAAAAGGAGTTGCTGTTCCGCAAAGCAAAACATGAGAAGCAGATATTCAATAACGGGTGGCCTCTTTCATGGAGCCTTGCTGTTGCATGACAGTTGCTGTGTCTTAAGCAGTGATGCAGTGAGAATTCAGTCGGTATGTAAAGAGTGAGAATAAAAAGTGGAATAACACAATCAAATATTTGAATTTTTCAGTGAAAATCGAAACTTTTGTTTTCTTGGATTTTCCTTTAGTTCGAGGGTCTATAACAAAACACCACACCGCTCACAGATGAGCGAGGTTAAATAATTTTCTTTGAATTCCTTCGTGCATTGAATTGGTTGATTGATTGATTGATACCGAGCGCGCGCCAGCCGAGACAAGCTCCAAGCTCCCGACTTTTCTCATGACATGCCATTGATGCCCCGAGCTGCCGAAGATGCGCGCAGTGCAAATCAACAGTGCTTCACCGCTGATGACACCATCCACCGGCAAAGGTGACTCAAGGCGTAAAATGGTATCACTGCAGTGCCTCTGGCAGAGAGGTCCTGGGGCTCTACTCCCGACTGTGGCAGAGTTTTCGACACTAGCTACTCAGCAAGGATGAATTTAGCCGCAGCGCCGTCTGGAGGAGTATTCTAGCGGCCGGCTGCTCAGATCGGTAGTTTTACAGGATTTCTCCGACCAACACCAGGTGAATGAAGGAGCAGTATCCTCTGAAACGTGCCACGGACCGCGCGCTATCTTTCCTTCCGATTCCTTGTCCTTTCGTTACCCCCTTACTTCCACACACTTACACTCGCATGCACTACATCAGCATACGTATCAGGAGACCAGTCGGGAGCTTAGAACTTGTCCCCAGGGGGCGGTGTCTCGTTGGTGGGAGATACCCGTTTGGGGAAAATCCCGGGAAGCCGACGTAGGTCGGTGCCGAATCCCGCGAGCCAGAGGGGAAAGTAACCACCACCTCCCGCGATAAAACATGCACTTCTATTACGGAACTAATGACCTTACCAGTTGAGGTGCCCGGAATTGCCAAGGAATGAATGAATTTCCTCCTGTGCGCGTGCGTGTTGGTGCAGCGCTGGGGGCGCAGCTGCACTTCTATTACGGAACTAATGACCTTGGCAGTTGAGGTGCCCGGAATTGCGAATGAATGAATGAATTAATTAATGAATTGCCTCCTGTGCGCGCGCTTGTTGGTGCAGTGCTGGGCGCGCAGCTGCTGGTGCGGCAGGCGCTGCGCCAACTGCCGCAGCTGACGTTCGCGCTGGCGCTGGAGGAGTGGCGCTGGGGCGTGTTCGCGGGGGAGGTGCCGCCCGACCGCTACAACGGCGCGTGGTGGGCGCTGCGTCGCAGCCTGCAGGGCGTGTGCCCGCCCGCGCGCCGCGACGAGGCCGACTTCGACCCCGCCGCCAAGTTCCACGTGCCCGACAACACGCCCTACATACGGTACACGGACGATTATTTTTGCACGATATCAGACAGCAAACTCCCGCAAAACTGCACGCCACACTCCCGCAAAACTGCACGCCACACTCCCGCAAAACTGCACGCCACACTCCCGCAAAACTGCACGCCACACTCCCGCAAAACTGCACGCCACACTCCCGCAAAACTGCACGCCACACTCCCGCAAAACTGCACGCCACACTCCCGCAAAACTGCACGCCACACTCCCACAAGGCAGCTTACCAGAAGTGTGGTAACGTTTTTTGTTATTTACACATTTGTCAGAATACAGCAACTATGAATTTTTTTCTTATTAATTGTGTTAAATTCTGGAGAAACCTCTTGCGCCTGCTTTGGTTAAGAGTCTTTGATGTCATGGCTAAAATATTAGTTAGGGAGAGGTTGCAATATTTTGATATTTTGTAATATTTACCAATCATGTGAGTTAACAAGAAAGCAACAGGCGCTGGGTGGCAATTTTCTTCTGCAATGGGTGATAGAAAAAAAAGATTTTATACGGATGGGCGCATTTAGAGTTTTCCCGCAAAGGTTTATTTTGAATATTTTTCGTACATTTGAAGACCTCAGCTTAGATTTGAATATCAGAAATAACATTCGTAACTTCTACCCTACTAAAACGTCATCTGTTTCTTGATAAAAGCTAAAAAAAGAAACTTTGGAGGTACTAAAACGTTCAAATCTGTTATTTTTTAAAGTTAAACAAATAAAACCCAAAATTCAAGTAGGAATTAATTCTAAAATATGCGCTTGAATGCGGGGTGCGTTGGGTGCCGCAGGTACTTCCTGAGCGGGCTGCTGCAGGTGCAGATGTTCAAGGCGCTGTGCGAGATCGCCGTGCTGGGCGGCGTGGGCCGCGGGCCGCTGCCCTTCCCGCTACACCAGTGCGACATCTACGGCTCCCAGCGCGCCGGCCGCAAGCTCAGGTGCTCCCCTCCCCTCCCCTCCCCTCCCCGCCCCGCCCCGCCCCGCCCCGCCCCGCTCCGCTTCTTGGCCCGTGCGTCCGTTCCAACACACGTCTTTTTCCTAGGGGTTTTCCAGTCGACAGCCGGTTACCCTTAACGTCCAGATGGGAGGCATATTCGACACACATTTGCGGGCTCTTCCCATCTGGGGTCAGTAGAACGCGAGGTCCTCCGTGATACCACGTACATGAGAGAAGAGAGACGCATCCATGCTCAAGGCACGACTCGAACCAGCGACCTTTCAAAACGAAACGCTGATTCAGTGCACGCTCTTGGCCATCTCGGCCATTCAGGTCGTTCCGTCAGAATTTGACACTAGTAATTCCCGTAATACGAGGCGTATCAAAAAAGTAAACTTTCTTATAATGTCAACGAAAAGAAGACTCAATTACATAGAACACTTTATTTTAGCAGATACAGCACATATATATTTACTTAATCTCAATCAGAATTGAGACATTTGTCATAGCGCGGGATCAACACTTGTATTCCTGTGTAGCACAGTGTAGTTAGACAGCCACAGTGGTTGAGCGTCATTACCATACGCGTAATGCTGACTTGTGAGGTATTTCTTGAGATGAAAGAAAATATAGAAACTGCTGGAGGACGAGATTAAGGTTATAGGGTGGAGGGTTATAAGCCTTTTACCGTATCGGCAGCGTATAAGCGACTGGCAGTTCTCTCACCATGTGCTTTGGTGCTTCAAGTGACCTATTCAGCTTGCGATGATTTGTTTACTTTTTCATACTCACAGTTCAGCGTTCAGCCGCTCATCTGATTCACACGAAGTCGCGGAGACGATAAGGTTCAGCAGTGGGGAAGGTTATGAATATATGAAGTCATGTCGTCGCCTGTCAGTAAGTGTTAATGTTTTGTGATATAATTTATCTGTCATGTAGGTGGTGCCATGAGAGTAGTAATGAGTGGCAACAGCGCTTCGAACTTTCAAAGTCGCTTATACGCTGCCGGTACTGTAGTGAAATTTCTGCAGATGTTCAGTAAAGAGTTATCGTTCTTTGCGCCTCCCAATTCTTTCAATTCAGAAATGCGCGCTTCTCTAGGTTTGTTTCCGGACAAGATAGGTTTTTACCTTTAGCGTCATTACTATAGGCAACGTCTTTGGTGCAACAAAAATAGTCAACGAACCTCTGACTAGTAACGAAGCATTTATGAACCATATGACACTGAAAACAGTTCACATCACTATTAGAAAATGCTGATGTACATTATTACATACTCAATGACAACTTTAGAATTTCATTGAAAGGTTTAGGTATTAATGCCATAAGTCACGGGTATCCCGCCGCTATTTGCAAATGTTAATGTCTCGATTTTGATGCAAGTGTGGTTTATTTGTTACTATTCTAGGGCCTTTACCGGCCGAAAGCCAGTTACCCTTTTACGTCTCGACGGGACGCAACACACTAGTCACCAACACACACCACACACCACACAACACCCAACACCCAACACACCAACACACGGTCTCCTGCGTTCCGCGAGGCCCTCCGCGTCAACACATACATGGGAGACAAGGGACAGACCACCTTGCTCAAAGCGGGACTCGAACCCGCGCTCCTTCGAACCGAAGCGCTGAGTCGGAACACGGTCTTAGTCACCTCGGCCATCCAAGTCAGGTACTATACAATAATTGTTCGTATTTATGAAAGAGTTGTGGAAGATAATATGAGACGCACTTGGACCAAAATCGAGCTGTCAACATTCACGAATAGCAGGAGGCTGCTTGGGCGCACGTTGCCCCTTCAACGGGCGTTGTGATGGGCGCAGGGAGATGATGTCGCTGGGCGCCAGCCGCCACTGGACAGACGCCCTCTTCACGCTGACCGGCACCAGGGAGCTGTCGGCGGAGCCGCTGCTCGAGTACTTCGCGCCGCTGGTGCCCTGGCTGCGGGCCCAGCTGCGCCTGCACAACGCCTCGCTCGGCTGGGGGGACTGCCCCCACGACTACTAACGAGACGGCGAAGCCGCGCCGGGGATCTGTCAGGAAATTTCGCGAGCGTTCAGCCTAAAATTTCGTGAGAGTTCAGCCTAAACCTTCGTGAGCGTTCAGCCTAAACCTTCGTGAGCGTTCAGCCTAAACCTTCGTGAGCGTTCAGCCTAAACCTTCGTGAGCGTTCAGCCTAAAATTTCGTGAGCGTTCAACCTAAAATTTCGCGAGCGTTCAGCCTAAAATTTCGTGAGCGTTCAACTTAAAACTTCGTGAGCGTTCAGTCTCTTAAAATTTCGCGTGCGTTCAGCGTCTTAAAATTTCGCGATCGTTCAGCGTCTTAAAATTTCGCGAGCGTTCAGCTTTTTGGGGACGGAGGGGTATGGGGAGATGGTACCATAAAATGGGTCAAATTATTTTTGTTTTTTGATAAACAAATAGTTCAAATCTAGCTCTTTCCAAATATATTAACATTTTTATTTCTGGGCGTCTGGAATTCCTTTAATTTTTATCGTGGTGCACATGAGCCGCGCCCCCTTTTTTGACACAGAATGTAATTAAAGTTAGTTTTAAAAAAATGTACGCATACGGAGTTGTTAATGAATTACTGAAACATGTTCTTGTTCTTACGTTGGTAGGATTTGTCTTTCCCGCAGAAGGAAATAATCCACAATACAGAGCGGTGGCAAGTACTGCCTTTTCAAATGGCGTTTGCCGAAAAAAGTACTTATTTTGAAATGAATATAACTTTTCTCAGAAACTATTATTCACAATTTATTAAAATTTACATGATAATTCTTTGTAGTACTGGTAATAAATTGACATTTTTAGCTAAACATTCTTAAATAATAAAAATAATGCTTGCCCAAAAATGCTGAAAAAATTAGGGCAGATGTTATAGTTGAAAAAAATACTAATTATTATTTAATCAACTCTAAAACTGTCAATATAACAAAGTTTGTACCCTTAAGGGTGGGAAATATTAAAATTTTGGCGTTAACCTATTTTTCCTAGAAAAGGTACAACAATAGCAGCAAATTTAACATGAGGTATACATGGTACCCTCTCCCCTTAATGCAACGGCGACTAATACATCAAGGTCAATGGAGACTGATGAAAACGATATTTTCTCAAAATATTTTTTCTGATGTTAAGTTTTTGTTAAATCAAGTTAAAAAAATTATTTACGATATCCAAGTTTTCATAAAAAAAAATCAGTTCAAAGTTTCAAAATCTGTACATCAAACTGCAGTGTGCCAGGAAAGTCTCCCCGCATTGGGCCGAGTCGTGGAATTCTATTAAAAATTGAATTTACGTTGGTAGCAACCAACTCTCTGGAGAACAATTGAAGGGGACAACACTTGCAGCATCTGATATGATTGAGGCGAGTAAGCAATTTACCGTTTCAAACTACAGGTAGAGCTACCAACATTATTTCTCTTGCAAGCACTCTCACCAACAGGGTACTAATACGGAAAGCCTTTCCTGGAGCGCTATATAAATAATTATTTAAACTATATGAAGCGAAACAGTATTTTTAATTAATTAAATATCTTATTTTAACGATGTATTGACAAGTACGCAAAAGTTTCTAAAAAAACTTGATGAAATTTCATGTAAGGTACTTTTGTCTCAAAGTGTATTTATGTATACATGAAGAAAATTCAACAATCGATAATTAAATGTTTCATAAACAAATAAATATATTCTTCTTTGTATTCTTTCACACATCCAGTATATAAATGTATTAAATGAGACGTTTTGTGGAGAAATTCAACCGCAGAAACATTTCTCTGGTGATATTGTACTTTACGTCGGAATTGTCAGAATGCATTGGAATTTCACCCACATATTTTCTAGAACATTATTCTAAAGTTATCATTTCATAATGCAGTTGCGTCATGTGAAAGAAAACCATCCTTCTCTGCTTATTAAAATACCCAGCACTGCTCAACTATATCAACATTGTTTAAAAAATTTAAGGTCACATCAACAGCTAGGCCATTAGCGCCCACAATATATTAACGATGTGTTTAACGGAATGATGTGATAAGGTGATGGTGAAAGGAGAAAGGACAAACACAAATACAACAATGCCCGAGGCGGAACTTGAACCCGCGATCCTTCAGTTCTAAATCGCTACGGCACTACTGCCTTAAAGGTCTCGGCCATTCAAACAACTATATCAACCTTGTTCGTTGTAAAATATCAGGAATAGCGACTGTCACTATCTTTCTAATTTCATTGACTTTCCATAAACTGAAGAGAGATTGTCTTAAAAATTTGTAGCTTGCTATGTTACCAATGGAAATTTTCATATTTCAGTGTTTTAGAAGTTATTGAACTTGCTAAAATGAAGTTCCATGAGGTGTCAAATTGGAATATTATCTACAATATGTTCCGTGTCGGGGGTACATGTTTGAACACATTTCCACTGTCCACGCATTAGACAGCAACAGCATCACTTTTCTACCATCATGGGTACAGCATGTATAAAGCTTATGAATGCAATTGCGTGGCTTGTGAATACATTAACTATCATATAGAAAAAAATATAAACAATAACACACATTCTTCTGAATTCATTCATGTCTACAACATGCCTTGCTACTAATACTAGTAGTACTACTAGGGAACTATCTTTCTCAAATCATTTGTAACAGATACACGTAATAATTTGTTACTACAGCATGAAAATGGCAACTGTCGATTTAATTTATACAAAGTAATAATAATTAACCCAAAATAATGAACAATATGTAAAGTTTTTCATATCAGCTATTAACGGAAAAAAAATTTAGAAAACCTTTTTCTTCTCTTACCAGCAAGATGGAGAAAATTGCAATGTTGGTGAATTGGCCAATTACATTAATAACTTTCGCACACCAAGCACTAACGTCCATATATTAGTCCTTTATTCAAAACTAATTACATATGATTATGGCGTTCTGTTTTCCTCCTTCCTTGTTCTAAAATCGTGGTCGAGATCACCTCACGCGACCATGGAAACCTGATTCAAACGAGATGCTCTTATTCCCCACACCAAGTATTTAAGAAGACGGACGCTGTCTTTCAGTTTCCATTTGAGGTCTGAACTACTCAGTGAATGTTCAGTGCTAAAAAACTGAAGTAGAGGAATACGCAGGTTCACGCGCTGCGGGGGCGACTTACAGTTGTAAGTACTGTAACATTTTTTTATTGTTACCATTTTTATTCATTATTGCACATGTGTGGGTCTCTAGGATGGCTCCTGGGCAGCGTACTAGCTGCCCGTAGTGTGGTCCCGGGTTCGATTGCGATGGCTGGCAAAGTCGGACTGTCTTGTCCTTTGCATCGACAGCTGGAAGCGGACCTTAGTCGATCAGCGCACATTGGGACAGAAAGGGGCAAAACCTGGCCAAAACCCCAACAACAAAATAACTTGTGCACCCTTTACAAGTCGCTCTCCCGAAAGAGCAATGCACATCCCTTTATAAAATGTAAATATAAACGATTTAACCCTCCTGGTTCTAGTGTGACATGTCTATAAAATTGAGCTCATTCTGCTGGAAGTTTCCTAGCCAGCGTGGTGTCTTTTGGACAGTAAATATTTAGCGGTCAGAGCATCAATATACGAAAAGTCAGAATCTAGACTTTGGTCAATGTAGTCATGTAAGTAAGTACTTTTATGCGTTAATTTGATATTTTGCTAAAAAAATTCCCTTATTGTTAAATTCCATTATATCTTAACGTGTCAAATACCCTGATATTTGGGTAAGTTCAGTTTTGGACAGGGGTGAAAGTACACTGTTCCCAAACGAGACTTACTGCAAAACATTCTTCATAATGTGTAGAATATGGGGCAATAAACTGATACCAGAGCAAAAGAGCGCTAACAATATTTTTTTTGTGATAATTTACCACGCAACATTCAAGAGAAGACGTGAAAATGAACTAGTATGTGTCTCCTAGCCGCTCTTGTTCATAGTCAATTGTTTACTAATACTGTTAGTAAGTAGGGTATTTAATAGTTAATCCAATGTTCTTTGCCTTCTTACTTCTCGCTACATCTTACGCAGTAGAGGGAAAGTTACGTGAAGCTGCGCGAAAAACGGCAAATTTTCGGCAGAAAAACTCATAATGTGATCAGTGATATTTTGACTTTCATTATACCAACCAATCTGTGGTATATATTTCCAAACGTCTTCTAGACCGCAGGGGGTCTATACCGACCCCTTTGGAAACCTTCGCCTTAGGGCGTATTAGCAAATGATCATTGAGGCTTTGCTTTTCAAAGTATCGAATCTTTGATGAAGGTATATTTGGGAAGAGTGCTTATTGTTTCTTGCTCGATAACCTACTCGCGTCGAAGTGGAGACAAACCAAGGAGGACGAAGGCTCATTTTAAAGGTGGTTAAAGGGCATAACGAGAGGGCTATTGCAGACAACGGTACTTCACCTCTTTGTAAGGCGTCTTTAACCGTCATGATCAATATCTTCATTCAGTCTTATATTGCTGGAAGACTTCTGCATAAACTGAATTGTCAGTCGTTGGTAGAATGATGAATATTTGTAAAGATAAAGTTCGTGTTAATTTAGACGGCACTCCGCGGCTTGAATATTCCAAAACAAAAGGTTTCCGATGTCTGGAAGGGTTAAAAGGAAGTTTCTGTGTGTCATTGCTAAATTTATTTTGTGCGCAAGAAGATTATTGGCCCGAACCATTCCAATATATATTAACCTGAAACCGATTCTTGCAGACGAAATAAATTTTGCCAGAAACACCCAATTTTACTTGATTCAGGCAATGTCAGTACCAAAAACAATCAATTCTGATCAAAATATTAACCGGATATTTGGTTTGTTGTGTTCTTGGTGAGAATAAGATAATTTTTAAAATTATTCTTCAAAGAAAATCACAGATTATAATCCTTGCACGTAAATTGATATACTAAATTTCATATCTGACAATTTATTTCTCGGCTCTTACACTGTGATTTCATGAAGCGGAACGTTCTCTAAGAACGTTGCTGAGTAGGTACGTATGTGCTAGGTTAAGTGAAACTGCAGAGCATTATTTATTACAATCTTCGTGTCACGGTTTGTTTGAAACTTTTGAAGCCTGGTTCCAGTTTGAAGGGATTGTCACCTTTAAAACGATGATTTACAAAGTTTACACATGACCATCTAGTTACAATCATGCCGGAATTTAATGTATTTTGTCTGGTTTATGATTACATTCCCAAAGTCCCAGAGGTAACTAAGCAGGATGTGAGCGTTACCCTTAATAATTTCCTTTTTCAAATAATTTATTGTCTTTCTGTTCAACATACACATTTTTCAGGGTTGTGAATAGAAATGTGTATATATATATATATATATATATATATATATATATATATATATATATATATATATATATATATATAAACTTTTGGTTTATTTCGTATCAGTGGGTGCCCTTAATGGGTTTAATTTATTTTAATAATTTAAATTGTTTTGGAAGTAAATTGATAATACAGAGAATGATCGCTGATATAGTTATTCGATGATGGTCATATCATTTGAAGTCGATTTTCTGCTATTCTATGGTGGTTTGAATCTGTCTTTAGGGAAGTGAGAGTTGATGCGAAGGTTCGGTTCTGCTCTGCGTCCAAGGTTGAATGTGGAGGCGTTGGGAGACGAGGGGAGTGATGTGAAGAAGTCTTCGGACTGTTTGGTGATGTGCTCTTTTATTGTCGGAATTTGCAGTTCAAATTTCTACGTTCAGGTTAGAGGTCTTGGTCTTAAAAGCACTGCCTATCTGTACGAGAGAATTGTTATCTTATAGAGACTCATTCCGATTATTTCTAAATTCAATAAATAACTGAATGATTTAATATCATGAAACTAACGAAAAAAAGGCCATTCGCCATTCAAACATATTCCGACCACTTAGCAAATATGTTTATATTTGTTAGAATTTAGTAAGTAATCAAATAGTAACAAGTAGTAAAGAATATAAACATAATACAATTGTCGGTTACTTGATAGAAAAAATCTGACAAATGTACTATTGTCTTATGAATCCACTCTTCGCCGCCTCGCGCCGCTTCGCTTGTGCGTGTACACCCCTTTGTGGATTTCAAGGAGAAATGAGTGTGGAGTAAGGGAAGTTGCCCGTGCCTGTAGAAGCGACGGGCTTCCCGGGCGGGTTCACAGCTCGTGCGGGCCTGCTTTAGAAACGCCTTTTAGTATTGGAATAACTGTGATCCTCTGTTTACAGAGTCATTCCAGCTCTGTCCGGCTGTCCTCTGTTCCAGCTCAGTCATTCTAGCTCTGTCCTGATATTTCGTTATTTTTTTCGATCTTCTGCCAGTCTGTTCTTATAACTCTTGGAATCGATAGTAGTTACGACCACGTGTCACTTCTGCGTCTCTTCAACGAGGGTGAGGTCTGGCATGTTATGATCCAAGCGATGTTATAACTGGATTTTCAAATCCCCGATTATTTTACCGTTGTAGTTGCCGAATGACTTGTTCTGCATGTGCCACTCACTGGCCATTGTGTCGTGGCGTTTTTTAACGGGGTCCAATTTCCCTTTACGAAATTCTGCGCACGCGTCGCAGCGGACGCGCAAGTATGCAAGCAAAACGTGCATCACATCACTCGGAGTGAAATATAGAAATAGAAGTGCACAGCAATTTGAAAATCACAGGTTTAGTATTTTTAATAACTTTTGAGAAGCGATTATCATGAGTTATCATGAGTTATTATTATTACTATTATTATTACTATTATTATTACTATTATTATTACTATTATTATTACTATTATTATTACTATTATTATTACTATTATTATTACTATTATTATTACTATTATTACCATTATTATTACCATTATTATTATCAGCACCATCCTTTTATACCACTTACACATATCGACCAGTCTGGAGCTTTTTACTTAGTTAAGTGACAGCTAATGTGGTTTGCGCTTTAAATATAGAATTCCAGGGGGCGGTGACCTCGCATCGCCTGGTGTGGAGAGATTGCCAAACTCATCACTGATGCACGTGCAGTGCATTGGAATAAAGTGAACCAGTTATATGGCACCGCGTTCGACCGGTCTCATTACCCGAACGACAACCCTGAGTCGGGAAGCAAGCCTCTTGCAGACCGTATCGTAGAAGAGATAATTGATGGGAAATAAAATATTAGTCTTCTATTTTTTATTTTCCAAGACTTTATTTACAATAGTCTTGTTGTGCGTAAATACAAGACCGCCAGCGGTTGGAAAACTGTTTTCAGCACTTATGAAATTCATTTTTCTGAGTTGCCTCCAGTAACACGGCTGAAGCTTTCTGGATATCTTTTATAGTGACGAAACTCTTTCCTTCAATTGACAATTTCAGTTTCGGAAGAAGCTAAAGCCAGAAGTCGCATGGAACCAAATCTAGTGAATATAGGATTCATCGTTCACCATGACACTCTTTTTGGCTAAGAAATTGCGTGGGTATTTGCTTTTGTGAGTTGGTCAGACACACCGTGTTCCTTGTTGGCAGTATTACCGTAGAATTCGTCAGTGATTTTAGACATTCCAGCCAACTTCTCAGCGAGACTGGCAAACGCAGACCGATCATTATGAAGGAGATTCAACTTCTTTCTGAACATTTTTTCGACTCGAATTTGCGATGATCTTGGGCATGTATTACTTTATTACTTTCGCTCCATTTCAAACAGAACTTAGTCACACGTTGCTCTATTGCTCATTTCTTGACTGACGTTCAAAAGGGTACTGTAAATGTTTCTATTATATTGAGCAAACCAGTGATACTCCCGCTTTAAATATGGTATAGAAAATAGATGAAGTAACACTCTAGTTAATATATTTATCCATCCTAGGTTGGCGCGACGGTTACTAAGGAACATTGCTTATTACAAGTTTATTGGCGGTTCATGGTACTTGTATCATTTATAGGCGATTACAGTAACGACCTATGAGACTGATAAGCTGTAATAAACCCTCTAGCTACATGCAGAGTGAAGCCCAACATAAAATGTGGACCCTAAAAATTGGATAGCAGAGATATCTGTCGCATGATAACTGTGAACTAACTGAACAAAGAACTGAAACTAAAGCGAACTGCTCGTGATCTCATATTCTTCTCGCATAATAGTAATATACGGAGGAGAACATTAGTTCACAAAAAACTACAACTAATAAATAGCTTGCAATTTCATTGGGGAAGCTTTTGGGCATTGAACTGAACATAGAGCAGGGACTTCCACTATTCCTATAGAGTTCTTGTGTCATTTTGTACAACTTTATTCAGAAGAGCCGATGTGTATGTTTATATCGTCTTAAGCGCATCCAAGAGGAAAATATGAAAATGAACTTTAAATGGGCCAATTTGTCATAAATAATTGAAATATTGTTGTAAAAACATTTGTGTTGCATAAATATGAATATTATATTCTTTATTCATTTTAATGTGAGAGAGTGACTTCATTCCTTCGTTTTCACGGATACCACCAGTAAGATTAATGCAATTAAATTCATTCTTTAAGGTTATATTATATGTTACGTTTTGGGAGATTTAGAGATTAACAGGTCAAACCCGGAAATCACAACACAGTGGTATTTTAATAAAGACCATTTTCACGATATTTTGATTTTTTTAATCATATATCTTGTCATCCCCGCAATTTGGAAGCGCAATCGAATTTGAATGAATAGTTAAATTCATATTTATCTAGTAGTAGTCTACTTATTTAAGTTTGAGATCCATTTGTAAATTTGCTGGTACTTAAACACAAATTGCATGCGACTTGCAGCTGCAGAACACGAGTACTCGTTGAGTCTTCCGCCCCAGCTTCTTGCACTATAAACTGGGTTACTTTGCAAGACCATTAGTTTACACTTGTTTTGCTCGTCGTGCATCTTTCCAGTATATAAGAAAAAGGAGAGAGGCTTTCCTTATCGAATCTGCACTCCTCAGTCGACATGCTCTGCACACGATGGGGAACTGCGGGCTACTGGAGGGTTCTGCTGTTGCTATCCCTCGCTATAATGGGTGTCTTTTCTGCAGAGAAGACCTACTTTCGTACGTAAAGGATGTGAACATTTGTTTTATGATTACTTTTGCATAGTTGGGATTAGACTGATATATTACAGAATTCGGTGTTTAGGATTTGCTTGCTTATTATCAAAATATTAGAACATTACCATTATTCATAATTACATATTGTAAATAAATGCTCGAACATTTCTTTTCAAAACTCACTCGATAATATTTTCTCATTAAAAATGTTTAACTGATAATTAAACACGAAATTGAATCACTATATTTTGCACATAATGTTAAAAATCACGAAGAATTTGTAAACGTTGAAAGTATTTCTAAACAATACTTTAGGAATACATTTTTTAAATTTATTTTACATATATATTCATAATTGTTTAATTTTTATGAACCACTAATTCTAAAACACAGGCGGCTTTTTGGAGATTGATCACCTTTTTTGACATTATTCACTTAGAATATAGTGATAGGGCGAACAATTCAGGCACATTATGATCAGATTTCACTTGAAGCAAATGTCACAGTGATGAAATTATTTAAGTAAATATATTGAAATTCCTTTTGTTCTAATCCTAAATAATATAAAAGTCCTTTTTTGTAGCTTTAGGTGTGAAAATATGCAGTGTTAAAGACTCAAATCTCAACACTTGCTTCACTAACTCAGCAAACAGAATGCTGAAATATCTCGTTAAAGGTAAGTTTTATACTTTTAAAAATACTCAATACAGAGAAACAATGTAATGTTGCAAAAGTTCTATGTACGTATTTAGATGAAAATATACTTTTGGGGATCACTGGTCCTCGGATCTCTTATTGGTGAAATCGTAATCTAATTTCTGTAGGCGAATGGCACATCCCAAAATGGCAAACATTCCTTATCTTACTACCCTAGTTTGACGTTAAGAAGATAAAAACATTTCTTTCGTGAAAAATACGATCGACTTTCCGTGCGTCTGTTTTAAAACTTCAAGTCCTTTAAGAAAAGGTAGTACACAACGTATTTCTAGCTATTTAATACCGGTGTTTTCAGGTACTTTACTGAAGTGGAAACCTCTATGAATAGACAGCGAACGGAAAATGGCATGATATATGCATATATGCAGCATAAATCGTACACCAGTTGATTCTATGGGCAGCGACCCTAATTTTTTTTATGGAACCGATTTACATTTCCGTAAGACCCCAGAAAATAATCAGTCTTAAGCGGTCACTTGACCTCGCTGTCAGTCGTCAGGCACATTCGAAGATTAACTTGTAAGATGCATAATAACTTGCTGACGAGTTTGCCAGTTTGACTGATAACGCTACGGAAAGCGGAAGAGCAGTGGATATTGTTATTCAGTAATGTTGTGCACCGCTGGTAAGCAATGCAAGATTAGGTCAAACAGGGATATCGAGAGCGCTTATTTTACAAAGTGTTTGTGTTTCAGATATTAATAAATTATTTTGATGCTCTCAAATTTTCTTATGGTGGGATCTACAGCATCAAGTCGACAAATGAGACGGAACAACCCGTAATTTGAAAAAGAAAAGTGGAAACACCATATATCCATTGATTTTGTTTAAGAGTTGTTCGAGTGTGCTTTAGAAAGATTCAGGTATAATGTACAAAAAAAGTGTTTAAAATGCAATAACAAGCACACCAACTTCATTAAAAATACTGTAATTACGCCTGATGTCAATTTCCCATATTGTCATAAATTCCATTAGGCAGCTACCTGTACCAACATTTTTTCCTCCGGAACCATGAAGAACTGCTTAAGGGAGGTCTCACTGTTCTAAAGTAATTTTTATTCATTTCAGGTATGCGTACGTTGAACGCCGTACCTATGGATCCTCTGTACATTCCTTTAATGCATCTGGAGGAGGGCAACTCACTTGTACCAACCCTGGCTTTCAATTACTCTGATTCGTATCACGAAGGCTGGAAGGACGCTGTTATGCTAAGTTCAGAGTAAGGAAAAGTCACCCATTCCCTTTCCCACATGACATATAGTGTTTCCTGACAATTTAGAAAAGGTGACATTTTCCCTGCATCACTGGATTGATTTTCGCATGTGACAAGTACTAAGGTCGTTATTCCCGTAAGTGCAGTGCATGTTTTAAAACCCGTAAGCTTGCGAAGCTTTCCTCCACCAAGTATCTCCAACCAGCGTGGCCCCTCCCCAGCCGGGACAAGCTCTACGCTCCCGACGGTGCTAGTCTCATTTTCGGCGGACTTTTATATATTTTCAAAACTAGCCAAAAAGCTAAAATTTCAAAACTACAAAATTGAAGATAGATATTTTTGTCAAGAAAATACGTTCTAATAAAAGCTTTTGTCAGGTCATGAATAATTGTTTCAAGAAAGCGTATTTTTGTGCTTAATTTCTGCTTAAAATTAATGCTATTTATAAAAAAATTCTTCAAAATTGCTCCAACATTTTTTAAAAATGTTTTTCATTGATAAAACAAGACAAGGTTTAAATAATGACATAGGACTAATTTTCGCTGAACTCTTTGAATTTTCGAAAACTGCGTGTTTGAAACGATGGGAGAGACAATTTACGTTTTTAAGCGTCGGTGCAAGTGAATACGTCAGAGCACCTGTGTGGTTAAGTGGTAAAGCGCATGACGAGTTAACGCGTGAATCGTGATTTGAGTCTCGTCGCAGAAAAAAACAAATGGTGGTTGAATCACGTTTGGAGGTTGTTGTTCTAGTATAATATTGCGAAGCCGTTCAAACAAAGCGAGAGTGTATGTGCTATTGTAGCACATTAGTGTAGTACTGCAGTTTATTAGTGTATTTTACTCTATTCGAGAGAAAAATCTAAGGAAAACATTTGGAGCCGTTATTGAAAATTAGGATAACGGCTGTTAAAAACGTCGGGGCAAATTCGTAATAGTAATAGTTTGTGATCTTTCTGATGACGATTCGAGAGTTGATTCATTATGAAATAAATTGTAAACTAAGTAAATTAAGTGCAGAAATGACTGTGCACATTTTTTTCGCATCGGCTGCACAAGTGATATTTTTGACCACGGAACATTATCAACCTCAGCTCTGCTTCGTTCGCTACGCAATGGAAGCTTTGCCACCTCACTCAAAAAAGTGTCACTGAAGGACATTGATTCGTAAAATTTTTCGTAGGATAAATCCTCAAGATAGAGAATTCAACATGCTCTTCTGGCTGCCGCGATACTACTTCCGTGGCAACTATGAGATTACTGGAAGCATCAGTGGTATTCCACTAGAAGGTTCTGGAGACTTCGAATTTTTTTCTGTGAGTACATTGTCATTTTCGTATTCTTATAAATGATGTTCAGTTTGACAAAAAAATTGGCAGGCTTTAAATGTGTATTCTTGAACTAGCAAGTTTTATCTTCCTCGGCAGTTATTGAAACTACTGATTTCTGTATTTTTTATAAAATAACCAAAGAGAATTATTAAAATTTGGAACGAAACTATATTTTCAGTACAAATTATAATTTTTTATGCTGTACAAAGGACTATGTGTAATATAGTATCAATGAAAATTGGTTTAAAGCGTAAGGATAGAGTGGTGATTAATTAATTTATAATTGATTGCCCCCGTTAGTCAAATAAACTTAAAATGAATTTTTGAATATCAAACCACTCGAAATCCTGCTTTTCGTTAGGGGAAGCACGTTATAGTTTTTAAGCCGCGTTCTTCAGTAGCGCTGCTCATAAGCGAGAGTTGTGGTAGACTCTATGTGACTGTTCGCTGCAATGACACGCGTGTCACTACTATACTACAGCCTTTTACTGTACTAGAGCAGATTGCACCCGAGCGTCCCCCTCCTCTCCTTTTGGGCTAACTCCACAAGTAGCAGACCTCATCGAATGTCCCATGTAAGAACTGGGCCAGTTCATGCTAAATAGGTCACCCACTTGAGCAAAACGATATCTGTCAAGCATTTCGCTTTGAAATAATGAAAATTGAACGAAAAAAACATCAAATAAAAACGTACAAAACATTTTCATTCAAAACTATATTTTTGTTAACGTGTAGGTATTCAAGATCTATCAATTTCATCTCGTGGAACATTCAATATATTTCGAATTTCGGTTTCGACATATTCAGTATTTCGACAGTAAAAAGTTCTTCTGGCGAAAGATGCCAGTTTCAATAAATTAATAAAATGACCACCTAGGAGAGCTCAAACAGTTACAAAAACAATACTAGACTTCTCAATTTTTTTATTGCCAACGAATTGTTAATTTGTAAAATTGTCCTCATAAGATCCAATAATCCATACTTTTATTTTAAATATTGGAGAAATTAGATGATTACTGTTTTTGTGCTTTCACGTTTGGTCTGAAAGAAGATATTTAATTGAGTAAATTTCATGCAGTAAAACATTAAAAATCCCAACGTTTGAAGGTCCATTTTTACGAAACGTTAAGGTAAATTTTATATGGGCACTGATTGCAAAATAAATCTCTTTAGATTAATGTATTGGGAAAGAAATCAATTGTATTGGTATCTATTGTCATGATTTTATACAAGACAACAATATTAGTTGCTAGGATCCCTTTATTACCTCAAACCTCGAGCCACCAGTAACTTTCAAACTTTGAAAATTATGAAATAATATTGCTGTTTATAATTTAAGTTATGGGAATTCTGATGTATTGTTGACGTAATTACACGAAGAAATAAAAGATGTCATTTCCGTCAACGTAATATGATAATGTTGAGAGCTGCCTTTCGACGGAGTCTCGTTGTTGTGACAAAGTCGGAAGACAGTGCTTGTCTATATTTTTTGTATAAACTAGTATACAATTTTGTTTTCAATTGTTTGGGGTCCATGCCTAGAAGTTCCAAATTGTTGTTTCTTGTACAAATCATTATTATTATTATTATTATTATTATTATTATTATTATCATTATTATTATCATTATTATTATTATTATTATCATTATTATTATCATCATTATTATGATCATCATTATTACGTTAAATACGATAATTAATTCTATATTATATTATACCTTATTATACATTAATTAAATTCTAGATAATGAAACCAAAAAAAATTAATAATATTTTACGGTAATAATTTACAAATGCAAATGAACTTTACCTTCCGCCTGAATTCAATAACATCTACAGGTAATCTACACCAGCGGAACAATTCAGCGTAAAAAATGAAACCTGTGCCTCCAAACCAAGGCACGTTTCCAAACGTTCTTTGACATTGGTACCTTCTTTTTAGACGTTTAAAAGGCCAAAAAATGTCGATATTTATTGAATAATTATATGCCTGTTAGGTCCTTGGCAATGTTTATTATAACTAGAAAGTTGGTAGTTTTATAAATGAGTAATGACTGTGCTAATCTGAGATTATCTGTTGTCAGACAACTGGACCAACGATATCCAAATGCAAGGCCATCTGGAGGAACGCCGTAAAGAGAATTACCTTGTCATCGACAATTTCAAACAGAAAACGTACATCGGAAAAATGACAGTAAAATTCAACAATCTATTCAACAATAGAAAACTCTGTAAGTATATTATCATATTAATTGTAATCTTCCAACACCTCTATATTTTTACACTTAGTACTCGTATCATCTAAAAATAATTACATTCCCTCCTAAATGTAATTTGAAAATAATTTTCCATCACTTATTCATTACGGGTCGTTTTTCTTTTTACTTTCACAGCTGACGCAACGAACAACGTCATGAACCAAAACTACCGCGTCGTTCTGGATGAAGCCAATGAACTCATGAACGACCTCTGGGGCACAATTCACTCTTCTCTCACGCAGCGAATCTTTGACAGCGTGCCCTACAGGTTTATGTTCCGCGATCTGGACTAAGCACCTTGCAGTGAGAGCGATACGAAACACTACGCGTGAAGTAACCAAAGAGATTTTGCTCGAGGTTTCTTGAAACGAATGACTTTGTTGGAGTAAACAAGTTGTACTGTGCATGTGAATAAACGGAGATATCATATATACACAGATTATGTCGAGTTACAAACCGATGTACAGATTGGTTCAAAATCGCCTATGGAACCGTGTGTTTGGAGTTGTGCTATCCATGATGAAACCATTCGTACAAAACAATGATGAAAAATCTTTTGAATTCATCATAGGTAATATCACTTTGGAAATTGTCGGGAAATCCCCAACTCGCGAAGCGAAAAGGGGATTTTTCTGAGAATTTCCAAAGCACGTGCAGTATTTAATAGGACAATTCCATGAATGAAATTATGTCCAACAGAGTTCCAAAATACTGAAAATAACTGAAAGCTATGGTGAAATCACAGAAATTATATTATAATACATACGCGGTTTATTGGACATCGACATAACGATCGATGTATACCGCTTCCTAAGGTAGATGAGTCACAGTTTATGACTGGCCAGTAGGGCGAAGCAATAAGAAAGATCGGATAGAAAAAGCGATTCACTTTTTGAGATACTAAATGCCCCAAACAGAGCGGTGTATGTTTAGTTAAACACTATTGGTTTTAATTTCACGAGTGGAATAGTCAAAGAAAGATTATACTGACAATTCGAAGGGCTTATGAAACACTACTTTACGATAGAAAGCATTGTACACATTGGCATGATGAAAATTCGTAGCCGAACGATTCTGTACTATATACAAGGCACCGCGCGCGATACTTTAAACAGCAAGCGTACGGTAATGGAAACGGAATCAGGACGCAGTGATGAAATAAAGTGAGTCGCTTTCCTCAAGGTCATCACATTGTTTTGTCATCATAGGGTACGACACAGTTCTTCACTGGCCGGAGTAAGCTTACATTTTTTTTTCAAAATCAGAATATCACACGACTCCGAATCAGAATCACACGACGACGAAATAGAATATCATACTCAATCCTGTTTTAGAGATACCAAGGTAGTTTTGAATCACCTGCTTATAAAAATGGATCTATGGAAATGGAAGTATATGTACCACAACAACATTTTAATCATTGAAGTGATTGCTTCCAAATTTTACATCAACATTTTTGGGCATCCGAGAAAAACAACGTAAGGCGAGTCGCGATCCCAAAATGTTACCTCGAATTTGGTTACTCTTCCGATTTTTTGACGGGAATGACGCCGCTCGCAAGACGCGGTGACGCTTTTACCAGGCGGAGCGGGGCGAGGCAAGGCAGGCAGACTGAAGCTGACCGGACGGGAGAGTCAAGTGGACAGTAAATGAACACTACTTACGGACTAGGTCGGGTAATTGGCTAGTGAAGAAATATTTCGTAAGAAACAAAGTCTGATATTACATACTAACTTTTTTGGTGGCAAGCAATGGCAACAATTGAATTTTTAATTTGATTTTAACGTTAGTCTGATACATATCGGCAATGAAGTCTCCAGACCGACTTATTTAATACGAAATATGATTGTATCCGTTTCTACAAATGAACAAAAGAATGTCAGGATGCAACAAACAGTCGAACTGCGCTCTTTAACAACATTTTGGATGCAAATAAAGAGATGATGTGAAATTCCAGTTTTAACCAGTGTTATCAGCAGAACCTAAAAAAGCCTAATGAAAGCTATTTGAAGATAATTACATGTATGTTCTGAAATTCATACTTTATTGAATTAAAGATACTTCTAACAGTAATTAATTTATTTATTTATTGATAAATTTGAAAATATATTGAAAAGTGAGAAAAAATAAATTGTATTTTACGTTTAGAATGATATTTTATTGACATTAGAATATTTTAACATTAATCGTCATTGTATCATCAATCCATCATTGTTTTCCCCTACTTCGTATACTTCACGATACCTGTTCGTTAATTTGTAATTTAACATTAAGACATTAATTAAGCATAATACAAAGGATTAGAGTATCCTTGATACTGCATCTGTAAAGCAATTTCCCATTAATATGTTTGTTTATAAATACTCCCTGTGCAATACATTTCGTTACTTTCAGATTCTGTACCATGCCCGGCATTTAAGTAATGCAAGCTACCTTTTTTAAAAAAAATTGGAGTTTTACGTAATTTTGAGTGGAATAAATACAACATTAAAAATAAGATTAGTCCAAAGCGGCTCTTACATTTTTCTCATAACTTTTTGTACGGATACTTCTAAATACAAAGAATAACGTAACATTTAATGCCTTTTGCATTTAAAAAATCAAAGATTACACAAGTGTAATGTGCTTGAAATATCGTTCAAGTCGTTAATAAACGTCTCGTTTCCATCGATGGCAGAGCGCCGTTTTAGCCACGCAAGTTTGGAGTAATCTACTAGTGAATCTAAAACACTCCAACTCTTTCTGTAAATTCAAATATGAATTAACTACTTGGGAAACTAATAATGTTATGTAGAATTGCGTTAACGCCCTAGTTAAACTTCAGACATTCCCTCTTTATAAGCAACCTGTCGCCACCATCCCGCTAAACGCCGTACTTTCTCCATTCTTTACATTCAAAATTTCCTTCCATTGCTTGATTCTCTTACCTCTTTAATCTAGACTCCACCTCATTATTCTAGCCTCTCTTATAAAATATTTTCACGCCATCTGAACTGTTAACAATAGTAGATTTTCTGTGTACCCTATTGTGATTGTTTCCAATGAAATATACAAAAGATGGTTAGTAAAACTGGAAATAAAATATAAGTTGGATAATCTAATGTTAGAAAATACCATTCTGTAGCACCACTAGTTAATTTTAGTTCCGTTTGCCCCGATGGACTCAATGTAATGTAAAAACATTTATTTATGAAATCAAACTTTTATAATTTTATATTTTTAACAATTATATTTGGAAAAATATAGTTTAAAATACTCTATTAATACCATGCTGTCGCTTTGTAATGGAGCCTTGAAAGTGAAATATATTTTCAAGTGATGTCGGTTTAATAAACACCTCCAATATATCGATAAATCATTGTAATGTTTTTTTATTGCACTAAGGAATTTAGATGAAGATAACATTTTCATAAATATGACCAGTTTCAAGGCAATTTCGAATACGAGACAAGCTTCAATGCCAAGATTGCGGCTGCATGCCATCCCTGCTCGAGTTCCTCGCTGTTAAGGCTGCTCGCCCCCGGTTCTCGCGCTGCAACTGGATCCCGTTGATAACTTAAGAACTTGTTTGCTCACTTCCAGAATACGAATATATATAAAGCAGATTTTAAAGTAGCTTTCAGTTCAGTTGTAGACACTACCCAGAAGAAATGATCTTCACTAGTTTATCAACCCTGAAACAATGCAGGGTTCTCCTGTTGTTATCTCTCAATGCAATAGGTGTTCTTAGTGAAGAGAAAACAATATACTTTCGTAAGTACATGATGTGAAATTTTATTTAATATTTACGTTTGTCAATGGTATAAACAATGGCGATAATAATTAGTAATTCCCATATTTATAAATGGCAATTTTAATGAAATAAACAAAAAATGCCAACAACTTACGATATAGTGAATTAAGATTTTGCAAAATATTTTAATTTACATACTAGAAATAGCAATCTTAGAGTATATTTTAGGTAAATATGGAGATTTCATTGCAATAGGTCTTGGGGTTGAATTCGTAAGTCTTATTACAACTCGAAATCAAATACATTACAAAATCTTCATAAACGTATTAATAATTCAGTTTTCTTGTACAGTTATTGTTTGAAACATATTTACATTTCAGTGGTCGCATGTAAGACAACAATGCTCCATGTATTTTTGTTTAGAGCTGATACCAAGAGCCAGAACTTTTGAAACTCTGCATTCAATCTACATTCAACCCCCTGTGAATCTAAAACCCTTCAAAGTAGTGTCAGCCATCTCATAGTTAATTATACATTTTTAGTCATATTAATGTTCTATGAATGAATAAATGTGCTTCTGCTCCATTGTATATCTCTTGCATGACTAAAGAAATTGCGGAAAACCGCCCACGAATCCTCTGTCCAGCCGAGAAAACCAGAGGTCGTGATTCATAATGTTATCTCAAAATTAGTTTTTCTGTTCTTTGACTGCAGAAATCAAATCAAATTAAACGACAGACTGGTAAGATCTAAGCTTATTTTTAACGCCTTTAGTGCTTATGAGAACACTTCAGTGTTTTCATTTACTGACAACATTTTTAGTATATTTTAGGAAACTGATTCTGCACACTCCATTTCAGTTGAAGTTAAGTTTGTCAACACACTTGCCATCTCTATTCATTATGTTTTCTTTACATCTCTCCCAAAATATCTAGACAAGCAATTCCAAGATTAACCAGTTCATTTAAAGTTCTGTAAGACCATTAACAAGATAATTTTGACTGTGAGAGTTGGGATGATTTGTCAGCCGTACTTTAAAATCAAATTTGTAGCTCGTTTGCTGGTGAAAATCATTTCTATAGAAGAGAAGCGATCATAATTTGCTATCAAATGTTAACAGCACTTACTGTCATCTTTATTCACAATTCAACATATACGCAATAAAAAAGAGAGAGAGAGAGTGTGTGTGTGTGTGAGAGAGAGAGAGTGTGTGTGTGAGAGAGAGAGTGTGTGTGTGAGAGAGAGAGTGTGTGTGTGAGAGAGAGAGTGTGTGTGTGTGAGAGAGAGTGTGTGTGTGAAAGAGAGAGTGTGTGTGAGAGAGAGAGAGTGTGAGAGAGAGTGTGTGTGAGAGAGAGTGTGTGTGTGAGAGAGTGTGTGAGAGAGAGAGTGTGTGAGAGAGAGAGTGTGAGAGAGAGAGTGTGAGAGAGAGAGTGTGAGAGAGAGAGTGTGAGAGAGAGAGTGTGAGAGAGAGAGTGTGAGAGAGAGTGTGAGAGAGAGTGTGTGTGAGAGAGAGTGTGTGTGAGAGAGAGAGTGTGTGAGAGAGAGTGTGTGTGAGAGAGAGAGTGTGTGAGAGAGAGTGTGTGTGAGAGAGAGTGTGTGTGAGAGAGAGTGTGTGTGAGAGAGAGAGTGTGTGAGAGAGAGTGTGTGTGAGAGAGAGTGTGTGAGAGAGAGTGTGTGTGAGAGAGAGTGTGTGTGAGAGAGAGTGTGTGTGAGAGAGAGTGTGTGTGAGAGAGAGTGTGTGTGAGAGAGAGTGTGTGTGAGAGAGAGTGTGTGTGAGAGAGAGTGTGTGTGAGAGAGAGTGTGTGTGAGAGAGAGTGTGTGTGAGAGAGAGTGTGTGTGAGAGAGAGTGTGTGTGAGAGAGAGTGTGTGTGAGAGAGAGTGTGTGTGAGAGAGAGTGTGTGTGAGAGAGAGTGTGTGTGAGAGAGAGTGTGTGTGAGAGAGAGTGTGTGTGAGAGAGAGTGTGTGTGAGAGAGAGTGTGTGTGAGAGAGAGTGTGTGTGAGAGAGAGTGTGTGAGAGAGAGAGTGTGTGTGAGAGAGTGTGTGTGAGAGAGAGTGTGTGTGAGAGAGAGTGTGTGTGAGAGAGAGTGTGTGTGAGAGAGAGTGTGTGTGAGAGAGAGTGGTCATGTGGTTCGTGACGTATGTGGTTCTGCGCAGAAAGAACCAAAATAAGTGCTCCGGGAGCAGCTCACCCATCTTTTTTCATCATGTGTAAATCCCCTAATGCCAGAAGTGTGTGGTTAGGCGGCCAGTTTACGGGACGTTTGGGTTGATGAACATCGCTCTACCGACATCTAGGTACGGCCAGGGTTCCTTCTGCGAGAATTCGTATAAACAATGGGCCAGTGCGATACGCTAGCTTTGTGTATTTACAGACACTGAAATTAATGGCCCACGGGCTTGAGTGGTACGTTTTTACGCACCCCGAGGTCGGACTCAGCAACGGCCGAGAAAGTCATCTGACATGCAAGCGTCAGACATGTCTGGCAAGATCAGGGTTGCCAATTAGAAAACTTTTGTCCCCAAAATGAGGAGTTTTGTTCGTTAGGGGAAAAGAGTGGGGAACATAAATGGACGGGAAATGTTTGGGGATTTTTTCGGGAAAGTATTTGCTTACGAAGTAGAGATAGAAATAATATTCTCTCAATTGTTATGAATAAAAAAGAAACAATAGACGTTATTCTACATCATTATTATGAATCAAAAAGAAACAATATACGTTATTCTACCTCATTTTTATGAATCAAAAAGAAAAATAAAGGAAGCATTGAGAAAGAAAAATACTACAAAAGGAAGATAGAATACGGCATCGAGTAGCCCAGAGGACGATGATTGGTTGATTCGAATTATTTGAAAATAAGCTGACAGCGAATGGAATCGTCAGAGACCGCTGATACTGAACCGTAATTTGAAGAATATCTTTAGTTTCCAAGTTGGGGAATTTTGTTTTATTGGAGAGGTTATTTGGGGAAATTCCGTAGTAGTGGTGGGGAAAAGAGTTCGTAACACATCTGGCAACCCTGGGCGAGATGAGATAATATGGTGGACGCAAAGAAAGAGTAGAGGGTAATGTTTTCGAATAAGATGTTGGGCAAGGAAAGCATCCCTTCAAATCTACTAAATGTTAGAAGAACTATTGAACTGCTCGCGAAGAATTGTTACTCAAAACCGTGGATATTGAGTGGGTCTTTCTAGGGTTAGATATCTATTGCTTACAAATTACTAGGAGTCATTTTCTTGCACTAAGAAAATTGGAATTGCTCGAAAGGATTGTGATAAACAATGCATTATGCATTTTATCGCATAGTAACTGTTTCAGTTAATCAAGTGTGTGAATATGATTGTGTAGTTTCTTCTCAGGCCGGTAGTAACATACCTTTTTTGCCACTTAAAAATATCTAGTATGGCTTCTTAATGAAGACTGTTTTATATTACATTAACTCAAACGTTTTAGACCAGGAATTAATTTGTTCATTTCCAGCACCCAAAATATTTCATGACTACATTTTTCCGTTGAAAACATTTCCAGGTTTGTTCACCGCTCGTCCCTAAAAATTGGCTTTTGTAGACTTTTTTTCTTATTTTGATATTATTTCTTCATCGTCTATGACAATTAAATACAAAATAGAAATAGAAAATTTATCATTTTGAAAGCAATGCCATCTTTATAGAAGCGAATAATTCACTCAAAAATGAATATAAAGTGAAAAGTACTGCTGCATGTGCTATAGACCGTTGTTACCAGTGTAATAAACGATTCATTTTGACAACTTGTGTTTCAATTTAGTTGTTCGGCTTAACAGTATTTATAAAATCCTTTCTTTATACCACAAATAAGCATTTTATTTATTTTCGCTCCATTATTTTTTTAATTTCGCTCCATTTATTTTTCCCCCAAATTTTGTTCGGATTATCCGAAATTTCGGATATGGGGGGTCGCATTAGTGAGGTTCATTGTGCTTCAATATTTTGTTGATAGCATTTTGCGCTCTTCTTAAATGTTACATGTAATAATATTATAAATTAAATTATTTATAGCTCCGAGTGTGAAAATGTGCAGTGCAAAGGACCAAAATCTCAACTCATGTTTTAGAGACTCTGCAAACAGAATGCTGAAACTTCTTGTTAGAGGTAAGTTTTTGTTTTAAAATAATTATTTACATTCACACTAAATAAAAATGCATGGTACAAAGGAGGAAATGATGTTTAATCTAAGAGCGCATTATCATCTTAGATCATTCGCACCTGTGTCAAATTAACTTGAGAAAATGCAGAGAGTCATTTCGGGTGAAAATTTCGTCTTGTTTAATTAACACTTTCAGTGCCAAGCACATCAATCGACGTTTTAGCACGTGCGTTCAAATAGTGCGTTCCGTCGGATAGCATTCAAATGCAGATTCTTTTTACCGATGTAACGTGAAACAGTGATCTTTCGATATTCTAACGCTAGCTACCGTAGTTGCCGGCGACATATCGAATGCCCCAATTGAACTTTGAAATCTCAAAGGGGCAGGATCTTTTGGGGTACGAGAAAGATTTACATACAGACACAGAATCAGGTAAAGCAGTAAACTTTCTGTCAGATTCATCCGGGATTCAGTACAGGTCAACTACTAAGATTCCGTGAGTGTAGGACCGTAAATGTAGCGCATTTCTTATCGCGGGAGCTGGCGGTGAACATCACTCGCTGGCTGACTGGCACCTACCTACGTCAACATGTGGGGATTTTCCACAATCATGTATCTCCCATCAATGTAGCACCAGTCGGGACAAGCACTAAGTCCCCTAGAGGTCTCCAGACGTGTGTGACAGTGTGATGTGTGTGTGTAAATATGGGGTAAGGAAAGGGCAAGGAAGAGGAAGGAAAGATCGCCCGAGGGCTGTGGTCTCTTTGTTAGGGTACTGTTCCAGCATTCGCCTCGTGAAGTTTGGAGAAACCACGGAAAACTACCGCCCAGAGCAGCCAGTCTCTAGAATTCTCCTTCAGACTGCGGCTGAATTTGACCTAACTATGTAGCTAGTGTCGAAAACCCTGTCACAATCGTGACTCCAAACTTACGCCTTCAAACAGTGAAAGACAGTGCAGTGACATCAATTGATGCACTGAATCACCTAAGCCCATGTTTCTGGCAGAAAAAAAGTGAGGTAGAGTACTTAAAATTTGATTAATAAGTAAATATATACATAAACCCGTGTTTTTATTAGCTGATACCTCACCGTTCAGATTAACCTATGCATTCCCATTCCATTCTCCCGTAAGAATATGAAAAGTATACAGAGAAATGATTTGCCAAGACTAATATCTATTTCAGTGACGCAGTAATACAAAGCCTTTGCTGTGTCATACCGTAACCGCAATCTGCGAGTGTACTGTTCGGCATCAGTCGCATATACGATAGAATGTTTTGGGGCACGTCTATTGCTATTAGATTAGAACTCTTAAGCAGCGGTCACAGTAAGACCGATTTCGGTCGAAATTGCTGTCGTTCGACGTCAGAAGTTTTCGTCTGATGCGTTGGATTCTTTCAATCCCGCGCTGATCCACGAAAATGGTCATAGTGACCCCAAACGACCTCTTCCGACGGTATCCGAAAACATCGGCTGTCCGACGAAGATCTGTTTCGTTTGAATCTATTCCATTCGCCCGAAATCAACTGGATAGTAAAGGCTATTTGTAATACCAAGGCCATCTTCGACATGTGTAGAGGATTTGTATAACTTTTCTAAAAAAAGAACAAGCTTGTAAAAAATAAAGTACTTGAGCTTCCGGGTCAATGATCCCCATTTCGATCGGGTTTTGGTTCAGTTTCCCTGATCCTTTGAGCAAATGCTGAGACGGCCCCTTGTTTTGCTTCTTGACGTGAATGTAGCTTCACTATGCGCACGTTTTGTTGAACTGTCCTTTTGCTTGTAGTGGTAGGAGTAGAGGTAAGGGCGAGTTACCGTTTTGTTAGCAATGCAAAAAAATCAAACATGCAGTTCTTTAACCGCTGCAAATAACTATTCTATAACTTGGGAATGAAAATGTATAGTTTTTCAAATGTTAATCTTGCGCTTTTTAAACTTTATTTTTATTTATTTATCTTTAACTTGTACTCATCCATCAACTATTTATAGTTAAAATGATGGGAAGGAATTCTGGAACTCAAGAACACGTGCGCAGATCTTTTTCCCCATACGTCACATATAGCTTTTACTGTTTTTTGACTAAATAAATAAATGCAGAGCATGCCTCTGACAAATATTTCAATGAGCCGTGGTGTGATGGCAATATTCGGACGAATTTGGGAGCACGATGGGGTGCTTTTCAGATGAAATAAGTCTACCTCGCTCACAGCCATCCAGTAGCGATGGCTCAAATTTAGACTGCACTCTGACCGTGGTCTAAGTGAAGTAGTGAATGTTTTATCCGTGGAGATGCCGGTAGACCTCCTCTGCTGGATTATGAAGGAAGTCGACTTGCGAGCGGCTGCTCTGATCGGTAGTTACTCTGATCGGTGTTTTTGTGGTATCCCCTATCAAAACCAGGCGCATGCCGGAGCAGTACCCTAACAAATGGACCACGGACCACACGCGATTGTTCCTCCCTCTTCCGTGTCCTATCCTCACTCCTTACTTACACACACACACACACACACACACACACACGTCGTAATTTAATGTTTTGATTTTTTAAATTGCATAATAAATCTTCATTTTTTCAATTTCAGGTATGCATAATCTGAATGCTGTGCCTCTAGACCCTCTATATATTCCTCTAATGAAGCTGAAGAAGAACAACACACTTGTACCAACTTTCGCATTCAATTACACTGACACTTATCATGAAGGCTGGAAGGATGCTGTTGTGACACGTTCAGAGTAAGAGAAAATTTATTTTCTTCTTTATGTATAAGTGGTAGTAGAATGTGTTGCCACATAAATTCCTGTGAAACAGCTAGTATGTGAGATATACTTGACAAACATTCAAATAGCTTGAAAACTACTAAGGAGATTTTTTCTGCATTCCAAAACCGTGATTCTTGTCTCTGACGCCACGGGAGGGGGGGGAGAAGGCTTACATTAACAACGAAGGAAATTTTTGCCTCACATACAGTGAACATCGATTTAAAAAAACGATAGAATTTATTTCGGTTTCTGTTTATCTTAAATTTAGACTCCTGAAGAATAGGAAAAGTAGTCCTTGGAAGGTTGAGGTAGAAAACTTAAAAAAATATTAAACCATTTTAATAAAATTCTTTATACAAATTATGGTTTCTCAAATTATGGTATTCTTAATGTGTTATTGGTTTCAATGTGGTTAATAAGAAGTGACTGCCTAAAATAAATTGAGAACAAAAAACTAAAAAAAAATAATTATTCGTTTGTTCATCGAAATTGTGTCACGTACGCCATCAGCAACTACATAAATAACAATAATCCAGCAACAGGTTTGAAAACATTGCTTGCCATACCCACGTATCAACCCATCACCATGTATTTTGCGGTTCCGTGATATAAACCCAGCCACCCAATTTTTTGACAGCGAATGAATAACCCTGTGTCACCAATATAGCTATTATCGCAGAATAGAATTAGGCGAACGAGTCTCTAGAAGAAAAATATTTTTATTACCCAATTTAATTCGTATCAAAAATGTATATGAATGAATGTCATGTTTTGCAGAATAAATCCCAAAGGTCCAGAATTCAACATAACATTCAGACTGCCACGATACTACATACACGGTCGATACGATATTACCGGCAGTATCAGTGGTATATCATTGGAAGGTACTGGTGACTTCGAATTGACATTCTGTGAGTATGTTTTATATTTATGTATGATAAATAAAAGATGTCTGGTATCAACAATTATTTCTTTTTATGTTGTCAAATTATTAAAATAAAAAGAGGTTTGTACATAGGATTTTAGGGGATTCAGAGACATCTAGTTATGAAACAAAACAGTATCTTCTATAGCTGTCTACTGGTACAATTTTTGGAATATAATAAAAGCCTTTATAAGCCCAGAACACCAGCAAATTTTACTCACTCCCGAATATATCGTGTAATTTAAAATGTACTAGCATTTAGAGTTAGTGGCTCATTTTTTTATCATTTGGAACATCAGTAGGCTACATAAAAGTACAATGATATTTATTCAGTACACACAGAACATTGTTTTTGCATTTGAATATTTTGAAATATCAGTACACATCATTTTATGTTTATTTTCTGACTCCATGCACTGGCGAGATTTACTACGATATCAATGTTCAGTAAGGTTCAAAACATCTGCAAGTAATGATCAATATAGTGTACAATATTACGTCCTTTTATTTAATATATTTGCTCACAAATACAAACCTAAATTTGGATATTAGAAATAAATTTCTGAAACATTATATCTGGAGTGTAATATTGTACGGATATGACGGATGGACACTTTTACAAAATGACAAAAGTCGTTTAGACACTTGCGAGATGTGGTTGTGGCAAAAATATATTTAAGGTTTCCTGGACAGGAAAAATTCCAATAATGAACTTTTAGAAAAAGTGAAGGAGAAGAGATCCCTTCTAAAATCCATTTGAAACAGGAAGTAAAACTTCTTTGGACACATTCTTAGACATAACCAATTTTTAAGCACAATTTCGGTCTGTATGTTGGAGAAAGAGTGAGAGAGAGACCTCGAACGAACATTTCAGAACATCAAACTGAACTACACTTCAAAAACTATGCAGAGATGAAGAGGACAGAATGTCATGGCGGCAGCGGCAAAGCACGTTTTGCCTTAGGATTATGATATGTAATATATTTATTTACTAATAAGTAACATAAAATAAGAATAGTGTTTATTTTATAAACCACAGCAGGCAACCTACATTAAATAAAAAGTCATAATATTCCACTATATGAATATGAATGTGAACGTTGCTAAGTGAACCAACTTTAAATGTTTACTAGTGGAAAACTGTAACTAAGAGTGGCATCTATATTTCCAAACAATGTCACATTATTACGTAGTTATTTGACATTCACTCGTGAAATGGATACGACAAAGCGACTAGAAATACATACTTATATTTTCAAATATTACCGAGAACAACTTATTATAGACAACTGGACCAACAACATGCAGATGCGAGGACATTTGGAAGCACGCCGTACTCTGGATTTCTTCGTCATTGATGAATTCCAACAGAAGACGCACGTGGAAAAAATGATTCTAAATTTCCACAACCTCTTCAACAACTCTGAACAATGTAAGTATATCTTAGTAGTGAAATAATTGTAAAGGTTGTCATTGCCAACAAAAGTCTTGCACTGACAACCTTTACAATTATTTCATGAAAGATGCCAACGATAACGCACCACAACACCTATATATCTTAGTAGACTGATGCAAATTAGGGAACCGTTTAAAAAATTAAAATAATAATAATAACAATAATAATGCCTTCCGGATGGCAGAGGTCGTTAAAGTTGCAGTGCCGTAGCGATCTCGGGCCGAAAGATCTTGGGTTCGAGTCTCGCCTCGGGTATGATTGTACTTGTGTTCGTCCTTCCACACCTCACCATCACCACATCACATCACATCATACTATTAACCATATCGTTAATCGTGAGTGGTGTCTAACGATCTAGCTGTTAATACGACCTTAAATAATAATAATAATAATAATAATAATAATAATAATAATAATAATAATAATAATAATAATAATAATAATAATAATAATAATAATAATAATAATGCGGATCCGTTGGCCGAGATCAGTAAGGCGGTGGTGGTGGCGGTCTCAGACCAAAGTATCGCGGGTTCGAGTCCCGCCTCGGGCGGTCTGTATGTTTGGGTGTGTCTATACCATTCTTCATCATCATCATCATCATCATCATTTCAACCAACTCCCCAGGGATAACAACCCTGGGGTATAAAAATTAAATTGCTGTTTCCCCCCTATGGAAAAGTTACGAGCACCTAAACCATTAACCAAGTCTGAGCCTCGGTGGGATGCCTGTATCGTTGTCGCCAATGGAAACTTCAAATTATTTGACTATTACAGAATACAATAAGTTCAACAACTGAAGTAATTCAAATCAAAATCCATGCCATTCAAGTGTTGAAATTACCATTTTCGCGCGGAAGTCAGATTCGAAACGCAGTAATTCCGATGACAGATGCAGGGATGTTCCGGTTCTAGAATAACCCTTGTCCACAGAGAAACATTTATCCGTGTCGACTGGAACAGAGAAAGAAAATCACGTGCTGCCGGACTCTGACTGCGACGTTTCCACAACTTAGTTTGTACGTTAATTATCGACTATGCCAACTGCCTTAGGTCAGTTGCTACTTCTTTGCCTGAGCCCTCGTCTGGAATCGGTCGTGTTCTCATCGAGTGCGGTTTTACATGTATGTGTATGCTGATGGTGAATAGAAGTGGTGAGAAGAGCAGACCAGTATAAGGCTTTAAATGCGTGCGTACCAGTGAAAATAATTGCATTAGTGAAACAGTTAAACGATTTATGCGCTGCGGTTCGAATTGCGAAATTTCTTTTGCGGTCCTCACTCTAGAATGAGTCTTATCCACACCCTTCCACGCGGCCCGGATTTGCACTGAAGTTACTCGCGCGCGGCGCCCGAGTTCAGTCAAAGTGCACAGAATGCAGGGCTGGCCTGACGTAGAGGAATCAAAGGATGTCACATAACACACTGGAAACTTCTTCCAGTGTATTATTGTTGTCATTATAAAGTAAAATCTTCCATCTCTGCACTGCGACTTCAACTGAATTTTGTACGTGTGATCCTCTCTTACTGAATTACGCGGGTCTATGGCGTCGAGTGTAGATATATTTCCAAGTTGGATAACCGTCATTCACTTTCGATGTATCATACTCTTATGTCTAACAGAAATAATGTCTCATATTTTCTAATTTTTCAGCTGATGCAACAAATAATGAAGTCAACCAAAAAGACCGCGCCATCCTGGACGAGGGGAACGGCGTCAAGAACGAGATCTTTGGGAAAATTCACTCTGGACTTGTGCAGAGAATTTTCGACCGCGTACCCTACAGGGTCATGTTCACTGATCTGGATTAATCACCTGCTAGTGAGAACAAAACATCACAGCAATTGTATAATTATAATAAATAAAAACAAAGATTTCTCTAAATAAAATACTGCTTATTTCACGATTTGGTTACAGCATTAGCAGAGAGAAGAGGATTATGTCAATTATTTGGCTCATAACAGGAGATGTTAAAGTGTTTATCTGGCTCTTTTCTACCAACCCCTTTTTAAATAATTGAACACGTTTATTTTCATCTTTACTTGCATTTTACCTTGAATAAAAAATGTTTTAGTCTGGCACTGCTACAGTGCGGATTTCTCTTTAACACAATTTTGACACGGGTGCCAAAGACCTTAGCTGTTAAAGCGCCCTTAAACCGTCATCATCACGATTTGGCATTTTTCTCAAAATGAGAGAAGAAACAACAGGTGTTTCAACACATGTGATCGTAATATTTTAACTGATACTTAATGTTATAAAATTGTAAATTAAACCTACTAGTTTTTCAGCTTCTCGCGAAGTAACGTCAGCAAAACATTGTTCTGATGATTCATATTTGCAAATTTTGAAGATTTACAATTTTTGAAACTGAACAGGTTTTAATTAAAAGTGAACTTAAATTTCATTTATAATCATATTTTCCTCACTCGTGGGAAAAATTAATGAAAAAAATCCCCTGGGAATAACGGCAATCAAATCCGACCCTCAGATTGACAGGACGGACCCCGAGCCTCTTATCTGAAAGAGCAGCTACTGGCTCGCAACGTAACTAAAACAATTCAGGGATCACTGAATGAACCAAACATTCTGATAAAAGAGGATGAATCCAGCCAAGCTGAGGATTTTTTTATTGGAATGAATTAAAATATGTAAGTGATAGTAATACCTAACCCAATTCTCACAATTTAACTGCAGTTAAACTGCATTTAACTGCAATGAAAATTACTGCAGTAGTAATAATATTTGAACTAGTGATGCTACAAAATCACATACTTTCTCACGTTGTTCCCAAATTTGCAATTTTCGAAACTCCGAGTTCAACAAAAATGAGACCTGTATGAGGCCATATTTTAAGTGTTTCCCGCCATGATTCTCACGATCCACGCAAATAAATTTCCTGATACTCTGCTTATCCCTATGGTTCTATCCCTATGGTTCCTGCTCATTACCGCGCATGCTGAATGAAATATAGGTGTTTGGGTAAAATACATTCCAATAAAGTAAGTAAACAAAGGAGGCGGAGAGCATAGTAGCAGGGATTACATAACATAAATAGGAGAGCATCGTAGCAGGGACATTTACATAAATCTTGTATATAAGTACCGAGTACATAACTAGATATAAAGGCATAAAAATAAAAAAAAAAACGACAACGAAAGTACTGGAATGAGTGGGTAGCGTAATCTGAGTCAGAGAGAACACACAAAGATATATGTAGTGTGCTTGGACAGTACGAGAGTTCCGTTATAATAAAAGGAACCAAAACTCTGTATGATTGGCGCAGCACTGAGGGACTGGCAGAAGGGATTCGTTGACAGACCGTTTGGATTTAAATTCATGTGAACAATACATGAATATTGAGATGCTTTGCTAGGAAATACTAGAATATAGTGACTGGCGTATTATTTAAAACAGTTAAGCAGGTTATTTGAAAAATTAGTATGGTTGTGAAAGGGATCTATTTGCCTGAAATGATCAGTCTTCTGTAGAATCTAAGAAGTAAAAGATATAGAATTCGAAATAATAAATTTAGAAAGAAAATGAACGATACGTGAGTAATAAAAGACATACGCAGAGCACTTATAGAAGAATGTAAGTAAATGCAATTTTAATGTACACAATCGAACGAAACATTTACTAGTTAATTTACTAATTAATCATTAATTCTCAATGATTTAATTAGTGTCAATACTTGGTTTATAAACGCCTCATTGATTGGTAATGAACCTGTATCATAATGAAATCTGTATCGCAATGAGTATTATTCTGTAACGGGTCGCAGCCATCAAATGATAGAATTATTCAACGGGAGTAGAAAAATATTTATTTATGCTTTTTTTTAGATATCTGTTGACATGACGTAATGACATTTTCAATTCACGGAAGAAATTTATTTTTTGTTCAACATCTATCAACAATACGGTTTTAAATATTGATGCAAAAACATGAAAAATTTACATCGTACCAAATCTTATTTTGTACATACTCGCGAGAATTCGAGGTCGTTGGCTCTGACATTACCTGGGATACGAAAATTGACAGCCTATAAGTTATTAAATAAGGATCGAGTACAAATATTTGGAAAAAGGATTGTGTAGACTGTCAAAATTATAAATTACATAAAACCATACACGATGACGAATATTATAAATGAAAGCAATCACGCTTACCGCGGACATAAATGGACACCTAAAACTGTGTGAAGGGCGAATGACACATGACACACAATGGTTGACAGGGGATTAACTGATACTTCTTTACATTAACACATTTATTTGTCACTTACGTTTGATTTTAAAACAATTTTTGGGACTAAAATATGCATTTTAATAACAAGAATCATATGTGTCCTGCTCATAAAATTTCAAGTGTTTAAAGATATCACTGACTTTTAAGTGACACCTATTTAAGTTAACATCGTTTGGATTACTGCTACAAAATACGTCAATATATTGTAGCCTATATTTAATTACTACTATTTACATTTTTAAGTTTAATTTTTATGTTACTTTTGTATGTATATGGCATTTTAGTGTTAGATAAATCCGACTCGCGTTACTTTTAATTTCAGTTATTTTTAATTTTCCAATTACTTCATAATTTCTGGAACATTATATGACGTGTTATTGGATTTATAGTTTTTATGTATATTTTATGTACTTTTAATGTCTTGTATAATTTTTAATTACATTTATTGTTAGCCTGTAAATCACAAATATATAACTGACACTCACTATTGTGTTCTCTTATTGTAATTTAAAAATATATTACGTAGTCTGAGGCTTTAAACGCAATAGTTACAATAGTTAAATTAATTAAAAAAGAGTAAATTAATTTTTTCCTACGAAACTCTGAAGTTGGAAAAAATGATATCATTTGCAAGCAGCACGTAGCAGACATAGCTCTAACATACGTGAACGACTTGAAAAGATTACTAGTGGCCTCCGGCGGCAGAAATGCTGCTGAACCAACCCATCCAGTTTTTCACAAAGTAGCATGCACACTACTCAGGAACAAGAAATAAAATACTCTCGTATAACAATGCAATAAATTAACAATTTTTAACAAAAACAGTATCCACGAATACAGCAATAACGTCGTATAGAAAATAAAGATACACAAAATAACAGGTCAGAGAGTAATTGAAACATACATAGAGTAACATACACAGAATATCAAAAAAAGCGGTGGGTAGCAAATTTAATGTCGAGCGATCTATTTCTTGGAGCCTTGCTGACATGACATTTCCTGCGTCGCACTGTGTTTGAAAATTCAGATGACACGCTCAGTATATGAACAGGTGGAATATCTCTCAGATATTTACATTTTCCAGTTAAAATCGAAACGCAATTATTGTTTTTGTTTTTTCCCGTTGGAGATCTAATCAAACCATAGATACCTCGTACATGCATTGTTTTCTTTCAGTTTCTATGCGAACTGAAAATAATTAATACAGATAATTTCAACGGATGACTAGTACAGACTGTTGCAGAGATTGCGTCGTCGCGGAAGTTGCAAAAATTGCTCTTGCTACCTCCGAGAGCAGATCCCGGATCCTTACTCTTGGATTGATTGATTGATTGATTTGTGATTCCGCGGGTGTCAACTTCTAACGTTATTAGTTTTGTACGTGTAATGCGTGTACGTGTAGTTTGACCGCGGTAGGTGGTGGTGATCTTCCCCCTTGGACGGAGAGATCCGGCACCAATCTATTTCGGCATGCGGAGGTTTTCCCTTCCAGGAATCTCCCACAAGCGAGGCATTCTCCCAGCCGGGACAAGATCTAATCTTCCGAGTGAACTCCTAACATGTGTGGTGGTGTAGTGCATGTAAGTGTGTGTGTGTGTGTGTGTGTGTGTGTGTGTGTGTGTGTGTGTGTAAGGGGAGAGTGTAGAAGAAGGAAGGGGACGGAAAGATCGCGCGCAATCCGTGACCCGTTTGTTAGGCTGTGCTGCGCCGCTATGATGTTGATCGGAGAAACCACAGAAAACTACCGATCAGAGTAGCCGACCTCGAGAATTCTCCTACAGACAGCAGCTGAATTAGACTTAGCTATGGAGCTAGTTTCGAAAACCCTACCACTGTCGGGAATCGAACCCTAGGACCTCCTGAACGCAGACACTGTATTGACATGAGCCCCGAGCCACGTAATCCGCTTTGCACGAGGAAAGGTAGTTTGCCAGTTATAAGCCATTTAGGGCTTCTTTGCAAAGTCAATCTCTTATTTGCGACTCGTACCTCCAGACCTTTGTTTTTACGTTCCCCCTCCTGAATTCTTTGCCCCCTCCTTGCCGCTTCTCACGCTACTGGACCAGTTCGCGAGGTGGATGAACTTCTTTCGCATGGTATTCTGCTCTTAACCATCTACAATATAAAAGGAAAAAACTTGAGAACACGTTTAGTTGTGGAAGCAGTTCTAACCGGTCAACATGCTTCTCATCAGATGTAGAACTATGAAGCATTGGGGAGTTCTGATCTTCGTGTTTCTCAATGTAATATGTGCTTTTCATGCAGAGAAGATTTATTTCCGTAAGTACAGGCCGTGAATCTTTCTTTTCTTTTCATTTGGGATTTTATACGGCTTGACCATGTTTTGTGAAGTGATTGTTTGATTACATTACTGTATTCCCCCTATGAAATAACAATTGAAGGGGTTAGAAAAAGTAGCCTTACGTAACTTCAGACTGAAATTGAACTAATATATATATATATATATATATATATATATAACATAACTATAAAAATAAAAATAATCTATAACAAACAACAGAATTCTTTAAGAATCCCTCTGCAACTGTAAACAGCGAATTGTAATATAGTGGCATACGCAAAATCACTATCGTGAGAAGGTAGAATTAATGGCCATTAAGAAAGATATTTTCGAGGCGTGATTTAAAACACGATATTTCGATATTGATACCTTAAATATTTTGACAATCTACCGGATGAACAAACTTTATTAAGATATTAAGTGGAAAAGAACCACTCACAGAACACATGAGCGCCGTTACTGAACATCGTTGAATCACTGACTGCCGAATGGTTGGAGTAGACGAAGAGATGCTCGTAGCAATTGCAAATTTGTTATTTTGAAGACATGTTCCTGGCATTTTTAATTTATTCCCGAAGTTATTGCAACCTGACTACAAAAATCTGTAATTTAAATTTATTACAATTAAATACATTTATATATTAATACAATCAGATTTAAATTTAAAATAATTCCATTCTATAACACCATTCTATCCCCTCTAACTGATATTCGAGTCTAACAACCTTGTCTTAACCAAGGTTGAACCCCATAATTCCACACGATCTCTCAAAATAGAATACAAATACAAGTAGACCTCAGAGAGAGAAATGGCCCAATATGATCAGTAGTGGTCCATACGCGAATAATATTAATAATAGTATTAATAACAATATTAATAATAGTATTAATAACAATATTAATAATAGTATTAATAACAATATTAATAACAACTCATGATTACCGCTTCTCAAGAGTTATTTTAAAATACTAAACCTGTGATTTTCAAATTGCAGTGCACTTATATTCCTACATTTCACTCAGAGAGAAGTGATGCACCTATTGCTTGCTTACTTGCGCTTCCGCTGCGACGCGTGCGCAGGATTTCGTAAATGGAAATTGGGGCGGCGAAGGCAGGTCGAAGGGCGCCTCCCGTGGCTCCTCACGCGATGGCACAGCGCCGACGGCCGGTGGGTTGCGAGTTAGGAGGGGCGGCATGTACCATGTCCGAACTAGCACGGGCAGTTTTTCTCTTGGAAATATTTCTTGAACGAGGAAAACTGGCATGAAGTGTCCAACCGGTTCGCCCACATCGGGGTTTTAATTCTAGTCTAAGACGACTTTTACGTTGAAAACGGAAGATACAGTTGTGCTCACGCGAAAATAATATATTTAAAAAAAATATTTCCAGTAAACAAAACAGAACGAGTAATTTATAAAATCAGATGAAAGGGTCGATATTCTCTGCTTTGTTATCAGGTGAGGACTTTGCCGAACCAAACCCTAATAGCAGCACGCTGCCTCCACCCAACTCGCAGTACCCCCACAGTTTCTCGATCTTCAGTTGTCCCGAATGCACCAGCTACGGACGAACTCGCGATAGTCCACGATGTTACCCATTCACGAAAACACTTATTTTTAGCTTAAGCGGACACGAAAAACTAAATTCGTTCTAAAAAATTGGGAAAGTGATATGCACAATTTAAACGAGTCGATTAAATACTCTCTGCGATTTTTGCCGAGGTTGGTTTTTCTGCGGAGGTCGCTGACCTGGAGCCCTCAAGGCCCTCAAGGCCCCAGTGGCGATCCCATACAATTTCATGGACAGTTCAGGACACAAAATAAATTGAAACGGGCCGTGTGCGCCATTGTAGTGGATGATTTGTGTTTCAAATCTGACCCTGCAATTGCGCTCGTTTTTATCATTATCTTTGTTTTTGGGAGAGTGTAACAGAAATAAAAGTATAAAACCAAAACATTAGCTGCATAAGGATGATATTTAGGAACGTGTTTTCTATGCCATCTGACATTTTTTTAACAATACAGATATGCAATGTTCACACAAAAGATATTCAAAATTTACAATTAATTACTGATTGGGAAAAAAACATATGTTCGCCTTAAAATATTTCTTTCTGAAGAGTCAAACGATGCGAAATTGTACAGTGAATTTGAACTTGTAACAACGAATTTCTTCGTGCACATAATATATGGCGGACAACTCTCAACAATATTATATATCTTATAATTAAATAATATACGCACAGAAAATAATATATCGTTATACTAAACAACTAACTTGTCCCTATAACAGTCGCAACGATGTCTATGAGGGTCGCACATTTCCACTCCAACGGTGGCCGTCAAATTATTTCGTGACAGCAGCCCTCTCAGCAAGTCTAGTTTCATACTATTCTAACGTCTTTGGAGGGCGCTTATTCAATGCAACATCTGCCCTCAGAGCGGAGAATTTACTAAAACCTACAAAATGTTCTATGTACTATTTTATTTCGCCGGCAGGCTGGTCATTGTCACGTCGGTGGCACACTCGATACTACACCTTTGACACTGTACCTCGGTTGCTCAGGGTTGTAACTTTCAAGTTTATGAAAGACGCGAAATGGTATGAAAATGAAATAATATTCTTAGGCATTTAATCCCGAGCCCCTATCCGAAAGGTTAAAAGGAATGACTAACTGCGATGCTAGAAGGCAAGACAAAAAGTTAACGGATGATTGCTTTAAATACGCTCGATACCCAATAGATGGCCAAGAGTCGTCGTTGCAATGAAGGCGCAAGAGAGTGTTTTTAAAGCCATTTAATTCAGTTTTATTGAATCTGAAAGAAATCATATTACCTTTCTTTTGAATAATAACATAATATATTGAGAATTAAAGCGTAAAACTATATTCGGAACATGAAAGAACTGAAATACTAGTGATATACATTTATTTACAGAACTATTTGTAAACTTTTCTTAACCTTTTAATATCAAATCTTATAGTACTAAAATGAATAACTTTTGCAGCATCTGATGTGAAAATATGTAGCGCGAAGGACCCAAATCTCAACACTTGCTTCACCGACTCAGCAAACAGAATGCTAGAACATCTCGCCACAGGTAGGTCTGGCTTTTAGAAAAAAAAAATATTTACAATTAAAATAAAAAAAGGCAGCGACGTTTTCAGAAAGTATCTTAGCGGTAGGGGGCTTCTCAGTTCGTATACCTGAAATAAAAAAAATATATAAACTAGCTCATAAAGCTCTCTGCCGCTCTTAGAACGCGGAAGGAAATAGATGAGAAGGGTAATATGGCCACATGCCACGTATTGTCGAACCTGCATACTGCATAGTCTTTTAATGGGGAACGGTGCTGGCCAAAAGGTAAGTGAAATGAAAACAATAAACATTCACATCTTAATGATAATCAAATTAAAAATTCATATTTGAAAAATAATTTTGGCCCTTTTATAGAAATAAAACGTTTGTCAAATACCTATTCTGTAAAGTGTTCGAAATGTATCGCCATTTGACGCGTCATGTTGTAGCTCAGCATTATTTTGTAACGCTTAGAAGATTCTGCTTGTACAGATTCCTCCTAAATTTAGCTGCTTACAACATTATATACGAATACATCATCTCCAGTAAAAACGATCTTTTGGGAATATTAATTTCCTTAACACAAGGAGATCTTTTAAAAATGTAAATGTAAAATGGAAAGGAAAACCACTTACGTTGTCTCATAGCTTTCAAAATATTTCAGGGTAAGAATTAAGAAGTATAAACAAATTTATTACCAGCTATTGCATAGATACTTATTTATCATAATGTTCGGTTGGGGCAGAAGTCATGGCAACTACTCTTTTTCTAAGAGAAATATCGTTTCACACAATTTCATTTATCGCATGTAAGAAATGCTGAGGTAGGGTGAGTTTACATCAACATACGGCTCTGTGAGTGTGTCTATTTGCACAGAGAACAATTAGAAATCAGTTGTCTGACTATCGCTGTGCGAGGTGAATGTAATTGGCGGAAGCTCTTGGAACTAACATCGGACCTCCCACACCGGAATATCGCGTTATGGACAGGAGACTTTCTGCGAGGCAACCTGTGATCCGCAACGCACGTGACTGCCTATGAGTTTTGACCCATTTGGAACGTGCGGTAATTGAGCATCTGCGAAATCGTGCCTTGACAACGGGTACATAATGTTTTTGGAATGTTGTGAATTGTATATGTTACAATACTTTGGAAAATAAAACCAGTACTCTCATTTCAAATACCTTAATAAACATGAGAAACTCCATTTTGGTGTGTCGTTAAATGTCCATGCATTGAGCTAATACCTTGACCTTTTAGGTAAATACTTCACATTTTCCACCCGTTCTAATATTCTCAAAAAAGCAAGTAGTTCCCATGACTTAAGCCTCAATCCTCATGTAGGAAAATTTTCCATAAATTCCTGAGTCGCACAGCGACGAATACAATTACACCTAAAAAAATTTCTGAATACGCCAAATTTGTATGTTTCTTTGCACGTAGATGTTATTGCTTCCTAGGATTGATGTATCGCATCTTGAGATTGGCCACCAGGGAGAGGGAGTAAGAAAAATCTATGATATTTTGTGAAAACAGAATTCAATTGGTACACAACAGATGTACAGTTCAACGTTATTGGTATTAAAGTTTTTTACGAGTGGAATAGTCACAATAATCCATTGAGCATCCTGACACTTGCCTATCCCTTTCTGCCATCTCTTTACTCCCTACATCCGCCATTATTATTTCCCCCGTTATTGTAGCTAAATGTACAACTTCATCCACTTATTACGTTATAGTCACGATAATATTTTTCAGAATTCTTAAACTATTTTTTTTACATTCTAGGTGTACGCAAGTTGAATGCCATACCAATGAACCCTCTGTACATCCCATTCATTTCTCTTCGCAAAGACAACGACCTTCTACCAACATTGGCGTTCAATATCTCTAATATGCGTAATGACGGCTGGAAGGATGCTGTTTTGTTACGTTCAGAGTAAGGAAAACAGTACATTCTTCGTCAACGCGTGCTACACCGATGTTATGCAGAATGAGTATTGCAAAACCAATATCATTGAAAGATTGAAGATCAGTAAAACACAGAAGGGTTTGGCGCAGTAGACTTTTTTATTTTTCTACCTTATTTTATGTTGTCATAAATATTTTTTAAGAATATGAAATATTTTGATATGAGATAGGTTATCACTCTCGGTTGTCAGTGTTAAACCTATTTATTTGCTATGTATTTAATTTTTTTTACAAAGCTCAACTTTTGCGGTTACTGTAATGTGATGAAATCCAGCCTATAAATTTACAAGTATCCCCTCACAGGAAAAGAAAAATAATTCGGACCAGAAGAGATGTACGTTGGATATTTTTTGCAGCATAAACCTCGAAGAACGAGAATTCAACTTGGTCTTCAGATTGCCACACTACTACCTCCGAGGCCAATACGAAATAGAGGGTAGTATTATTGACACCCCAATCGAAGGTTCTGGAAACTTCAATACAACATTCAGTAAGTACATGGATTACATTGTTATTTTAGTAAAACATCGAACATAGAGACATCGGACGCGATGGATTAACAACCTCGATAAATGTTTAAGAGGAGGGATAAGAGTAATTTATAATGATCTATCATTGAGTCATTGTATTTTAATTTTGAAATAGACATACGTACAATTACAGTCACGTATTTTACTATTTACAACAGTTTTCTATAAAACGCTTCTATGACACACGCATGCCAACCTTGCACGTTTCATTTTGACAAACGATTTTGGAGTATTCGCGAACGCTAATCTTCAAAATGGCTTCAGGGTGGGAACGCCATTCCGCGCATGTGCGCGTTTGATAAAACGCCGGAATCGTTGGACCAAAAGAGGAGTGTAAATCAGGCGATGTTAATAGTATTTAACGAAACGAGTGGACAAAGAGGAGTGCGCATGAGAGGTATGGTCAAGGAATCGAGCGGCGATAGGATCGAGTTTTCTTATTTACCACGAATGTAATTGCATTCCTTTAACCGCGTGTTACGTCCAATAGTTTTTCGTTTCCATTTAAGAATAATTTAAAATTTGAGAAATTCATGCAAGCCTTTATCATTTGAGGCATACATCTGATGACGTATTGCTTTTGAAAAATACCTATTTTAGTGGGTATTGTGTTTTTCTGTAAGAAATGTTTCCAAATGTAAGATATTGAAAATATTCTGGACGAAATATTAGAAGAAGCTGATAAAACCATGAAATAATTACTTCCCACGAAAAGTCGAGACAGGTATGAGAGAGAATACAACAATATTTAAATATTAGAAAGTAAAAAAATGAGTCCACTTTTGACTTAATTTTAGTTGGCATATGTTTGATAACCAGTAAACACAACAGAAGCTTAATTTGTTTTATTTATAATATATTAAGAGTAAATATTTTATATATGAAGATTTTAATTTATTCATGTTAAATATTTTGTTGCTTCATTAGTCGCCTAGTCAAACCAATGTTTACGTTACAAAATTTGCTTTATTCATTCACTGTTTGCACGTAGTTTATGGCGGTACCTAAGCTGTGATGTAAATTTTTGTTTATGTTTCATGGCTGACTGGAAATATCTTTGCCACATCCGTGTTAAGAGTTTATTACACGATTTTAATTCTTTTGTGAATTCTGATTGGTAGTTGTAGAGTTTTAATTGCACGGTGGAGTTTTAATTTCACGCGTATTATTAACAGAGATAATCAATGATTTTGCATGGAATTAATGAGCATATTTAATTAAATAAACAAAAAAAATATTGAAGAAAATGTCTACAATTGTATCAGAAACAAGTTGCTGGGAAGTGCGGTGTTTTCACCAACAAGCTTGCTAAATCATAGTGTGTTAAATACTTAAAACGAAATCCCATGTTCATAGTTGACACCAGTTTTGACATGCTGCTGCGATACTCTCGGAAAGAACGTCATGGAGTGGAGTACCTTGTGATTGACGATTTTCGCCAAAGAATGCACGTGGAGAAGATGAAAGTGAATTTTTCTAATCTCTTCAACGATCCAGCCCAATGTAAGTAAATTTTGGCAAGCTAAAACAGATGCTCTAAGATTGAGTCAGTAAAAAGGTATTTCCAAAATTCTTGAAAATTAAAAAAATCCTGCGTACCGTCATAGTTAAATTTATCTGTAATCTTCCATTTATTGAATTAGGTCAATAGACTCTTTAAAAGCGCATTGCAGTATCGTCAAGAGACCCAAACGTCAGAAAGTTCTGGTCAGTGTATATTACAATACCAAAGATCCATTTTGTGAGATTAAATCGTAGTATTTCATTTTGTGGTTTCGAATAATTATGAAACGCAACACACACACGAAATAAAAATCAAATCATGGTTGATAAAAGGCATTGAAATCATCAGACTAGATACTTTTAAACAATTCAACGAGAACACGTATTTGAACCCCTCCATATTGATAAGATAGTTTACCACTAGAGTACCAGACCAGATTTTTTCAATATTTGAAAAAAATAAACAATTCAATTTCAATAAATTTTCAAAAATATTTACTATTTAGAACGCAAGACGGTCAAGAAGTTTTACTACAATAAATGAGGTAAGTTTTAACGTCAGCTTCCTTTCATTGAGAAATAGAAGAATCTAAAATGAATAATATCAAAATGAAATCAAATTTGAAATAACAGAATCAATGAAAGTTAACTTGTATGAATCATAATTTACTACTACATCTCCAGAGTGCGACTTATGAGATTTACCGCTTTATCTTACACAACTCATTGAAAGGAGCAACTTCATCTAATCATCATGTACATCACATATATCTCTTTCTCTGAATGCTATTTGTCTTTTGACAACGCTACACAGGAACAAAATCATGAAAAATACCTATAACCTTTTTTCGTTATGAACGTTTTATACACGGTTTAAATTTTATTACATCCTATAATCATCATATAAATATGATAATGCAAACCGTGTGTGTTTAATAAATTAATAGCTTTCCGGAAATTCGTATTTTCAATTTAAGCTTGAAAACATTATTTTATTGGAAAGGATGCTGCCCGGGCATTACGTGTAGTTAATTTGTAATCAAATCCAACACAATAGTCACTCTACCCACTTAATTCTTTAGGTTGAACAAAAATAGCAATTAGATGTCTACTTTTCATCTAGTGTTGCAATTTACGAAAACTATTGACCCCTTGCAGATCTGTATTTAGGACGGGAAATACGAATTAAAATGGATGTGGTAAATTCTGACAAATTATATCTTGAAACAAATTGTCATATTGCATTGCTGACGTATTAATGACCCACGAAGGTAATATAATTGACTAATTTAATTTGGTCTTATATTTGGCTTCTTTAATAAAGTATTTCAAACAAATTTATAAATCTAATTGTTTTGTTTTCAGATGAAATACAAAATCTGATTTACTTATTTTCCTCGTAGTGCATAAAAAGGATTCGTTGGTACTTCTACAATTTCAATTTTTTCTCCATTTTTCAGCTGACGCAACAAACAACGTCATCAACAAAAATGAACGATTCTTCCTCGACCAATCGAACGGATTTATGAACGAGATCACAAGGAAGGTTCACACGGCGCTAATACAGAGGATCTTCGACCGAGTACCTTACAAAGCGATGTTCACTGATTTGGATTAAGCATCTGCAAATGAAAATTTACAAAAATGAAGTGAGTGTGCAGATTATTATATTTTTCATGTGTAGGAAATGGTAGAATAGATGATACAATTCCTTCCTTCACACTAAATTAGAAATAGACCGAATAGGATCGAAAATGGATAATTTGGTTGATTGTTTCAGGAAAACCATGAAAATATCACAGCAGCCTCTATACGAATTCGATTTCATCTGGCGCCACAAGCAACCTGTTGTTAAAATTACCGACTCCATGCTGGAATTGAATCTCCCACCTCCCAAACACCTAGCACTGCCGTAAATCGTGATCCGAAGGTCACCTTGGTCGCTGCCGACTTTGGACTATGATGGAACAATATTGGATAATAGATGTAGTATTCCCTAGGTCCCCGATGATGGAAGTTCATTGAATAACAAAAGAAGAAAGTAAATGCAGCGGCATCCCTGAAATATGTCGGCCTGCGAAACAGAAAAAAAATATCGGCCTACAATAAAACTTTGTTCCCAGGATTGGAAATTAGAAGTTGTTAAACACTACTCGTAATACAGACAAGCACATATATTTATATATTATATTGAAATTAAAATTATATATAATGCACGTTTGTTTCAGATAATTTTTTTAAATAAATGTGAAAGAATTTGAATTTACACACATTTATGCCATTTCGTTCTCATTGTCGCCATGGACATAGACAACACTGTGCCCTTTTTAATCATTTTAAATTGAGCACGAAGATAATTGGAGAGTAACGATATGAAGAAACGACAGTAATCAGTTGAGAAATATCAGCATCCCTCTCACCAGTCAAAGGTCAAAGAAAGGTATTCTCGCTTAACAAAAAGTACGGATTTACATTATTATAATGTTGCGACAGCTTATTCATCCACTTCATCGAGGTCTCATTTCAATGTTAAGTCAAAGAAAAAGACATTTCTGTATGTTTACAGTAGAAATAATTATATGAGAGAGAATACGAGTTTTTATAGCTATTATTTGTTATTTTCCTTATGTCAGAATTCCTAATTTTTGTAATATTCTTCGCAAAATTACTTTTGTTTATTCATATTTCAAATATTTTATTTGAATGAACTTATTAATTCTGGAATTAAATTCTAAATTATTTTTCTTGCTATTTTTATTGAATAGAATACGTAATATAACATTAACAGCTTTCTATCAATTCAGTTCACTTTGTTCTTCACTTAGCAAAATCAACGTTCACTGAAGAATGTCTCGACCGAATACATTACTCGTACATTCTAAATTATTTTAACTAACTAATACAATTTCATTAGCGAGTTTATGCACTACAGACTATCTGCTACTTTAAGACAAACAACTTCCATTTTTCAAATATAAAATTCTCTGCTAAAAAACTTGTTCTTCAGTTTCACCTAAACAATAATTTTTAAAGAAGATGTTCTGAGTGTCTGTCTTTCTAGCTTCATTGCATATTTTCCCCCTTTCATTAACTTTAAATTGAAGATTCCTTTGACTTTATCGAAATAATCTTAGACACAATAGAATCACCTCATGTTCGCAGCAATGCGTTTAAACCTGCGAATTATCAGAATTTGTGAATACTATTCGCCACATTTAAATTCTACTATATGTCGAATTGTTGTGTAATACTCCTTTCTACGTAAATGTCCTTGAGCACTTGTGGCTATAGAAATGTGTAATAGAAAATGAAAAGACACGTTACGACATTCCCTGCCTCCTATGTCACGTTTACCTGCAACATGGCACTTCGTCGATGCGAGGGCATTGCCTCCGGAGATTCCTTTGGTGGAAGGACATTCCGAATCACTTCGGTCCCAACAAGTGGGGCAATAGGATTCTTCTAGTGTAGTCGACAGCCCGCTTTGTTTTATTATGTGCAATTTTTCACTGTTACATAATTTTAAATTTATTTTTGTGTTGATTTATAGCTATTTATAACATTTTCAATAATTAGACATTGAATGACTTTTTCTTGGTATGGAAAAGTAGTAAAAACTCAATTTTAGCCCCACGAGACCCTTGGGCGTGTCACTGCTCCAAACAAGTCTTACTGAATAGCTGCGATGCAGATTGTACCCTTGAGAGCAAAGTATTTCAGAACGTCTCCAATAACAGTGAACATTAGCAATGAAGAGCCCTGAGCTCACTGGGCTGCAGCGGCGATTCCTATCCACGAGTCGCTAAATTTCCCCTACTGTTTTGTGAAAAGCAATCGCTAAACAAAATACTGGCGCCTACTGCAGGCGAGTACCTACGAGCCTGCCATGCATTTACGAACTAGGCAACGAAGACTGTTGAACGTGATGACCTGCAAGTTGAAGTGCAATTAAACTATTATGACACAGGAGGCCCCGTTGCATCTAACTGAGCAGGGCAGTGGCTGTACATCCCACCCAAGTACTCCCTTACTTGTCTGCAAGGGAGGAGCTGATACCCTTTATTCTGTACTGAAAGCTCAGAGTTATCCTTACTAATTATGAAGAACATTCAATGAAATCAGATTTACATTCCGTAAAACAGATGCGAGGAATAAATCATTTAAAACGGAGTGAATAAATATTTGTACAAATATTATTTCCATTTCGAATGACAGTATTGATTTAAATTACACAGTAATGTTCTGTACAGTAGCTTCCGTAGAACCTTCGGACCAGCTCCTGCCTCGATATTTACGCGCTTCCTATGCACAGCCTTGAGGGTGGGAAGGTGGAGCTCAGCATAACCTCGAGCTGCCCACAAAGGCACGCCCTTCGGCCGCGAGAGACCCCGGAGGCGGCGACGGCCCTGCTCAGTGCTTCCCCACATCACCTACCGTTTCAAGCTCCTCTCGGGCAAGCTCCACGGCTCCGGCGACACCATCCTTCTGCCGATCACTGCAACATTTGAAGCAGATGTTACTCCCCGCGAAGGATCTGCTGTAATGCTGGCGACTGATTGAAGTTTCCGGACAAGTCAACCGTGTGAGCGCGCATGTGCGCAAAAATTGAAATATCTCCTGAGATAGATCTTCCAAAAAAATGTCGAGTTAGTAACTCAAATTTAAAAGAAGATGATTCCTTTAGATGGTTGATTGATGTAGTGACTCCGGGTGGTTCAACGGCTGCCATCAATCCCATATGTGCAGTGCATGTTGGAATGGTAGTCAAAAGCCACGCATGTCAACTATGCGTAAATTTTTTGAATGAAATAAAATTAATGATGAGCAACTAATGTCAGTAATAACATAGTGGAATTCATTCTACTAAAATATCCCTTCATAATGCATTTATAAAGAACTCCGAGAGAAAAGGAGGTATAACTGAAAATCTTGTTGCAATTCTCTCAATTCATTCTCTTAATACAGGAGTGAGCATGGATTTGTTCGCTATGTCAGTGGAATTCTACCCTTGGCCCATTGACGTGAAGGTCAGATACGGAAATTGGCAAACCACTAACACGGCATAGCCACTTGGAGTGCTGCAAGTGCCTTTTGTTCCCGTCGTTTAACATCGATGATGCAATTTTAGTATCTTTTTGGTGTTTTATACCTTGGCGCATTTGGTCTGCAGTCACATGCGGCGGGAAAGCTAAGAAATATGAGAGCGGAAACTTCGTTGGCAGCTCGACAAGTGAAGGACAAGAGACGGAAGATGCATTTTTACTCCAATTTGATTTAATTGATGACAGCATATTCTGCGACTTGAATAAACATATTCAAGGAGAAAATATACAAACTTTTATTATAAGCGCTTGTTAAATCGAATATAGATAATTCGTGATACAGAATTCGATTTTACAAATTTTATGCAATGACACTTTCATTACGAGTTCATTTACACCTCGAAGAACAGTGAGTAGTGTTATTTGCATATCAAATAGAGAACATTTCTAAATATGATCAGGGCATATAACATGTTTGATTTTATTATCATCAGAGTAGAAAATCGTATTGTTCGCAAACGTAAATAGATCCAAACAAAAATAATGTTTGTAGCAGATTTGAAGACACAAGGAAAGCTTTCTCTGGGGCTACGCTTTAGCTATTGGAGCCAACTAATTATATGGGAAATTAGTACGAACTGTATCAATAAGTACTGAATATGTAGTAGCAATTTTACAAAATTCCATTTCCATCATGGTCAAATGTTGAAAACGATAACACTAATGATTTTAATGCAATTCTCTTTGGAACATGACAGCATTTTTATAAATATATTGACCTATTGGATTGGGCGACTTCCGCCCATCATTGCGTCGCCCTTGGTCGCGTCGCCGCAGCGCACATGTCCGCCCGCCGCCAGTGTCACGCGCCGACCAATTGTCGTCCTTGACCGCCGTTTGCGTTCGAGCCCCCCCCCCCCCGCACTTTATAAAAATTACTAATCAAATTTACTTTGCATTCGTCAATCACTTCACTAGGAATTACAAGATTTTAGATATTCAGTAAAAACATTCAAAAAACATCAACCCAGCAATAATAACGCATAATAACAATAGTCTATTAAGGGTTCCTGAACCCGAGCGTAGCGTTGACGCTCGATACACTTAAGTAACGCGCGTCGTAGAATAACACTATCTTATGCGAAACGGCACACGAACGCTTTGGGTGTTCCGCATTAAAAACACAGTGTTAATCGACAACGTGCGTTACTTACGAGATACGCACGTCATCGTAACGCTCATGTGACAATGAGCTAAACGTATAAAACTTTCTATGAACATTCAAAATCAATTCCTATGTGTCCTTCCGTAGCAATCGACTAACCTCCCTCCGACCGCCTGCCCGTCCCTGGTGGACCCCTTCCGGTCCACCAATCAGGACGAACGAGTCGTAATTCTACGAGTTTCGGCTTCTTGGTGGGGAACTTATCTGTTCTGTTGCGAATCCAACCTGAAAATTTAAGGATTTGTCGAAAAGGCGAATTTTTTGTGTGCTTTTAAGAAAATAAAATGAGTGTTGGGGGAAGTTAAAGTACCTACGTAGATAATTAGTTGCTTATTATAGTGCTCTTAACTAGACAAATAAATTGGCACAATACTTAAGGAAACATTTTAATCAGAATATTAATTTGTTTTTTCATGAAACTAACTCCGCCCCAAAATTGGCAAGTTACGCAACTGTAGTATGTTTAATATTTATTTTTATTATGAACTTTGAAGATCAATTATCAGAAATACAACTTTGTAACATTAATATATCTACGCATAATAGTACACAGGCATCATGAACGATATGGGCACGAGTTTAATCGGAAATAAATATAGAAGAATGTTTGATTTAAATTTATAAATGACATTCTAGTGACTACATGTTTATGTCAAAAATCACTTATGGATGAAGACAAGATGCTGTGCAGTTGTTTCACTTACTTCTAACGTGGCTTGAAGGTCGTGCAAGCGTTCCTCGCGGCAGCGAAAATACGTCGTTTGTCCCCTTTTGCGAGAGCTTGCATATCACAGGCGACACTGGAGGCGAAAAACCATCAACTTTACCGACTTTTTTCCACAGATTTATTATTAAGATTGACTCAATGAATATCAACATCTAATGAAATTGAAACTAGTAACTTCATAATATTTGACATTTATTACACGATGCACCTCTTGGTAGATTCTTACAGCTTCTGAGTAACTTCCAACATGTTCAAAGAATAGGTACCTTTTCGCCGCCATTTAGCCAAATAATTTACAGGAAACATTATAAGCAAAGAGTTTGCAAGTGACCAAATGTCAAAAACGTTTCGGCAAGTTCTTTGAATTGGCACATTCAACACCCTTTACAACAACGATATAGTGAGAAGCTTCCTGTAATACTTCTCAAAACATAATTCATTTTTGATTAATATTTCAGTGTAAGTTACGAGGCAACCAACTGTTGAGAACGAATACGTCCTTGTTCTCTTAGTGGGAAGAAAATGGAACTCCGATCGAAATGGTTTGCCGGGAACAAACGAATTTTCCGCTCTCTGTTATCTTTTCTTTGGCCAGCTCTCATACCTGATGTGGTTCAACGTCCGGATTAAGATTTCGGGTTTTTGTAAGCGGCATAATAATTATATTATGCTGCTTATACCAAGTAAAATATATTTTCAAAATACTATCTATCCAGAATAACGAAAACCTGAATGTTTACAGTGGCATCGACGAAACATGATTTCTACTTTCCCGTATACGTACGTATGTATGGAGTAATATACGTAGTATAGGGAATGTTATGTCATGCTGCGGAAAATCGATTTCGAGATTTCGACGGAAATACACGTTTTGGGGTCCCTGACACCGAAATAGTGTTTTTTCAAAACGTCCGTCTGGTGTCGGTAAATACTACTAGCGCCTAAACCATGAGTAGAAGTTTTTCCAAATTGAAGACACCCCTGTCCATCTGGTTCATGTCAAATCTTTGAGATTTTGAAAAACATTCTTCACTATTTGGGGGTACTTTATATGAATCCCTACGTACACTTTCAAAATATTCTAAAAAACCGCTCAAACATTTTGCTTTAAATTTCTTGTAAGAATAGAGTAACATACACTTATAAAAGTGGCATAGGCCTGATTTCTCTGAATTTTTGAAAATTTCAAAAGGAATATTTTTCGGTGTTTTCTTATAACTACAAAACTAAAGATAGATACATTTCCTAAAATTAAAATTTGTTTTTCATAGTAAGTTCTTTCATTAAGGTCAGGTACATTTGTTTGAAAATTTTATTATTTTTTGCGCAAAATTTCATGCAGTAGGTGTAATTTAAAAAAATTACAAAAAGATTTTCTAAAAAACGGCTCCACATTTTTTCTTTAAACTTTCGTTAGGAACTCTATTTGTAAATGTACTCTATAAGATGACATCAACGACAGTGCTATATTCTTTTGTTTTTTCAAAATTCATAAAAATGTAATTTTTTTGAGTTGTCTCTCATGTCGTTAATATTTATACTAACGGCAATTTGTTCTCATTATTGTATTTATAAGTACATGTGCTTTAAATAATGTCACATCAATTTCTGTGAAAAATCGCTCAAAAATTCCGCATTTTTAGAAACGCTTGAACACCATTTGTTCAGACAGCTCCAAATTTTTTCTTCAAAGATTAAGAACGGATAGTGCTAAGTACATTCTTTAAAATCACTCGAAGTTCATTTCAGGTTACTTTTTTGTTTTTTAAGAAATTACACAAATATACATTTTTTGAAAGAACGTTGCCATGCACATTTCAATCAATTTGTAAACACTATTGTATTTGTGAGTTAAAGTACTTAAACTGACTTGAAATGAAGTTTTTTGAAAAATTTTCTGTGCGAAAGAGCTTCAAATTTAGAATTTACAGTAGCACTGAATCTTCATTTTCTTAAAAACGGCTGAAAATTTTTGAAAGGAAATTGCCATTTAGAACGAAATTTTACTGTTATTTAATATTCTTAAAATAATACATCCGTCCTACTAAAAAAACATCCGAATTGATCCTACTTGTTACAGTCATGTTTAGTCTTTTACAATTGTACAGTAGAAGTGCTAATACATTAATATTACTAATAAAATTAATATTATTTTCCTTTTTGATTTTCAATATAATTTCCAATTGCATAGATATAGTTTTGGAACAGAAAATAGTGTACTTGGCAATTAAACGTTTGTATCCATTTTGATTGTGTAATGACTTTTGGCAATTACTTGTAAACTAACATGTTGACCTAAGTTCGAGTATGGGGGCGAAAAAAAGTTTGCTGGTTGAAAACACTTCTGTAGGCTCATATAGAGATATAATATTGCGTAGCTGTAATAATGCGAGAAAATAAGTGCTGTTGTAGCTAGTGACAATTATGGGATGACAGACATAATTTAATATCAGTAAATTATTTATAGAATTTATTTCTAATATTCTCATCTATTGGACGTTCTTCTTACAAGCTCTTACAAAATTCACAAATTTACAATAGCATTTTAAAAATTATCAAACTACTAACACTATCTTCAATACAACATTTATTAGTTTTCTTTATCAATATGAAGAATAACTTCTCCGTGAATTGCGTTGTCTTATTGGTATATTACTCACAATCTTTTAATTTTTGGTAAGATTTCTCAGTATCTCATTTTCAATTAATAACAAATGCGAGTATTAATTCATATAATTGGATGACACCCATTTGGAAATGCTTGGCAAAAATCTGAAACATACACAAAATAGGATTTTATTTACCATTTACATTATTTTAATTCAAGATTATTGAATATACTCAGTAAATATTGATTTTGAGCAGTGCAAAAATCTTCAGTAAGTCTAGTTCATATATCTCCACGTTATACTTGCATCATAATTTTCCAAGATATAGTTGTCCCGCCCCTTCTGCGGAAAAAATACGCAGAGGTGGATTCTGCACAAATATTAGTTAAAAATATCCTTTTTCTGAAGAGTGAGAGGTCTTTGGGCCCCGAGCGTATTATAATCACATCACATTGATATTCGTTTACTATATCCTTATACTGGATTCATTAAAAATGATTAGTACTAATTCTGCCTTATAATTTATTAAATTAGGTTCAATTGCTGGAAAAATTTTGCATGTTTACGAGCTTTGTCGTGATCTACAATGCAAATAACATAGACAATTAAAATAAAAATTATCAGACCCAATGATTTGACACACGTTTCTCTATGTATTTGGACGCGGTGAAGCGGAATCCGAAGCGAAAATTTCGCCACCACATTCAAGTTTTTTGAAATCGCGAAAAAAACAATGGAATTTACAATCTACAATTTCACGGCAATTTTTCGCGATTTAAAAAATCTCGATGGCGCAATCATGGAGTCGGATTCGGATTGAGCGCGTTGACATACATTCAGAAACATGTGTCACATCTTTGGGTCTGACAACTGTTGTGTGTGTGTGCGCCTGTGTAATGTTCGACTCTCCACATGCTCTAGAAGATTGCTTTTATTTTTAGATTCTGTGCAATAATAATTTATATAACTAACATAACACCTCTTCCTAAATAATTATTTCCTTATTTACGATATCGTTTCTTCCATCGTGTCATTTCTTTCACTATTCGATTTCATGGAGCACCTGTTATCCGTTTTTGTTTCAAGGTGTTATTTACGAAAAGAAAATGGTGTAAACTCTTTGGTTCTCACCTGAAGACGCTTAGTCCAGATCAGTGAACATGGCCTTGTAGGGCACTCGGTCCAAGATCCTCTGCATGAGATCCCAGTGAAGATCTCCGTAAATCTGGTTAAGCACCTCCTTGCATTCATCCAAGACGTGTCGATTGTTTTCATTCATGAGCTTGTTCGTCGCGGCAGCTGAAAAACACACAGTGGTTGGCGAAGAGAGACACGACGTGATCGAGTGATGTCGAGCAGAAATATTATTCGTTACCTTTGAGAAAGATAAATATACACACGCCTTCGATACAGATTGTTTACCGTCTGATGAATACGAATTGTATCTTTAGCCGTCTTGTTATTTTTATCGATTGATGACAAGGCAATTCAAATTGCACGAAAAAACAGTGAGGATGAATTACATTGAAACATTACTAGATAATATTAGAGGGAGTGAGAGAGAGGGAGTGAGAGAGAGGGAGTGAGAGAGAGGGAGAGAGAGTAAGAGAGTGAGAGAGTGAGAGAGTAAGAGAGGGAGAGAGAGGGAGAGAGAGGGAGAGAGAGGGAGAGAGGGAGAGAGAGGGAGAGAGGGAGAGAGAGGGAGAGAGAGGGAGAGAGGGAGAGAGAGGGAGAGAGAGGGAGAGAGGGAGAGAGAGGGAGAGAGGGAGAGAGAGTGAAAAAAAGTGAAAGAGAGGGGAAGAGAGAGGGAGAGGGGAAGAGAGAGGGAGAGGGGAAGAGAGGGAGAGGGGGAGATAGAGGGAGAGAGAGAGAGGGGGAGATAGAGGGAGAGAGGGAGAGGGGGAGATAGAGGGAGTGAGGGAGAGGGGGAGATAGAGGGAGAGAGGGAGAGGGGGAGATAGAGGGAGAGGGGGAGATAGAGGGAGAGGGGGAGAGAGAGAATTGAAGAGGGAGAGAGAGAATTGAAGAGGGAGAGAGAGAACTGAAGAGGGAGAGAGAGAATTGAAGAGGGAGAGAGAGGAGAGAGAGGAGAGAGAGAAGAGAGAGGGATGGAAAGAAAGCGAACGGGAGAGATGGATAACAGAGATGGAGAGAGTGGGAGATAAGGGCATCGAGTAAAAGAGTAAGGAAGAAAGTGGGAGGAGAGAAAGGGTGAGATGGATAAAGGAAGCGAGAAGGGTAATGGAATAATTGTAGACTCTTAAATGGACATATTAGATTAAATATGTGTTAGTAGCTTGATGCTTAATTTAGTACTTATTTTGTTGTAGATTGTTTAAAATGAATTTATCCTAATGTGTCAGTGTTCGAACTGACAATCTGGTATTAAAGTATTTCGTAATCCTCGTTATTAATTGTGGCTTCTTCTGTCCATTGAAACGTGAAAACACCATGACCACAATTGCCTCGAAAAATTTTAAAATCTGTATTATATTACAAATATAAATATCATTATTACTAGAGATATTAAAAGAACCACCTTCTTATAAATGTAATATGAAATACATTTTATTGCATCAGTTATTGAAAATTTCATCAAATAATTAATCGTCGCGATACTGCGATACATTTCAAAAGTAAAACAAGATATTATTATTAATGAATACATTTTGTATTTTGCTTCAGTTCGTCGTGCTGTACTCACTCAGCTCGGTATTGTTGAAGAGATTTTCAAAAGTGATTTCCAGTTTGTCTGCATACATTTCATTGCGGAATTCTTCAATGACAAGGTATGCCATTGATCGGCGATTTTCCAAATAACTTCGTATCAACATGTTGTGGGTGACATTTGCTGTGAACAGACGATTTTTTAAATAGAATTCTCAATACTCATTTCGACTGATCTAAAGCTAAGACACACAGCCTCATATCATGAACAATTTTAGAACTCATCGAACTGATATGATAAAATGAATTTTCAAAAGTGTAATGAGGTTTCCTAGAAATGAGGCATTCCTGTGTGTCATTGATACATTCAGTGTTTTGACATAGTACATTCAAGCGGATTTGCGAGTGATGGACATATTTTGTTTTGGGGATATTTGCAGAGGACACTTTATTTCATTCGACCGCGCGTATCTGTTTTAAAATTTATTTGCATGGCTGTTATACTCACTATAAATGAGGTCCAAGTCTCCTGAACCTTCTAAAGGAACACCAATAATGCTACCAGTTACCTCGTACTGTCCTCGCAATCTGTAAGTCGGAAGTCTTATGACCATATTGAATTCTCGATTTTTCGTATCTATTCTGAAAAAATATTTTACTGCAATTAATTAAAAATTACTAATGCCTATAACAATATTATTGTTAATATAATAATAATAACAATGAAAGCAGCAACAACAAAACAACAACAAACTAATAATAATAATAATAATAATAATAATAATAATAATAATAATAATAATAATAATAATAATAATAATAATAATAATTTGTAAAAGGAAATTCGTTCTGGCGAGATTGCGAAAGGGCTAGGCCTAAAATTACGAGATTTAAACAGGATTAAATATTTAATTCGTGAAGAAGATATAACACAACGGCAGGGGGACAGGACACTATAAACAAGAAAAAAATTATTGGTTACTTTTATGTTATTGCTTATTATTGTCTTCGATGATACAGAGATCGATATACCCTTCTTAACTCACCTGGATCGAGAGGATCGTGGTTACGTGTGTGTGTGTATATATATATATATATATATATATATATATATATATATATATTGAAACCCAGAATATGTGTTTCATTACACTAATTAAATCATTAGTGTAAGAAATCAATAGCTATTTTGGACTGCGCGGTGAGCGCGCCGAGCGCGGCGCGCCGGGCGCTGCGAGCAGCGGGCAGCCAGCGACGGTTGCCACCGCCTCCGGTGCCACCATCGCGAGCAGCGTGAGAATTTCGGTTAGAACTGGGTAGCCGGCACGTGTAAGCGGCCGTTGGGACAGTCGAGCCGTGCCGCCCGTCGATGTAGGACGTGGCCGGCGTGCTCCCGGTCAGGAAAGAGTCGTTAAGAGAATCGCGAAGAGAGACGTTAGCAGAGCGGCGACGAGTGCGGACGTGCGGCGAGAGTTCTCCGCCGGTGTATGGACGCATATAACATTGCGACGTATTTATGTGCTATTAGAAACCGCAAAGTAATTGACGTGTAAATAGAACATTAGAAGTATCAATATAGTGAAAGATTAGTGTTGGTAGAATAATTGATGTTGTTCTTATTAGTTGGCGCGGTGGAAACATTCTTGAAATTGCGCGGTACAGAACTGTGACCAGTATACAGAGTAGGCGCGGGTTGTGTAATTAAACCCACTAACGGACAGTGATTCGAGGAAGGTGCGAAGCCGAGGTGTCAAGATCCTGATCGGGGAAGAATTGCTGGAGCATCAGCCGTGGGCGATTACCACGCCATCCGACGCTGACGGCCCGCAGCAGTAGCAGAGGTCGACAATCCTGTCGGCACGAGCGGTTCTACGAACATCATAGGTATTCGATCTGGGCCCCGAAGGTATGAGAAATGCATTTCACTCTTAATCTTGGTACCAAGGCAGAGTGTAAAAGCGTTGTCTGATTATGTAAATGACAAATTTGATTTAAAATAAATCTTGTTTATAATTGTATTTCAATTTATGATCAACCACCCCAACGTTGCACCAACTTATCCAGGGACCCATTCACGTAAAAGATACCCTCTCTTAGTGTTGTATTGCAGTGAAAATACCCGGCACCACCAGGTATGTCACAGCTGGCGCCCGAACAAGTGGAAGACGTATAGTTAAGAAATGTGGCCTTAGGAAAGTTGGTGAAATGTTGGAAAATAATGTGCATGTAATTGATGTATAGTAATGCAGGGTATAGATGAGAAGCAGGCAGTGCAAAGTGTATTATTATAGAGTACAAAAAAAAATAATAACAATACATGCGTTAGCAAAAACATGCACAAGTCAAGTAAGCATAATGAAATGTTGATAATTACAAAAATGTTGTTGCGTAATTAATTGCGGGCTGACATAGGCAATTATTTGTGAGCATCCAATATATAGTTAATATTGTAGTTACTGAGGTTATGAAGGCTATACACGTACATGTTACAAATAATATAATGAAATAGAATTCCAAGTTTTGTAAGACATATTAATAATATTTGAACTGCTTGGCAATTTTTTATAACATGGAAATCAAAGAAATGGGGAAGTAGTAATAATTCTTATGAGAATATAAAGGTGGTTAATAGTGTTGTACAAATTATGCACAAAATTGTTTTTTTTGCTGGGAACATTCACTCAGTAGTGCATTATCTATTGGTGATGGTAAAGTGTGGGGAATTTATTAGAAAAGATACCAGGTTGGGAAATATATACCAGCAGTGTGAATGTTTGTTGTGAATATCTATATGATATTATTGAGGAAAATTCAGGGAGGAGATATGACATGTAAATGTGAATGATGATTATGTACATAATATAGCAATAAGTGTATTGAAAAGTAATTTCAATTAATAAGGGATTTACTATAATCTGAAAGCATTTATGTAATAGTGTTAATGAGTTTATTAGCAGTGTATATGTGTAAATGGTAATAATATATGTGTCGTAAGGAGTATGTTTATGCATTGGTAGGTGAGTGGAGATTTATATGGCAACTGACCTAGTGTTATTGTGTTTTTTGGTGGTGAGTGAGGGTTGTTCGTCATCAATTAGCAATTGAAATAGGAGCAACTTAATCCATTCACGAAAGATATACAGTGCTGTGGCGGGTATAGTTAATTCATAGGATAACTGTGGTATCGTTGGTAGGTGAGGCAAGTGGAAAATTTGTGCGGTATTTTCGTGAAGTGAGAATCGATCGGACAGTTCAAAGCAACAGAATGGAGGCGCAAAATATAGTGCTGGACCGGGAAGAGAAGGCGGATGAAGTAGGGGAGATAAATGTAGGAATCGACAATAGCATGTCATCGGAAAGCAGGGATAGTGGTATCGGAAGTCGGTTGGATGATACGTCAGGGGACAGCTTCAATAAAGATGTACAAGTTACGTCAACACCGATGATTCAGGCAGCAGGAAATTCAAATTGGGGGGGTGGAGAAGATATCCATCCAAATGGAATGCAGATGCTGATGAAGATGTTAGAAGAACAAAGTAGGAAAGCAGAAGAACGGGATAGGAAGGCAGAGGAACGAAGTAGGAAGATGTTCGAACAACTAAATGGGAAATTAGATGAACAGAATGGGAAGATATTGGAAGGACAGAATGAACAGAAAATGTTCACGGTGGAGCAGATTAGGAAGTCAGCTGAGGAGCAGAAAATATTCACAGAGGAGCAGATTAGGAAGTCAGCTGAGGAGCAGAAATTATTCACAGAGGAGCAGAACAGGAGGTTAGCTGAAGAACTGAATAGGAAAGTAGAGGAACAGATTGGGAAGCTGGCAGAAGAACAGAATAGAAAATTAGATGCAATAGGGGGGCGAATAGGACGCGCCGAAGAACAAATTGAGTTAACGAAGAATGAGATGACTAAAATCGCGGAGCGGGTAGAAAGTCACGAGCAACGGACCGCTGAAGAATTAGGGAAACAGAAAAAGGAGTTAGAATCCCAAGTAATCAATCTGGGGGGAGAATTAGAAAATAAGCTATATCAGCAATTAGATGTTAAAACCGCTATGCAGGACGAGAAAATTGAAAGGATACAATCGGTAGTCAAGGAAGAAATGCAGGAGAATAAGCGGGAATGCGAAGAGAAGGTTGTGTTATTACGAACAGAGATTGAACAAATAAAAGAATGCAAGGCATCCCCAATCGCAGCAAGCGGGACGGTACCATTTACCCCCCCAAGATCACTAAAATTTTCAGGAGACGGGAAAGAAAATCCATGCATATTTATGAAGGCGGCAGAACGACATCTAGATGTTATCAATACTTCGGAAAGGTGTAAAATACAATTGTTATATTTAATGTTAGAAGGCAACGCAAGGATATGGGCCGATACAGTTGATAAGTTTCCCGAATCAGTAAAGGCATTTAAAGATCGATTCCTTGAGCGGTATTGGAATGAGGAAATTCAAATTAATTTTAAAATCAGCTTAATGAATAATCATTACAACCAGTCAATGGGAAGTTTGCGGGAATACGCAACAAGGCGTATTATGGAATACAAAACGCTATCCCCACCGATGAGCGATCAGGAAATAATATGTGTATTGACAAGACAGTTCCCAGTTACGGTGCAGAATCTTTTACGTAGTGTGCAGCACACCGACCTGGAAAGATTCCAGAATGTGTTAGGAGGGTACGACTTGACATTTGCAGGCGTACCAAAGAACAGAAATGAAGGGAATGTTAATATGGTTAGATCGGAACGTAACCAGGGGCAAGGGAATGATAGGAGCAACGATTACCAGAGAAACCAACGCGGAAGAGGGGGAGACGGATGGAGACCAGAGCCGGGGAACCAGAGACCGGACTGGAACAGATCTAATTCAAACCGTACGGAGACGCGAGGCGGGGGCGGGAATGCACCCGACCGATTAGCACAGCCTAGCACAAGTAGTGATCAAGGACACTATTTAAACTAATAGAGTCCGCGGTGATAGGTGGCCCCATTGCGGACGCGGAAATCGATGACGTAAACGCGGTCTCCATAAACGCTATGCAGCCGGTAACCTACGATACCCAACCGTGGCGGAGATGTAAGAACTCAGCGGTCAGAATCAGGAAATGTCCCACGATATCGATAGAATGTGAAGGTATAATTAAAGAAGCTTTAGTGGATACAGGGTGCACGACTACAGTAGTATCAGAAGAAATGTATGAGGAGTTAAAAGCAACAGGAAAAGAAGTAATGTGTTTGCCTATGAATAGGGCGTATGTGATTGGGGCAACTCAGAAGAAGTCAAGCCCCATCACAAAACAAATCATGTTTCAAGCCAGGATTGGCAACCAAGTATATGAGATGGTGGCCCTGGTAGTCAAAAAATTATTGTATTCGGTAATCATAGGGACGGATTTTCTGGTCGATCACAGAGCAATTATAGATCTAGAACGGCAGGTGGTAGAACTGGGGAGCCAGGCGGTAGGATTTGACTTGGGGATGGACGAAGAATACGAAGCGTGTACGGGCGTAATGGCAGAAGATTCATTAGAAGAACAGCTGAGGCAGCAAACGGAGAAGCAGATTGAGAAATTTGCGGAAGAACAGAGCAAAGAATTAGGTAAACAGAAAAGATCCGAGGAGGAACAGAATAGGAAGGCGGAGGAACGGAATAGAAAACTAATAAAAGAACAGAACGGGAAGGTGGCTGAAGAACAGATTAAGAAGCCGGCAGAAGAAATGGGAAGAATCACAGAAGAACGGAATAGGAAGCTCATCGAAATATGCGAAAAACCGTATGGGAAAGCGGAGGAACTGGATAGGAAAGATGAGGTGCTAAAATTTCAATCATGCCATCAAATAGATGCTAGGGTAGCGGTAACAGATAGAAACGAGGGGATGACGAATCAAATCCATGAGGAAGTCAAGACAGCGGAGGGCAAAACGGTGGAGGTCCAAATCGAGACCGAGGAGGATGTTTATAAAGTGAAAGTGAAAACGGAAGAATTGAAGTTAATAATGGAAGAAGAAATGGAAATGAAAATAGAAGAAATGGAGCATATAGTAGAAGATGAAATCGTGGAAAATATACAAGGGTGCGAAGAGAAAAGAGTACAAGAAGAGTTTAAACAGGAAGAAGACGGGAAAACGTCGCCAAGTGTCAAGTATGGGGTGACACCAATTAGGCCTCCAAAGTCGATGAAATCTCTGGGAGATGGGGCGGAAAACCCTAAGGTAGTTCTGCGAGCAGAAGAACGGCACCTAGCATCAAACAACATATTGGAAGGATACAAGATCCAGTTATTACACCCAATGTTAGAAGAGAACGCCAGGACATGGGCAGAGAATTTCGGTACATTTCCGAAATTTTTGAAGGAATTTGAAAACAAGATTTCTGTACGAAAGCGGAATGAAGAAACCCAAATAAACATTAAGAGCGACCAGAGGAATAGCCATCACAACTACATCACGGGAAGTCGTAGTGAATACAGAACGAAGAGCATTATGGAACCAACAACATTATTTGCCCCTATAAAATATCAAGGAATTAGTTGCATGTCAACGCGACAGTATCTTGTTACCGTGCAGAGCCTACTGAGCAGAGCAGATCATACCGATTTAGGAAAGGGTTTGAAGATATTGGAGGGGTACAACTTTATGTTTGCAGATGCCCCAAAGTATGGGAATGAAGGAGATATAGGCAGGTCAAGAATGGAGCGAAGTCAGGGGCGAGGGAAGAGTGATGGTATGGTCAACAATTGGTACAAACGTAGAAGAGGTCGCAGCTGGAAATGGGATGATACCTATCAAGATGTGTTCAACACGCTGGAAGCTATGTTCTACAACTGTGAGTTAGGAAATCACGGTCAGCAAAATGGGGATGAACTGTCGCACAAGAGACAAGACATAGTAGGACATTACAAGCTTCAAATCGGAAACCTGGTTCAACATGTATGGAAAACAGTGAAGTGTAAATAAGTGCAAGATTAGTGTTAATATAAGTAATTACATGTTAATTCGATTTTAGGTTATAAGTGTATATAGGGCGTCGAGCAATATGCAAACGAGTGCAACCATCGGCAGTGACGATGTTACTAGTGTGAATTTTTCCAGAAGCGAAAAAAATTCAGAAAAAGAAAGGGGGGGGTGATGAAACCCAGAATATGTGTTTCATTACACTAATTAAATCATTAGTGTAAGAAATCAATAGCTATTTTGGACTGCGCGGTGAGCGCGCCGAGCGCGGCGCGCCGGGCGCTGCGAGCAGCGGGCAGCCAGCGACGGTTGCCACCGCCTCCGGTGCCACCATCGCGAGCAGCGTGAGAATTTCGGTTAGAACTGGGTAGCCGGCACGTGTAAGCGGCCGTTGGGACAGTCGAGCCGTGCCGCCCGTCGATGTAGGACGTGGCCGGCGTGCTCCCGGTCAGGAAAGAGTCGTTAAGAGAATCGCGAAGAGAGACGTTAGCAGAGCGGCGACGAGTGCGGACGTGCGGCGAGAGTTCTCCGCCGGTGTATGGACGCATATAACATTGCGACGTATTTATGTGCTATTAGAAACCGCAAAGTAATTGACGTGTAAATAGAACATTAGAAGTATCAATATAGTGAAAGATTAGTGTTGGTAGAATAATTGATGTTGTTCTTATTAGTTGGCGCGGTGGAAACATTCTTGAAATTGCGCGGTACAGAACTGTGACCAGTATACAGAGTAGGCGCGGGTTGTGTAATTAAACCCACTAACGGACAGTGATTCGAGGAAGGTGCGAAGCCGAGGTGTCAAGATCCTGATCGGGGAAGAATTGCTGGAGCATCAGCCGTGGGCGATTACCACGCCATCCGACGCTGACGGCCCGCAGCAGTAGCAGAGGTCGACAATCCTGTCGGCACGAGCGGTTCTACGAACATCATAGGTATTCGATCTGGGCCCCGAAGGTATGAGAAATGCATTTCACTCTTAATCTTGGTACCAAGGCAGAGTGTAAAAGCGTTGTCTGATTATGTAAATGACAAATTTGATTTAAAATAAATCTTGTTTATAATTGTATTTCAATTTATGATCAACCACCCCAACGTTGCACCAACTTATCCAGGGACCCATTCACGTAAAAGATACCCTCTCTTAGTGTTGTATTGCAGTGAAAATACCCGGCACCACCAGGTATGTCACAATATGTATATATATACACACACATATACACATATACATACGTATATATATATACACACACTAATTCCTTTACGGAGGAAATTATGAGAAAGAACCGTCTGCGCCACGGGTCCGATATTTTTATTATTATTATTATTATTATTATTATTATTATTATTATTATTATTATTATTAGGATTACTACTTTTATTGTTAATATGGTTTTCACGTTCTCAAATGCAAAAATGGAGCGAAATATTTTTCTCTTAATCCCTGAGCTTGGAATGAAACGATTAACTATCATTTTGTAGATTAGAGCGTAGAAAATAAAACTCATATAGGAGACACGAAAATCATGTTTTAAGGCTTCACGATGCATATATTTTCCGAGTTATGAACGATAGTAGTGTGTTTCAGTGTGTTACGAGTATCTCCTCAACGCTGTTTTATTTCATTTAATGTAAAGTATTTGTACAAATACATGCATAAATACAAATGCATGCATTGTATACAAATCACGCATACATTTTTAGCTTTATGCACCGCTACTGCGTTTACTACGCAAAATCTCACACTATTCCTTGCGCGCCATACGCTTTAAAAGGGGTACACATTTTTCTCTTTACGTGAAGAATTAGTGTTTTCCTTACTTTGAAAGTAACAAAACAGCATCTTTCCAGCCTTCATTAATTGAGTCGGTGATATTGAAAGCCAGTGTGGGAATGAGGCTGTTGTTTCTTTGGAGAGAGATTAATGGAATATAGAGAGGATCCATAGGCACGGCATTCAGCTTCCTTATACCTGAAGTAAGAGGAAATTGGTATATTTGTAGAAAATATTGCTTAACAGTTCAAATACAGTAAGATAAAGTTGTACTACCAATCATTACTACTAACTTACCCCTTGCGGTCATCTCGAACTAAAGGAAATATGTAAATAGGTTAGATAAATCCTCCATATCCATACGGAAAATCAAAAATTCCCAAAACATTGTTTCATATTGTTCAGTATTTATTCCGTAAGATTAATAAAATGTTCTTGAAAATATAATGGATATATTTCAGATTTACCAAATTTATTGTAATAGAATATAGCATAAAATTCTGTTATCCACCTAAATTTACGTAGAAAAACGTAACATATCACATTCAGTTACAATTATTGAACTTTCTTGAAAATTTAGAAATAATTTTCTTGTAAATGTAAATATGTTTGAAATGTTTGCCATATATTGCGTTTGTAGACACTCACTCAACTTTGCCTTTAAGAGAAGAGGGTACCTTTAAATGGGGCAAATGATCAATTTGCGTTTTTTGGCTGAATAAATAGTTCAAAGGTTGCTATTTTACAAAAATATCAACACTTTTCTTCTAGGACGCCTGGGCGTTCCTTTAATTTCTAGTTAAATGTCTTCGTGCATATGAGCCACGTCCCCTTTTTTCACACTAATACACATCTGACTTTTTTTTCGTAATTTTGAACGCACGTTCGTCTGTTAATAAGGTACTGAAAAATGCTGTTGGTCATACGTTGGTAGCATTGGCCTTTTCCGCTGAAGAAGATGATTCAGAATGCGTAGCAGGAATGTTCTAGAAGAGTAGCGGCAAGTACAGACTTGTTTCAAATGGAGTTTCCCAAAACGTACTTCTTTTGTAATTAATGTAACGTTATCAGAAATTATTATTCACAATTTATTGAAACTTACAGTATACATTATTTACAGTATTAACAATAAATTAACGTTTTTCTATAAACATTCTTCTATAATAAAATATATTAAAAAATAATGTTTTCCCAAAAATGCTGCAAATATATAATTGAAAAAAACTTAAATATGTTTTAATCAAGTCAAGAAATGTCAAAATAATAACAAAAGTTTTTATCTTTACTTTTGCGAAATATCAAAATTTTCTATTTTACCATTTTCTAGAAAAGGTACATCAATTTTAACACATTTAAAATGGACGGTATACACAGTACCTTCTGCCCTTAAGAATGCTCCATTTTCGACCTTGAACATTCCTTACCTGTGCTCCGCTAACTTACGGCACACTCGCGCACGGTACTCCAAGACTTCTCGGCACAACCCAATGTGGAAATGTGTAGAGCCCTTTCTTTTACTTTTGCGATGTTATTTAAATTTAGTGTTTTTGCACTATAAATCCTGTTATTATTAGCAAGAAACAACACTTATGTGGCCCACTACCGTTTATTTAAATAAAAAAAGCACAAAATTATGTAATTAAAATATAATATAAATTAAATGTAAATAAGATATAAATAAAATTTAAAAAAATCACGAAAGTAGGAAGTCAGTTTTCTAAAGGAAAACCCTTATGTCTTGAAAATAAAGATTAGTCTCTAATCATATCTTGAGAAATAAATATATCCCGAAATTTAATCGTAAATAATCCATATTTCTTCTTCGTAATGTGATCATAAAAGAGAGAAATGCAGAAATGTCTAGACACTGGATGCATACTCTTTGCTCTAAAATGAGAAAAGAAGTCAGAATTCACCAATTTCAATTGGCATCTCAAAAAAACTCTCATATTCCAGAATAAAGTATTTATTTCTAAGAGAGATCGATCCTATGACGATGAAGAACGGAAGGGATGTAATTTTTGAAAATTAAATTTGTTAAATGGAAATTATCCTCTCCGTTATTGAAAACGTCGAATTCTATTTGAAGGAGAATTAACAAAATTTAGAAAAAAGTAAATTGAGCTTCGTGTAAAGAACGATAAGAACATTGAAAGATTCTTCAGAACTTATCAGGTTTGACCTATATTACAATTTACAGATCATCTTTAGAAATAAATATTCTAGCACTTAGGGTATTGTGAATTGTTTTCGAAATCTCTTCAACTATTTTAGCGCTGTATGACTGCTTGAACTCTACTGTGGCCCACAATTGTTTATTAAAATAAAACCCACAATATTATATAATTACACTATAATATAAATTAAATATAAGTAAAATATAAATATAATAAAAAACCACGAAAGTAGAAAGTCAGTTTTTCTGAAGGAAAACCATCAACAATATTTACCATGTCTGGAAAATAGTATTTGGTATGGTAGTTTGTACTTCATATCACTTACACATTTGCTACATTTTAAAAGAAGAATCATTCTAGAGTTAAGGAAATTAACCTCATCTTACGATATTTAACTGATCCATGGAGACTTTTGTTGTGTACTGGTTTGGTTTTAAATTGATGCGTTCTACAAAATATTTACTTTGTTTTATTTTCGAGACGAACTGTCGAAATTACACATTATTACATATTTCAAAGAATCATTTTTTACGTTCTGCTTTCGCAAATAATGGCACATAATTTACCGCTTGTAGTGCACACCTTTCCTTCACCATTATACAACAAAATAGCTATAACAGAAAAACGTCAACATACCATGGGTAACAGAAAACGTGACTGTTCTATGTACAAAAGAGACTGTGAGGTATCATACTCAAATTGTGAATGAAGTAGTTTCAATTCAAGTCAAGTAATAGGTCGAATAAAACCCAGGCAATACACGCCTATGCTTGTATTTTCTTCAAAATAGTGATTCGATTTTCCTTACATTTTATTTGTATTGCGAAATCATAACAATTATTTCGCACTTTAATTTTTCTAAACATTAATATTAATACTATTCGACACGAAAAAAATACTTGGCTGGTTCTGCAACACCTTCGAAAATAATCGAAAAAAAGCGGCCATCTCTCACTGCATACGAAAAGCAAGCTACTATTATTTTGTCACTTATTAGTATTTAATTAACCGAAACCATTATGGTTTACCAGTTGCCTTTTTATTGATTCATCTATTTTGCTAAAAACATTTCATATATTTCAAACTATTTTTCCGAATGATTTTTACAGGTTTCTTTTTTCTTCACAAAACAGCCTTTTTCTTTTAAGAAAACAGAAGGGAACACGGAACTGACACTAACCAATAGACAATAGCCGCCGTAACCACAGCTTACGGCCCAATTCAATTATTTTTCTTATCGACAAATGTTTCAATTGTAACATAAAAACAGTGGACAACTATTTTAAAGCTTTTTTTTGCTTCCTCGATGAAAGTATGAGATTTTTACACACAATGGAATGCTGAATCTTTATACGTCATTCGTTTTGTTCCTTCCCGTATAGTTTTAGAAAAATTGACATCTACGTATATGATTTATACAATTATGGTAACATTAAACCGCATATTAGAGATCATTTACCGTCCTAAAAGGATCTTTAGATTCTGTTCCCTTTGTATGAGGGTAGGGTGTGTCTCATACTGCTAACCAATAGTAATCTGGTAACATGGCTGGGTTCTATCTTCTGTTTTTTCGTCTTTCAATCTCCAAAGTGTCTTGATGGAATCGCTCCCCCATGTGCCTCCCTGATAACTTCCACATTGACAGGAAAAATCCAAGTGGGACTGCTTCTTCTTCTTTAAAGACATGTTATATCCCATCTCACGGTTGGCCACTATCAGTTTTTACACATTTTTAAGTCTTTGGATTTATTGTTCCCTAACAATGGCTTCGTGACATATTATTTTTGAGTTTCCTCACTAAGATTTGAAATCTTTTTTTTTATTTTTTTTATTTTTTTATCGGGATTCTCCGCCATTTCTGTTTATGCCCTTGCTAAAGTTTTTTATTAACCCCAGCTTGATATGCAATGGTGGATGGTAAATTTTACAAGATTAAACAAGATTTTTATGCAACACCTTTTTGAGCTCCACTTTCAGCTGTGTTGCAGGCGAATCACGAGCGGTGTAATGTTTTTGATCAGTCTCATCCCTAAAACAACAGTATTTTCTGTAACCCCGCAGCATTCTCAAATGAACAGCGATCACCTTCAGGTCCCCACGTATTGTCCGCCTGAAAGAATTGTTATAAATAGTTATGAATGTTGATCCATAGGTACTATTTAATATGTATTCCATGGTTTTATAAGACTCCTTCAGATGCATAGAATGAACAATTGGTGATGAAGGGAATTTCTCACCATTCTGTAATAAAATGGTTTTCAAACTTACTTTTGACGATTTTATGAAGAGTCTTCATTTATCCGCATGATGCATTAATCAGAGGGTTTGTATTAAGCCGTTTTCGTTATTGCAGAATGTAATTCTTTTTTTGGATAAAAACACTGAATACTCGTCGATGTCTATTGTGTACTATATATTGTCTTCACAAAGTCAAAATATTCGAACTCCTGTCTCCATGGCCAGTAAATTCCATTACTGTAATCGTTATCCAAGTAGATAAGCTTGCGTTTAAAATATATTTACGTCTCTAACTAGATCATTGAATTCTTCATGACACACAGTTAGGGGTGTGTTCACGATACAAACATGGAAACGGAAACGTTACAAACATGGCTCTAAAACAAACGATTTTTGAAGAACAAGATGAAGATCTAGATCTAGGCCATCAGAAACATGTCTGAAGGTGAATTTGCATTGATTTCTTGCTCTTAGCAGAGAAACCCACCTTTTTAGTGACACCAAAATTGTATTCAAGTAAGTGATCCAGTTGTCCCTGCAAAACATCGGTTCAACTAGGTGTACCCTTTAGCCTAGGTGTAGCCTTTAAATCACTAATGTAATATATTTCCACAAAATTCGAAACAAATATGAAGTGGTCATTGCTTGACCTGCTCGCGCCCAAAACCTGCTTCTAAAATGCAGGATGACAAGCTGTTTTTATGAAAGAGGTAATTAATTTCCTCTGAGGGAAATATCCACATATGTAACAGAATATCTGGCACATTCGTACATTTACGTGACTTTTTGTTGATCCGTTTATTAAAAAATACAAGCTCCTCACAGTAAAACGCAGGTGATAATGCAATAAATGCAATATGAACACAAGAAGTCCTTCCAACAACGAGCCACGATATACAGATTTGTTTTCCATTGTTTAGATTTAGATTTATTTAGTCAAAAAACAGTATTAACTATATGTGACGTATGGGGAATAAGATAAGATGGGAAAAAAGATTGTTAAGATGTGTGGAACGAAAAATTATTTATGTATAGGATGAAATATGATTTCTACATATTTTATGAACAGACTGGTCGTGTTTCACAATATATCTTATGCTCAACAATGACTTTGAAATATTTCTGACAAACCTTACGTGATGACCCAAAACTGATTTTGGTTCTGAATTCACAATAAAACGCTTTTAGACCACATTCAACTTTTGTGAGGATCAAAAACCACGTCGACCAGTGTAATTTAAAAACCAAGCCTTACCATTAACAAGGTGTTTCAGCATTCGGTTTCCTGACTGGGTGAAACACGCGTTGAGATTCGGGTCTTTGGCGCTGCATATTTGCACATCTGCAGCTGTAAAAACAATTCAAGTCTAATATTTTAGAGATAAAATAAAGAATATATAAAATATAAATGAAAGAAAGCAACGTTAAATGGTTTCATTTGGAGTGAGTAGCCTTTTTGCAAAAAATATATTTACCAAATTGTAGAAAAGAGGTTACTCGGTAAAATAGGTAAATCTTTAAAATTCTTCATCAGATTCAGCCATTCGTTTATTTTTGAATCATTAATTAACCATGATTAACCATTAATTCTATTCCCTTCATTCGATTGATTAAAACTCAAAAGCGACATTTATTATACATACATTAATTTTAACAGTTTGTTATTGAAATATTTACTCAACCAACGATTTTGTTTTCGATGATTTACAAGAAAATGAAAGTGATTTACTTTTAAATTCAACTGAAAAAATAGTATAGTTTACTATGACGATGACAGACTGAAATATAATTTGCAAACACCTTCTGTACAAACCATACACGAAACACAGTGATTATTATTAAATTAACTTTTAAATCCGATACTCACGAAAATAAGTCTTCTCTCTAGCAGTAATTACACTGAAACATGTAGGTAATATTAGAATCACCCAATGCCATGGACTTCTTCTGCACACAATCATGTCTGCTGTGTAGCGCAAATCTCTCCTCAGTATTGAAAGCGCTCTGAATCTGTCTTATATATTCCAGAACAGTAATAATTAGCCACGATACACTTGCAAGGCAACCGGTCTAGTTGTAGGTCGGGATAGGGAAGGAGGAAGCAGTGAGGTCAATTAGAGCAACTTTTCCGCCGACATCGCTTTGCAGACAAGTTTGTTTTGGAGTTACCAGATTTATTGGTGGTCATTTTCCAAACGGTTTTGAAATAAATGTTTGTATCAACAAATATACGAGCTAAGGCCTCCCAGCAGCGTCCCGACCTTTAGATTTAGATTTAGATTTATTCAGTCAAAAACAGTAAAAACTGTATGTGACGTAGGGGAGAAAATATTATCTTTCGGCCATGGGTTAAGCGGGAGCGTGTGGTTAGCACATAGCCATTCCTACGTTGAAGTCTGGTATTCTCAATCTGAGACGGGAGCTCTCTCATCGTCACACAGCAACAGATGCTGGAACATTACGAGGAAAGTGCGCAATTATTATTTGCCCCGACCGGGAATCGATCCCGGAGTTGCGCTGTGGAGAGCGAGCACTCAGAGGCACTTGTACATGCAGATCCAAATGATGCTAGGTAGGTCATATTTTATAAACTTCTGTACACCCGAGTAAAACATGTGCCAATTTATTTTGCCAACCGAGAATTTAAATTTGGAAACTGCATTTAATACCAATAAATCATTGGAAATAATCAGTAATTCAGTGTATGGTAAATGACGTAAGTGGATTGGGTTGTTGCTCGAGTTTTCATTGTAAAAAAATCTTTTTTAAATTATTCCTCAAAGCAAAACTATTTGAGTCGTCCACCAAAACGCATTAACGTAGAAAATTAATTTAAAAATGCAATGATTGCTCTAACATTCAATGAATTATTTACACATTCATGAAAGGGCAATGGTATATCATATTATTTGTAAACATTTACAACTTTCTAAAATTCAGAGAGTTGTAAGAAAATGTTTTTAGACGTCCTTTCCTGTATTTTTTGTATCCTTTTTGTATTATCACATATAATAACCCAATTTTTGTACTTGTTAGCTAAGGCTGGGGTGTCTAAATATTCCGAGCGAGTAAACACGTTCCTGCTGATTCCACGAATATCGGAGTGTTCTTCAATTAACGATGCAAATATTTCATTCACAATACCAAGTTGTTTTGAAGCATGATGAAGTATACTACCTATATTACTCCGCATATAAGGTAAAGTAATAATGTTGCAAAGATGTCAATGGGGTGTCCGAAATGAAATTGTTCGCTCCGACCCCCTAAATTACTGGATCCGCCTCTGAGACTGGCCGTTGGCTTAACGACAGAGCCAATGCAGTCTGTCACTCCCAGCCTCCAGAAACACTACCCCGCACCCTCTCACCCCATGTGCATACTGCATAGGACCAGCACCCCAGTCCATCTCCGTTTTCATCTGGCACACGACCCGTCCGGGATATTAAGGAAGCATTGCCTGTGCTGATCGCCATATATTCCGGACGTTTCGGAAGTTTTTTTTCCCTCGGTGGTCCTATATGTGTTTTGGAGTACTGAATTCGATTTTTATTTTCCTGTATACATACGTATAAATGGAGTAAAATACGTCGCATGCATTGGCACTGTCGCTGAGCCGACGGCCAGTCTCAGAGTCGGATCCAGAAAGTAATTTAGGGGGGCGGGCGAGCAATTTCAGTTCGGACACCCCTTTGACATCTTTGAAATATATTTACTTTACCGTATATACGGCGTAATATAGGTAGTATACTACATCATGCTTCAAAACAATTTTTTATTTTGAATGAAATATTGGCATTGTTAAATGAAGAACACTCCAATACTCGCGGAATCAGCAGGGACGTGTTTACACTCTTTAATATGACAAAGTTCATTTAGGGGGAATTTTTTTTCAAAAATTTCACATATGTAATTTGTTTGAAAGACCTCTCACGCCGTTAATATGCATATTTCTAGTAATTTGTAAACACTGTTATATTTCTGAATAAATGTGCCTTCAAATAAAGTTTTTCGGAAACTCAAAAATTTTCTGTAAAAAGGAGCTTTAAATTTCGAATTTGCAGTAGCGTTTAAAAGCCATTTTCTTAAAATCTGCTCCAAATTTTTCAGAGAAAATGGCCATTTAGAAGGAGATTTTACTGATCTTTAATATTCTTAAAATAATATTTCCATTCTACAGTTAGGGAAACGAAAAATAAAGAAAATGTAAAACAACTTGGATGTACTTTGGATGGTAATAGATGGCAACTGCCAAGTCTATGTGGCAAGACCGAATATCTAGCTGGGACTAAAGGAAACACAAAATTAATAGAGGAAACTCTCTGCTAATCAGTAATGTAGCACCAGAAGTTTTAATTATTTGCTAGAAAAAGAAATATTACTAAATTCTTAATAAGAATATAGTTTTGAATGTGATGATATCTATATATGGTAATTATTTTAAATAAATTAAGTAAAATTACAAACCATTCTTCACTTGGGGAAGCATGACCGTTCCACCCCTTGAATACGCGTGATGGTAGTCAAATGTCGTCTCGGCATATATGGAGATGCACACCAAGTAAGCTCCCGTATAGGGCCGCATTTATCTTTCTGTTTGATATTCGAGCTCTAAAAACTGTATAAGTGAACAACAGTAGCGCTTAAACAGTACACACGTTTTTCAGAAAATGAATCGATCTAGGTATTTATTTGGCTGTCCAGATGACGCCGCGTCCATGCATTAATTCAGAATGGCTACCGAAACGTCGGCACCTTTGCCATGGACGCGGTGTCACCCGAACAGCCAATTAAATACTGACTCCAGCCGCCGAAGCCTACGCTCCCATCGATCTAGGTGTTGCCGCAGCTCCTGGACATTTACTCGGATCTTTTCATTTTGGTGGTACTTAAGCTGAAGCTCTTACACAATAGCAATACTAAAATGATTCTCACGATACTTTCCACGATGTTTGTTTCAAAACATTCGGAGTTTCAAAAATTAAATACGATTTTTTAGAGATACGTTAGGACACATACACTGTTAAACAACACGGCAGCTTGAATGTTGACGAGCTGACCACAGAAACATATGATCTCTATTTAATTTGCTAATTCGAGCAAGCTCTTTAAAAGATGGGATGATTTGCGAAATCGCCAATAAATTAATCCTCAAATAAAGTAACATATCGCTGACCGTCACAAAATGCCAAAGACTGCGAATGGGCGAAATTTTCGCATGGGTTTAGCTAGTAGTACTTAAAAGGTTTGGTCCTTTAATGATTTTCTTGCTCTTCTATCGAATTGTTTCTCGTTTCTTATCGTTCCTATTTGGATTTAGATTTATTTAGTCAAAAAATAGTAAAAAATTGTATGTGACGTGTGGGGGAAAAATAATCTGCTTACGTTTTCTTAAGTTCCAGAATCCCTTCCCATAATTTTAAGAATAAATAGTTGAAAGACGAGTAAAAGTTGAAGATAAGTAAATAAAAATAATTTTTTTTATAAAAACGCGACATTTGAAAAACTATTGTTTCTTCGCTGTCAAGTCTCGCCAGCGTTGCAGTCGTTCACCATTACCTTTCCAACCAACTATCCTCAATCCACCATAACGTCGACTCCTTCTCACTCCCAACTTGCGGGACCTGTTTAAGACTGACTCTTTATTTCTGTCTTTTTTCCTGTGAACGTCACATAAGCGAAGGTCGGTTAAACGAGAATACGCTCCACCCAAACGAGCTGCAACTTGTTTAACAGCACCGCCACCACATCACAAAAATGCGCCCATTAACAACACGTGCAGTCGATGGAACGAGGTCAGAACAGTGATGGACGCGAAGAAGATTCGGGTGAACGACCTTGATTAGGTAAGCTCTTTTGGAAACGTATATTCACGAAGCGCAATAATTTGAGAGCGAGCGACTATGTTTGTCGGCAAATTACACAAAAAATATTCATATTTTCAATAAATTCATATTTTCAATAAATTCATATTGTAACGTTTCTCGTGGTGAATTGAAACCAACACAATATTATTTAAAACAATTACGTTTATTCGGGAACAATTATACACTAAAATCTACTGACACTAAAAACTACTTGGTCTATTTACAGATATATTACACTTAATTATTTTTCTGTACACACGACTCCGTTCTCTTGATGATTTATTTACACAGTTCGCTTCTTACACACTATTTATTTAAACAGTTCTCTTCTTCTACAGTATCAGTCAGTCCATGCACTGTCCACGGTCCACTGCACTTGACCCCAATTCCTTGCACAGACCACAATTCCCCTGCGCAGACCACAATTCCTTGCGCAGACCACACTTCACTGCGCACACCAGGGTCCACTGCACTGCTGTTTACCGCGATGCCCACTTCACAGCTCAGCTTCCACTGCAGACTTCAAACTGCTGACTGCTGTTTCCCCACTGCACCACTGCTTACCGCGATGCACCCTTCACAGTTCAGCTTCCACTGCAGACTTCAGACTGCTGACTGCTGTTCAACCACTGCACCACTCTTCACCGCAATGCACACTTCCCAGCACAGCTTCCACTTCGGACACACTGACGGACTGACGTCTTACTGCTCACTACTGACTTCTACTCACTTCTTCTAACTGACTTCTGCTAACTCGCTTCTGTTAAACTGACTCGCGGCCGCCGGCAGCGGCGCATTTATACCTGCCCGGCGCTTGTCCCCAGGCACCCGGCACATTCTCGGCATTTCCCCGCGGCTCGCGAATAGTCCGGAACCGTCTAGTTCGGGGAGGAAGGGAAGGGGCGGCGGCAGATGACGCAATCCACGCGCAGCGACTTCGGCAGGTGATGCAATATTCGTTACAATATTTTCAATAAATTCATATTTTCAATAATTTCATATTTTTAACAAATTCAAATCACCTTATTTGAAAATCTGTTTTTGATGAACACATTTCACTAAGAAAAAAATAGTATCTTTACAATTGTAGTTATAGGAAGACCAATTTTCGAAAAATCAGGGTTTTTAAGGTATACGTGACCTATACCATTCTCTTAAACGTGCTTTAGACTACTTACCTATAAAATTTCATCAAAAATGATAAAGCCTTTTTGAGAAAAAAATTTAAACAAAAATTTTAAAATGGCCAATATTACATTTTCAGATTGTCAAAAAATTGTAAATGACTCTTTCAAAATAAAAAAAAATTAAGGATCATATTTTATTAAGGGAAAATCTCTTTATTTAATATTTTAGGTGTAGGAAGAAGCCGAAATCAATTTTGGATTTTAGCCATTTAAAAAAAACAACAGTTTTTCACGAAAATGAGACCTGCACCATTCTCTAACACGTTCATTACACTATTAAACAACAAAATATCATCAAAAACGATGGAGCCATTTTTTTTAAATTTTGAAAATGCCCCAGGGGCTTTATGCAAAGTACCTCCAAAATTAAAATATGGGTTTCAAATTCATGAGGCGGCGACATCAGCCAGATTGGTGGGGAATATCAATTTTGAAGAATATTGCCTGAACGATTTAGCCGCTATCGTTATTCACAGACAGATTTACAGACGTTTTGCCGGCAAGCGATTTTTCGGTGTCAAGGACCCACAAAACATGGATTTTGGCTACACCACGTGTTAGAAGATTTGTTTACTGTATTTAGCATCCGGATTGATCAATTTTTTTGTTGCCAGGACCCTGTAATAAAAGTTTTTCTGCCTGAAATTCGCTGTTTTTTCTCGTAGCATTACACAACTTTCTACCGCAAGAGCGGCCAGGACGTAAATCAAAGGCAGCAAGAGAAACAATGTTTTTAGAAAAGTAGTTTAGAAAAACGGATATACTTCCCAATAACTAAGGAGGAAAGGCGAAAATACTAAAAAACTCTTTTAACAGAAACACGTATTGTTTTTAATTGTACAGACTATTCCTTATATTACGAAAATATTTCATATGAAGATAAACGAGCGCACAAAATACGAAAAGAGCTAATGGCTCCAAGGAAAAAACTCCCTGTTCTGGAGATGTTCCAGTTGAGTTGTTGAAACATGCCCCGGATGTTGTCTTGGAATATTTGGTATAAGTATTTAATAAATGCCTGAAAAGAGGAGCCGTACTGAAAGATTGAAAAAAAAAACACATATAACATTACGGTAGGAAAAAAATTGATTGTTCTAATTTCAAAGGTTTGAGTGCCATCCCATCAACAGGAAATCTATATGGATGGGTTCTGAGAGGTCGGATTGAAAGGGATGTGATGAAACTACACGAACAGATTGGATTTAGATCTGGTCGATCCTATGTAGCTAATCTCTCTTGCCTGAAACAGCTTATGGAATATCCATAGTCTACGGATGTACATTATATCTAGTTTTTGTAGACCTCAGAAAAGAATACGATAGTGTACCATTGAAAAACTTGTAGGAAGCAATGAAATGATCCAACATCCATGGTCAGTACATACACGACTAAAGACATGAAAGAAATAGTTGTTAGGATCAAACTATCGCAGGTTTACCTGAGTCTTCCAAGAATGTTTTGGCCAAAATAGTTTCTCTCAAATACTCTTCGAAATATGTTTTACATCTGCCTTGAGTAAATGGACATAAAAGTGCACTCAAATAAAAATTCAGAAAGGGGAAGAAAATATTCATACTTTGTTGTTTGCAGACGATTAATTTGTAATACGTTGTTCTTGCAGAAAATGTAAATGATGCTTCCTACATTATGAGAAAACTTGCAGAGGAAAACGAAAAATGTGGATTGGAAATCAACATGGAAAAGACTCGTTGTTTGATAGTTGGTGATGTACGGGATGATATAATTCCAGAGAGTTATAAGATTTAAAATTTTAAGGATTTGAAGTATTTAGGCGGAATTTTCTGGCATTTAATAATTTATATTTTTTACATTCCGTTTAATTAGTATATTTTAATATCGCAAGTATTTCACATAAAGTTACATAGTCATGGAGAAACCTGTCACTGTCAGCCCGTCCCTCAATTAAACCGCCCCTTCGTCTGCCCATCCCTCCGTCCGCCCGTCCCTCCGTCCAGCCGGCCATCCGTCCGCCCGGCCCTCCGTCCGCCCGGCTTTCCGTCTGCCCGTCCACTCGACCCTCAAACCACCCGTCCCCCGACCCTCCAGCTATCCATCCCATTCTCTGCCCGTCCATCTATTCTGAACCCCTTTCGGTTCACAAATCATGACGAACGAGATGTAATTCGACGCGTTTCGCTCTCCTAGTGGAGAACTGATTTTTGTTGCGAATCCAACCTGAAGGTTCAAAGAATTCTCTAAAAATCAGCTTTTTGTTGTTTTTAAGAAGTAAAATGCTTTTTGGGGGATTTAAGATACCTAGGTAGGTGATCATTATATTGTTCTTATCAAGGCATATCGATTGACACCGTTCTTAACTGATCTCTACGATATTTTGGAGGAATGTTTGAAAAAACAACAAATGTTTTGGTGGTTTCAATGCACCCACAAGTTCTTGGGCGAAACGCTTTAATTTACTGTTCTATCCGCGGTAATTTACATGAATAGTCACGACTTCATGATCGGTTAGACACTCATTAACCCTCATTTCGTATGGAAACATATCTTTACAAGAATTTTAATTGATAAATTTTTCATGCAACTTTCTACGGCCCAAAACTGACAAGTCGGGCAATTATATTATGTTTAAACATTATTTTTATTATGAACTTACAAAGCACGAATAGAACCTTTAAACATGTATATACCAGCTCATAATAGTAGACAGCCATAATGGACGATAGAGATGATTTTTATCGTAAATGTCGACGAATGTTTGATTTACAATATTAATAATCGTCATTTTGCTGAGGATACGGTTATGCTAGTAATAACTTATCGATGAAGGTACAACGTGCTATGTAGTTGTTTTACTTACCTTGTAATGGCTCTGAAGGTCGTGCAAGTCCCTCATGGCAGCCAAAATACGTCGTTTGTCCCCTTTTGCTAGAGCTTACTTATCATATGCGACACTGGAGGCGAAAAGTTAACGAACTTTACGTAAGTTTCTGCTGAGATTTATTATTTAGGTTGACGCTACGGATTTCAACATCACCTAATGATATTGAAAGGAGTAACTTCACAATATTTGACGTTTATTACACCTTGCACCACTTGGTGGCCTCTTACTGCTGCTGAGAGACTTCCAACAGCATGTCTTCGCAAATAATAGGTATCTCTTCGCCGCCATTAAGCCAAAGAAATTTACAGGAAGCATTATAAGCATAGAGATTGCAAGTGACCAAATGTCCAAAACATTTCAACAAGCTGTATGAATTGGCACCATTTACAAAGACGGTATCGTGTGCAGTTTTCTCGCAATACTTCTTAAAACAATTATATTTTGGTTATTATACCAGCGTGACTACCGAGGGAACAAACGGTTTAGACCGAAAACGTCCTTCTTCTCATAGATGGAAGAACGAACGTTTGCTCTCTTTCCTTTTTTGTTTGAACAGCTCCTCGGATAGTGTAATGGATGGTTAAAAGAATGGTACAAATCTAATTTTCGTTGAAATCGCTGATGTTTTGAAAATTTCAAAATGAACAATTTTTTTGGCGACAACTACACTATTGAAGAGAGTCATTTTTTCGATTTATAAATTCTGTTCTTTATTGACAGATCTTAAAATAATGTCTTGTACCATTTTCAAAATATGCGTAGTTTTCGCGTAATTTTGTGTGAAAAATGAACAATATTTATACAATTATTTTCTGAAATACGTCAAACATTTTTCGTTAACTTTTCTCTCCGTATGTATCAAAATAAACTAAAAACGTAGTGCTAGTCTTATTTCCAATTGACTTTCTGAGAAAATTACAAAATTTATAGTTTCTAAACTACAAAATTATATATAACGGGGAAAACGAGTAGTTTTGCGTAATTTCTGAATGAAATAAATGCAATTTATTAATAAAATATTTTCTCAAAATCGTTCTAAATTTTTTGTTTATGTTTCCACGAATAAAACAAGGAACACTTAGAAGTAGAACCCAGGTTTCATTTTCATTGAATTCTCTGAAATTTCGAAAATAGCGAGTTGGTATGGGAGAAACATTATATACCGTAACTGCCATGTATAATTTACTAAATTACGGTAACCCGTGTCACTTGGTGCCGCGCAAGTGACATTGTGCTGAGTGGTACTATTCATTAAACCGTTTAGAAACTGCATTCTCATTACTGTGTTCCCGTGTTTTAGTTCTGAAGTCCCTAGTTTCGTCAGTTGGCACTGTGCTCATGAACCTTGGAAATTGTCTCTTGCAACTCAAGAGTACTTTACGGATAATAACTTTAAGGATAATAAATTAAGTGCACTGTTTTCCAGCATTATTCATTAATCTAGTGCTACAGTATCTACTCGCTAACTTTCTTAGTTTTATTGTACTTGAGATGGAATTAAAATGACGGGAAATTAAGGGGAGTCTAAGAGTCAGTAGCTCTTGAATATTCAATACGATATTTTAATGTTTTTGACACTTCTCTTAAAATTACTTAATTTATACACTTAAGTTCTAGTGGAAATATAAAATTGTATAATTAACAATTAATGCAGTGATGATTCCCCCTGTAATACCACTCGCACTTTATTATCTTCTCCATCCATTACAGTAGGAGAATTTGTAACGGTGCAGTACAATATAGAACTGTTTCTTGAAGAAGTCTCTGCATTGAAAGTAAATCGACATGGGTAAATGTTTTGCATATATCGAAGAGATTTTGGAAACTGCCGAGAATGGGAATGGAATTTTTTATAAATATGAAAATATAATTCAGAAAATCTAAAACTCTGTGGGAAAATCAAAAAGAACACTCATCGGTGTTCTGGAGCTAAAAAGCATTTGAGGGAAATGATTCAGTTTCTGTTCTCATCACCAATGTCACAATGTTTTCTTAATAGCTAAAAAAAGTTCATTAGAGAAAATTTTAAACTTTGTGTTACTTTTTGATTTATTCTTTGTTACAAAGAAATCATGTGGGTGAAAATGTGACACGCATGCAGCATTGAACGACGCACAATAAATGTATCGGCGTAAAGGCACTCCATCACACCAGGTGACTTTTATGCAATGTTTAGGTGACATATTTTATTGACATTTATTTTAATAATTATCACCACATGACTGTGACAAAGCATGTTTGTAATTTTCGTATACTTCTAAATCTTTGTTAATTGCGTGTAAAATAAACAAGGTTTTTACTCAAATTTTTCCATAATGGCGGTTAAGGTATGTTCGAAGTTTTGCTGGAAGAATTGTGCATGTTTGCGAGATTTGTTGTGAGATGTGTCTGCGCTACTTGCACGAGAAAATAACAGATGAATGTTTTCAAGGATATTCATGTCTTATCATTTTCAAATATTTGTATGGTGTGTATTTATTGGGATGTGCAAGAACATTTCACATTTATAACTCGTTTTAGTTTCGAGTCATTGCTACAAAAACATCTGCGAATGTAAGAAGGAAATTGCTTGAACGTTACTTTGAATCATTCTTGCCCTTGCTGGGTGAGACTTTTACTCCATGATCATATGTAGAACCAGTTCCAAAGTAAACTTTTCAGACATACGTAAAATACTTACCTGATCTTACTGTGTGGCAATTTACCCTCATCCTTTTTCTGACTACAAATAGCTCATTAAAACAGTCTTTTAAGTCAATAATTGAGAAGATAAAACCATGCAAACTTCCAAAAATACAATTTTTTTTTGTTTTTGAGTACGTACAATTTGAGTAGATACAATTATTTGAGAAGATACGTTTATCTACAAGAAGGTTATTACTAGTCCACATCTTTTAGAATCTGCTGAATACAAATCTGTAACTGTAAACAGCAATGATCAAATGATGCGTAATGATGAACATTTTCATTTCATTTCAATTCACTTCAAGTGAACTCTGAAAAAAACAACAAATGTTACACGAGAAGTGCAAAATACACTGAATAATATGAAATAAACGCCATTTTATGTGTTATTTAGATTTTTAAAAATTCAAAAATTTATTTTTTTAAATAACTCTTGCGGGTAATATTTACATTACGTGCTTCTTTTTACAATATACTGCATTTGTGAGCACAATGCTTGAAATTATTTCGAACGATCTGCTGGATTGGTCCCAAAACAAGTCGCAGTTTTCGCCGGAAAATGAAGCGATTCCGAGTGATATTTCGTGCGTCTCGACTGCTGGTCAGGAAGAAGTCCAACCGTGAATGACGGACGGACGGACGCCGTCTACTGCATTACTATAAAAGAATTTGGCACATAACCACTGTTTCAGATACTATTAGCTGCCTGTAATTTTACGTTAACAAAAAGACGATTTGATCAAAACAAAATGTTAATATTTTTTCAAGCGGATTAGTATTGAAATCCATCTGCCGACTTCCGTTACGATTATGAGCCGACCGCTAAATGTTAGGTTGCTAAGGGGAAACGGTGAAGGAGAGATGGCGCGCACGTCGCTGTCCATAGAACCACTGATTGCGCATCCTCCACTTCCCCGCTGCCCGATTCGTTCTCAGGCTCCTTCCTTTGGGCAAGGAAAGGAAAGGGAAGGGAATCAAAAGGAAGAAAAGTAGCAAAGGGAAGCAAAAGGGAAGGAAAGGGAAGAAAAAGGAAGAACTGGGAAGGAAAGGGAAGGGAACGAAAGGAAAGAAGGAAAGGGAAGGGAACGAAAGGAAAGAAGGAAAGGGAAGGACTGGGAAGGGCAGGGAAGGAAAGGAAAGGAAAGGAAAGGAAAGGAAAAGAAAGGAAAGGAAAGAGAAGGGAAGGAAAGAAAAGGGAAGGGAAGGGAAGGGAAGAAGGAGGAAGGAAATGGAAGAAAATATAAGAAAAGAGAAGAAAAGGGAAGAAAAAAGAAGAAAAGAGAAGAAAATAGAAGGAAAAGGACAAAATAGAGAGGCATGGTAATTTTGTTAGGGTTTGCATAGTGGTTTGGGAAAGTCCAAACAATGCCATGACTAACTGGACGAGTTATGTTCTGAAACAGTTTTGGAAATTCCATGAATCTGTCAGAGATATTCAGGGTTATATAAAAACCATGGCAAATGCCACTTAAAACCCTAAAACTCCGCTTTATGCAATTTCTCACCATAAGTTCAACATTAAACACTGAGAATTTTCGACCCTCACATGTCCAAGAAGTTTGTAATTTTTATTCTTAGACTCACAGTATGATACTAATGTCTGTATCTAATATGTAATATTATATATAACTATTAATACTAGAACGCATCGAAATCCTTTGTCAATTGTCCTGTAGGCAAATACTACTTTGACGTTCATGCGATACATATTTTTCTGTTGCAACGAACCTCGTGTATACTCGTATTTTGCATTTAAGAGGGAGGAAAGAAAGAAAATCCACTGTGAATAACGTAACCTTTCTTTCTCATTGCAACAGCAGAAATAAAAGTATTCCGTATTTCAAATTTCGTTTCTTTCATCTTATATTCAGAATTATATCTTCATGTTCAACAGTTATTTCATTCAAGACGTCATTTAAGAAAAGTAAATCGTGTAAAGTCTATTGGTTCTCACCCGGAGACGCTTAGTCCAGATCAGTGAACATGGCCTTGTAGGGCACTCGGTCCAAGATCCTCTGCAGGAGACCCCGGTGAAGATCTCCAAAAATCTGGTTGTGCATCTCCGTGGTCTCTTCCAAGACGACGCGATTGTTGTCGTTCATGAGCTTGTTCGTGGCGACAGCTGAAAAACCCACTAAAGTTGTGAAACGCAAGACATGACGTGATCGACTCACATAATTTAACCTACGCCTTGCATTCGATACAGATTGTGGAAGGAAGAAAGAAGTGAAACACTGTGAATAGAGATATTTTAGAAGATTAAAATAATTTAAGCAGCGTGCCTCCTTTATTTGCCCCCTTTATTTGAATGGTTTTTGTTATGAAATATCCCAACGTAACAGTATTCCAACTCAACTTAGAAACCTGGTACAAAAAGTACTCCAACTCGTTATTCAGTGTATTCTATTTCGTACTGAATCATAAAACGTTATGAGCAGATTTATCTCGTAGAATTAAATATATATATATATATATATATATATATATATATATATATATATATATATATATATATATATATATAGTTTTACAATTATAAATAACAAATACAAGGACTACTAGAAAGTTTTAGATTATGACCTTTTTTAAATACAAGGTGAAATAAATTTTCTTACATTAGTTCAAATTCATAATATAATTAATCATTCAAATGAATTTTGAAAGAAAAATGTGAAAATTGTTATTAATGAATGCATTTTGCATTTTTCTACAATTCGTCAATCTGTACTCACTCAGCTCGGTGTTGTTGAAAAGATTTTCAAAAGTCACTTCCAATTTTTCGGAGGAAAACTCATTCCGGAAATGTTCAATGACAAGGTACTCCTTTGATCGGCGATTTTCCAGATAACATCGCATCGTTATGTTGTGGGTGTTATTTGCTGTGAACAGACAATTTTTTTTTGAAATTCTCAATATTAATTGCGACTGATCTTAAGAGAAGGCACACAGCCTCACACTATGAAGAATTTTAAAACTCATCGAATTGGTATTATAAAACGAATTTCCAACAATGTAACAAACTTTCATGGAAATGGGATATTTCAGTGGTTGACAGTGCATGTTTTATTTTTTGGAAATTTCCGTTTGTGGACATTTTACAGGAGATACTTCTTTCAACCGCGTAAACCTGTTTTGAAAATAACTTGCACGCCTGTTATACTCACTGTAATTGAGGCCCAAGTCTCCAGATCCTTCTAATGAAATACCAATAATGCTACCCGTTACCGCGTACTGTCCTCGCAATCTGTATGCAGGAATTCTTATGACCATATTGAATTCTAGATTTTTCGTATCTATCCTGCAAAATATATGAATTTGTTTTAAATTAAAAAGTAATGATTCTTATAATAATAATAATAATAATAATAATAATAATAATGAGGGGGACAAGTCAAGTCCACGTCCCCACCGTGCCCCTCGGGACCTTCCATAGTAATGATGACACTGTGGATGCTAACGGACCTCTGCGAAGTCGAACGGGTCAAAAAGCGGAAGAGTACAATTTGGTTCCAACGGTTCTTTCCCCAGGAAAGGATTCAGAGGAGCATGCCTCTATAAAAAGGCATAGGCTCAGCTGGCTCCGGCTGTCAGTGCCTAGCTGACACCGGCTAGTGCCTAGAGTGCAAGGTGAAGAGGACCAACGGCTTCGATGTCGGATGAAGATCAAATATCAACAGCGAAGAAAGCCCGTGGAATTCATCTTCATAATATGAGGGTTGTCGAATCTCTCCAAAAAATGACTTTGGTAGCGGATCTTCTTCGTCAGTAATCCAGTACTGGGCCTCCCAGAGAAGAATTAGGAGTAGTGCTTTAAGAGAAAGTCACGCTGACGACCGGCCCTCGCAAGGCCGCGCAGCTGTTTGTAGCACCGGAGCAGCTGTGAGAAATCTGTTACCTGTGCTGGTGGAAAGCGGTGATCCTCCACAACAACTAAAGGGGCGCAGCACCACTCCATGGAGGGCTACCGCAAATCTCGCTATCGCGTCGCAAGATGGAGCACCTGGTAGAAGTTTGGGGAACCCAAAGGGATCCCCCACTACTTCAGGGAATCCAAGCCAACGCATGCAATGGACAAAATAATTAAATATGTCTGTCATGCGTGCATACTATACAAGTACAAAAAACGACACGAAATGTAAGGGTTTCAGGAAAAGGTCCTGAGTGGAGAAAGATATCCGAAAAGCCCTCTAAATGATCAACGTGTGTACTCAACTGAAGTGTGTGAGTCAACTGAACTCCACCAGGAGAAGAAAAGTTCTCTCAGATGCCGAGTTAAATCTGCTCAAGACGGAAGTGAGACTAGAACTAACAAGTGAGGTACTCTTCGAACAGCAAGTAAATGAAAATGAAAATGAACGTAAACAGAGAGATCAGAAGAACAAATAACACGTTGTGGTATCCATCTCTCAACTTGATAACGAAATGGTGGACAAATCTCTCAAAGATATTTATGGGGTAACAAAACTTCACTACCGAGGAATATCACTAGATCTAAGACCCAAAATACCAAAACTGAAATGCAGTGCTAATGTGTATGAGATTGTTGGCAAATGAACCAATTTATTGCTCCAAAGATCTCAGAAACTTTTTCTCTTGAAGATGTAACAGGATTGGTTCACTGTGCTGCAATTGCTACCTGTCAACATCTAGGTTACAAAGTACGGATGAGAATTGGTACTTCTCTTGCTAAGAAGGCTTATGAAAGACAAAACCCCCGGCATGGTTCAACAAATCGAAAATCAAATTGCTCAAACTATACGAGATATCTCGCATATTGATTACTATTTCAGAGAAAAGAAGGGATTTAAAAGATGATTCGCGCAACTATTCGCTCAATTCTCAGAAGACTGAAGATAAAAGAATACAAAAAAATGGAAAGTAGACTCAAGGTTGAAGATGAGAAGATGAGATGAAGACAAAGAAAAGTTTCTCCAGGGGCAAGAATAAGATGTAATGAATCCGTGTGACGCAAGAAAGAAAATTCCCTACTGTCTAACAACCAAAGAAGCCTTTTATAGATATCTAGGGACGAGAGGTAGCAAATACTATGACATTAACCCCTCACGTGCTTCTGCCATGACGAACGTTTGGCCTCGGATCTAGTCCACCCCAAAGCAACATTTTAATGATGCATACTGAATACGTCAGGAAGATGAGGCTTGCCACAATATCCGGAAAATGAATTGTGATTTCAACAGAGGATGAAATATGATCTATAAAGAGTGCCCACAATTGGAAAGCTCCAAAAGCAGATGGAATACAAATTTTGGGGTGGAAATATCTGACATACAATCATGGTATACTGGCGAGTCAATTCCAAAACATTTTGCAAGGGACATCTACGCTGCTAGAATTTTGTACCTTAGGCATGACATCCATGTTACCGAAAGGTGTAAATGCATCTTGACCGGAGAATTATGGCCATATTACATGTATACCTACTATTTATAAAGTTTTCACCTTCATTATTGCCATCAAACTTGACGAGCACCTGAAATTAAATGACTACTTTTGCCAGTACTCGTTGTTTGTAGGCACATAATTATTGATAATTATCGCCGATAAAGATCGCTGTCGATCTCTCACGGCAGCAAAGCGCTGGGACACATTTCAAATAAAAGAAAATACCCTGCTATAAATAGGAAAAAAGTTGCCGCCTCAGAACAAATCCCTGCTACAGTTACAGAACAACTGGTCTGCCCAGGCTATTGGAATTAAAACATAATATAAAATTATTGAACTATTAACACACAAAATTCATTTTATTAAAGCTAACACATTTGTTTTTTTACACTAAGAAGAGACGTGAATATAAAGCATGGTCCATATGGTAAGGCATTCACCATCATGCTGAAAATATGACTTGCCAATCAATTCTGCTCTATTCCATTTAATCGCATAACGCATTGACCTCAGACCTTCCCGTAGAGAAAATCGTTTTACTTACTTTGAATATAACAAAACAGCATCCTTCCAGCCTTCAACAATTGAGTCGGAGACATTGAAAGCCAGTGTAGGAATAAGGCTGTTGTTTCTTTCGAGAGCCATTAATGGAACGTAGAGAGGATCCATAGATACGGCATTCAGCTTCTTTATACCTGACATAAGAAAAAATTGGTACACTTGTGTAAAATATTTAATAGTTGAAAAACAGTGCAATGAAGTTGCATTACTAATCATCACTAGGTAAACTCTTGCGATCACATCGAATTAAAATGAGACCAGTAAAAAAGTTAAAAATATAATTTTCACTATACTGTAACGTATCTTCGGAACCTTTTTGTGACGTCGTGTTGGGATGCCTGCTAGCTCATCCCCTTGAGGGTACCTTATTTTAGAGAAATGGAATGAAGCGTCCTCGAAAATTTAACAAAAAAACGCAAGTCGGCCTATTTTCCTATCCAAGTCATAACTCTTTGTCCACTGCAACCACTGCAGTGATTTTCATTCGCGCATCGCCACCCACGCCCGTTCGGAGTGCCGCGGTCGCGGGGGCTGCAAAGTGAGAACGGAAGTAGATTTGCGCCATCGGCACGTAAACAGAGGAAGCGGCGGGTGCAGCAACCGGCACGCGTTTCGAATGACCCCTTTTGCGCATTGTCAACTTTCAAGTGGACATTTTCAAAAATACTAAATAACACTTTCTCAAAAATGGCTCCAAATTTTTCAACGACAATTTTCACACATGACGCGGCTTTACTCTTGCATGGTATTCTTAAAGCTATTGTTCAATTTTACTATTAGATGACAGAGAATGTGAAAACGTAATTTGGGCGGCGATAGATGGCAGCTGGGAAGAGGCTGGAGAAAATCCCAAAAGCTAGCACCTAAGCAGACCTAAGAAATTAGAAAAGTAACTAGTTCGAGAAAGTCTATGCCGTTCTGTATCACCACTACTTTCTCGTATACGTAGTATAGAGAAGGTAATATATACTGCGCGGAAATACGACGGACATTTCGCAGAACAATATTCATTGCCAGATCCTGATAACGAAAAAGTGGATAAATTCAGTTGCAAAATTCATTCTTAAACATGACTTCAAATGTTTTCTTTAAAGTTTTGGTAGGATCATATAAATGCCATATTGCTCTATTCTTTTGTTTTTTCAAAAATTATATTTTTTTTAAAGATCTCTCATGCAGTTAATATTCTCATATTTAGCGATTTGTAGACGCTATTGCGTTAGTGAGTTAAAGTGTCTCAAATTTCTTTCAATAAAGTTTTTCGAAAACTCAAAAGTTTGCTGTGAAAATGAGCTTCAAATTCAGCATTTACAGTAACTTCAAAAGCTATTTTCTTAAAAACGGCTCCAAACTTTGCAATGAAAATTGTAATATATGGCGAGATTTTACTGTTCTTTATTATTTTTAGAGTAATATTTCGGTTCTACTATTAGGAAACCAAAAAATTGAGAAAATGTCAAAAAATGTACTTCATGTGGCAATAGATAGCAGCTGGCAAGATGATGGGGCATGAAGGTAAAGTCAGTCAACACCAAGGAAGTTAAGAAACTTAACTACAAAAAGTCTGTGGCATTCTATAGCACCACTAGCTTTCTTGTCGACAAATGTGTACCTTTTGCTCCAATTAATTGTGAAACCAAGCCTTACCATTAACAAGGTGTTTCAGCATTCGGTTTCCTGACTCGGTGAAACACGCGTTGAGGTTTGGGTCTTTGGCTCTGCATATTTGCACATCTGCAGCTGTAAAAACAATTCAACAATCTAATATTTAAGAAAGAGAAATGGAAAGAAAGAAAGAAAGAAAAGGAAGAAAAAGAAGAAAACAATATTATTACGTTTTTTATTGGAAATACCTAGACATCCCACTCTCCAAAAAATATACTATTTATCAAATTGTAGAAAATAAATTTCTGTTAAGAGAAGTGTAACATTGATTTTTAAAAGGGTATAACCTTAGAAAATCAGTATCAATCGTTCATTGTTTTATTTTTATCCATTAATTGATCGTGATTTTTCATTCATTCAGTGGTGCATTCGATTAATTCAAACTGAGAGGCGAAAGTTATTAATTTGTTCTTTCTTATTTTAATAACTTGCTTATATATTATATTTTAATCTTCTTACAATTATCTACGTTTTCAGGCAATGTCAGGTATAGCGTTTATTGAACTTGACCTAATTCTAGACTCCAACATTGACAAAAGGTTTTAGCAATTTATTGCTTATGGGTTGCATATGTTCATCATTCAAAATATTCATTACTAATACCAAGGATTTGTTTTTGTAGTTTCTCATTTGTACATTAATTTTAATTGACAGAGATTTAAATTTTTTATCTAGGGCTGTTTTCTACCGAGAGCCGGTTACCTTAATGTCCCAATGCGACGCGTATTCAACCATACACATCCGCAACAACACATACATGAATGACACGGGACAAACAACCATGCCCAACGCGGGACTCGAACACGCTACCTTTCGGACAGAAGCGCTGCTTCGGTACACGCTCTATGCCATCTCGTCCACCAACGGTCGGCTAGTTCTTTAAATGCTGACCAAAGAAATGTTTACGATTTTGATACGTTACAGGATTTAATTCAAATTGAACAAATAATATAAACTATTATCATGTTAGACGGAAATACAATTTGCGAATATTAATGTCCTGCACAGACAATATATGGAACCTAGTAGTTATTATTAATTGAACGTTTAAATCCATTACTCACGAAAATAGGTCTTCTCTCTAGCAGTAATTACACTGAAGCATGTAGGCAACAATAGAATCACCCAGTGCCATGGACTTCTTCTGAACACAAGTAACATGTCTTCTGGGTAGCGAAAATCTCACAACAGCGCCCTGAACCCCTCTTATATATTCCAGAAGAGTAGTAAAACATAACGGGCAAAGAAACTGGTCTAATTGTAGGTCAAGAAGTGGAAGGAGGACGAGTTCAGGCCAATAAGACAGAACAGAACTTTTCAGACGACATCTGTTTGCGGAAATGTTTTCTTTTTTTGTTACCAGATGTATTGGAGGCCATTTTCCAAATACCTTTGAAAGAAATATATGTATCTAATTTTAAGTACACGAAAGGAAACTAAATATTTGAGTCTGAAGTTTGTTGCACATGAGGATGATACCAATAAAATTTGTAATATCACTTAATTGACGAGTTCATATGTACATTACAATGCCAAAAAATCATCGAAAATCATGGTGACGACGTTCACAACGGATCGGAGTATGAAATCTGTTTTAAATCAGCTGACAGAGTATGAAATCTGTTTTAAATGATTTGTCAACGCAGGCATGTTTAGGTCAACTAAATCGCATTAAAATAGGAATAAACAGAAAATTGTAATGATTGCTCTAATATTCATCGATTTAATTACACACACATGAATGGGCGATAGTATAAAATTCGTGGAGTTACATTAGCATACATTTTCCATATTATTTATATCATTTTCAATTTTAGAAAAATCAGAGAAGTTAACGAAAATTGGACCTATTACATGTTCTTTGCTTTGTTCAAGAAATATATCAAAGCATTTTTTTAAAGTTTGGCTTTTTAAAAAAACATTACAACTTGTCTATTATAGAGGGAAATAGTCGGTAATACCTGTAATATATCGGGAGTACAGAAGAAACTCGATTGCTTGCAATATTACGCCAGAACTAATTTCAAAAAAATTGATCCTGAAATTATTTCACAGTCTGTCTTTAAAGAACAGATTTAATATAGGAAAAAAAATTTATCTTCAATATTCTACAAATCGCCGAAAAAAAATTACTTTTTGTAATATTTCAAATATCAGTGACGTCAACGAAAACGCGACCTGCAACATTCTCTTGGGCATCTTCTACGATATTGGAGTACAAAGGTTAATCAAAAATCATTTGAGAGAAACTTTTGGAAAAGTGATTTGGTCTTCCTGCAAAGTGTCCTCACAATTAAAATATCCGTTTTAAATTCAGAATACCTTGAGTTCATTTGAATCGATTGGAAAATACTGGACAAAATCTACTGAACGTTTTAGGCGCTAGATTCGTCCATAGACGGACTGTCAAACACGGAGAGACGGACAGACAGACGAAAGAGACAGGCAGACAGACAAGATGGACGGACCGACAAATACACCCGGACGACGGCCGGCCGGACGATCAGACATTTTTCCGACAATCAATTTTTAGGAAGCAAGGACCCGCAAAACATGGATTTTGAAAATACGTTTTAGAGGATGTAATTTACTATATGCGATTTCTCTATTTTTCGGTACCAGGGACCGGCATTAAGGGTTATTGTGCCGAAAATTCACGGTTTTCCGGTGCACGAGTATAATATATTCTTTTCTTATGGAAGTAAGGGCGAGTAAGTGAGAGGAACAGAACAAATTACTAACATTTACAGGTTTGTTAACATTTTACATATATAAGATATTGTAGGTTTGGTAAATCGGCTACCATTTTTTTACTAATCTTAAAAACATTTAAAATATGTCCAAGGCTGTAAGTCTACTTACAAATGGAAAGTGATGAAGATAATCACAAACATTTTATTTACAAAAAATTTGTTAATGTGAATGTTTTCTACTATTACATTCTTAACACTAGTTTTGCTATATTTCAATATTTATTACTATAAATGCTCATGAATTTCTCTTTATATCAAACAATACATAATTAGTTCTTTTTTACAATACATAATTACTTACAATACATTACAAACAATACATAATTAGTTGGGTCGAACATTTGGCATTATAATTATTTTTAATTTCTTGCTTTTAAATGTAAATAAATAATTTGGATATCCGTGAAGGAAATCCATGCTGGATTGTCAGAATTTTCTGTTTGAGAACCTTCCTTGAGTTTGGAGCTCTTGAAATATTTATTTAAAGCATTTTTTCAGCCTTTTTTAACTGATGGGATGCCAGGCAGACATAAGTACACATCAGCAAGGTATTTATAAAATTTATTTCAAATTATCTTTGTTGTAGGAAAAAATTTCTTACAAATACATAGAAAATATACAACACAACTTATTTAAGACGTTAATTATCCAACGGAAAACATCAACTTCCACTTTAAAATATATTGCGTTATTAAATCAATATAAAGAAAAAATCGGGAATCGCTTTGATTCACTGGTAAAATACTTTTATTCATTTAATTTTTGGTAAGATATTTTAAGATTCATAATTCAATTAATCACAAATTTGAGGTCTTATTAATATAGTTAGATGACATCACATTGGAAATGATCTGACACATACAAAATAGAATTTTGTTTACATTTTACATTATTTTGAATCAGGATTATTTAATGACTTAGTAAATAATGTTTTGAGGTAAGGCAAAAATCTTCTGAACTTCTAGAGCATTTATATCTCCATCAAATTTGCACCATATTTGTCCACACATTATTGTTGTCTCTGCCACTCCCGCTGTAAAATAACGCACAGGCCATTCTTCTACAAAAGTTAATTAAAACTGGACTTTGTCTAAAAAGCGAGAGTTCATTGAGCCGTGAACATTATAATCATACCACGCTTCTATTGGCTTGACCGTTTCCTAATGAGCAATGTAATACGTTTCCTGACTTGTATAAGTTATTCAGTTACGTCCAAAATTGTGCTGGAACAATTGTGCGTGTTTGTGAGCGTTGTCGGGGTGCACAAAGCAATGTACCTTGAAAAGAAACGAGACAAAATTTGAAACTACTCACAAAAATAATCCAAATATGGACTTTATAACTAACGTGTGAATAACAGATTATTGGAGGGGATATAAGGGAGGTGTATGCCTGGAAATAACATGAGAACAAGAATTAAAGTTACCATCAAATATTTCGACGTCAGTTAGTTGAACAGTGTATAAGGAACGTGTAGAGGAATTATTCAAATCGCTCGGTGTAGGCTCGACCAATTTCACATGTTTTTGTCTGCACCACATTAGACAGAATTCGAGGCAGAAAATATGTGTACAAAGCTCTTGGATGCATCTTTTTTTATGTAGCTTACCTTGAAATATATAGATATGAATTTAAGAACGAATTTGGAAAAATTGATTGCATTAAAAAATAAATTTCTAGCGTGAATAATGAAAGGCAGGATATGTAAAAAAATTAACTTTTTTATAATTTACAGGTTTTTAAAATTCAAATCCGAAATATACCATATTTATAAGCATATTGTGATCTATCTGAGCATCACATTTAGAGCCCCTGTTGATATATACTCGAAGTAGCCTGAGGAACTCCATGTAATATAGTTTCCCAAAATATTCAAAAATAATTTTCAAACTCGCTGTGTCTGGAATCGGACAATATCAAGAAGGCATTCATTTTATGGAAAATCCTGCGTAGGATTTAGGTGCTTGTATTGTCGAATAACAGAGGAACAGCCAGGAGTACAAAAAGACTTTTCCCGATAAGGGTCTCCAAAGATATTTCTGTCCAAATATAGATTTAGATTTATACGTTTTACAATACTTTCTACATTACTTGCACGAGAAAGTACAGATGAATGTTTTTACAAGACACATGCTTTTAAAATAACAGTTGTGTTATGTAAACATGTTAAATAAATGTTGATAGTTTCCGATTCGGGTCATTGCTACGAAAACATCTGTGGATGTTAGATGTAATTTGCTTGCAAGTTAATTATCCTCCGTTTGCGAGTTGAGACTTGCCGAACCGGTCCTGTCCACATGTAGAACCGGTTCCTAAGCATTTTTTCCAGAAAGTACTTAAAATGTTCATCTCGTCTTATTACGCGGAAATTTACCATACTCTTTTTCTGTCTACAAATAGCTAATTTCATATGACGAGTTGTAGATCATGATTCTGACAGATACTTCAGTCTATAGTGGTTTAATGGAAACAACCAAAGAGAGAGAAGGGGAGAGGAGAGGGAAAGGAAATATAATAAAGGGAAGGACAAGGAAGGAAAGGAAAGGATAGGGAGGGAAAGGTAAGAAATAAAATCGATAGTTCCACATATAAAAATACGTACATATTCACTCGTCATAAAAAAGCCTAGGTAGACGAGGTGGATTGCGATAAGTTGTTTGCAGGCAGATAGAGAGTACCACGCATACGAAATGATTACACTTTCACATTTGTAGGATCAACATTAATTTCGCTACACGGCCACAGACGGTACATGTTAGTATGGCGTGTGGCCGTCATGTTGGCAACACACGTATCCGGGAGGCGCGGCAATGAAGTTGTCTGGAATAGAGTCCTGTGCTAATCTATCCCATGCAGTTTGCACCTGAACGCCCGGTTCTTGAAAACTGGTGGGGTCCTAATCGCACGCTCCTTAGCACCCCAAACATTCTCGATCGGGGGAGGTCTGGCGATGCGGCTGGCCATGGCAGAGTATCCACTGCTTGCAAGGCACGCTCTGGTGATGGCCGCGGTATACGGACGCGCGGTGTCTGTTGAAATTGGGCATGAGCATGGGCGTTCACGGACCGCAGAGCCACCGGATACAGATTTTCCTGAACGTACCGTGCAGCTGTCACGGTGCCCCCGAGGAACATTAGTGGTGAACAGGCACCACAGGATAGCGCGACCCATACCACCACACCAGGCTGGCAGGACGTGTGATGAGATATCAAAAACCGCTAGGGACTCCGGATACGTACCCCGTGATAGCCGCCATTAAGGCTGATGCGGGACTCATCGCTGTATGACCCCCAGTGTTGTCATATCGGCGGAATTCCCGCCGTTTTCAGCGGATTTTGAACTCGTACGGCGAAAAAAAAAATAGTTTCGCGGACAGCGGAATAAACGGCGAAAATTAATTAAGTTAGTAAAGCAGTAAAATTAGTAAAGCATCAGTTTTCGTTAACCTTTATTAATAAGTTATTTTGCACAGATGTATATTTTTAAAATTTCTAAATCCATGTTACTAGCAAGAATAAATAATATAATACTTATATAATGAATTATATAATACCCTAAATCAATTGTTAATATTTTGCAAATTTTCACCCAAGTAATGCATTCAATATTATCTAAAAATTGAATTGCAGTTTCAATAAAGCCACTATATTTCCCAATCATATTTTTGTTTTATTAGAAAAAAGTAATACATTTAAATATGGAAAAATAATTTATTTTACGTTTAGCGGATTTAGGTGGGAAATTTAAAACCAGTTCAGCGGATTTTCGGCGGAAACTGAAACGAACGTGGCGGAATTTCTCTAAACACATCTGGCAACCCTGATGACCCCCTGCCAGTCTGCATGGCCCCAGGTCCGTCATTCCCGACACCAGGCGAGTCTGTGGCGCCGTTGCTGGGGTGTGAGTGACAGGCTTCGTAACGGTCGGCGAGCGGCGCGCCCTGCCTTGTTCGACGGTTCTGGCACTTACAGGATGTGACAGCGCAGGTTGCACAGCTCGCTAAATAGCACCCCGTCCGTTAGATCTGTTCGCGCGTGGCGGACAATCCGTCAGTTCTCCCTCCTCGTGGTGCGTGGCGAACGTCCAGATCCTACATGTCGTGTGCGCGTGCCTTGCTCAATCCACTGCCGCCAACAGAGGGCGATGGTGCTGTCCGCGCGACCGGTGTGGCGCGCAATACCGAATCAGCACCAACCAGCCTCGCGCAGACCCATAATGCGGCTGCTCTCGGACGCGTCGAACTGGACAACCGGCTATCCAACGTGTCGCCTACGCATAGTGTACGCGCAGGTGATGCTCTGGTGACGCTACCGGATGTGGCAGTGGTCATCGTGGGCATTTGAGGCCCTCTTATCTCGGCCGGTGGGTGCGACGTCACACACCTACTCCCCCCCCCCCGTGTGCGTCCGACCGTGAGAACGAAATCATTGGCTTAGCGAATGGTGGGCAAAATACCAAGTGAGTTTGCAGCGTATCAGTAGGTCCCTTCGGGGTACAGCTTTTTTATGACGATGAGTGCCATGTAATTCCCCGCTATATGTTCAATGTTATGATTTTCGACCTCCAAATTTCTAGAAGTTTGCAATATTTATTCAGAAACTTTCTGTATGATAATAATGTCTGTGGCTAATATGTAATGTTATATATAACTAATATTATTAAGACGAATCGTTGTCCTTTGTCAATTGCCGTGTCGGCAAATAGTTTGACATTCATGCGATACATGTTTTCCTTTTGCTACGACACTCGTAAATTAGCATAATTTACATTTAAGGAAGAAAGAAAGTTACAAACTTTACAGTGAAAAACGTAATCATTCTTCCTCAATGCAACAGTAGCAATATATACATTTCATATTTCCACGTTTGTTTCTTTCATCACATGTCCCTATTATTACTTTCTCGTATACGTACGTATATACGAAGTAACATACGTAATATAGAGAAATTTATGCAAAGCAAATCTGTTGCGGCAAATCGATTTCGAGATTTCAACGGAAATACACGTTTTGGGGTCCCCTGATGCCAAGTGTTTTTCAAAAGAAAGCAAGAAATAGAGAAAGCAAGCAAGCAAGAAGAAAGGAAGAAAGAAGGTCGGTCGGTCCGTCGGACGGTCGGTCCGTCGGTCGGTCGGTCCGTCGGTCGGTCCGTCGGTCGGTCGGTCGGTCGGTCTATCCGTCGGTCTGTCTGTCTGTCAGTGTGTCTGTCTGTCCGTCGTTGGACACCACTAGCGCCGAAACCAAACATATGAAATTTTACGAAATGGATATTCCGCGGTCTATCTGGATCTACTCGAGGCGCAGCAATTTTGAAACTCTCTCTTTAAAATTTGGAGGTATGGGGTAATTTGAGGGACATTTTGAAAATGTTCTAATTTTTTAAAAGAATACAGTGAAATACACGTATGTAAAGAACGAAGGACCGTTTTTCACTGTTAACACAACTTCCAAAAATTTGATTTTTTCCGGCATCTTCCTACAACTACATAATTGAAGATACGGGATTTTCCTTCAAGTAACCTTTCTTCTCCATATTTAGTTCTTTCATTAAGGTAATGTACACTTTCGTGAAAATTTCAGTCGTTTGTGCGCAATATTGCTTGTAATATGTATGAAGATGCTAATTACACTGTTTAAGGTAGCATAAAATTCATTCTCTCGTTTTTTTCAAATATCACAAATGTATTTTTTAACATTTCTCGCGCCGTTAATAAGCACATATTCAGCGATTTGTAAATAATTTTTGTATTTTTTAATTAATGTGCTTTAAATGACTTCCAATGAAGTGTTTCGAAAACTCAAAAAAATCCTGTGAAAAAGAGCTCGAAATTTCCCATTTACATTAAAGTTTAAACGCAATGTTGTTAAAACCGGGCACAAATTGTTCACTGAAAATTGGCATTTAGGACGGGGTTTTACACTTGAGTATTTATAAAGAAATATTTCTGTTATACTATTAGGAAACCGAAAAATTGAGAAAATTTCAAATAAAAGTTATTTTGACAGCAGCAATATTTGTCCACCGTTACTTCTGCCAAGATGTTACTTATGAAAAGTAAATCGTGTAAAGTCTATTGGTTATCACCTGGAGGCGCTTAGTCCAGATCAGTGAACATGGCCTTGTAGGGCACTCGGTCCAACATCCTCTGCAGGAGACCCCGGTGAAGATCTCCCAAAATCTGGTTGTGTAACTCCTTACTTTCGTCCATGACGAGTCGATTGTTTTCGTTCATGAGCTTGTTCGTGACGGCAGCTGAAAACACACAAAAGAGAGGGAAGACATAACGTGATCGACTAATGTCGAGGAGGAATATTATTCGTTACCAATAGGAAGCAAAAATACATCTTCGCCTTGCATTCGATACAGTTTTTAGCGTCGAATGTACCTTTAGCACGACTTGCTTAGTTTTTTGATTAAAGAGGGAATCCAATTTACACGAAACTAAAAGAAAAAACTAAGTAACCTAAATTATTATTAGATAATATTAGAATGTTTTTATATAATAATGGAGAGCGGAAGGGAAAGAGAGAGAGGGAAGGAGAGAGGGGAAAGGAGAGAGAGAGAAGGAGAGGGAAAGAGGGAGAGGGAAAGAGAGAGAGGGAAGGAGAGAGAGGGAAGGAGAGAGAGAGGGAAGGAGAGAGAGGGAAGGAGAGAGAGGGAGTGGAGGGGGAGGTAGAGAGGAGGAGGGAAGAAGTGAGAGAGGGAGGGAGTGAGGAAGAGGGTCGGAGAGAGACAAGAAGGGGAGAGAGGAGAGGGGGAAAGAGGAGATGGAGAAAAGGGAAAGGGGGAAGGAGGAAAAAGAGGGGGAGAGGGAGATAGAGAAGGAGGGGGAGAGAGAAAGAGAGAGAGAGAAAGAGAGAGAGAAAGAGAGAGAGAGAAAGAGAGAGAGAGGGGGGGGTAGGAAGAAGTAAAACTAAGCAAATGACGTTTTTTATTTGAATACTTTTAGTAACGTGACTCTTCATTTAGTATGTCTTGTGTAGTGAAATGTCCTAACTGTAAACAGAATTGTCTCGTAAAATTGAAAAATATTATATTGTTTTAAAAATATAAATAATAAATAAAAGTATTAGAAGGAAGATTAAGTGTATTACCTTTTGTATAAACACAATCACGGAGAAATATATTTTTTATATCAGTTACTGGAAACTTCATAAAATTATGATTTTTGAAAGAAATGTGAAAATAGTTATCAATAAAAGTATTTTGCCACAATTTGTCGAGGAGTACTCACTCAGCTCGGTACTGTTGAAGAGGTTTTCAAAAATGACTTCCAAGTTGTCGGAGAAAAACTCATCATGGAAATCTTCAATGACAAGGTACTCCTTTGATCGGCGATTTTCAAGAGAACATCGCATCGTTATGTTGTGGGTAACATTTGCTGAAACAGACGGCTTTTGTATGATATTCTCAATACTAAATTCTACTGATCTTAACTTCATGAACAATTTTAAAACTCATGAAAATTTTATCATAAAATTAATTTCCAAAAGTGTAATAAACTTTCATTGAAATGGGACACTGGTGTACATGTCATAATACAATGAAAGTTTTGACATACATTCCAGAGGATATTTTTGAGAGAGTGCTTATTTTGTTTTTTGGAAATTTCTGTTTGTGAACATTTTGCAGAAAATACTTTATTTCTTTTAACCACGTGTATCTGTTTTGAAAATAACTTGCACGCATGTTATACTCACTGTAAATGAGGACTACGTTTCCAGATCCTTCTAATGGAATACCAACAATGCTACCCGTTGACTCGTACCGTGCTTGCATTTTATATATAGGAAATCTTATGAGCATATTGAATTCTCGATTTTTCGTATCTATCCTGCAATAAAAAATGTCTGTATTAAATTAAAGGTTAATAATTTTTATAATAATAATAATAATAATAATAATAATAATAATAATAATAATACGTGTGTAGTCAAAATTACGTAACACAAGTGATTAAATATTTAAATTTAAATTGTGAAAAAGATCTCCGTTGATCTCCCACGCCGTGAGGGGGCAGGGATCCAATGCTAATGACAAAAACAACTACTATAATTACGAAAAAAGTTGCCGTCTCAGAACAAATTCCTGCTACAGTTACAGAACAACTGGCCTGCCCAGGCTATTGGAATTAATACATAATATATAATTATTGAACTCATTAATACTCAAAATTAATTGAATTTAAATGATCATTTTTATATTTTTTGTCACTAAGAGGAGACGTGAATATGTGCTAAAGCAATCAGCATCGTGTTGAAAATCTGATTGGCGACTCAATTCTGCTCTAATTTCAATCAATTTAATAATTTAACACTGGCACCAGTCATTGGCAGGGGATACGTGTTTTACTTACTTTGAACGTAACAAAACAGCATCTTCCCAGCCTTCAGCAGTTTGTTCGGAGACATTGAAAGCCAGTGTAGGAACAAGGCTGTTGTTTCTTCCAAGAGCCATTAATGGAACATAGAGAGGGTCCATAGGTATAGCATTTAATTTCCTGATACCTGAAGTAAGAAAAAATGGGTACATTTGTATAAAAATATTGTTTAACAGTTGAAATAAAGTGCAATTAAGTTGCACCACTAATAATCACTAGCGAAACCTTTGGGGCCACATCGAACTGAAGGACACCAGTAGAAAGTTGAAACTAGTGGAGCTAAAAGAGCATATGTTTTCTCGCCTTAGTAATGCTTACGTAATAGCATTTACATCCCATTTTCTGTCCGAATTAACATATCTGTCATTATTTTTGGTAAATCTCAAATTTTCGAAAAATTGTTCATGACCCTATTTCAAAATCTATTTTTAGGGAAAGTTTTTTAAATATTCTTAAAAAAATATTTCCGTTCTACAATTAGGAAACCGAAAAAATAAGAACATTTAAAAAAATGCTTTGGGCGACGAGATGGCAGCTGCCAAGAGTCTGTAGCAAGTCCGAAACCGAAAGAAATAAAAAACTAATACCGGAAACACTGTGCCATTCTGTAGCACCACTAGTTACTTTTGTTATAGTTATTGATAAGTGTACTGAAAGAGAAGCCTTGAACGCCATTTGCCTCTCATCTTCTGTTGTTGTTTTTTTTCAAAAATTAAACAAATGTAACATTTTTGACTTATCTCGTACGTCGATAATATTTACATTACCGACGATTTGTTTACAATATTGCGTTTATGAGAACATGTGCTTCAAAGGACACCTTATAAATTTCTCCAAAACTAAAAAATATTTTATGAAAATGAGCACTACGTTACGCATTTTCAGAAAACGCCATCTTCATTTTCTTGAAAACTGCTCCAATTTTTTTTCATTAAAAAAACTGGATGGTGCTAAATGTACTATATAAGATGACATTACGGCTGTTTTGCTGTATTCTTTGTGTGTTTTTCAAAAATTCGCAAATTTAATTTTTTTGAAATTGTTCTCATGTTTATAATTGTTCGTGCAAGCTGTCTATATTTAATTTTATATATGTAATACGCACTTCCATGTAAGCGAAGATTCAGTATAAATCACCATTGTACCATTTCGTAAGTCTGCAAGCTCCAACAGGCATGGGGAATTCTAAGGATTCCTCACCCGCTTTCTTTCGCAGAAGACGCCACTGCGCTGGCACGTGGCGGTTGAAACGGATACGCGAAATGATGCAAGCACATTATGTCGTTTTACTAAGCACAAAACTAACACCATTAATTTGGTAATTTAAAATGTCAATTTACGTTGTAATTAATTTTAATTCTAAAACAACCATTGTCCTAATCTTTCAATCATTACAATTTGAAACGGCTGATCTCATTGGCCAGAGTTGCCGGGAGCGAGCCACCCACCCCTGCGAACAGCTACGCGGCCCGAGCAGTCTGTTGCAAATGTTCACGGAGTAAATCTCTTGTAGCTCCAGCGGCGGCTCATAACTTACCTTCGCAATATCCCATGCGTTCGTAACTTCTGTGCAACAAATTGTTAATGCACCTTTTGTTAATCGTGTTATGTTATAGCCCAAGGCATTACATACTTTGTATATTGCCAAGTACATTCATTCAAGCTGATTACACGCTATCGTATTTATTACGCGAGTGTAAGACTCTGTATTACAGCCTGCGTGGTGTAACGTGTTTATCGAACATTGCAACCGCAATCATTTGAACTGAATTTGAGCTGTTTCACTGACATTTAAGCTGTGCTATTGTTTTCAATCTGAACTGTGTTATTACCTCCGTGGTATAATGTGTTAATTAATATTGCAACAGCAATTATTTCAATCACATTATTCAACGTGTGAACTAACAATTCTATTGCTACAACAACTATATCAGTGCGCGTTGTACAGGCATGTTATTCTTCATGGTCTTATTAAGGTAGTGACTGTAATCAAGCTTCAATGAGAAAACTCAATCATAAACTTTACGCTCTTTGCGATCGGCCAGGGCAGGTCTGCCAACCTGCCTCTCAACTTCGCTGCCAACAATGCTCCCTCAGCTGGACCGCTCTGTGCGTCCAGCCAGGTACATCATGAGCTTCCAGATCTGCTAGGCAATACATGAAAACTGTGTGATTTTCTCTTTCAGCACTAAATGCTTGTTTTATGTAAATTTCAGACAGTGTATTCATGTAATTGTATTCACACGCTTATCAAACATGGCACTAATCGCCTATCTTAAACTGGTTCTTTCATTATTAAATTCACTGAAATATGCTTCTATGAAGCATATTGAATTCATCTTTAATTTGTAACTATTCAATCAGTTTATTTATACATCTTCAAAAAGTTAAAAGAAAAAAATTGGAGCCGTTTTTGACACAATCTTTTTTAGTATTGTACATATTCAACGCAATATTGCACGAAAACGACTAAAATTTTCAAACAAATGTACATGAACGTAATAAAAGAGCAAACTATGGAGAAAAAAATACTTGAAGGAAAAACCTTTATCGTCATTGTTGCAATAATAGTAAAAAGCCGAATTCTTTTTAACATTTGCAATTTTCGAAAATTCAGAGTTAACAATGAAAAAAGGACATCTTTATGTGTTTTTACTCTATTCTTTCAAAAAATTAAAGAAAAAAATTGTATCTGTTTTTGGGAATATTTTGAAAATGCCCCTGGGGCATCATGCAAAGTGCCCACAAAAATTATGAATGGTTTTCAAAATCGCAAAATTGAGTTGAGCTAAATCAACCTGGAAATCTCCATTTTGGAAAAAAAATTCTACGTATGGTGTTTAGGCGCTAGTGGTGTTCACGGACGGATTGAGGGACGGACGTTTTGCCGTCAGTCGACTTTTAGTAATAATAGTAATAAGCCGAATTCTTTTTAACATTTGCAATTTTCGAAAATTCAGAGTTAACAATGAAAAAAGGACATTTTTATGTGTTTTTTCTCTATTCTTTCAAAAAATTAAAGAAAGAAATTGTATCTATTTTTGGGAATATTTTGAAAATGCCCCTGGGGCATCATATAAAGTGCCCACAAAAATTATGAATGGTTTTCAAAATCGCAAAATTGAGTTGAGTCAGATCAACCTGGAAATCTCCATTTTGGAAAAAAATCTACGTATGGTGTTTAGGCGCTAGTGGTGTTCACGGACGGACGGACGGATTGAGGGACGGACGTTATGCCGTCAGTCGACGTTTAGTAGTAATAGTAATAAGCCGAATTGTTTTTTAACATTTGCAATTTTAGAAAATTCAGAGTTAATAATGAAAAAAGGACATCTTTATGTGTTTTTACTCTATTCTTTCAAAAAATTCAAGAAAAAAATTGTATCTATTTTTGGGAATATTTTGAAAATGCCCCTGGGACCGCATCAAGGACCTCCAAAACATGGATCTTGGGTGCACAACGTGCATTCACTTTTTGTTATCAGGACCTGGCAATAAGTTTTTCTGTCGAAAATTTACCGTTTTTTCGCGCAGCATTTCGTCATTTTCTCTCTGATGCGTAAGCAGTAGAGAAAGTAAAATGTGCTTCGGGTGGTGACAGATGGCAGCTGCCAAGAGGATGGGACAAGACCACAGAAATTAGAGAACTAACTAGTATGAGAATGTCTGTGTCATGCTGAAGCTCCGCTAGCTCTTAATAATTTTTCTCGCCGTTAATGTTTACATTGCGGGCGATTTGTGTACATCTTTGCATTTCAAACACAATTGGTTCAAATAATTTCTTATGAAGTTACTAGAAAACTCAAATATAAATGTACGCATTTTAACTTTCAAATGCGTTTTTTTTTCAGAAACACTTAAACGACACATTCTCAAAAAGGTTTGATATTTTTCAAACTTTCATTATTAATGCCGCTTTACTTTTCTATAATATTCCTAAAGTCATCTTTAAATGCTACTATTAAACTGTTAAATTCTACCGAAAATTCGAGATAATGTGAAAAAAATGTAATTTGGGCGGCGATAGATTGCAGCTGGGAAGAGGGTGGGGCAAAACCGAATAGCTACCCCAGACCAAAGATATTAGAAAATTAACTAGTACAAGAAAGTCTGTGCCGTTCTGTAGCACTAGTTTTTATTTGTCAACAAATGTGTAAATTTTGCTCCAGTTAATTGTGAAACCAAGCCTTACCATTAACAAGGTGTTTCAGCATTCGGTTTCCTGACTCGGTGAAACATGCATTGAGATTCGGGTCTTTGGCGCTGCATATTTTCACATCTGCAGCTGTAAAAACAATTCAACAATCTAGTATTATAGAAGGAAAAGAAAGAAAGAAAAAAGAAACAACGTTATTAGAAAGGTTTTCATTTGGAGGGGTATTAACTTACTAGACAATAGTGACACCACCAGACGACTTAAACGATATCACACTTTAGACCTGGCATACCGATAATATAAATTGTTATATTATTTTCTGTTTTATTATTATATATGCTTATCATCTTATACTTTTATTATGTTAGTTTAGTTATCAAATATGTTTAGTGGGTGTTAATCTGAAAAAATGTAATATTAGGAGTACGGTCAATGGACCTTACTCCTCTCATGTTAATAAAATTGAATGTAATTTTGCCAAATATTTATACCGAAACAAATTGCAAAATAAAATATTATTATAAAAAATTTGGAGGGGCTAGACATTTTGCAAATAAACTGCTTACAAAAATGTAGAAAAGGATTTTCTAGTTGAGAGAAGAATGAATTAATTTTTAAAAGGGCACATCCTTAATAATTCATAATCCCATTTATTCTTTATTTTATCGTCTAAGTTAATTCATTCATTCGATCAATTAAAACTGACAGGCGATTTTTTTTTAAAATTTGCTTCTGCTCTTTCAATGTCAGGTACAGCGTATAGTGGTTATTGAACAAGGCCTAGAACTAGACTATAATTTTGACGAAAGGTTAGAATGATACATTGGTTTAGGATTCCGTATCTTCATCATTCAAAATATTCCATTAGTTATACCAAGAAATGGTTCTTAGGGTTTCTCACTGTCACATTATTTTTTTTAAATTGTTCGTTAATTAAATTTTTATCTACGTTTTTTTCAGTCTACAGCCGATTACTCTTTGCGTCCTGATTGTACGCATATCTGTCCATACACTAGACACTAACACATTTGCGGGCTCATCTGATCTGGGATCATCAGAACGCGGGGCCGTCCGCGACAACAGGTACATGAGTGACACGAAACCATGCCCGAGGCGGGACTCGAACCCGCGACCGACCTCGGTCGGATGCGCTGAGTCGGTACGCGCTCTTAGTCTTCTTGGCTGTCAAAGGTCAGTTAGTTATTGAAATACTGACTAAATAGACGGTTATAATTTTGATGTGTTACAGCATAATGAAAGTGATGTAACTCTAATCGAACAACTAATATAGTCTAATATGATGTTAAACTGAAATATTATGTGCCCTTCTCATTATGCATACATTACATTAATCATACATGCCCTGCTCAAACAATATAGGGAAACCAGTGCTTATTAGTAAATTAACTTTTAAATCGATTACTCACGAAAATAAGTCTTCCCTCTAGCTGTAATTACACTCAAACATAAAGGCAACGATAGAATCACCCAGTGCCAGGAACTTCTTCCGCACGTGAGTATCATGTCCGCTGGGTAGTGAAAATCTCACAACAGTAATGAAAGAGCCCTGAAGCTCTCTTATATACTCCAGAAGAGTAATAAAAAACTAACGTACACTTGCAAGGCAACCGGTTTAGTTTGTCAGGATGAGGAAGAAAGGAGAAGGAGAAAAAAGTAAGAACAGAACATTCCGCCAACATCAATAGCTTAACATTTTTCTTTTGTTGTTACCGGATGTATTAGTGGTCAATTTCAAAATGATTCTAAAAGAACTATTTGAACTAACAAATACAATTTTAAGAATATGAAAAGAAGCTAAATATTCGAGTCTGAAGCCTGTTGCACATGATGATAACAATAAATCATGTAATATCGCTTTATTTATTAGTGTTGCTGATATGTAGATCATTTTGTGCTTTTAAATACTCCTGTTCACGCAAAACATGTTGCGAATTAATTTTTCAAACTGGGAATTTACATTTGAAAAATGAATGTATGGCAGGAAGTCACAGGAGATCACCAAGTAGTTGCAACGTTAATAATTGATTTGGGTTATTGCTCTCAAATCACACGGTAAGAAATATCTTTTAAGTCGTTCCACAAAGCAAACGTCAAAACAAGAGTCGTCCTAAAACCGTATAAGAAAATAAAAAACGTAATGACTGCTCTAACATGCAACGAATTAACTACCCACACTCAATGTGAGCTAGTATAAAATTTGAAGAGCTGCATCAGCACATAACTCGCACAATATTTGTAGCTTTTTCAATTATAAAAAATTCAATGAGCTCGCAAAAATTATACTTGCGCCATGTTTTTAAGCTTCCTTCTGTTTGTTCGGGGGGGGGGGAGGGGATTCAAAAAAATAATTTGATGTAGGTTTCGAGAAAAAAATGTTTAAAAAGAGTTAAAACTCGTCTCTTATGACGGAGAATACTAGAGGAATAGACAATTATATATGGGAAATTTTGAAGAAATCGATTGCACGCAAAATTACTCGAGAACAACTCATAATTATGAAAAAAATTGGTCCTGAACTTATTTCAAAATCTGTCTTTAAAGACCATATTGCTGCAAGGCAAATATATCTATATTTTAAATTGTAAAAGTCGCCAAAAAATTGAACTTTCGTAATATTGGAAAAATAAGTGATTTCAACCAAAATACGTCCTGCATTATTCTCTAAAGCATCCTCTTCTCTATGCTAGTTAAATAAAATAAAAATGGAATAATTTTGAAAAAGTTGTGGCTTCATTAAAAGTGCTCTCAAAAGTCAAAATATCCGTTTCAATATCCGGCCTTGAACTCATTTAAATCGATTTTGAAATACTGGGAAAAAATGACTGAAAGGTTTAGGTGCTAACGTTATACACAGACGGACTGACAGAGATGAACGGATAGGGACTGACGGACAGGCAGACGAAGAGACGATCGGACGTCAGACGGACGGACGGACGGACAGGAAGGTAGACGGGCATACGGACGAACGAACGTTTTGCCGTCAATCAATTTTTCGGCATCAAGGACCAACAAATGGTCTCGGATAATACGTGTTACGAGGAAGTAATTTACGAGATGCAGGAATAAGATTTCTCCACTTTTTCGTTACTAGGGTTCAGATTTAAGTGTTTTGTACCGAAAATTTGAAGTTTCCCGGCGCACAATTAATATTTATATTACATTTATATTATATATATATAATATTAATTCTTTCTTCCATTCCTTTAAGGGAAATTTATAAAGGTATTCGCAATCGCTTTATCTAAAAATATTTTGTATATGAACATATTTGCTACTTTTGCTTTCCTCGCACTAGTTTTGCAATAATTCTCTATTTCTCTCAAAGGGTATAGCCGAATAAGGGTGTGAAAATTGTCACCAAACCAAATCAATCATCGTGATACTCATACGAAAGACAATACAAAATGCCGTAAATTCCCCCAAAAAATTAGCCTCCAAGGGCAATCGGTGGCAGAAAAGCAACGAGAAATGTGTTGTTCTTCTTTTTTCTCAGCTTCTATTGCTTGTATCAGGCTGAAAAAATTGCAAAGACGGGGACAAATAATTTAATTCGAAGGTGTCTTTGTCAAACAATTTTAACGCCAAATTCAAATAGAAGATATAAATAACTTTTTGAAATTGATTTTCGACGTGATAACGTTGGATTACTGTCTCCATTTTCCCCCTCACAATGTGTCTTATATCACTCATGACATATTTCTTTCAGATTTTTAAACAATTTGGAGGATAGTGAAAAAAACAATGCGAATGGAAAATTATTTTTCACCGATGTTTAAACAATGTATTTTTAAAATATCGAAAAGTCTCACTTACCAGCATGATTTATAACTTTTTGCTGACAAATGTTTGTTTTTATGCAAAAGTATTTATATTATCGCAATATAATAAATAAAATCATAAATAATAAAATCATCAAACCTATTTTGTTTTTAGATTTTTGTACTGTATCTCATATAAATAAAAAATTCTCGTTTTGAGGTACATTAATTATTCATGGTTATAATAAAAATCAAATTACTCAGTTGTAGATTTATTAATCATTGACAATTGGAAAATTATAAAAATTAATCATTGTCACTGTCTTTCTTAATAACTGAGATTACGAGTTCGTTTATAAACAGTCCAAACTGGTGCCTGAAGTTCATTGGCTAAGGTCCAATGCGCAAGAGCCCAGCCATCTCTTTCCGTCACCTATATTCCAATTGATTTTGATATATAATCGATGCAACACCAGTAAGATTTCGATTTCATATGCCGTGTTTGAATCTCTGACTAATATTAATTAATCTCTCTCTAATATTAAAAAAGACTTTTCTAATCACATTTTGGCGCGAATTTCAAATTTTTAAATTTGATAAAATTGGTTTTAATGTTTTTACTATTGTCCAAGTTGTTTAATATTCTGAAAAAATATATGTTATAGAATGTTATAATACACATTCCAGGGGGAATACTAGTACTCTAACGTTATCACGTCGAAAATCAATTTCAAAAAGTTTTTATTTTCTATTTGAATTTGGCGTCCAAATAGGTTGACAAAGACACTCTCAAATTAAATTATTTGTCCCCGTCTATGCAATTTTTTTTTCAGCCTGATACATGTAATGAAGCTGAGAAAACAATAGAACACGAAAAACTCGTTTCTTGTTGTTTCCCTGCAGCCGATTGCCGTAGGAGGAAGACATTTTCGGGAATTTACAGCATTTTGTGTTCTCTTTCATATGAGTAGCACCGTAGATCGATTTGGCTTGGGGGCATTTTTCACCCCCTTATAAGGCTTGACGAACTTCATTGTAAATCAAACAATACATAATTAATATTCTTACTCCTACATTTGGAATTATTTTATTTCTTATTATATAACTTATAAAGTTAATAATTTGGATATCCTAGCAGGAAACCTACTGGAGATTTTCAGAATTTGCTGTTGGAAGACCTTTCTTAATGCATTTTGGTGCTCTTGAAATATGTATTTAAAAAAGTACTCTTTTCAGCATTTTTAACATATGAGATGCCACACAGATATAATTATATATCAGCAAGGTATTTATAAAATTTATTTCTAATTTTTTCTATTCGAAATTTTTCTTACAAATACTTGTACATACAAAGAACACAAAATTACACACGTCTTTTACAAAACTATTATGCAATGACAAATATTAACTTCAAATTCAAAATATATTATGTTATTACACTCAATATAAAGGGAAAAAATCGTGCATTGATTCACTGCTATAATACTTTAATTCTTTTAATTTTTGGTAAGATAATATCAGATTAATGTTTCAATTAATCACAAACGTGAGGACTGAATATAGTTAGATGACACTTGTCATCTAACTATAGTGGTTGTCACTTGGAAATGATCTGAAACACATACAAATAGGACTTTGTTTACCGTTTACATTATTTTTAACCCATATTATTGAATCACTTAGTAAATAATGATTTAAAGTAGGGTGTAAACCTTCAGAAATTCTAGTACATTTATCTTTACATCAGATTCGCACCATACCTTTTCACACAGTATAATTGTCTCGGGCACTTTTCCTGTAAAAGTACGCAGAGATTATTTCTGTACAAATTTAATTAAAACTGAACTACGTCTGAAGAGCGAGAATTCGTTGTGTGGGAACAAATTATACCCCTAATCATATCACGCTGATATTATCTTGAATATTTCCTAATTAGGTATGCACTACTTTACTGAGTTGTATAATTTATTAAATTGTTTAAAATATTGCTGGAAGAATTATGCGCATTTCTGAGTTTTGTCGTGATGTACAAAGCGTCGTACTTTGAACAGAAATAAGAAACAAAACTTGAAACTAAAAATAATCCAAATGTGAACAACAGATAAAAGGAGGTGATGGAAGGGAGGTGTTGTATGCTTGGAAATAAGAAGACAAGTATTAAAGTTGCCGTCAAATATTTAGACTTCGATTATTTGAATATTGTATAAGGAACATGAGAATTAATTGAATCGCACATTTCAGTGAACATTCGGTACCTATGCTCCTCTCCAATCTCACATGTTTTCAGACCGCATCGTAATAGATAGCACTCTCGACTGAAATTTTTGTTTTTAAGAAAATATGTGTACAAAACACTTTTTGGTTGCTACCTATTTATTAATACTGTACCTTGCCATATTAGCCCGTACCTATGATTTTAAGACCCTATTTGGAAGAAAACATTGCATTAAGAAATAAATCTCTATCGCAAATAATTAAAGTTTGGATAGGTTAAAAACAGTTTAATTTTTGTCCTTATTAAAAATTTACAGGTTTTTCAAATAAAAAATCGCAAATATACCATATTTATAAGCATAGTTTAAATATGGTGCTCGAATATATCAGAGACTCTTTGAGATAATTTGGAAAAGCCAGAGGAACTCCATGTAATATAGTTTTCCCAATTATTCAGTGATACTTTTCAAACTCGCTGAGTCTGAAGTCGGATCATATCATGGGGGCATTCATTTTACGGAAAATCCTGTGTAGGTAGGATTTAGTATCTGGTATTGTAGATTGACAGAGGGACAGACAGTATTACAAAAAGAGACTTTTTAAACATGGAATCCCTAATGTGTTACAAGACTTTTTCTACCCTTTTGTACGAGAAAATAACAGGTAAATGTCTTGTAATACATGTTCATATTCTTTTAAAATATTTCCATACAATTTTATTACGGTGTTTAAGAACATTTCAAATTTTGAACTCCATTTTAGATTTGGATAATTGCTACGAAAACGTCTGTGGATGTTAGAAGGAAAATGCTCCCAAGTTAATTATCCTCGGTTTGCGTGTTGAGACTTGCAAAACCTGATTACATGTAGAACAGGTTGGGAAGCAAAATTTTCAGATAGTAGTTAAAATGCCAATCTCATCTTATTACGCAGCAATTTACTATCATTCTTTTTAGGATTACAAGTAGATAATTAAATATTCCATGTTGTAAAACAAAATTCTGTCATACACTCCACTCAATAGTGGTTCAATGGAAACAGCCAAACACTTTGAAATAACACAAGGAGCATTGTTCAAAGGCTGACAGAGGCCAAAGGGGCCACCTGTATTTAATATACAGGTCCTTTTAAAACAGCAATTGTGAAGTATAACTTCTTGGCTCTTGGCTATCCGAGAGACGCCACGTCGTTGGCTGAGAGGCCGACGTTTCGCCTGACATATCGCAGGCTTCCTCAGGGCAGGGAGGAACGAGCCAAAATCGAAACTCTAATCGCACGAACGGCGTCGTCTATGGTCGCCACAAGATCGTAAGTTTGTCAGAACCCCATCAATGTGAAAGTTATCGGTGATTTTCGTCTACGACTGTGATACTGTCGTCCTAACGCATACAGCTCCGCTATAGCAGACCATCAATACACAGCATTACAGCTCATTTTGGTAACACAACCTGCGACCAGCTTTGAGAAGGATAGGACACGTTTTACAGAATTCAACGATGACTTTCCGCGTTAATGCTCGGTCGCAGGTAGTGCGATGTGTCGCTAATTTTTTCGATCGATGAGGCTGGGAAGTTTTGTATCACGCACCACGCTCGCCGGCCTTAAGATTGTGATTATGTAAGATCTTGTGATTATGACTTGATTCCTAAGATGAAGGAACCACTTCGTGGCATTCGGTTCAGAACCGATCTGGAGATTCTTCAGGCAGTAGAGCGTTCCATTCAATCTATTAGAAGAACAGGTGCTGATAAAGGTATCCTATGACTTCCACATTGCTGTCAACGAGTTACATATAATGCTGGTGACGACATTTAAGGACAATAAAACCTGATAAAGTTTATCTCTTTTGTATCTGCTGTAAATAAATAGTTGCCGCAATTTAAGTTCCAAATCTCGTGTACACAATGACGCCTCCTGCCCTCAGTATTATCTTTCAACCATTTTACACTCAGTGGAACCTATTCCAGCTTCCAATGCATTCTCACCGCAGTATGCCCTTCGTGACTCATCACCCACCAGCCGTGGCCGACATTAGAAACCTTTTTAACCCTTCGAAGGTCGCGTGGATTACTATTGTAATCCAATCTTATTCCTTTGCCACGTACAGCGAGAGTTGACAATGTTTTGGAGTGAAATTTGCAGAACCTTTCGCGAAATATAGCTGAAATGACTGTTGCTGAAATTGTTTGGACTACAATAAAATTTCGAGTGACCACTCGCTTTGCAGTTTCTCATTGACGAGGTCTACCCTGACTCTGTGAGATTCGTGCGTTGTAAGTTGTTTCTTTCCGAGGAGATGATTTTAGAATTTGCGAGAATATTATATTGAACAGTCAATATAATTAAAGGACTATTATTTCAGAGATTGGAATAGGAGGAAGAAGAAGAATGAATTGATGTTTCGGAAGGCGAACACCAGTCATGAAGACGAAGCAGATATCTATGATTTTGCATATTTTGTGTGTTGCTTCAGGGCAAAGCTAAGTGAAATGTGGTTAGAATCATATTTGGTTATACTTTATATTTGGTTAGAATAGAATGCTAAGTAGATTAATCTGTTAGTGTATATTTGTGCATATGTGGCCAATTTATCCTGTTGGAGCTTATTCCTGTGCATTTTTTGCATATTTCACCAAAATAGACACTTCTATAAAAGAAGGAAGACGACTGTGATATTTCAAGAATGTACCTCTAACTTTCGTGGGAAAAGAAAGATGCTTTTCGATGTTTAAGGCCCTGTTGGCAGAATATCTTCGGGCTTTCACGTTTGACAATATGCGTATGGAATTTGTAACATATCCCAATACAGCCCAGAAATTGTAGAAATTCAAGTAAAATTGTAAGATGAAAATATATTGATATTAGGCAATTGCATTTATTATCTTCTAAAGATGATAAAATATTTGTAAAAGAATATGATATTTCTTGAAATATTGTTTAACCAGGCTTAATAAATGCAACAACAAACTACAAAGTACTTTATTTAGTAGAATATTTACTTGAATATTTTTTTCCGTGAAGAAAGTTATATTATACGCACAGAAATATATATTTTTATTCCAAGCACGCTTTTCGTGAATTTTTTAAAGTAGGTTTATTCAGAAAATGAAATGTTAACTTTTGGTGTATATTATAGAGCATTTTTCAGACTTTTAGGTCATAAATGCATATTTTTAAAATCACATTTCAAGATGTTTAAAAATGCGTAAAAATCATCTTCCTGAAATCTAATTACTTGAATTCAAACAGAAGGCGAGAGCTTAAAACTCTGAAATGCCTGATAATACTAATTGAAACTTTGTGGAGACATTTGAAAGAATTTTGTGAAACAAATTAACGCCGCACGAGTTCCAAAATTCCATTCAAAAAGTACTTCACTATACTATCATGCAAACTTTCCGGTCTAGAAAATTTTGTAGAATATCATATTGAATTCGTACACAGAGAATATCAGGGCTCATTTTCAGAGGAAATGTTCGCCGTTGACCTAAAGCCTCTTCGAATACATGATTTTGTTTGAATATCTAAGTCGTTCAGACAGAGCATTATCTGGATTACAACTACTGCACTGTCCTCCGCTTCCACCCGACACATTTGAGATATTCTCCACTGCTAGTGGTGCAACCTACCGTCTGTAAAGGGTTATTGCACGTTTACGTCCAACATAGGCAGTGGTCACATTAATATGACTGGTCTATGTATATAACTAATAATATTAGTATGAATCTGTGGCATTTGTCAAGTAGGTAACAACTTGTTGAACATGCATTTGTACAAGTTATCCTGTTCAACGAATTTCTAAATTCACATATTTTACATTCCAAAGAGAGGGAAGAAAGTTTTAAAATCGAAGTTTCAAATCCAAAATATAACCCTTTTTCCACAGAAATAAATGTATTTCCACATTTGTTTCTTTCATATATTTTCGCTCTGATATCTTCATGATGGCCCGTTATTTCTTACGAGATGTTACTTATGAAAAGTAAAAGTGAAGTCTATTGGTATCACCTGGAGGCGCTTAGTCCAGATCAGTGAACATGGCCTTGTAGGGCACTCGGTCCAAGATCCTCTGCAGGAGACCCCGGTGAAGATCTCTGAAAATCTGGTTGTGTAACTCCTTACTTTCGTCCAAGACGAGTCGATTGTTTTCGTTCATGAGCTTGTTCGTCGCGGCAGCCGCAAAACATAAATTGAAATCGTCATGTCGAATGCAAGACAACGTGTTCAAGTAATGTGGACGAGGAATACAGGTGATTCAGGGAGTGATACAGGTGATTCAGGGAGTGATACAGGTTCCTCGTGGCACATACTGCGCCCTGTGATAGAGTATATTAAGTTAGTCATGTGTGCAAAAATATATAGTGTGAACCTTATTCAATTTTTTTTAAATACATTTTTTGTCATTGGTAATTTTTGCATAAAGGTAGCCCAAATACCACATTTAAATATTGTTCTCTGATGATTTATACCTACTTATATAATGAATATGAAATGAGGAAGAGGAAAGGAAAATGAAAGAAGTGTAACTGTGCAAATGTATAAAAATGCATAAACTGTGTATATGTTTTTGAAGATTCAAATGATTTTTGGATCGTGATTCATTATTTAGTATTTCTAGTATTGTGAAATTTTGCATTCGCTGATTCTAACGTGCCAGTATCCCAACTACATATCCTGGTACGAAAAGTATTCAACCTTTTCGTAATCCTCGTTATTACTAGTGGGTTATTTTTTGCATTGAATCATAAAAACGTCATGAAAACAATTATCGCGTGAAATTGAAAAAAATTATTATACATTACAAATGTAAATAATAAATAATATTATTTTTAGAGAAATTTAAGAGAATCACATTTAAATAAATGGGCCATTCCATGCAAAATTTCAGATTTTAATGCAGTGAGTCTCAGATTTTTAAAATATAAGTAGTATTAGTAAAAGGAAAATTCAATAGTTAAAAGAAAAGTTATGGAATTAATATCTTTAGCGGTTTAACAACAATTACGGGTTAAACATGGAGGATGACAGTGTACTCAAAAATTAAAATATTTCTAAAGTTCTTAATTGAATAAAACTGCAAAGACAAGAACACTCTTTTGAAGATATTCAAAGTATCTTAAGGTGTTGACAATATATTAAAGATCACGATATTTGTTTATAATAAAAATGCAAGTGAATTAAACAAATACATATAACTTCAAGAGTAATATATTTTCTCTATCATATTTTACGCCCTGCACGAAGAACTTATGAATAACCATTCTGCTAACTGTCGCGATGGAATCTTTAAAAATGCGTTAGTTATTAAAAAGTATATACGCATTACACTCTTAAGGGCGAAAGTTGCGTACTCGCTTACGCGTGTTGGCTCGCCAGGTCAAGATAAAAACAGAAATAACTTTTTTGTATATTTGTCTGATAGCTCCAATAATATTTTTAAAGCGAAATTATTCTTAACTTACTTCTTGAAATTCGTACCACATTCATATTTTTTAGTTTTCTTATCATCAAGAAAAAATCATAAAAGAAGGCCTACACATTACTAACCTAACATTTGATGTTCCCCTCGCTAAATGCCTGACGAGACCAAAATATGTTACCTGATTGACACATGGTAGGTAACATAGCAACCTATATTTACAATCTGAACTGTTGAGTCAGATTATCTACATTTTTGCATGGAATGACCCAATTTTATTGCATCCGTTACTGAAAATTCATAAATAAATCCTCTTCGCGATGCTTTTTAAAAGGAAAACGAGAAAATTATTATTAACGAACGCATTTTGCGTCGCATTTCGCCGAGCAGTACTCACTCAGTTTGGTACTGTTGAAAAGATTTTCAAAAGTGACTTGCAATTTGTCGGCGTGCATCTCATTATGGAGGTCTTTAATGATAAGGTACTCCTTTGCGCGGCGTAGGTCCAGACCACCTCGCATCGTTATATTATGGGTGATATTTGCTGTAAACAGACGATTTTTGTATGAAATACTCAATACTAATTTTGGATGATCTTTACCTAACGCTCATGAGCCCTCTTCATGAATAATATTATACCTCATTGTAATAGTATCTTCAATTGAAGTTCCAAAAGATTGCATTTCTGAAAATATTTAATACAATGAAAGTATTTTGCAAATGAAGTGATTTTCAAGCACTCCATGTAATATGGAAATACAAAATGAGCAAGAAGTCAAAAAGAATCAATGAAAACAAATAAAAGTAGCAAATGAAACACATGATAAAGGAGTTTAATCCAAGAGAGAAACAGTTCTCAAAGACTTTACTGAATCGGAAGACTTTCTCTCACACAAAAACTTTTACTTCATTTTTTATGACTTACTTGTTTACAAAATAGAAAGATAGGGTTTTCTGTCTTTGAAAGCTAAAAAAACAACATACGAGTTACAAGAAATTTCAATAAAGAAGCTAAAATAAAAATTTCCAGCACTGCACCTCTAAATAATACTGGAACTTTTAACATTTCACAATCTGGATGGCAATGAAAGTATACATTCAAGATGATATTTCAATTGTGGACTGAGCAAATTGTTTTTTGAGGGGGGCATTTCTCTTTGAGGGAATTTGGCAGCGGATACTTCACTTCTTTCAACCACTTGTACCTGCTTTGAAAATGATTAGTAAAGCTGTTGTACTCACTGTAAATGAACTCCATGCCTCCAGCGCCTTCTAGCGGAATCCCACTAACGCCACCCGATACTTCGCACCTTGCTCGTCTTGTCCTGGTTGGTGGGCGTCGTTCTGGGCCTGCTCTTTGCTCTTTCCAGTTTGGGTTAATGGCACTAGCGTGTGATAAAAAGGAAAGGGGGTGGAGGGAGGTGGAAAGGAATCTCTCGCTACCCCGTACATGACGGGGTTCGGAGAGAAGGGACGGGGAGGGGGGAGAGAAGAGGTGGAATTTATAGATGAGAATATAGCGGGGTTGTTATTGGGGTAGGAAAATTTTTTGGCCGATTTCGGTGGGTGAGTGGAATTACGTGGTGCTAGGCGGGGGAAGTTTGAGAATATCAAAGGGGTGGAGGAATCGTTGCTTATGGAGGGGTGGATTGTGAAGGACGTGTTGATGGGGCCGGGTTTGGAAAAAAGCGGTGTAATGAGTTTTCTTGAGGGCGTTGTCGACGTCTTTCCGTGCGGTGTCAAAAATGTCTTTGTCAATGGGCGTTAATTTCAGTGTTTGTCGGAGTCTGTTGTAGTTCGTAAGTGGAGGGGGTCGAAATGAGAGTCGTAAGAATCTGTTTTCTGTTTTGACTAGTTTTGCGTAGTTTGTCTTGGATGTCGTTGCCCAGGTTGTTTTGTCGGGGGTGAGTGGGTGCGTCAGGACGGGTGTCAGGGAATTTAGTCGTCTATTTGCTTTTTGTGTGATTGCGTCAACGTGTCGGTTCCAAGAAAGTTTGCGGTCAAGAGTGATTCCTAGGTACTTTGTCTCGTTTGTCCAGTCGATTGTAGTATTGTCTATGGTGAGCAGGGGTGGTATTGGATGTGTTTTGCCAGGGTAACCTCTATTGAAGAATACTGCTGCACTTTTGCGGGGGTTTAGTTTCAGGTTATTGTCTTTAGCCCAGGTAGTAATGTCGTCTAAGTCGTTTTGGAGTATTTGGGCCGAGTAAGGTAGTCTACGTTTTGTCACTGCCAGTGCTGTGTCGTCGGCGTAGATGTAGTCGTTAGTCTGTGGTGAGGTCGGCAAGTCATTCGTATACAGGGAGAAGAGGATAGGGGAGAGGACGGCTCCTTGCGGGACGCCGGCGAGGATGGGTCTGAGGGAGGAGGAGGAGTTGAGGTGATTAACATAGAAGGTGCGGTTAGTCAGGTAGTTGGTTATAAGAGGGAGGAAAAAACGGGGGATGTGCGGGGTGATTTTGTAAATGAGTGAGTTGTGATTAACGGTGTCGAAAGCAGTGGTGAAGTCAAGAAAAATGGCTGGTACTGGTTGTCGTTTTCCCTCCTGTAGTCGAGTTGCAATGTCAGAAGTTAAGCGTAACGTTTGTAGTCCAGTCGATCTGTCTGCTCGAAAGCCGAATTGTGTCGGTCTTAGTCGTTCTTCTATTATTGGGGATAGTTTTTTCAGGATGATACGTTCAAATATTTTTCCTAGGATGGGGAGGAGGCTGATAGGTCTGTAGTTGTCAGGATTTTGAAGGGACTTGCTGGGTTTGGGGATCATTCGGATTTTGGCTATTTTCCAGGAGTTAGGGAAGTAGGAGGTGTTGATGCAAGCGTTAAATGTTTTAGTGATAAAGTCAGTCACGTTTTCGGTCAGGTTTTTGAGGGCGTTTGCTCTTAGTCCGTCGGGGCCGGTCGCTTTACCGCCGTCGAGGTTTTTCAGTTCGTCCGTTACGTCCGTGTTAGTAATAGTCCAAGGTGTTTGTTGATGTCGTGGGAGATGAGGCGTTTTCATGAAGTATAAGATGGTGGATGAGGGGAGGGGTGCGTTGGGTGCGGTAAATCGTGTCTGAAGTTTGTCTGCGAAAAGTTCTGTCATCGTCTGTGGATCGTAAGTTTTGGTGCCGTCGGGTCGTAGTAGTGGCGAGATGCTATGTGTAGTTTCTTTGAGAGATTTTATTAAGGTCCAAATTTTGCTGGGGTGCGTAGTTAAGTCTGTGATTGTTTTCGTCCAGCTTTGTCGTTCGTAGTCTATAAGTGCGTCGTGTTAAGTTCGTTTGTAGTATAAGTACGTCATTTTGTCTTCTTGTCGACGTGTCCTGTAAAAAGTTTTTTGGGTCTTTCGTTTGTAGCGTAGAAGTAGTAGTATGTGAGTCGGTAGTTTTTCCTGTGAGGTATTGGTGAAGGAGGAGGCTTTCCGGAAGGAGCGATTGATTTGGAGGGTTAGGTGTTTAATGGCTTGGTCAATATCAGCTTGGTTTGCAAGTGCATTTGGGGATTTAACTTTTTTGGAGATAAGGTGTTTGAATTTGCGCCAGTCAGTGGAGATGGATCGGGAGGGGAAGTTGAAGTTGGGGGAGAACGTATCTGTGGTGAAGAGGATTGGGAGGTGATCGGAAGTGAGTTCAAGGTTGGGATGAGGGGTGCTTATTATGATGTGGGAGGAGTGAAGGGCAAAATCTAGGATGTCGTGGGGGAGGTTGCGGAATTGCACCTTGCTCGCCATCTGTAGGTGGGAAGTCTAATGACCATATTGAATTCTCGATTTTTCGTATTTATTCTGTAAAAAAACAACACTTTTCTTCTTTAAAATAAAAAATAATAATTATTTTAAAAATAACGATAACAATAACAATTAGGATAATAACTATAATAGTAAGAATAACAATAATAATAATAATTTGTAATGTATTAACTTCTTTACTTCAGGGTCCAGATAAGCCAGAGACTTATCACATAGTTCCCATATGTGATGGGATACAAGGATAAATAAGCAAGAACGATAAATTTACATGATTATAAATACGGAAAATAGCAACAATGAGGGTACAGAAAAGGAACAAAGGTGAATGTTAATTGAAAAGACTACAAGGAAATGTCAACATAATTGATATCGGGAAAAATACAGAATACGTTAATAAACAATGCAACGAAAGGACACGTGAGCAATTTCCGTGGGAGACAAAATAAATTAAGAAAGTTATTACGAAACGAGAAACAAAGAATAAACAGATACTGTGCAAAAAGGTGTGTGAACAGACAGGAATTAGATTATGTGAGAGGAATTTAAGGGTCTGCGCACTAGAAACGAACAGGAGACGCATTTAACTACAATATCTTCCTAGGTCTTCCTCACAAAACTTATTTCAAACGCTGAAAAGTCAGTCATTCTTGAAATCTGGACTGATCGCACGGTTCTAAATATGTAGAGCAAGGAATACGGTATGCCTAGAGTCCCCTCAAACCTGAAAGAGAAACCCCCGGGAAGAAGGAAAATAATACTAATAATAACAATGTTAATAATAATAATAATAATAATAATAATACTTTATAATCGTCATTCGTTCTGATGAGAGCCAAGCATACTACCTTCGACAACCGCACATGCGAAGGTTTTGTAGTACGAAAGATAGTGAAAGAGCTAGGCCAAAATGTATGTAACACAAAAGTTACTTAATTCAAAACTTTTAAACATGATTATGTACGTATGTTCTTTGCGCGACCGCCCATGAACAGGCTCAGGCCTACTGGCGACGTCCCTGCCTCGCAGCCTTGGGTGAAGGGGGAACGTGTCGTTAGCACGTGGACATCTCCACGCCGTATTCCGGTCTTCACAACCTGTGAAGTGAATCTTTTCATCGTCACTCATCATATACTGGGTAATGGCAAGGAAAATGCTCACTATAATCTTTCCTAACTGGGAATCATACCCGGGGCCGCATAGTGGAAAGCGTGCACGCTGATCAAGAGCTAGGTCACTGATCACGAGGCTTTAAACATGATTAAGTATTTAAATTTAAATCGTGAAAGAGATTCACGTCGATATTCCGAGGCGGTAGTGGGTCGCTAAAAGCGCAAATTCGAAAAAAAGCTGCAAACACGAAAAAAGTTTCTGCCCCAGGACAAATCTCAGTTACAGGATGATTTGTCTGCCAAAGCGTTTGGTATTACTACTCAATACATAATATAAAACTATTGAACTTATTAAAACATCAAAATTCATTGTAATGAAATAAAAACATTTATGCTGTTTGGCACTTAGAAGCGATATGAACACGGAGCATGGTCCTTGTGCAAAGGCATTCACCATCACGCAGAAAACCATATTTCTCACTCAATTTGATCTAATTTTGATCCATATAACAGTATAAAACATTGAACTCAAACGTTGCCGAAGAATACGTGTTTTACTTACTTTGAATGTAACAAAACAGCATTCCTCCAGCCTTCGAGAATTGAGTCTGAGACATTAAAAGCCAGTGTAGGAACAAGACTGTTCTTTCTTTCGAGTGTTATTAATGGAATATAGAGAGGATCCATAGGTACGGCATTCAGCTTCTGTATACCTGAAGTGAGAATGATGCATGATTAGATTCTCAAATGTGTTCGCTTCGGTGCAATAACAAATATTTCAAGAGCAAATTAATAGATTTGGATATTATCTTACATCTTCAAGAAGGCATACACTTTCTGCCACGACAACATAAAGAACGATAATTTCAATAACTATATTTCCCGTTGAACACTAAAAGATGTGCTCAGAATGAGAAGTAACATTTATTTCCAGCAACAATTCATTAAAAACGGTCATTTTTGAAAGATATTCTTTAGGTTTCTTTTTTCTTCAAAACAGCATATTTATTTTATCAACACAGAAGGGAACCCAAAACTGTTGGAAACTTGCAATATCCGCCAAAACCACATCTTACGATCCGAATCAATTATTTGTCTTGTCAAATGTTTAAATTTGAACGTAAACAATTGTAAAACCAAGCCTTACCATTAACAAGGATTTTAGCATTCGGTTCCCTGACTCGGTAAAACAAGCGTTGAGATTTGGGTCTTTAGCGCTGCATATTTTCACACCTGAAGCTGTAAAAAACAATACAGAAATATACTATTCTAGAAAGAAGGAAAGAAAGAAAGATTATTATAAGGTGTTTCATTTGAATTAGTTAGACATTTGTCAAATAAATTCCAAATTTTTCCAAATCGAAGAAGTGTAATTTCTGGTTAAGAGGAATATAACGCTTTTTAAGAGATAATCTTAAAAAATGATTATCATATTCATTTATTTATTTATCCTTTACATTTATTCACTAATTAATAGTTATTCATTATTATTCCTCGATGAATTCGATCAAACTTCCAAGCGAATTGTTTTCGATTAAAATGTACGCTTTCAGATGTAGTTAATTGAAGCGTTTTTTGAATAAGGCCAAAGATCTCAAAATACTTACGTAACATTCGAATATACGAAGCTCGAACAATTTATTGCCTTAGAATTGTGCGTGACCTGCATCCACAATATTTCTTTGGAATGATAAGAATTTGTTGCTAGGGTTTGTTAATGGTATATTAATTGTAATTATTCGAAATGATTCAATATTAGATTATAATGTTAATCAGTTGTTAGATAATGACAGTTACTTAATTCTACTAAATGAAGAAGATATAGACTAATGTAATGTTAGAGTGAAATATAATATGCATACAGTTACGTCGTGCACAAATCATATACGAAACAAAGTGGTTATTATTATTATTATTATTATTATTATTATTATTAATATGATTATTATTATTAACTATTAAAACAGTTTCTCACGAAAATTCTTCTCTCTAGCAGTAATTCAACTGAAAGATATTGACAACAATAGAATCGCCCAGTGCCGTGGACTTCTTCCGGACACAAGTATCATGTTCATTGGGCAGTGCAAATCTCACAACAGCTTTAAACCGCTATGCACCGCTCTTATATACTCCAGAAGAGTAATAAAATGCAACGATACAGTTGCACGGCAACTGGTCTAAATGCAGGTCGTGCTGACGAAGAAGAAGGATAAAATGAGATCAATATGTTAGAATACGTTTTCCTTTTGGAGTTACCTGATGTATTGGTGGTCATTTTCCAAACGGTTTTCAACGAAATGTTTGTATCAACAAACACAGTTTTAGGTACATGACAGAAAGCTAAATATTCGATTGTTGTCTGTTCCACATAGGACCGATAATTTGCACTTAAAAACTGAATTTAACACCAATTATTCATTGGAAAAATCTTAAAATCATCGTATGTTTACAATCGATGGAAATTTGATTAGTTTATTGCTCTAGTTCACACAGTAAGAAATCTTTTTTATCATTCACAACCCCAAACGTTTTGATTGCCCATTAAAATAGGAAATTTAATAAATATGCAATAATTTTTCTAACATTCAATGCGTTAATTACATAGAAACGAATGAGCGATTGTACAAAACTCGTGGAGCTGGAACAGCAGATACTTCTCATCTTGTTTGTAACTTTTTCGAAATTCAGAGTGGAAATGAAAATGAGACCTGTGCCATCATTTGCTTTATTCGAGGAAAATATGTACACAATGAAAAAAAATTGGAGAAGTTTTGTGAGTAAAAAATGTAAATAACCTTTATTTCAAACAAAAAATTAAGCGAAAAGTACTCAAACTTTTCAAACAATTGTTCATGACCTCATTTAAAGGTTCATTTGAAAACAGATTTCATTAATAAAATTATCTCTATCATCAATATTAAGGATCCACGAAAAGTAAATTCGGTGTATTCAACATATTAAAGAAAGTAATTTACAACAAAAAGAAACTAAATATTTCACTTTTCAATATGAAGGTTCCATCTGCTTCATCCGCTGCTGCATTACAACACTTTCTCTGTACTGTATAAGCACGTAGAAAGTATCAGCAGTGTTCAGAGAGAGGTGAATTGAATAACGTCAGAGAAACATTGGGTAATGCTGTCGAATTCTACACTTGTTGAGCTCGAGACAAACACACGGTTTGAACCTACAATCATTTCTGATTCATTCAAGCAGGCGCCATCCACCCCTTGGTGCGACGCCGGGCAGTGCGTTGCTTTTGTGGCTTCCAAAAAAACATCGAAGTCGTCATGTGTAAGACAGCAGCCAGTATTTACAAAGTTAAAGTTGCCCAACTTTTTTAACAAAATTCCTGTTTTAATTTATTAATTAAAAACTGTTTACACGCTAGATCGCACTGAAAAACGGTTACTTTTTGGCCCTCTGGCGAAAACGGATGAATTTATCTTTTCCACCCTTCTACTCCCCATCGGCATTATTTCACAAGAGCTCGTTTGAAAACAACTATTGTAAACGAAACGTTGGTATTGTTAAAAGATTAACTTCGAAACTTGCAGAATTAGCATCATACAGTACTAACATCCTTTTGACGATGGTTAGTTAACTTTAAGTTAAAACTTTTGGTTTTTAAAAAATGCATTTTTTTTAGATACTTTAGGGCACAAACGTGACAGCTGAATGATGGCGAGCTTATCACAGAAACCTACAATCATTATTTAATAACTTATATTATTCACATAAGAGTCACTTAGAGTACGCCATTTACGAGATGGGAGAATTCGCGATATCATTTGTGGACCAATGAATTGATTCTCAAGTGAAGCCACCAAGTCGCCAACTGACCGTCAAAACCTGGAAAAGAGTGCGCGTGTGGAAACCGTTCGCACGGGTGCAGTTAGTAGTACTTAAAAGGTTTAGTTCTATAATGATTTGATTACTCCCCAAACGAGTTCTGTCGTTTCGTCGCTGCCAAGCCTCGCCATGTTTGAAGCCCCGTTACGTCTATTCCTGTAGATTTACGCTCCCTACTTGCAATACCGGTTGTAGACTGATTCGTTCCAGTTGTCCACGTCACATAAGCGAAGGTCAGTGCTACGCGAATTCGCTTCTGCACCTACACCCCAAACTGAGCTGTAACGTGTTTACCTGCACCGCAGTCACATCACAACAACATGTGGCGTCTGTGGAAGGAGGTCAGTAGGGTGACCGACAGAAAGAAGATCGAGCGAATGAACGAACTTCGACGAACCTATCGACGAACTACCTAAGCTCTTCTGTCAGACATTAGAAGTTGGGTTCCTAACCTTTATTAGTTATGGTATTACGAAAGATTTCATCTACTATTAATTTCAACAGCAGTTTGATCATTATAATTACGAATGCAGTTATTAAAATTTGTAATAATAGTTTCTAGAATTTTTCGTGATAATTTTCGATGTCGATATATTATTATTATTATTATTATTATTATTATTATTATTATTATTATTATTATTATTATTATTATTATTATTATTATTATTATTATTATTATTATTATTTTATTATTGTTGTTGTTGTTGTACTTGGCCGGTCGAGTCACAGGATGTTTCAAATAATATTTCGATGATTTAACACATACTGCTTACATCAATTCATGCGTGAGTGGTAGATATCACTTTTGTATTCCCGATGAGGTGGTCTCATAATCATAAAGCGTTGAACAAGCAAACAATAAAGAATTTAAATTTTTTCTGACGACTCTGACTCGACCCCCCCCCCATGGTCCTTCCTATTACCAAGTAACATAATATATAAAAAATCACTATGAAGGTCCGTTTTTTATTCACATATCACCAGCAGTATTGGCAGGGTCGCCAAAGACGGGGAGAGAGAGAGGGGAGATGGAGGGGAGAGAGAGGGGGAGATGGAGGGGAGAGAGAAGCGGAGCGAGTGGAGAGAGAAAGATAAATAAGGAAAGGAAAAGAAAGAGATAAAAGCGAAGTGAAGGAAGGGATGAAGAAAGAGAGAGAGAAAGAGAGAAAAAAGAAAGAGAGAGAAAAGAGAGAAAGAAAGGGATAAAGAAAGTGAAAGAGAGAAAAAAATGATGAAATAATAGATCATCGGATAATGACCTCCTTCCTGCACTTGTTTATTGTGTCGCCAGGAAACGCAAACGCGCGCACTGCAAGTGCCGCGCTCGCTAGAAGGGGGGGGGGGGGGCTGTTCACCTGCAGCGAGGCCTTGCGGGCGTCCGCACGCCCCTTCCTTGCGGTAATTGCAGCTGCGTGCGAGCGACGACGACGCCACTGCGCCTCTCTATTCGCGTTGCTATGTTTAGCGCTGCATATGTCATGAGACATATTTATGTTGCCTGATAGGTTCTCAACGAGTTTGCTAGGAATTCCAGATATATCAAGCCCGCAGCTACAATAACCGCTCGAATAGCTACAATATTCCTCTCAATAATAATAATAATAATAATAATAATAATAATAATAATAATAATAATAATAATAATAATAATAATAATAATAATAATAATAATAATAAAATTCCTGAATATCCCTGGGTGGGCAACTTACTAATGACGGATTGCTCTTAGCAATATTCCCACAACTGAGCAATGTTTCCTGTCCTACAATTATTTTCCTTCAATTATTTATACTAGGCAACGTTCTCAATGTTACACTTCTGTCTCTAGTTCACTGCATTGTACTCACTTTTTCACACGGCCTTTTTAAACCGAGAAAACCCGGCGGCCGCCGGCAGCCTCGCTTTCCGAGGGGGCCTCAAAATAATGAAAAACAACAAACAGGCTCTTCAAAAAGTATAGTGTTTTACTTTCTCGCTTACTTTGTTTCACTTGTAACTAACTGCTTCGGTGGACAACGGCGACTTTTTGACAAAAAGACCTCGTATTGTCGAGCGCTGATAACGAAAAAATTTATAAATCTTAGTAACAACTTGGCTGACAGGGAGATGCCGCGTGCTAGGCACAAGCGCCAACGTTTCGGCTGCCATTCTGCGACCTTCCCCAGGGAGAAATGTCTTGAACATTTCGCACTGAACAAGGTCGGTGAATGACGGCCGAAACCCCGTCACCTGTGTTTTCACGTAATATCGCATTACTCTCAGGTATTTTAAAACAATTATTATCTCAAAAACGGGTCCAAATATTTTCGTACGTATCAAAGGACGCTACAAAAAATGTGCTGGTCCCATTTTCGCAACCGGTGCGCATTGCAAAATCGACCTCTGTAGTTTCGAAAATTACAAAAAAATTATATTCCAATTTTGATGATAGGTTTTTGTCTTAAATCTGTTCTAAAAATTAGATCTTTAAATTACGACACGAACAACGTTTTGAAAAAACTAGTTGTTTTCGGGGATTTCTGCTTAAAATTACTTAAATACATTAAAAAAGTCTGAAAATCAGCTCCAATTTTTGTCTTTAATTTTTCCTGACGTAGATTAAAAAATTGGGCAAGTCTAATTTTGTTTGAAGTTTCTCAACTTTTGAAAGCTACAAATGTTTGAAACAATGCGCGAAAGTATGTGTTGTTGTTGCAGCACCACTTGTTTTATCAAAGAATGTTTCTCTGCTTAGTGCAGTGGCTGTCGTAGTGGAGGAAGCATATGCAAAATATTTCGGAATCAGTTTTTTAGGGTCTGAGTTACTCGTATGACATACGTTGAAGTGCAGGAGCCACAAATCTTGAGATCGGGATGAGAAACCATCTTCAGAAGGCGGAAAATAATGTCATTTTGACACCATTATCTCTGTAACACTCCGTCCAATCTTTTTGTTTTAAATGAACGATAATATTGTGTTCTGTAAAAAATGTCCTTGTACATGGTTTGATTTATTGTAACGTTTTTTCTTTCTTGGTACCGCTTTCGCAGAGCGAAAGTTGTGAAAAAAGCAGTGAATTTTCGGAAGAAAAACTTACTGCCGGGCCCTGGTAACGAAAAAGTGGATAAATCCAGTCGCTAAATTTATGGGGAAAAAATCCTCTAACAGGTGGTGTAGCAAAAATGCATGTTTTGAGGGTCCTTAAGACTGAAAAATCGATTGACGGCAAACATCTGTCATGTCTGTGAGCAAGACTAGCACTAAACCGTTCAGCCGATATTCTCCAAAATTGATATTCCCTAATTGATCTGGCCGATGTCGCGATTTTGAGAACCTTAAATTTGAAAGGGATATTTTACTTTTGGAGGGTTCTTTTCATGAAGCCCCCTGTGACATTTTCTAAATTTTCAAAAAAATGGCTACGATTTTGGTTAAATTTGGTTGTTGGATAGTGTGAAGGACATTTAAGAGAATGGTGGAGGTGCGATTTTCATTGAAAATCCTAACTCTGCGAAAATGGCGAAAATTCAAATTTTTTTGACGTCTTCCTACACTACACGTGAAGATACAATTTTTTCTCAATAAAATGTGTTGATCAAAAACAGATCTTCAAAGAAGGTCATGTTGCATTTATTCGAAAGTATGAATATTTTTTTGTGTAATTTGGCGTCAATTGTAGTCGACCGCTTCGTGAATGTAATTTGATGTGTGTTTGGAAGCAATTGGGAGCCACGTAAGTTAGAATTTATACATTATTACATATTTCTTTGTTCGGTTCTTACATTCTAGCTTTTATTATAAGTATACAAATTAATCTTTTAGAAATTATTTAAAACATATTTGATAATATATATCTTTTGTTCGTGTTGCGAGAAATGTACATGCATGTACGTCATGTATTTGCATTCTCAATGTATTTTCTTTCAAACAGTTTGCAAACCATCATTAAAATTAGCCCAATTAGGGTTTCTCTTAAAAATACGATTTAAATGTAATATGAAAGAAAAATTGTTACCCTTCAGAAAATATCTGATTGGAATGCAACTCTGGCATTCCGTCCCGCGAAATGGCAGGTGTAGTTCTTTGAATTTCGTCTCATTGTTGGCACGATTTAGCTGTATGGAAAGCAGTTATTGTCGAATTTGTGCTAATATTGGGTAGAAAATACTTCCGTATCTAATGTGTAATATTTTGTAATGAGTTTAAAAAACTGATATCTGAGAAATTGTGGTATAAATCGTATTACGTAACTATTACCAAGTATTACGTAACTATTACCAATTATTACAAAGTCTGTGCTGTTTTAGAACCACTAGTTTGATTAGCGTTCAATGTTTGAACACGTGAAGTAAAAAGTTCCCCTGGAGGCATACAAATGGCAATTTCACGCAAATTTTGGAAAAGTGCTCCTTGAGACCATCTCAGATTTTGATGCAATTTGGTATGTCGAGTTCCACGTGTCTGAAAGGAACTTCTGTCGAGTTGTAGCTTCATAGGTAAAATAGTTTTCTTTTAGATTTAGCAGTTTGTTTGACCATGTGCAGCGTCGTTGTATAGTACGGCATTAGACTTTCGCAATCAGTTTTGGGAAACAATACTTCCTTCTCCGTTATTGCTAAACAAATAAAACTGAGTTTACTGGTACAACTTTTTTCTCTCATTTCAATGGAACTAATATTGATTTTTCATTTATTAAAACACAATTGCAGAATATTACGCCTACCTTTCTCGGTGCAGGCATTGGTAATGATGAAGATACTATTTATATATTGTATGTTTATTTATCACTGAATGAAATATGTGTTTGCAAAGGGGCATTTTTGAATCCGACAAGGAGCAATGAGGTTCTAAAAGCGGCCCGGCTCTTACGCAACTATAGTACTGATAATGGAATTAATCTGGGAACCTACAAATCTAACTGATTTACTGTGCTGTAATTTTTAGTTGTACCGTCTAACACTTTCCGCTTTTATATATATGTCTCTTTTCTCTTACCCTTCTATCCTTGTCTCGTATAACGTTACTGATCTGCTATTATCCTCATTTCTACCATTTGTTAAAATGCTCTACATCGAATTTAGTCTAATTGTTCCGTTTTGAAGCACTAGCGTTTCTATACACACGTTCAAAACACTTCTGTTCTTCACCGTTTCTCGCTGTTCCCGACCACAGATTGCCTGCATCTTCGTTTATCTCATTGGCCCATCTTCTTCTTGGCTTTCCTTGTCTTTTTCCAATTGTCGGGTCTCATAGCGTTGTAATGTTGGCCCAGCTGTTGTGATTCAGTCGTACTACAGAGCTGCCCATTTCCATTCGAGATGATGAGCAGTGGATGCCCTTTCGTCCTTCTAATCTCTGAATTCCTTATGTGATCTTTTTTTTATTTTAAAGTCGCATCAACTTCTAGGTCATTAGCGACCACTATTGCTTGTAGCGGTATGGTAACTATGAGGATGACATAATATGATGATGATAGGGGGTGAAAGGACGAACATAATACAACCATGCTCGAGGCGGGATTCGAATCCGCGATCCTTCGGTCCCAGATCACTATGGCACTTCTGCCTTAGCGATCTCAGCCACCGGATCGGCTTTTGCGATCTTTGATGCCCTAGATGACTAAATAAATATAAGGTGTGTGTTGAAATGCAAAATATCTAGCTTAGAAGCAGCATTCTGTAAAGATCTACAAATATTGTCCATTGGCCGGGCCCCATAGGGTACTAGTTTCGGTGGTAGTCATAAACTGCGGAGTCCACGGGTTCGAATCCCGCCTGTGCATGGATGTTTGATTTAGTGTTGCCACTTGGAGTCGTATATCCCAACCACAGCTATCAGCTTCAATACCTCATTCCTTTCTCAAAATCGCTGTAGACATCGTCAACGCTGCTCTGAACTAAGCGCACCGACAACGGATATTTTTATAAATTGTCGAAAAACCACATATATCCTTTGCGTACATTTTTTAAAATATAAACTCGCTTTTTAACTGCTTGTTCATACCACATCCAATGCGATTTTTAACATTTAAATAAGTTTAATGGGAATACATAATGACTACATGAACACCCCCCCAGAAGATTCTAGTCCGGGGCGGGATGCGAACTCGCGACCCTCCGAACCGAGGTAGTCACGAGCCATCAGCCATCATCACGAGCCATCGTCGGCTATTCAGACCGTCTCTTAGCGTAGTATTTATAGAGAAAATATAAAAAGAATTGTCGTGCCTAAAAAGAGCAAAAACGTGCGGGCAAGTTGAATACTAAACAGCAGGTAGCCTGTGCGCTTGAGGGCGTCGAGAGTGCATTGGACCGATCCGCTTACGCGAGTGACTAATGGCGGCATTGGCTCCGTTCAGGGCCAGGCAGAAGCTGCGTGCTCAGGCAGCTTGGGAGCTCTGACTCGGAATGGCAGAGAGTTCGCGGAATGTCTGGCCAGGCCCGAATAAACGGCTGCCCTCCGCATCGATCTTTGATTGATTAGTGATTCAACTGCAAAGGTTATAAGTCCCGTGAGTATAAACCATGCTTTCATTGCAGAAAATGTCGGTGATCTCCGTCACTGGATGGCGAGATCCGGCGCCAACCTTCCCATCGGCTTGCGGAGTTTTCTCCAACCATCTCACAACAACAGGGTACCGCCCCAACCGTGACAGTTCTAAACCCCGACTAAATTACGTAGCTGACTAGCATATGTCAAAAATTCTGCCGCCCCCAGGACTCAAACCTAGGACCTCGTAGTCAGAGTCATCAGTTGATGCCCTGAGCCAACTAAGACGTCAAAGACCCGATTTTCACAGACCGAGTGGGAATGGCGCCAGGCTACCAACAGCATCATCCAACTATTGATTAATTCATTCCGTCATTAAAATTTTAAAGCGCATAAAAATCTGTTACTGATGCCGTAAGTGCAGTGCATGTTATGTTCCAAAAAAAAACGGCGTTCCCACTTTAGAACTCAGATCCAGCACGGCCACGTACATCAGTAAAAAACCTGTTTCCCATTCAGGTAACTCTCCAAAAGGGAACCACAAAATTTTGCGATTTTCGTCATTTCACGGATTTTTCTGGAAACCACGAACCTAGCACGAAATTTTATGGCGAATTCACTGGTGATAGCCAGCATTCTTGTAGTTTTGCTATTTTGGACATGTCACGGATTTATCTGAAAACCAGGGACCTAGCACGAAATTTTATGTCAAATTCACTGGTAATAGCAATTTTTCGAAAAAAAGCTTTATTTTTTAGAAAATCGCAAAAATATCGCCTTAAACTTGAATTTCCTCCAAAAAGCAGTGTAGAAAATGTATATTTCAAGTAGGTTCTGGTTTAAGGAGAAACTCCATTGAAAACTGAAATTGAAAACTTAACAACATACAGACTCGTGTGCGAATTGCAGCGCTGTACCTTCAATACTTTAGGAGATACAGCACGTTGAAATTGACTATTATTTTCAGAGCTAGCAAGATGTGGAAATACAAAGCTTTCACATTAAGTTTCCTAGAGGCCATATCTCTCATCCGTATATGACAATTGACGACATTTTCTAGTACTACAAGAATTTAAAAACACATCCGTGTGTTTAGAATTGATTTATGTTACATAGTTTGTGAAATATGGAGGTTTAAGTTTTGTGTTAAAAAATGTAAACTTTCGTCGATCAACGAAATTTTGCGATATTCGACATGTCACGGATTTTTCTGAAAACCACTGACCTAGCACAAACATTTATGGCTAATTCACTGGTGATAGCCATTTTTCGAATAGAAGCTTTGTTTTTCAGAAAATCGCAAAAATATCGCCCTAAACTTGAATTTCCTCCAAAAAGCAGTGTAGAAAATGTATATTTCAAACAGGTTCTGGTTTAAGGAGAAACTCCATTTAAAACTCAAATTGAAGAGTAACAAACTTACAATCTCATGTGCGAATTGCAGCGCTGTAGCTTTAAAACTTCAAGAGATACAGCCGTTTGAAATTGACTAATATTTTAAGAGCTTGCAAGATGCGGAAATACAAAGTTTTCAGTTTAAGTTTCCTAGAGGCCACATTTCTCATATGTATATGACAAATGATGACATTTTCTAAAACTACAAGTATTAAGAAACACATCCGTGTCTTTAGAAGTGATTTATGTTACATAGTTTGTGAAATATGGAGGTTTAAGTTTTGTGTTAAAAAATGTAAACTTTCGTCGATCGACGAAATTTTGCGATATTCGACATGTCACGGATTTTTCTGAAAACCACTGACCTAGCACAAAAATTTATGGCTAATTCACTGGTGATAGCCATTTTTCGAATAGAAGCTTTGTTTTTTAGAAAATCGCAAAAATATCGCCCTAAACTTGGAATTTCCTCCAAAAAGCAGTGTAGAAAATGTGTATTTCAAGCAGTTTATGGTTAAAGGAAAAACTCCATTTAAAACTCAAATTAAAGACTAGAAAACATAAAATCTCGTGAGCGAATTGCAGCGCTGTAGCTTCAATAGTTTAGGAGATACAGCACGTTGATATTGACTATTATTTTCAGAGCTTGCAAGATGTGGAAATACAAGGTTTTCACTTTAAGGTTCCTAGAGGCCACATTTCTCATCCGTATATGACAAATGACGACATTTTCTAGTTCTACAAGAATTTAAAAACACATCTGTGCCTTTAGAATTGATTTATGTTACATAGTTTGTTAAATATGGAGGTTTAGGTTTTGTGTTAAAAAATGTAAAGATTCGTCGATCAACGAAATTTTGCGATTTCGACATGTCACGGATTTTTCTTAAAACCACGGACCTAGCACAAATTTTATGGCAAATTGACTGGTGATAGCCATATTTCGAACACAAGCTTTGTTTTTTAGAATATCGCAAAAATATCGCCCCAAACTTGAATTTCCTCCAAAAAGCAGTGTTGAAAATGTATATTTCAAGTAGGTCCTGGTTTAAGGAGAAACTCCATTGAAAACTGAAATTGAAAACTTAAAAACATACAGACTCGTGTGCGAATTGCAGCGCTGTACCTTCAATACTTTAGGAGATACAGCACGTTGAAATTGACTATTATTTTCAGAGCTAGCAAGATGTGGAAATACAAAGCTTTCACATTAAGTTTCCTAGAGGCCATATCTCTCATCCGTATATGACAATTGACGACATTTTCTAGTACTACAAGAATTTAAAAACACATCCGTGTGTTTAGAATTGATTTATGTTACATAGTTTGTGAAATATGGAGGTTTAAGTTTTGTGTTAAAAAATGTAAACTTTCGTCGATCAACGAAATTTTGCGATATTCGACATGTCACGGATTTTTCTGAAAACCACTGACCTAGCACAAACATTTATGGCTAATTCACTGGTGATAGCCATTTTTCGAATAGAAGCTTTGTTTTTCAGAAAATCGCAAAAATATCGCCCTAAACTTGAATTTCCTCCAAAAAGCAGTGTAGAAAATGTATATTTCAAACAGGTTCTGGTTTAAGGAGAAACTCCATTTAAAACTCAAATTGAAGAGTAACAAACTTACAATCTCATGTGCGAATTGCAGCGCTGTAGCTTTAAAACTTCAAGAGATACAGCCGTTTGAAATTGACTAATATTTTAAGAGCTTGCAAGATGCGGAAATACAAAGTTTTCAGTTTAAGTTTCCTAGAGGCCACATTTCTCATATGTATATGACAAATGATGACATTTTCTAAAACTACAAGTATTAAGAAACACATCCGTGTCTTTAGAAGTGATTTATGTTACATAGTTTGTGAAATATGGAGGTTTAAGTTATGTGTTAAAAAATGTAAATATTCGTCGATCCACGGATCGACAAAATTTTGCGATTTTCGACATGTCACGGATTTTTCTGAAAAACACGGACCTTGCACGAAATTTTATGGCGAATTCACTGGTGAAAGCCATTTTTCGAATAGAAGCATTGTTTTTTTAAAATCGCAAAAATATCGCCCTACACTTGAATTTCCTCCAAAAGGAAGTGTAGAAAAAGTATATTTCAAGAAGGTTAGGGTTAAAGGAGAAACTCAATTTAAAACTCAAATTGAAGACTAAAAATCATACAATCTCGTGTGGGAATAGCAGCGCTGTAGCTTCAATACTTTAAGAGATACAGCCGTTTGAAATTGACTATTATTGTCAGAGCTTGCAAGATGCGGAAATACAAAGTTTTCAGTTTAAGGTTCCTAGAGGCCACATTTCTCATCCGTATATGACAAATGACATTTTCTAGTACTACAAGAATTGGGAAACACAATTGTGTCTTTAGAATTGATTTATGTTACATAGTTTGTTAAGTAAGGTGGTTTAAGTTTTGTGTTAAAAAATGTAAAGTTTCGTCGATCCATGGATCGTCCAGTTGAACTGGGTTCCCTTTTTGGTCAAGTCAGTGAGCGAAGTAGCAAGTTCAGAAAATTTTGGAATGAAGTTTCGATAGTAATTGACAAAACCAAGGAAACGTTGAACTTTGCGTAATGTAGTGTGTCTGGGGTAGTTTTCAATGGCATCGAGTTTTGTCTGCAATCTCGCCCTTGCGAATGCGGTGACCGAGAAAGTCAATTTTGTCCAAGAAGAATTTACATTTCGAAGGTTTCATTGTTAATTTTGCTGCTCGTAAGCGCTCAAAAATCTGTCGTAGCTCTTCAAGATGAGTCTGTTCGTCTGTGTCATGTCTAAAGATATCTTCAATGTAATAAAGAATATTTTCACGGATATCGCCGAATACTTTCTCGATTAATCGTTGAAACGCTATCGGAGCATTGCGGAGGCCCAAAGGTAATCGAGTGAAGCGATACGCTCCCCGATGCGTCACAAAAGTGGTCAAATCCTTGGAGTCAGGATGTAAAGGGACTTCATAGAAACCAGAAAAGCAGTCCAAGGAGCTAAAGATAGTGGAATTTGAGACACTTTCTAGCAAGTCACTGATCAAAGGGAGAGGAAAATTTTGATGCTCAGTCACCTTATTAAGCGCTCTGAAATCGATGACAGGCCGAAATTCTGGGGGCTTCCCTTCTTCCCGTTTCTTGCTCACCAGGAATAGGGGGCTTGCCCAAGCACTTTCGCTTTTTTCTATTATCTCTTGATCTAATAGCTCGTCAATTATTGCATCGATCTTGACCCTATAAGCGGGCGGGGCTCTATAAGGTGCCTTGGATATCGGCTTTTCGGTCTCTACCTCTATGACGTGTTGAACGAGGTCGGTAACACCTGATTTTCGTTCACCATAGAGAAAAATATCCTCAAACTCCATTACTAACTTTTGAATTTGCGTCTTAAGGTTATGGTGTAAATGGTCAAGGTCGATAAAACTGAGCAGTTTCTCTTGTTTTCCTCCCGTTTGTGGCCAAATCTCTGCTCGATCGTCAACCGCAATGTTCGATGGGTCTTCATGCGCGCCGTGAGGTTCCTGGGGAACCTCACAGGTTACATACCCTAGCAACGCATGTTTTTCGAACTGCAAAGTGGGTTAGGGCGGAAGAGACCTCTCGGTTGGCCCTCTCAAAGAATCTGGGGTTTCGTCGTCATCATTGTCTTCAGCGTCAATGGTTATGATGACGTATTCAGGGCGTTCATTAGGCGCCGAAGCAACGGTGTCTCCCTTACCGATAGTATTATTAGATAGGTCATCGGCGTCCTCGACACTGCCTCCCTTAATATCTAAATACTGATTTTCGGACTCTGAAAAAACAGCATTACTGTTATAATTAGACTTAAAAATTAATTCATCAGCGTCACCGACGCTGGTATCCTTGGAACTTATATCTAAAGCGTCAATGTCCCCGACACTGGCTCCCTTATTAGCTAAATGCTGTTTTTCAGCCTCTGAAAACACAGTATTACTCTTATATTTAGACTTAAAAATTAATTCATCAGCTTCACCAACGCTGGTATCCTTGGAACTTATATCTAAAGCGTCAATGTCCCCGACACTGGCTCCCTTATTAGCTAAATGCTGTTTTTCAGCCTCTGAAAATACAGTATTACTCTTATAATTAGACTTAAAAATTAATTCATCAGCGTCACCGACGCTGGTATCCCTGTAACTTATATCTAAAGCGTCAGTGTCACCGACACTGACCCCCTTATTAGCTAAATGCTGCTTTTCAGCCTCTGAAAACACAGCATTACTCTTATAGATATCGTTATCGTCTAAGCTGCCGACACCCGTAGTTGTATGGATGGTAGGTCTAGTCTGTCCGATGTCGATGGAGACCATTGTTGTCGTGCAGTTGTCTGTCACTGAAAAGCTCTGGTGTTTGTAACTAATTATACTTCCATGAGTTTCCAGAAAGTCTTCTCCAAGAACGCCTTCGTAAGGGGTATTAGTCAGGTCGGTAACCAGCATGTCATGGGAGAAAGACACTCCGTGAATAGTAAGTGGGACAGTGCACCAACCATGGATCTTAAGTGCATGCCCAGTTGCACTTCGGATTTGTCTATTGTACGGTCGTATGTCCAAGCAGTGATAGGGAATATGTTTTAGGTCAATTAGGCTTACTCCTGCACCGGTGTCGAGGAAAAATCGCATAGGTGTGTCCAGAATAGTTACAAGAATGAATTTCCCGTAGGTAGGGGCTACCTTCGCCACTACGGGCTCTGGTTCGTCCCTACCAGCGCAACCCCGTTTTTTGGCCGAGTGCACTCTGCCTGCACGTGACCTACTGCTGAGCAGAGAGCACAGGAGCGAGTAGGACATTCACGAAAATGATGCCCTTCCTCATCGCAATTGAAACATTTCCCCGAGAAAGGTTTTCCTTTTCGTCGATAAGTTGAGGTTGAGCGTACCTGCTGAGTATGCTTTTTATTTGCTGGCACTGGAGGTGACTGTCCTAACGGCGCGGCGGAGAGGCGTCGCGTCGGCAGTGTGCTGACGGCTGGGAAACACCAGAAGTAGGCTGCGCTGCGCAATGGCTGAAGTAAGCGGGGTGAACGACTGCGGGTGAAGGGCGAACGTGTTGAATAGCGATGGCTGAAGAGGAACTCAAATTTTGGAAATTGGGAACGACTGGCGTTGGTGTGTGCGATTGGCCGTATCCGTGTTGAGGTGTTGCGCAATGTGAGTGTTGAGCTAATGGGTATGTCTGATTTGCGTAAGTCTGTTGGGATTGTGCCAGATAGTGTGATACAGTAAACTCGTCCCGTATATACTGTTCCTCATCTTTGGCCACCCTCACGGCCTCGGCAAATGAGTTTGGTTTTGCCCTCCTGACTAAAGTTCTCAGCTCTTACCTAAGCCCTAGGATAAAAATATCCCTTACACGCCTATCGAACTCCGAACCCGTGGGTCCCTCGCCATACGTCGGGATCAGTTCGCGCATTTGACGTGTGACGTGATGTACGCGTTCCACATACGCTCTCAGCGACTCGTGCGCTCCCTGAGCACAGTTACTCAGTTCGCGCTCGAGCGATGCAATGGAGGGTTTCGTGAAGAAGAATTCGCGAAGGAACGCCTCCATTGCCTGCCAAGATTGCGCGTCTGCCGGATGGTCGCGTAAAAGACGTTTAGCGGTTCCTGAAATGCGGATACGCGCTGCTCGCAGACAGTCAGCGTCAGACCATCCTGCCGAAACTGCCACGGTATTCATTATGGTAAGAAAGTCCTGAAGGGCTTCCTGGGGTGATTCTTCGTCACCCCTAAACTGAGGTATTAATAACACGTACTGTAACACTGGGCAGGTTACGGGGAACCTTCCGCCTGTTTGCCCTGCCTGTAGTGCGCGGGAAAACTGTCCTATGGGTTGGGAAGGGGATTTCGTATCATTTGAAGCACCCATAATATTAACAGCCGGGGCATACGGGGACAGGGTCGGGTACTGCGCTGGTTGTGATACCCAAGAATCTTGGTGCAATTGCGTCACGTGGGCAGCAGCCGCCGTTTCGCAATTGCAGCAAGGCCGCCTCTCGCCCTCTCTCCGAAAAGGATCGCAGTCCATATTAATTGATACATAAGAATCCCGCTGCATGTTGAAAATATATTTTTTTTAAAAAAATTAAATAGAACTAACGAGTGGAAGAAAAACGATTTTTTCTGCACCAGGGACGATGGTAAAAACGGACAAATGAAAAGAAAGGAAAAGAAAAAGTAAAGTTTCGTCGATCGACGAAATTTTGCGATTTTCGACATGTCACGGATTTCTCTGAAAACCACGGACTTTGCACGAAATTTTATGGCAAATTCACTGGTGAAAGCCATTTTAAGAATAGAAGCTTTTTTTTTAGAAAATCGCAAAAATATCGCCCTAAAATTGAATTTCTTCCAAAAAGCAGTGTAGAAAATGTATATTTCAAGCAGGTTATGGTTAAAGGAGAAACTCCATTTAAAACTCAAATTGAAGACTAAAAAACATACAATCTCGTGTGCGATTTGCAGCTCTGTAGCTTCAATACTTTAGGAGATAGAGCCGTTTGAAATTGACTATTATTGTCAGAGCTTGCAAGATGCGGAAATACAAAGTTTTCAGTTTAAGGTTCCTAGAGGCCACATTTCTCATCCGTATATGACAAATGACGACAATTTCTAGTACTACAAGAATTGAGAAACATCCGTGCCTTTAGAATTGATTTATGTTACATAGTTTGTGAAATATGGAGGTTTAAGTTTTGTGTTAAAAAATGTAAAGTTTCGTCGATCCATGGATCGTCGAAATTTTTCGATTTTGACATGTCACGGATTTTTCTGAAAACCACAGACCTAGCACGAAATTTTATGGCAAATTCACTGGTGATAGCCATTTAAGGAATAGAAGTTTTGTTTTTTAGAAAATCGCAAAAATTTCGCCCTAAACTTGAATTTCCTCCAAAAAGCAGTGTAGAAAATGTATATTTCAAGCAGAACCTGGTTTAAGGAGAAACCCCATTTAAAACTCAAATTGAAGACTAAAATACATACAATCTTTTGTGCGAATTGCAGCGCTGTAGCTTCAATACTTTAGGAGATACAGCCGTTTGAATTGGACTATTATTTTCAGAGCTTGCAAGATGCGGAAATACAAGGTTTTCACTTTAAGGTTCCTAGAGGCCACATTTCTCATATGACAAATGACGACATTTTCTAGTACTACAAGATTTGAGAAACACATCCGTGTCTTTAGAATTGATTTATGTTACATAGTTTGTGAAATATGGAGGTTTAAGTTTTGTGTTAAAAAATGTAAAGTTTCGTCGATCGACGAAATTTTGCGATTTTCGACATGCCACGGATTTTTCTGAAAACCACGGACCTAGCACGAAGTTTTATAGTAAATACAGTGGTGATAGTCATTTTGCGAATACAAGCTTTGTTGTTTAGAAAATCGCAAAAATATCGCTTTAAACTTGAATTTCCTCCAAAAAGCAGTGTAGAAAATTTACATTTCAAGCAGGTTTGGTTAAAGGAGAAATTTCATTTAAAACTCAAATTAAACACTAAAAAACATACAATCTCGTGTGCAAATTGCAGGGCTGTAGCTTTAATACTTTAGGAGATACAGCCGTTTGAATTTGACTATTATTTACAGAGCTTGCAAGATGCGGAAATACAAGGTTTTCACTTTAAGGTTCCTAGAGGCAACATTTCTCATCCGTATATGACAAATGACATTTTCTAGTACTACAAGAATTGAGAAACACATCCGTGTCTTTAGAAATAATTTATGTTACATAGTTTTTGAAATATGGAGGTTTAGGTTTTGTGTTAAAAAATGTAAAGTTTCGTCTATCCATGGATCGACGAAATTTTGCGATTTTCTACAATTTTTTGATTTTCGACATGTACGGATTTTTCTGAAAACCACATAGTTTTCTGGAAACCATATAGTTTGTGAAATATGCTGGTTTAAGTTTTGTGTTAAAAAATGTAAAGTTTCGTCGATCGACAAAAGTTTGCGATTTTCGACATGTCACGGAATTTTTTTGAAAACCACGGACCTAGCACGAAATTTAATATCTAATTCACTGGTGATAGCCGTTTTTTGATTAGAAGGTTTGTTTTTTTAGAAAATCGCAAAAATATTTATAAGTTTGAATTGTATACTTACACAGTCTTTTTTCTAAGATTTTGCCGTGCTTTCTTCGTTATATTTTTATGCCTACATGATTGTTTAATGTCACTGACTATTCTACTCCATTTTATGTTTTTATTCCTACTTTTCCTCTCCTTATCTAGCCTTTCTTTGTTTCTCTCTTCATTAAGAGAACTTTCTGTAATCATTTCGCCACTGGCAATTAGGTATTTTCCGTCTTTTATACGATTAATAGACAACTGTGATTTTTTTCAAATGTTTCTATTTATACTAATATGCACTTTTATTTTAAATCTATATTCTCAGTGTTCGTTATTGATCTACCTACAATTATTATGTTTATTTCATAATCAGGTTTATTTCTCTGGCATGAGCCATGCACTTGTTTTTTATGGTTTTAATTTCTTTATCTATATCAACTTTGTCTTTTACTATATAATTTTATATTTTATACGTATTTTTATAATACTATTAAGTAGTATTTTTTTAATACAACAAATTAGTTTTGTTCAAATTATGGCAGAAAAAATCATTCAATTAATTGTACAATCATTAAAATGTAGGTATATACTATAATATAGGTTAATACTAGTAATCGATAACCCAACTGGGGCTCCACTTTTCTTTTATAGCAAAGGTCAAGTAATTTGGATGAGGAGAAGACTGAAGCTTTTTTTTAAACTAAAACCCTCGGTGATTTAAATATAAATATATTTGCAATTATTTTTAATGTTAGATATTAAAGTAAAACGCGTTACTATACCATACTTTTGAAAGTAACTTTTTTTATTCGAGCAAAACGACCAATAAAAAAATCCAGCCATTTTCCCAGAAATTTTAAAACTAGTGTGAGTGCATTGAGAAGATGGTATATAGAAAATAAAGATAGTGCAGAAAGTAAACAAAAAGGCGAATGTTAAAAATTTAAAGTACCCTCAAACTTAAAGTAAGTTAATGATCTCTAAACTGGTACGACTAGATCTTAATCATGACGTATTTACCAAGTTTCATTTCAAATGGTCTTAATTTTAACAGTTTTGCAACACATAGCCATCCATTTGGACATCCATACAAACATCCCGATTTTTAAGTACAAAAGTGCACCATCAGATACGAAATTGCAAAATTAATATCTCCTCTGTACCTCCACCCATCTTAACCATCTTTGCAACAACGCTAATAGACCTTAATCGTATGATCAGAGAAGCAGCTCAAAGAATCATCATTACATCCGGACCACCGACAATTCGAAATCCTATTGTGGAGGCGATTAAAATATTATAGTGTAGGGAGGAAAAGTAAAAATTGTATATTCGTACATGCAAAAACGCGAAAAAGTTTTCCTCTAAGTAATTAAGAGAATTTAGAAATGAACAACACGAGGCCACAACCGTTATTTCCTCCCCTCCAACAGAAAACTGCCGACTGGTTGGTGTGTTGAGAATATTCATGAGGTAATCAAGTTATAGGCACGTAGTATATAAGAGGAGAGTAAGCATATCCTTTAGTGCGTGTGAAAATGATCCTTATTCAGAGAAGGGTTCCGTTCCATGTGATTATTCTGTTGTTGTCGGCGGCCTTCAATGTGATAAGCACCGCTACAGAGAACAGTTTTTTTCGTAAGTAGCAGATGCAAATGTCATTTAAGTATTCACTTTGGTTTGTCATCAGTACGAAAAGAAAACATTTGAGTTTCATGACACAGATACAAGTTGTTACTGAATATAATGACAAATATTTGATGAATATTTAGTGAAATAACAATTATCAATTAAAAATGTGAAGCGTCTTAAGTTCACAGATACTTGCAAGTACCTGCTGTGAATAATATTTATTTTTTTATGTTCAATTATAACTAGTTAATTTCTTTTTCTCCATGTACTGTAGCATAGGGCGCAAAAGTATTGTAATCACCTTAACAAAATGATCGAAATCGTTTATAAAATCCGTGTTTCAATTCCACCCGTAGCTTGAGCACACACGTCAGGGTTCAGATCATTTAGTACTGTTTCAATAATGAATGATCTTTAGATTTAGAATATTAATTTTTACGTTTAAAGATATGATTCAAACTATACTGTTTATCGTGGCTCGGATGTTTTCTGTATAACTTCATTCCTTAAATGATAGCATGCACTTTTTCAAACACACTGAGAAGTTTTTGAATAATAGCACTAAGGGGAGGAAAAGTTTTGTATGTCGCGCATTCTCACTAATTTGATGTAAGTCATAACAAGTTTATTTGTTCACGTGGTGATGTCCAGGCCATATGCCCAATCCACTTTCTAATCACTAAAAATTAATAATAAACACTCACAAACCAATTTATATTAATAAACGCTCTGTTTGTATCACAACTGTTAAAAAAAACACTTTGTTACCATTATTTACTAGGCTGTCCGGGTGACGCCGCGTCCATGGCGAAGGTGCCGACGTTTCGGTCGCCATTCTGCGACCTTCCTCAGGGCGTAATGCGCGGAGATGTGCTGCGCACGAGTTTAAATGGGGCTGAGTTTCCCCTCACCCGAGTGCCGGTCCTCACCCGAGTCCATTTAAACTCGTGCGCAGCACATCTCCGCGCATTACGCCCTGAGGAAGGTCGCAGAATGGCGACCGAAACGTCGGCACCTTCGCCATGGACGCGGCGTCACCCGGACAGCCTAGTAAATACTGACTCCGGCCGCGGAAGCCTACGCTCTCACTTTGTTACCACTTTGTGTTTTTGTTATTTCCTTCCGTATATTTTTAATTGGTAAAGTTGCATTTAAAAACATTTCAAAACGAAGAAAGGTTCAGTTTCAGAGCAGTTAAACAAATAAAGTATACGAACTAGTATTTTTCAATTTTGATATTAGTAGGCTTTGACTCAGACTAAGGAAAATCAAGTCTACACATCTACTAAAGCGTTTGTTCAAGTAGCACTGACGTAAAAATTATAATTATTATTTATTTTGTAAAATAGTGCCAAAAATGATAAATCAATGTGAAGAGTATGGGGAAGAATCTGTGCATGTTTCTCGAACTCAGGAATCTCTAGCCTCGCTCTTATAAAATATTAAATAGGATATGAAGGATGGTAGCAACGATGTGTTTTGACAACTTTACTAGAAATAATCGCTACCGATAATAAAATATTCAGCGGCAGAGACCTGCATAAATTAAACCCTCACCGTACCCCACATGAAAGGAACAACTCATTACCGCAAGAACATTGAGAACGATTATTTGGCGGTACTGTTCAATAAATAACAAAATTTCTCACTAACACCCAACAGAAATGTGCTTAGTTAGTGAAGCTTCATTTACATTCAAAAGCAAAACAAAAGGTACGCTGGGTAGTACTACCCAAAGAAATTATTCCAGATGGGTACCCACCTGGAATTTAGACACAACTTGAAAAAAATTCAATTTACTACATTGATCGACGCGTTGATTGATTTGAATTAAACAATGTTGAATGAACTACATATTTTATAACGTTATGTTTTTCTTTACGAAAACTTAAATACAAGGCCCTCCATCCACGGCACTGCGCATTTGAAATTTATACGTTTCGACGGTCCCGATCGAGACGCCTATCGAGATAAGCTCATTGTTCTGAATCTGGGCTATTCGCTAATCGATTGCAATGCTTTGACTGTTTTCAAGATATCGTTTCCACGAAATTGATATATGAATATTTAAGGCAAACAATAAACATTTTTTGCCCAATTATTATTATGATTTCACACGACAATTTAGTAGTGATTATTACCCGTGTTAATTATTAAGTGATATTTCAAGGCAATGTTTTCGTTCTCCAGACCGGTTTGCAGAGTTCGTCGTTGACTTAACACACACTTCATAAAAAAAGTGTACTTCTCATTAACCAATTAACGTTTTTTAATTAAGTGTAATTAGCGCAAAGGAAGTTATAAAAGTGTGAAAAACTCGACCTTGATGGTTTGAGGTGTTTGGGTCCCCATTTCCGGACAAAATTCTCTCTTTCAAAACATGAGATTTTTCGTCATGCGGGGGTGGCTGGGGTGGGAGAGGGTGGGGGAGGGTGGGGGAGGGTGGGGGTAAGACTAAATTACATACCATGCAGATGACTATTTAGAAAATGGATGCAGTGGTTGTATCCTACTGAACGTAATGCTCAGGGAATTCGGAAATACTTTTAATTTTGAGTACTTGATACGAAACTTGTTCTAAACTTTCAAAATTTCTCGAAGTCTGCTCCAATATATTCTTTCTATTTTTAAGAATAAAAATCCAAGTCCAATTTTCAAGAAGACTTAAATGGTTGACATTTGTCACTGTTCTTAAACGATCTCGTCTAACTTTATTAGCACAAGGTGCAATTAAATTTAATATTTTCAATGAAGTTTCGGCACAAATAATATAAAAAATTGGAGGCAAATTCTGTTTATATGTATTGAGAGGAAAGGAATTTTGGTTGAAATTAGGATCCTTCGTGAATCAATTGCTAAATGCCTCGTGTTTTCTCGGGGCACTCCAGAAATGTCTTAATATCACTAGATTTCTAAAAGATGCACTGTGATTTAAAATTGTAAGTAATTTCAAAAGAAGTAGGTGTTATAAGATTTTCCTCCCTTGAATATTAACAACATTGAGATTTAGATTTATTTAGTCAAAAAACAGTAGAAACTGTATGTGACGTATGGGGGAGAATATTATCTGCGCACGTTTTCTTGAGTTCCAGAATCCCATCCCGTCATTTTAACTATAAGTAGTTGAAAGATAAGTAAAAGATTAAAATAAATAAATAAAAAAAATTAAAAAAAATTGCGAGATTAGAGATATTTGAAAAAAAAATTCATTTCCGAGTTATAGAAAACTTATTTGCATCGGTAAACGAATTGCAAGTATGATTTTTTTTGCATTGCTACCAAATTGTAACTAGCCCTTACCGCTACTCCTACCATTACGAGCAAAAGAGTTCAACAAAACGTGCGCATAGTGAAGCTACATTTACGTCCAGAAGCAAAACAAGGGGCCATTTCAGCATTTGCTCAATGGATCAAGGAAACTAGACAAAAACCTGAACGAGATGAGGGGAGTCATTGACCTGGAAGCTGAAGTACATTATTTGTTACAAACATATTAAGTCGTTTTAAAAACTTTAAACAATACAATTGTAAAGTAATTCAATATGTATATATATATATATATATATATATATATATATATATATATATATATATATATATATTTCCCTGTTTTGTTAAAATAATCATTATTTTTCTCTTTGATAATCAAATATTGGAAGGCAATTTCTTGCAGCTATGGATGTGAAAATGTGCAGCGCCAAGGACCAAGATATCAACGCGTGTTTCACCGACACTGCAAATCGGATGTTGAAAGATCTCGTGAAAGGTACGATTTGGCTTTAGGCTAAAATTAAAACGTATTGGTATCAGCGCTTGAAAGCTTACAAACTATGTTGCAACAGACACAATTTGTGATTCAGCAAGAAGCATTATTACACAGAGCAATGGATGCTATGGATGCATTTTCTTTTCTTTATTTTCACTCTTTATTTAAAAAGTTATTTCAATTCGGAGTTCGATCTTATTCCATAAACAAGATATGACTTTTTTGTAGTCATTTACGTATGATTACAATGACTGATAATTGTTACATTATTATTTGTGCTTACAATGACACACATGGATCGCTTGGAATAATTGTTGAATAATGCAATTATTATTATTATTATTATTATTATTATTACTTTTATTATTGTACTACGTACGCTGACACACAAAACACAAAAGAAACACTTTTGTGACATTCCAAAAATCCCTCCAAGGAATTTAATAAAGAGGAATATGCATCGAACATATGTTTACTTTAGAATTGGATGCATACTAATAGTATGTAGATCAAGGAAAACCCGTCGTCTGGGCACCAGGCACCAATAACCTTTTGTTCCGTGCTCGGCGTGATTCTTATGCGAGGCATGGTCCCGGTACATAACGATGAATTTATGACAAGACTGCGTTGAAAATCGAAGTTTCGCAATTATTTAGCAAGGGGCAAACTCTCTCTTGGTTGCTGCTAGAAGTGGACGGTAATAATTTTGGTGACTTACACTGGGTAATATATTGATGTTAGGAAACGGAAAATTTATGTTAATTATGTGATTTGTTCATGTATATAATTTGTAATTTGAGGTAATCATTCTTAGCTTGTGTTGTAATTTGTGATTTTGGGGATTCATATAAAAAAAAGACTTCGTTCGTGGTGAATTAATGTAGAATAGATTCTGAAGTGGAATTGTTTTAAAATAAGTAAAATGACAAGCAGTCGCGAGTACGCGCTTCATCCGAGGCGTAGAAAAGGATAGTCGCGTTCGCGGATTGCATTAATTAATTATAATTTATTATTAGCAAACTGTTAGGATTTTCGGAGAACATAACGAAAATTCTCCCGCTGCCAGAATTTACGGCGATAGCAGGAGCATTTCGAGGACATCCCATCAACGGCATCCGGACGGAAGACCTCTTGAAGAGCGGCGTGGAACAATTTCCATAAGCTAACGTACATTTATACTAGAAACGCCGTGCGGAATTTGTGACTATACAAATTAAAGATAAATCATTAATAAGTTCAAAGACCAATAGTAAACCATATGTAGATCTGCAGAATAAATGTCAATTCTTTATTATCAAAGTAAAAGGGCTGATAATTTGAAGATGTAGCCATCAATTCTTTTTAATAACAGGATAATACAGCAGAACTTCCAGGAATCGCAGATCTGTACAGAGTCTAACGTCCACATATAATAATAAAATAGGGAGGTAAATTGTTATATGACGAACACAGGTTTGTAAAATCAATGTAATGTTTGAAATAGTAATATTAATCAATATTGTAATAAATGTTATAGAAACCGGGCCACATAAATAATTAGTGGAAGTTCATTAGTTAAAAAATCGTAAAACTATTACAAATCGCTATCCAACTTGGAGCATACATAATTAAAATGGGATAAAATACATAATTAAAGTACTATAAAAGGTAAACTGTCTCACTTTGTACATGGAAACTGGAATTATTGCGGTCGCTCTTTCCAACATGCTGCTAGTCGTTTATCTCGTGCAAGATAGCACAGAGGAAAGAAATGAAAGGCCCATTAGAAAGTGTTACTCGTACCTGAGCTTGGAAATAAACAACCAGGGGTGTAGCCAGGCTAATACAACCAATGCACTGGGTATCCTCAAGTCAGGGGTCCCGAATGACCTGCTAAAATAAATTAGCTGGGTAAGTTTCAAAGCGTTGTTTACACCCATGAATCAGACGAAAAGTATTTTGAATTACAACACGTATAATAGTAATACCTTTTGTATCCATGTGCCCGTTGAAAAAACTGATGTCACACTGGTGATTATAACAAATTGTGGGCAGACCGTATGCAACACAAAGGTGGAGATAATTTGAAAAACCATCTTACTGACTGCAATTCTTATGCTTGACCGACTCCGGCATGTCCGGTTATCGGGCATGTCTAGAGAAAACACCCACGCCATTTAGTACGCAGATATTCGCTCTGCCATGCAACCAAAGGCTGAAGTAATTCCTTTGCTTGTACTCATCGTAAATGTGGACCATGGAGAGTGAATAGTGTATCAGAAACTGAATCTGTATTCCACTGCACAATGAAGACATCTTCATAAGATTCAAATAATGTACTAGACACTGTTCATCACGGCGGAGACCAAAAAAGCCTAAATGACTTGGCGGCACGTGACGATACGAACTTGTCGTAAGAATAATCTACAAGTATATAACAATAAAAATTACTTGCAGAGAAAATCAATCGAATTTCAATACAGTCATCTTTCCTTTTCCCAAGATTATGCTATAATGGGCACAGTTATGTTTGTGTTAAGACTTAAATATATTATTGAACGAAATGTGTTGTGTATAATATGGGTATTTAACGATTGTTTTTCAAGAAGTGGCGTGGTGGGAACCATTACAATCAAAGTCAACAGTTGTTTTACTTTTACTTGGGTGTTTTTATAGAAAAGGGTGTTCAATTTTTAAGCGATTTTTACTTTCTCGTATACATACGTATATTCAGTGTAATAAACGTAGAATAGAACTATTCATACAATGACAATTCTCTATCTAGGATAACAGCAGCAGTAAAACTAGCATCTCCACATAATTTCTATTGCAAATTATCCTTACATTATTTACCTGGCTGATAGTATTGCTAATCCTTAATATTCTATATTTTAGGTTCACGCAAGCTAAATGCTGTACCTATGGACCCTCTGAATGTTCCAGCAATGAAACTTGCAAGGAACAACAGCATTGCACCAACATTGGCATTAAATTACACAGATACGGTTCACGAAGGCTGGAAGAACGCTGTTATGCTACGTTCAGAGTAAGGGAAATCCATCCCTTCTTCCTCATCAAAGTTGGTTGTCAATTGAATGAAGACCAGTATGGAGGTAGAACAGTATGGAGGTAGAACAGTATGGAGGTAGAACAGTATGGAGGTAGAACAGTATGGAGGTAGAACAGTGTGGAGGTAGAACAGTATTGACGTAGAACAGTACTGAGGTATAATTCAGATTTTCAACGCAATTTCAAAATCCAAAGCAGGTTAAACATTAATGCATTCGTATAGCCCGTTTTGTGGTTTCCTGAAGTTTCTTAGTACGCCAATAATTTAAAAAAGTGGTGCTACAGAATGGCATAGGCTTACCCGTTTTAGTTTTATATTTACTTTCGTCTCGGCTAGGTACTTGGACTTGCCACATATTCTTGGCAAAGACCATCTACTGCCACTTAAAGTATATTGTTTAGACATTTTCTTAATTTTTCTGTTTCCTAATTGTAGAGCGGAAATATTATTTTAAGATTATTAAAGAACAGTAAAACCTCATCTTTAATAGCAATTTTCTTTCAAAAATTTGGAGCCGTTTTAAAAACTGGCGTTTGGGCGCTACTGTAAATTGAAAATTGGAAGCTTTTTTCACAGAAAAGTTTTAAGTTTTCAAAAAACTTCATTTAAGTTCATTTTAAGTAATTTTACCCACAAATACAATAGTGTTTACAAATTGCTGGAAATGCGCATATAAACGGCGTGAGAGAGTTTTAAAAATGTACAATTGTGTAATGTTTGAAAAAACAAAAAATACACCGAAATGAACTTTACGTCATATTAAAGAGTGCAATTAGCACTATCCGTTTGAAATGTTTGAAGAAAAAAATTTGGAGCCCTTTTCGAGAAATTTGTGTTTGAGCGTTTCTAAAAATGAGGAATTTTGAACTAGCTTTGACAGAAAACGGTTGAGTTTCCGAGAAACTTTATGTGACAGACTTTAAATAAAAGTACATATACTCCTAAAGACAATGGTGTGAACAAATTGCCACTAGTGCAAATATTAATGACGTGAGAGAAGTCAAAAAAATGAGTTTTTTTGTAATTTTTGAAAAAACATGAGAAGAGAGCAATATGGCGTTTATGTCATCTTATAGGGCACAAAAAAGTTTGGACCCATTTTTGACAAATTCTTGTTTTTGAAATTCTTTAAAACTGCAAATATTGCACGCAATATTGTGCTAAAACTAATAAAATTTTCAAAAAAATGTTCATGAGCTTAATAAAAGAAGGAATTATGGACACCAAATTTCATTTCAAGGAAAATTTTGTAGTTGCAGGAAACGCTGAAAAAACATTCATACTTTTGAAATTTTCGAAAATTCAGAGTTAATCGTGAAAATCGGCTGGTACTTTTGTAAGTGTATGTTACTCCATTTTTTACAAGAAACTTAAAGAAAAACTTTGGACCGTATTTGAAAGAAACTTTGAAAATGTCCGGGGGGCCTTCATGTATAGTATCCCCAAATTTTAAAGACTGTTTTTCAAAATATCAAAGCTTCGACCTTTGACCCGATCCAGAAGTACAGGGGTTTCTTCAACTAGGAAAAAATAGTAGTTTTTACAGACGCCAGACAGACGGTCCGACAGACACACGGACGGACAGACAGGCGGATGGATGGACGGTCAGACGGACGTTTTGAAAAACACTTTTTCGATATCTGGGGATCCAGAAACGTGTACGATGTATGTCCGTCATATGACCGTTGAAATCTCGAAATCGATTCTCTGAAGCGTTATACAACTTTCCCTATATTACGTATATTGCTTCGTATATACGTACGTATATAAAAAAGTTAAGGTCTTCTTAGAAATAATTTTGATTTCTATGAATATTATAATTAATGTGGCTGTTATTAAAGGCAATTTAGACCATAATGATCATTGTGGATGTGACAAATGCATACACTCAACAACGAAAAAACAGATAAATAACGATATTGAATATTGATTATGGTTGGTATGAATGCCGTCATCCGCGGTTCGTGTTTGTTATATTCACCATCTTATCTACCTCTCATCTCAATTATATATTTGTGGAACAGAGGAATAGGCACAGACATGTATAGGCAGAGGTGTGTAGCAGTTTGAATATGTTTTACTTCGGACTCTTAAGTTGACGTGGAGTAGTTTAAAAGTACTGAAACTTCGCCAGTTCTATATGTAGGACATAGTGTTGAATACATCTGGGTAAAAGACAATCTTGTATAATTCTGCCAAAAATCTCCTTTGGGCCAAAAATGGACATGGTGTCCAACACTTTCCATCCACAACTATAACACGCAAGTACACAAAAGATGCATATTAATCTAAAAATAAATAATAAAATATTTGAATGTAAAATTGGTGTTTCTTAATAAATATTAATAATTTTTGGATAAGAAACAATGGATGTACAGTACTTTTTTGCAGAATAAATCCAAAAGATGGGCGATTCAACATAGTCATCAGAATCCCTCAATACCGCGTACAAGGTCGGTATCAGATCACTGGAAGTATCATTGGCATTCCTTTGGAAGGTTCTGGACACTTCGAGGCAACAGGCAGTAAGTAAAATATCGGGAAAACTTCATTTTTTTAAAAATGAGTATACAATAATGTGACGCTACACTCGTTCTCAAGTAGGTTTTCCAGCCTTTTAATTAATACGGCTTCGTACTCAACAGAACCGAAACATTTTATTAATTAGCTACACTAGTCGTCGGTCGTAGAACTCAGGGTTTCTTTAAAACTCCGAAATGATATCGGTATATGAGCGTTCATTTGCCATTTCGTTATCCGGAAAATACTAATGAGGGTGGGAGAGTGAACGCTAAACATAAAAATAAATTGCATTATAGTTTAAGGGACATTTCATACATTTAAGAATCAATGTTGCATTATTTAGCAATATATGACAATCATTATTTGCAATTTTGTGTTAATATATTTTCAGTTAATTGAAGTTTGACCATAACACGTATACAGGTGTACATTTTATCATTTGCTGAAAATTCGGGGCGCGTCATCCGGAGGGTCGAGGGCTGGCTCGCTCGCTCTGAGAAGCACAAACTCAACTACCCTGCTGACACATGGGAACTGTCGCTGCGCTTAACGTACCTTAAGATTCTGAAATTGGTGTCCTTCTGCTAGAACGCATTTATAGCATACCCGGAACATATGCCGATTCTTTTTTCTGATGAATCGTGGCTTCATCTCAGTGGATACGTCAACAGCCGAAACAACCGCTATTGGAGTGCAGAAAACTCTCAACTTCACGAAGAACAACTTCACGACGTAAAGATCAGAGTGTGGTGTGCGTTGAGTTTCACAAGAATTATAGCACCTATGTTTTCACTACTACCGTATTGTTGATAATTACATCAATCAAATATTGACATTATTCTTGGATCAATTGACACCAAACAAAAATCTATATGGTTATTTTCAACAGGATTCGACAATTACACTGCTGTTCGATCCAAGAACTTTTTAAATACTATTTTTAGTATTGATGGAATCCTTTTTCGTGAGTTATGGGCTCCTAGATCGCCTGATCTGACATTTTGTGACTTTTTACTTAAAAAGTACTTGAAAGGTTGTGTATGCAGAAAACTCGCAATCGGAGGAAAAAGCGCCGGCGCTCTATAGAAGAGAAAATACCAGCAATATCTCGAGACTTACTTCAAAGGGTAAATCAGAATATGTTCCGGAGGTGCCAAGAATGCATTCGAGCTGAAGGACATCGGGTACATTAAGCGCAGCGATTGTTTCCGGACGTCAGCACGGAAATTGAGTCAGCGCTTCGCTGTGCGAGCGACCCCTCGTCTCCCCGGGCGACGCAGATCGAATCTTCAGCGAACAACAAAATTACATCCGGTGTTTTGAACATTTTCTGCCGTAGCAGTTCTTTCCGCGGTGTCACATTCACGTCCCTTTGAAGAATACTTCAACATTCAATACGTTGCTCTGAAAGCATATCTGTTCTTTGTATGGACATATACAAAAATAGATTCCGAAATGTTTATGGCAGAAATCGCTATAAGAGAACGCTGGAGTTGCCACGAAATGAGTCATGGTGATTTCGAATAGTTTTGTAAATATTCGAAAGGCACAAGAAAAAGAAACTATAGCTTTGGATTAGGAAAGGCTATAATAATAAAACTCGTTACCTAATTTTAAGAAGAAAGTGGTCCGTCATGCAGGCCATAGCCCCCATTGGTCTGCGACTGTCAAGTCGTATCGGACTGTTCCAATCAACCATTTCGATTGGAACTAAGTTGTATTAAATTATGAATTTACCCTTGTAAAATCCTTTCGTATGTACGTACATCAGATTACTGCAAGAAAATATTACTAAAAGTCTGTATCTGTAATATTTCTCCACAGTTAATATGACCAACGATATGTTGATGCAAGGCCATCTACAAGAACGGCGAGGAGAAAAGTTTTTTGTTATCGATGATTTCAGTCAGAAAACTCACCTGGACACAATGTCTGTATATTTGTACAATCTTTTCAATAATACTAGGCTAGGTAAGTATGTCTTGATAAATTGAAACAAATGACACCAGACATTCAATAACACACGAGATGTATCACCGAAGAGAATGTAAAAAATCTAATTACAAAACATACGAATGTAATATGTTGCTCGCATTTAACTTCGACTGTCGTTTTCTCTTGCAGCAAATGCTACTAACCGCCTCCTCAACGAAAACCACCGCGCCATCTTGGATGGCGAAGGGGGAAAGCTCGTCAACGTACTCTGGGGGAAGTTGCACGAAGGGCTGATCCAGAGAATTTTCGACAAAGTTCCCTACCGAATCATGTTCCCCGATCTTGACTAAGCGACCTGTAGACGAGAAAGAAAAAAATAGAATTATTATTATCCCTCTTAACTTCCCTTATTCGTGAAACGGCACCCGTCGCAGCGAGATGAGAGAAGGAAAGCGACAATTTGACAGTCGACAATGAAGGGACATTTGTTTTTTTAGTTTGAATGCATGGTTGAACTTGTTTAATTTCTTAACAATGACCTCTTTTAATTCCGTTTGTTTCTGAGAAGTTTGTTTTCATGAAGGAGGTATAAAATTTCTTCACGATCACAACGAAGGAAATTTACCATCTTTAATAAAAAAGACCACATCCTCACAATCTTTGAACACCGTAGTGATGAGTGAAGGTCCAAAAGATCCATAAGATCCAAAAGATCATGATTTAAGGAAGCATTGCATTATTGCTTTTTTCATTGTTATGATCTCGGAGGAAAAAAATTGATTCCTTTGCGAGGGGCCCGATAAGAGATAAAGAGGCCGTCCATAAATTACGTAACGCAGATTTTGAGTATTTTGAATACCCCCTCTCCCTCCTGTAATGCACCTGTAAGGGGTGCTTGAACCCCCCCCTAATAATTACGTAACGCTTGCGACAAGCCCCCCCCCCCCCGACGATTCCATGAATTTATGAAAGATTTTCTTTATTTTAACTTATAGAATACTAACTTCCTTAATTTATATTTGTAATTTAAATTGTTAGAATGGTAATGTTTTAGTATAAGACTGAATAAAATAAATTATTTCGGCAAATGTTGTAAGATTTTTAAAATAAATATCAGCACCACGTAACACTAAACTCTGACCCCCTACCCCTATGTAACGCAGCGTAATGCTGCCTCAAATCCCTCTCCCCTCTTCAACGTTACGTAATTTATGGACGACTCCTAAGCACCAAAAAACTACTCTATTCGTAAAATAACATTATGTTTTCAAACTTCTCTTAAATAATATCGGTTAATGGGTTAGGTTTTTCAATGTAAGTACTTCAATGGAAGTAATATAACTGTCCTGCCTAATGGTTTTATAATACATATTGGCTATTATATATGGTTTCTTATTATTTTATTGACTACAGAATTAAGATAAGTTTTAATGGTTAAATTGAACGATATACATGCGATCTACAATTTGAAGGTGATTGTCAGAATACTTTTTGTTTACATTGTTTCGCGGTATATGTTTTGTTTCTCAATTAAGGTACTGTTACAATTATATTTTCCTGTTACTCATTATTTTCTGTAATATATTTTATAACAGAGTTTCCAGTTTTAAATTTTAGGCTATCGACTATTGTTTGATACATTAAAATATTAAAATAACTTAGTAAAACAAAATGTTTTATTTTTCAATTTGTAAAAATGTTTGCAGATTTCAATACATCTCCATTCTCAGGTATAACTAACTTTTTAAACTATTATAAATATTTTAAGAAATTTTGGTCATAAGACCGAGTTAATTTTTTAAAAAATACAAATTGTTTAAGCGAAAAAGCGCCAATTTAAGAAAAGCATACATTCTTTGTCATAAACATAGCCTATTACTTCATGTATTGTAAGATATTTTGATCCTATAACACTGATACAATACGAATGATAACATTATCACAAAGCAAAATATGTAAATTAAACAACCCTAATTTCTCTTCAATTCCCTTCCCCTCTGTCCTTGCACTTCCCTTCTTTTCTCCCTTCTAATGTCAGGCTTTCCCTTCCAGAAGTACGTTCTTACGTTTTCACAGAAAATCTGATAATGTAGTAACATTCTGTAATAATGTAGTAATTTCTAAGCCTGCCAAATCTCCGCAACCAAGCATCTGAGAAAGTTTCTCAATATCTTTGCTTAATATCCTACTAAATATATACTGATATTGCAAATGTATTCTGTTGTGTATTTACAGGCCTAAGGATAAAGTTTCCGAATTACATCACTAAGATAACCAATATCACATAGTGAACTATGCACAATTCGTACCAAATAAGATAATATTCCTATGAATTGGTGCTTTTTAGATCGCATGCAATGTGTGGTCTTAAATTTTACTCGACCTTATTACCAAAGTTGTTAACATATTTATAATAGTTTAAAACATTATTTGTACTTTTTACCTTCGTATTGTTTCATCGTGTACCTAACGATGGAGATGCAACCAAATCTCCAAAACATTGTAAACGATTGAAAAATAAAACATATTTTGTTTTATTTAATGTTATAATATATCAATTTTTAATCATTCGAAAAACTTATTGGATATGCTTGAGACTCACAGTCACTCACCAGATTGATTGATATATTCATTGACACTGGAGATCTTAAATCGGTAAATCTTGTGGAAGAGGAATCAAATTTAGGTGTGGTGTTTAAGGTTTCAAAAGGTTGAATTGGAATGTGACTCATTATCAAAAAATAAATCCAAGGCACTCGCACTTATTGATGAATTAACTTTATACAATAGTAACAGAATTATTTGTGGTAAATAAATACTTGTATAGTTCTTATAAAAGTAATATACCACAATACTGGGCTATTCGCTCTGAAGTATAAGCGTAAGAAAGTATTCTCTCAGAAGTATATGCGTACAATTCATCTTTCTTCTTCATCTTTGTCGTCAACAGCTAAAACAAAACAAACATTGCAATACATTAAAATATGGATGAAACCTCCTCTAAGTACTCAGAACCCTAATGACGCTTCTTATGGCCTAATGAAACTAATTGAATGGGTAAGTGGAAATACAGTACCAGTCCAAAATTGGTCTTATTTTACAACAATTTGTGCAGATGGCATGGGACTTCATGTTGGACTGAAAAGAGTTCAATACAAGGTCGTCTGACGTCAAATTACGCAGCTCATTGTCTTTGATGAGTGAAATAATATGTCTTTGATGAGTGAAATAATATGTCTTTGATGAGTGATATAATATGTCTTTGATGAGTGAAGTAATGTGTCTTTGATGAGTGAAATAATCCAGAAATATGTTCTGGACATTTATTGCTCTTCGACCCAGGATTTCAGACGTCTAGTGTCTCGTGTTGCTTCCAGTGCATGGTTCACGTTTGTTGTTGGCCAATGATATGGGGCTTTCCTTGTTGTATTACTGATCAATTTTAATTAACCTAAGAGAGAAAGATGAAAGGAAGAGCAAGGCGAAGAGAAAGTTTTTTTTTATTTCGTTGAAAGAATGTTCACATTAAAGTTTGTAAAAAAAGCATTCACGGGCTTAAATGGAATGTCACACATTAATGTTCAACGAATGACCGGCATTCTTTTGTCAGATCTGTCTATAAAGGCTGGTAGAGGAAAGAAAACCAATCTTGTTAAGATAAAACGACACAGAATACTTTCCAACAAAAATTGCACTCTACTCCTCAGATCGGTGAATTTTATACCGAGAGAATTGAATGTTGAAGCACAGCCTGCTCACAAAAAATCTTGAAAAAGAAATGCTTATGATACATGAGCTTTACATAAAGTTTCAACTTGAAATTTTGACGACCGCAAGATATATTACTTATGTGCACTCTTACAATAATTCATTGTGGTAGTTTTGTGGTACATTGTTAATTTGCAAAAGAAATTTGGTTTGTAAATCCTTGAGAAGGAAAACAGTGCAAGGTCAAGGTTTTTGTTTTCATTATAATACATTGTTAGTAATGTTTTATCCCAATTATTCCTCGGAACGTATTTGTATGGCTTAGTACAACATTCATGAAATAAGAAAATTGTTTAAATCTCACCACTTCTGTAGTCATAGTTATAACTTGATTTATCTCAGAATGAACATACTGGTCTAGCACAATTTTCCCACTCACCCATTCATTTCAAAAAGTGATTGCAATACATTGTGTCGTAACCGCATGCATTTTCTTGTGAGATTAGTGCCAGAAACCAGTCAAGAGCGAGATACTTACAGTATATTACTTAGCACTCTACCAAAATGATATTATTACATTTCAATAATATCTCATTCTATACATTTCCTCTCAAAACTCAGTTTTGTGTCGTTGTAAATTATTTGTTTTGTTTTATTAGGAGGCTACATTAAAATAATTATGAGTTGTCATTGCCAACAATATTGTTTATTACAATCGCAGCTTTCGATGTCTTAGCCATCATCAGTTTTCTGCTGTATGGAAGCCACAAAAACGTCTAGTAGTCGGGTAGTAGAATCATTTACACGTTTTGGTTTATTTGTCATTTTAAAAAATTCAAGATTATAGAAATGAGTGTCTCAGGAGTACTATATTAAAGTGCTAAAAAACATTCACACTCAGTCCAACATTTGTTCAACTTCAAACTGCTTGCCGTTTTTTGCTTGCTTTTATTTTGAGATTAATATTTTTCGCGATAAACTATAACAAATCTTGTGTTATTTATTCACAACAATTTGTTGTCCATAACTTAAAAGTTGTATCATTGCTACTTTCACCTTTCATATTTTTTAATTACATAATTAAAGTTAGTAATAGCAATTTTATTAAATATTTGGTTACTATTTTTCCTGAATTCAATTGATCAGGTAGCAAATAAGTATTTAAAAAAGAACCTTTCGTTTGGCATTGATATTAATATCTACAACAAAGAGACTACTAACAATTTTGTTATTATTCCATTGTAAATAATTGTAGGAATCATTTTCAAGATTAAGAGTTTTTGCTCCTTGATGGTTTTTATTTCTTTAAAATTAGGTGGGTAAAACCATTATTTTAATTACAAAATAATTTCCCCATATATTCCTTCAGATAGAAGGCCCATATCATATAGTTACCTATTTAAAAACGAAAATTTTGCTGTTTAATAAAGAAGAATTCGCGTTGTCATATATGGGTTTTACTGTTCTTCGACTAAATTTAAAACATCATATGGAAATAGGTCCAGTTTGAATATGGAAATCCTTATGGATGGATAAATAGAAATCTTTCACAACAAAAATATCATACTTAACGATTTCTTGCGAAATCCTGATTTCTCGAAGGAATCAGAGTATGTTGGTGAACTTTTATATTAGAACAACATTCATACTGTAATCTCCAATTCTGGATGAAGATGTCAGAGATCAATGGATGTGTATTGATTCTTCGAAATGAAGCTTCTGAGCAGTTGGCCTTGATAACAGACACCAATAAATGTACCAATGAAAATAACTGCTAAGACATTAATCATTAGACACACTAATGGATTGTATGCGGAGACTTGAAAATTATTGGATGTTATAACTATTACTACAATTTTCTAAATTCCCGACATTGTTTGTAACTGGAATACGTCGGCTTGTGAATTGCTGCATGACTACATAGCAACCTATTAGATATCTGGTACAGATTTTCATTTCAGAATCAATGCAATAATAAAAGTAGCAATGATAGCAGTAAAATTAATAATAAGAACAATAATAACAATTTATATAATATCATCTAGACGTAGCTGCTTGGAGAATAACAGAGAGACTTTCCATGCATAATGTAGATTATTCACACAACCCAGTTGGTTTCGTTTGCCAAATAAAAAACGATATATCTTTTCTCTTTCTGACTAGATTTGGAACGCGAATTTTTTTTTTATTTAGGATTCAACATACTTGTCGTAGATGAGTGATGCTATTTGTTTCAAATGCCATTCGTTAATATTATTTCAGTTGTATTCGTATGCCTAGCGGATGATCCAGTTTGAAGTACAAACCTGTTGGCGCTGAGTCCAGATCTGGGAACATAGCCCTGTAGGGAACCTTGTCAAATATCTTCTGCATGAGCCCTCCATGTATTCTTCCCCAGACGTGGTCGATAATGCCGATGCCTGCCTGAACGACAGCTTTACTATTCAAGTTAAGGAGTCGGTTGGTGATTTCAGCTGCAATAGGGACATTTATTTGAGAAAGTCGCAGTCAAACATCTTTGTCATTAAATTTCCTTTCATTGAATTAAAAGAAATTTCCTTCTTATTGAAATTTACACATTGCCGTTCTATTTTAAACTGCACATATTTTTCGAGCTAATACCATAATGATGTAAGTACTCACTTCGATTGGCGTCGTTGAAAACATTGCTCAAATTGAAATGTACTTGATCGATTAGTGATTTCTGAACGAAGTCATCAATGACGAGGAACTCTTGTCCATTGCGACCTTTTTGATGGCCACGTAGGTGCATATCATTGGTGAAATTGTCTGTTAACAAGTTTTTTTATTTAGACATTTTTTATAACTATCTCAGCATCTCATGATATTAGAACAATTCAAACAAACTGAAGATTCTGCTCGGAGAATTTACCGCCAGGAAACGCGCTTCACCACTGACTCAAGGACGGACGAGGTTAAAAATTAGAAACAGTTAAACAATAAAATAATCGAAGTTTTTTAAATTCATTGAACCACAATTCGTATAATACTTCCTTCGATTATAATCAATTACCGTAGGGTTTAGAGCGAAATGGCGAAATATTTCATCTAGAGTGAATACATCAAAAAGTTCACCTAGTCATTTGCTGGTACGAACTAATGTGCGGTTAAAAATTTAAACGCGAAGAGAGGGAGCTGAAGACACGTCTGATGTATGGGAATGCCCCTCATTGTCTAACCACGGACGTTGAAAGTTTCCCAAACACCATCATGGTTTCATGAGACCCGTCAGAGTCTCCCGAGAGACCAATCAGACTCCCACGAGAGACCAATCAGAGTCCCACGGGAGACCAATCAGAGTCCCACGAGACCCACCAGTGCTTTCTGAGACACGTCAGTGTTTTCTGAGACACATCAGGGTTTCGTGAGACACATCAGGGTTTCCTGAGATACATCAGGGTTTCCTGAGATACATCAGGGTTTCCTGAGATACATCAGGGTTTCCTGAGATACATCAGGGTTTCCTGAGATACATCAGGGTTTCCTGAGATACATCAGGGTTTCCTGAGATACATCAGGGTTTCCTGAGATACATCAGGGTTTCCTGAGATACATCAGGGTTTCCTGAGATACATCAGGGTTTCCTGAGATACATCAGGGTTTCCTGAGATACATCAGGGTTTCCTGAGATACATCAGGGTTTCCTGAGATACATCAGGGTTTCCTGAGATACATCAGGGTTTCCTGAGATACATCAGAGTTTCCTGAGATACATCAGGGTTTCCTGAGATACATAAGGGTTTCCTGAGATACATCACGGTTTCCTGAGATACATCAGGGTTTCCTGAGATACATCAGGGGGTCCTGAGACAGTGAAACCCAGCTCCATCCTAAGCTTGAGTAGTGATGCGAAAAGTATATGCCAAGCAAACTACGAATAATAATTTGTTCTTTGCAACCGGCACCGATACACCCACATTTCGGAGCAATCGCTTGAGTGATTAAGAAATTTGTGAAGAACATACTACACATAAAGATACACATTCGCACATGCATTTTAAATATTACGATAGAAAAGATACAAATTTTGGTATATACTCACAGAAAATCGATGTTAAATTTCCGGAGCCTTCTAAAGGGATTCCAACAATACTGCCTGTTACGTCGTACAGACAGCGCATGACGTATCGTGGAATTTTAATGACCATGTGGAAGTCGTTATCTTTTGGATTAATTCTGCAAAGAAAGTTAGGAAACACCACAATGCTAGACTATGAATCATTTAAATTTTTTGAAAACATTAAAAACCGGAAGAATACATTAATATTATTACTATATGTATAAAGAAATAAATTTATAAAAATACAAATTGGCAGGAAAATACTTTTCGATTTATCTAAAAGCTAGTATGAAAAATATGATTTGGCTCCATTAAGAAACAAGAGCTTCACTTAACGTTATGCGACCATACTAAATTCTGAAAAAACACAGACCCAAACACAGACCCAAATGGACACAAATTAGAAGAGTGGGCTGAGACGAACAATCTATCTCTACTGCACGACCATAAACTCCCACACTCCTTCAACAGCCGTGCCTGGAGACGTGGCTACAATCCAGACCTGTGTTTTGTCACAAGTAGAGTCTCAGCTGAGTGTGAAAGAGTTGTGTACGATCCCATCCCAAGGAGCCAGCATCGACCCATTGGTATCAAGGTTTACTCGGCTGTGAAGACACACGTTATACCTTATAGAAGGCGCTTCAATTTCAGAAAGGCCCGCTGGAACGCTTTCGCCGAAGACCTGGACCAGGCTGTGGCAGAAATTCCACCAACCCCGCAGAACTATGATAGGTTTGTGCAGCGCCTGAGAGAGGTGTCATGCAAGCACATCCCACGTGGATGCAGACAACGATACATCCCTGGTGTAACCACAGAAATGAAGGATGCACTTGCAGAATATCAGCAATGCTATGAGGAGGACCCATTCAACGATGACACCATTGCACTTGGAGAGCAAATCATGCGGATGACAAGTGAAGCCAGACAAGCCAAGTGGATTGAGACCCTTGAGGGCATGAACATGACACATAGTAGCAAGATTGCATGGAACCTTCTGAAAAAACTCAGTGGTGACAAAGGAACAACTCCACACTTTGGTAAGGTAACAGCAAACCAAGTTGCACACCGGCTGCTCCTGAATGGAAAGACAGAGGGCCGAGCAAAGAAGTTCAAAATGGAGCAACAAGAACAGCCAGACCCCAAATTGCTGGAGGAACCCATCCAAATGGACGAGCTGGAGAAAGCAATAACCCAACTGAAGAATGGGAAGGCTGCGGGAGAGGATGACATCTGCACCGAACAAATCAAACAGTTTGGACCTGGGACTAAAAATTGGCTCCTAAACCTTTTTAATAGCTGCCTGTCATCGCTGTCCCTCCCGAAAGTCTGGAGGAAAGCAAAGGTCATCGCACTTCTGAAACCAGGTAAACCTGCAGACTCTGACTCCAGCTACCGGCCGATCTCACTCCTGTGCCATCTCTTCAAGCTCTATGAGCGTGTGATATTTCAGCGCATTGTGCAGTTCTTTGAGGGGAGGCTTATCCCACAGCAGGCAGGATTCCGGCCAGGTAAATCTTGCACAAGCCAGATATTGAACCTTACTGAGCAAATTGAGAATGGGTTTGAGGAGGGTGTCGTCACAGGCATGGCTCTAATAGACCTAACAGCAGCATACGACACGGTCAACCATAATCTCTTGCTCTCCAGGGTGTACAAGATGACGGGAGACAAGCACCTCACAGGTACCATCCGTACCCTCCTTCAGAACCGACGATTCTATGTCTGCTTGAATGGAAAAAAGAGCCGATGGAGAATTCAGAAGAACGGTCTACCCCAAGGGAGCGTTCTGGCACCGCTGCTCTTCAATGTGTATACAAATGACCAGCCCATCACGCCAAATGCTCTCCACTTCTTGTATGCCGATGATCTGGCTATATTGGTCAAGGATCGTTCTTTCGAAGGAGTGGAACAAGGACTGACTCATGCATTGGAGGAAATATCAACCTACTACAAGGAGAGTCACCTCAAACCAAACCCAGGGAAAACACAGGTATGCGCCTTCCATCTAAGATCTAGGGAGGCTAGGAGAAGACTGAACGTCACCTGGGAGGGCAAGGCCCTGGAACACACCAACTCACCAAAATATCTTGGCGTGACCCTGGACCGAACTTTGACATACAAACAGCACAGTCAGAATACATCATCAAAAGTCAACTCCAGGAACAACATCATCAGGAAGCTATGCAGCAGCCAATGGGGAGCAAATCCCAGCGTGCTCCTGACATCAGGAAGGGCTCTCTGCTTCTCTGTTGGGGAATACGCCTGCCCTGTCTGGTGTCGGTCAGCCCACACAAAGAAGGTTGATACATCCCTTAATGAGACGTGTCGCATTGCAACTGGTTGCATGAAACCAACTCCCATCGACAAACTCTACAGGGCTGCAGGAATGAACACTCCTAAGATCAGAAGAGCAAACCACGAATACTTGGAGAGGTTCAAACAGACCTTCGATGAGAGGCACGTAATGTACGGTCAGCTGGAGCCATCGCGCAGCCGACTCAAATCCAGGAGAAGTTTCATGAGGTTCACACAGCCAGAACCTCCAGACTGGTACCCACTCCGGGATCCTGAGACTACTGGAACCAGTCTGCCATGGAAATCCTGGAGGGCACTGAATAGGATAAGAACTGGAGTGGCCTCTGTGAAGACCAACCTTGCAAGGTGGGGCTACTTAGCGGAGGACGACATCTACTGTGACTGCGGAGAGGCACAGGACACCGACCACCTCACACAGTGCCCACTGTGCCCTGTTCACTGCACAGATGATGACCTCTGGAGGGGGAATGCACCTTCAGAAGACCTGGCCCACTTCTGGGCTGGAAAAATTTGAAAGACCGGACACGAAAAAGTAAAAGTAAGTCTGAAAAAAAACTAGTAAGGAAATCTGTTAAAAGAGATCATTACTCAACTTTGATTTTAAGGTAAACACACAAAAAGGTTTTTAGGGTAGAGAGAACATTTGTTGTCCAGAAGTAAAGCACCTCACCAATCGAAAGGAGCAAGGGAAACAACTAAAAGACCAACCAAAACCGGAGACAAAGAACTCGAAAAGCGTTAGAACAGTACATGTATTTTCAGATTTTTGAAATTATAAGATATAAAAACTAATACATATCTAATATAAAATAAATTGATTTTTTGTTTTATTACTCGGAATCTGGTATCATTTTTAAAATTGATTTCTTCTCGTTCTACATTTCTGTCCCTCGATGGGTTTGAAAACAGTACATGTTATATTATAACGTTTTGGATATGGCCATTCATAGCAAAGAAGTATTCATTCCTACTCATAACATGGTCTAAAGTTCGAAGATTTGTTCAGGTTTCAAGGTTTGGTCTGAGGTGTAATGTTGAAGTTAAGGTAGTGCTAGGAAAGGTGTAAAAGAAACCAGAAGTTACGAGGGTCTCACTGTATTCTTGGGGAACCTTGATTTAATACGGGGCCATGAAGCACGGCGGCTCAGATTAAATATTGTGGAACAGGCTGAAGAGTAAAGGTTCTGATAGAAATGGACAGCTATTTTGGTTATATGTTCATTTAATGGCAATATATTTAACTCGCGAGGAATTTGGAAATTTGTAATACACCAAGTTGTCTTGAGGGTCTTTCTTAGGAATTTATTTTGGAATGCCACTAACGTTTGGAGGTTCTACGCCACCGCGTACTGGACATGGATAGGTTAGAGTATGTTGAATAATTGATTTGTACAGTAATATCCGGCTTTCGATACTAGTGGCAGAGCGAGAGTTAATTGAAGGAACAATCTTTGACGTTTTGATCAGAGCTTTAGTAGCAGTTGCGCATATGGTACAAAACAGTACGAAATAGTTCTGCAGAAAATATGATTTGGAATTTATCTAATGCGCCGATTTTAGTTGTTTATCTTTATCTGACAATAAACTGTAAAAAAACGTATGAGTGCTGCGCATAGTTTTAGAGAGCTGTAGTGCAATGGAAAATAGTGAAATGAAATACGAAATATAGAATAATACCATACAAAAACAAAAAATAACTTCAGAAAGCTTCATAAATGTCTCGTGTATAAAAATGATAGAATCAAATATCAGATTAGTCCTCTATGCAAGAAGACTTGCAATGTCACAAATCGAAAGAGAGAATACTTGATAAGAGAGGGCACCCACGCTGGTCTACAGTTAGATCCACGTGTTCTTTAGTAGCACACTACGTTTATCCCGCCAACTTTCGCTTGTTAACTGATAAGCTGAATGAATAATTTATCTTAATATTTGAATGGCAAAAGTAAATTCACTTGACCACCACAATTCAGTTGCTTCAATGGCAAAGCTCATGGCGTAAGGTATTGAAAGGTTTTACTTACTCTGAACGCAGCACAACAGCGTCTTTCCAGCCTTCAAAAGTTACATTGGTGCAATTAAAAGCCAACGTTGGAACAAAGCTGTTGTTCTTCGCAATTGAGATTAATGGAATGTTTAGAGGGTCTATAGGCACAGCGTTCAATATGCGCAGACCTGAAATAAATTGTACAGTAGTTTCTGAAGAACAGATTGATAACATGAATCATTTATTACTTTCATAATCATTGGTCAGAAAACGTCTGTCTTCAGACTAATAAAGTACTAAAACTGACAATGAACGACTGACTGAGACATACAGTAACACTGACAGTATTTAAAACTCGTAATAAATTAATAAGACAAGGGTGTGGCAGGAGAGGGGCAGTGTAGAGGTCGATGAAGAGGGAAGAGCAAGGGATGGGGCGGGGCGGGAGAGGTGGCGGGGCTGGGGTGGGCAGGGAAACTTTAGTTGTATCAATCATTTATATACAAACTTTAGTTGTAATTTTATTTGAGTTGTTTGAGAATTGAATTATTGCATGAATCAGTAATAAATTAATATTTTTGTTTTATGTTAGTAAGAGTTGTATATGTTTATTAACAAAATGTAGGGGGACACTTATTCAAACGGTTGTTAAAATTCAATACATATTTCAGTAATTGTGAGTTGGATTGTAGTTAAAAAATAGGGTTGCTAAGAGCTTCGAAAGGTAGATGCTACTTCATAAATTCTTCATAAATAAATAAAATAGGAAGTAAATTAAGATATCTTTTTACTCATTTTGAATTTTTAAATTATTCTTTTATGAAAGCTATTTATTTACAATTTTCTCTTTTAGTGAGGTGCTAGAGAAATACCATTGATGCATATTTCATAAAATCACATCACATATCAATTTTGCTGACGATCCATTCCTTGAATACATTGTATTTCATATTAAATTTTATTTATATTTGTCTTGTATTCTTTTTGAAATATGCATTATGGCTTGACAATATCTGAAGACAATTATTTTTCTTTCCTTATAAATTTTATTATAAAACGTTTTTATAACGAAAACAACCTGTGCGGATGTTTTTCCAACCCATCATCAGGTTCTGCAGTAAATTTCAAAAAATGTTTTGAAAAAACAGAGAACAACGGCGTTTGTGTAGAGTTGTCAGTGCTAACAGACAACACTGCGTGAAATAAAAGCAGAAATTAATGTGGGACATACAAAGAACGAATCCGTTTGGGCAGCGAGGAAATTTTGCTGTAATGGGGCTGTGGAAGCAGACGACCGACTGGAGTGCCGTTGCTGACAGCACGACATCGCCTGCAGCGTCTCTCCTGGGACTGAGATCGGAACCCATATGACCAAGCTACAGTTTTCTAGTCAATATGGTTAGACACCGACTAGAAAACCGTGGCTTAGTCAAAAGGGTTCCGATTACAGTATGCAAGAGCTGACGGCAGGGGTTCGAATGGGCGCACCCAACTCGAAGCCATGGATCCAGGTTGTCACCAAGGCACTCTACAAGCTGGTAATGGCTCTGTATTGGCGTGTGTTGTTTTTATACTGAATGGACTAGGTCCTCTGGTCAAACTGAACCAATAATTTACCTGGTTATGTTCTGCTTCTTGGAGACTATTTGCAACCATTTATGGAGTTCATGTTCCTAAACGTTGAGAACCAGGCTACAATCGATCACGATTGGTCAGAAGAACATTCTGGAGAATTCGAGAGAATAATTTTGCTACCTAGATCTCCTAACATTAATCCCATCGACCATTTATGGGGAATAATCGAGTGGTCAGTTTGTGCACAGAACCTCGCACCAGTAACGCTTTCGAATTATGGTCGACTATAGAGGTACCATGCCTCCATATTACTGCATGGGACTCCCAACAATTTGTAGAGTCCACGGCACGTCGAGTTGCTGCATTTCGCCGGGCAAAATGACGTCCCACACGATATTAGGAGGTAACCTTGACATTTGTCACTTCAGTGTGTTTTTAATATGATTGACCTTCGTTATGCAAGGGTGATTCAAAATTCTCGGTGTTTTAGCTGACATACCTTGAATAAGATGTTTTAGCATTTGGTTTGCTGATTCAGTGAAACACGTGTTGTAATTTGTATCCTTTGTACTGCATATTTTCACATCCGCAGCTGAAACAGTATTTCATAAAACACGTTTTAATATTTTGTATTAAAATAGAACTGCTAAAACAGCACGCACTTTCTCGCCCATTTTTGAACGCAAAAGTACCCGAAAAGTACTCAAATTTTCAAAAAATTATATATGAACTTATTTAAAAATATATTTTTAAGGAACAATTTCATGAAGGGAAAATATCTTATCTTTAATATTTTAGTTGTAAAATTATTGAAAAAATGCCAACTTTTGCAATTTTGTAAAAATTAGTTTTTAACGAAAATGAGATCTGCAACATTCTCTTAAACGTCCTTACCACTATCCAACACCACAATTTAATCGAAAACGACGGAGACATTTTTTTAAATTTTGAAAGTGTCCCAAGACTTTTCTGTAAAGTACACCCTAAAATAGAAATATCGGTTTCAAATTCAATGGGCCGCGACATCAGCCTGTCCGAATGAGGAACATCAATTTTTAAAAAAATCGGCTTAACGGTTTATCCACTAGCGTTGTTCACAGACAGACCTTTTGCCATCATTCTATTTACCGGTATCACAGAACATTGTTATTGTGCAGTATATTGTCACAGATTCTAGTTATACCACGTGGTAGGGGATATTTTGCTAAACTTTGAAACTGGATTTATCCAATATCAGGGCCCTGTAGTAAGTTTATCTGTTCGTAATTCTCAGTTTTTTCGCAAAGCATTACATAATTTTCTCTTTACTCCGTAGTAAGAAAGTAAAAATTGATCCGGTTTAAGAATTTTTTTTTCAGCTTGCATTAACTTCAAACACAAATTACACGAAAATTACTAGTTTAAAAAATATGCACAAGACGTTTTCTAAGGGTCTAACTTTTTTAACAAATTTCGTTTTAAACAAAAATATAGCATCAATATGGACTTCAAAGTTAATTTTTTGCCATTTTCAAAAGAGAATATCACTTTTGGAGAAATTCGTCCCAATGTTTTAGGCGCTAGCGTTGACCGCCAACGGAGAAAAAGACGTTTTGCCGTCAATCGATATTTCAGTATCAAGGGCTTGATACGAATATATTGTGACTACACAAGTTGTTTAGGGAAGTAATTTACTACATGTAGGAAGATGATTAATGCACTTCTATTGTTACCACGGTCCGGCAATAAGGTGATTTCTCAAAAAAATTCGCCTATTTCCAGCGGACGTTTACAATACTATCTCATCATACTAATAAAATATACAAAACGGTACATACAATAATACAAGTCATGATTTTTCATAAATATAAAACTTCTATACTACTTGGTTTACGAGAAAGTAAAACAAGCATAAACAAACAAAAGACATTGTGAGATAATGTAAAACTTACCACCTCGTGGTGTTTTGTCTTTTCATATTCTATACTCACGGAAAAAAAGCGCCCTGTCCGAATTCTCAGCAATTATTACACCGAAGCCGAGCGACAGTAGCGCTAGCAATCGGCCCAAGGTTTTTCTGTACCCAAGAAACATGTCGTCGCGATGTGCAGGTTCACAACACTACTGAAAAACCACTTAATGTGCTCTTATATACCCTAAAAGTTACACCATAAAGTAACAAGTTTTTAATGCTTTGAGGAAGTTGACCACTCGTGGTTCAAGGGAGAGGAAAGGATGGTAATGAGCATCTTATCTCTCACACAACAATTAAAGCCTCGAGTAATTGGACTTCCCTGCGTCATCAACGAAAATGAACAAAACAACGTACTCTTTAATTGTTTATTTTCCTTTATAGAAAAACATTACCTTACATAGTCTGTAACAAAAATATCGAACATAACGTATCAAATGTCATCCAGGGAAGAATCTCCAATTGAAGAAGATAAAAGAGCTTTACGTTTCCCTAGTTTTGATTCTGGGTATAAATTGCAGTTTTGTCAAGATTATTTTTTTAGAAAGAATGGAGGAATAAAATCCTATTGATAATTTTGAAATTCAATTTCTCATATGGGTTTTCAAGTACTTTTTTAATATGCTACGAAAATATTTATTTTTGATTACTTGATGTTTACGCAACGTAGTTTTTGCAGATTATGACCGAATTTGCAAAGAATAAGTTAGTGATGGCTGACATTTGAAAATAAACAGGGTACATAAATGTTTGATATTGAATTTATATAATTTTCCACATAGGGCTGCATGTATCACAGATGAAGAAGGAAGCTACGAAATTTGAGAATTGTTAATTTAGAATTATTGCATGAATAACTCGTAATGTTTTAATATAACAAATTGCTTGATATTCAGATGACTTCGTATTTATTTTCAATTTATTGATCCTATTATGTAAATAGTGTAACACTTTTGTAAGTTGTCTAGTGCTATTAGGTATTTATGTGCGCATATTAATTTATCGCCTTTAAATAAATCTATTTGCTAATTGTAACAGATTAGATAAGTCATAAATACATAAAATAATTATGGAGATAATAAAAAACCTTGTAAGACGCCTGCCAGTATGCAATACACGGATGAATATTCCATATTAATTTGCACTTTAAGTTTACAATTAAGAGAAACTCTTCATTCTTGGGGAAATTAAATGGAAAACAAAATGTACATATGTTTAGCAATAAGTCTTCATGAAATAAGACCTTCTTCTACATGTAAAAATAATGATGTTACTCTTAAATGTTTTACAATTTGTATTGTTTAATAGAATTGAGATATGCCTAATAAATATTCTCCATTTTAATTTTTGGAAAAAACTAGTTTGTTTTGATTCCCTAGGCCTTAACCCTGATTTTTGCGACAATGGTCGAGTTAATCATGGGTTGATCCTCAGAAACATGTCTGCTCTTGGAATCTGAAACTTCAGTATATAGCAAAAGGGGACATAAATTCGAGACCAAGTTTAGTAAATTATTCTTTTTCCTCATCTTCAGTTGGGTCTTAACACTTAAACAAAAAAAGCATTACATTTACTCTAATTATAATAGTGTTTGTTTGCAGTGTGCAGGTGATAAACAGTTACGTGTTACACTCACCGCTACAGGTGCTAGAATTTTTTTGTGGGCAACATCAGAAAAAGTAACATCAAAACACACAGCCACTTTTGAGTAAGGCTTCTATTGAAAGATATTTAAATATTGTATGTAAAAGAAGGGTCAGTAGAGCTTGAGGCATTTTCGACTTTTTTTTTTGATCGTGCATTCGTGTCCGACGTTTCTTGATCCCATACTGTAGATCTCTCCAAATTCTACTACCGTGTGATGAAAAAAAAAACAACAGAGTTGTCATCTCGGCAATCTTTCAAAAACGCTTGCAGACATTTAGTAAAATGTCGTCCATTACTATGATGTGCAACTTTACGATATCAGTTGTGTTGTGTGTTTTCCTACCGTTCTGTTCTAATGATATTGATTGTATTTGATTTGTTAATTCTATTGGTCATATTATTTCATCTTCCCTATAATTCAAAACGTAAAACTTAGATGTTGAAGGTAAACACACTACACTAATACAATGCTGTTATGGTTTTAATTAAAATTACCTTACCTTATTGGTACTTTAATTCCCATCACTGCGGTGTGTGTCACCGAACTAAATTAAAACAAAATACTGTAATTATTAATTTTATCAAATTGTTATTATCAAGCCAATTTATATTCTCAACAACGCATTTCAGAAGATTCCGGCTAATCTACACCTACAATAGATTAGATTCTGAATTAAAATTGACTAGTTTAGGAAGACCTGATGATCGCTACCTCAAGCGCCTCGCACGAGAGAGCTTGAGGTAGCGCTGCTTGACCTTGCTCAAGCCAGTTTTCACACGGTAAAATTTTGTTTGTATAAAAACCTGACCGGTCAGACCAGGCACTTCTTGTTTGAAAAAATAAACAATGCATTATTTTTTCCGGGCAAAAAACTATCCCATTAGACCGTAACCCTCCTGCCTCTCAATATTCCCCATTCTGACGTCGCGAGTCGTTAGGAGAGACTGAGATCCTATATCAACTTCGGGCTGGAAAAACGTCATACTCAAGAAGTAGCTGAGATGGTTTCGTACAAAATATAGGTGTCCACAAAAGAAACGACGAAACTTTGAAAATAAGCTCTTAAGCATATTTTTTTTAATAAACTCCTTAAAAATTTCGAATGGCTGACCCGCAACAGCGCTCAAAAGTTGGTTTGAAAAATACTTTTTAGGCAAAAATTTGAATTTCAGAAACATAAAAACACTCCAGAAATATGTAAATTCTGTATTATTTACAAAATAAATTAATATATTTGTTCACAAAAAAATAGAAATAAACTAGGGGTGCTACAGAAGGGCACAGACTTTCCAGTATTACTTTTCTATTTCCATTGGTCTCGGCTACCTATTCGAACTTGCCACATACTTTTGCCTGCTGCCATCTATCGCCACCCACATGTACATGTTTTTGAGATTTTCTTAATTTTTCGGTTTACTTATAATAGATCGGAAATATTATTTTAAGTATATTAAAGAACAGTGAAACCGGATCCTATGCGGCAATTTTCTTCGAAAAATTTGGATCGTTTTTAAAAAAATTGCGCTTAAGCCCTACAGTATATTCGAAATATGAAGCACTTTTTCACAGAAAAGATTTGAGTTTTCGAAAAACTTTATTAGACATCATCTGAAGCACATTACCTCAGAAATACAAATGTGTTTACAAATTGCTGGAAATGTGCATATAAACGGCGAGAGAGATATTTTAAAAAATGTGTAATTTTTAGTTAGCCGAGACCAAAAGAAATAGAAATCTAATATGGGAAAGTCCGTGCCATTCTGTAGCACTTCTAGTTATATTTAAATTTTGGGATTCAAAAATTAACCTTAACAGTTTTTTATAGTTTATATTTCGATATTTTAAAAGGGTTTGTGACAGAAGTCATGCCTGAAATCTGAAATTTTGAAAATTCTTTGATTTTAAGGTATTTTATTTAGTTCTTCAATCGAACGGTAAATATATTATTGTAAAATATACTCTTTGATTTAGTATTGTTATATTGTAAATTCATTTGTATAAGTCAGAAAAGCAGATATTTGCATTAGAAGTCACTGCTTGAACTTTTTGAACGAATCCATCCATCAAAAACGCTGTACTGTTCTCTTTATGCTAGAGCAATGTTAGTAAATTTGCCTCCACTGCAAAGCTCTACAGTCTATTGGTATTTATATAGAATACGTATTTCTCTTGCTTGTTAGGTGCTATAAGTTGAGTGATTTATCTTGAGTGTCAAAGTAACGCTAATTTCTGATAAACGATATTCTGAATTTGTCTCATTGGCATCAATTTTTTTTTTTAAGAAATATCTCAATTTTTCAGAGAAGGTAAATAAGTCATAGCAAACATAAGCACGCTCCATAAGAAAATAATACTATTCTTACACTAGGATTTTGGCATAAAAGGATTCAAAAATATACTTCTTATATTCCACTTTATATACATTCTTTAAATAACATAAACTATTCAAACCATAAATAGAACACATAATTAGAACTTATCGACGCAAAAAATATTCCCAGGTGTTGTAGTACGAGGTTAATAACGAGATAATGGATCACACCAGATCAATCTAACCAAAGTGTGGGAATATGGCTTTATGATTCCCCTTGTACATGCAAGTGTACACAAATAACTTTACCGTGCAAATTGCTTGCGGGTCAAGGCCACCGGTCGAGGTTTCGTTCAGTCTCCCAGCAATTCTGACAAAGATGGCTAATGACCCAGATGTACCTTTGTATCTGGCTAGACATCAAGTATAACTTAATTCCTTTCTCGTTTAAGTTACTTTCTTAAAGTGGTAAAATCGTAAATCAAAAGTAAAAGTGCGTTTGTTGAAATGCATTGAATCCCAATATCACGGAACGTCACAACAAATGCAAGCAAACCCAAATCCACAATGTGTCCGTGAACACACCGTGAACACACAATCCGTGAACACAATGTGCCGTGCAACACAATTCACCAATCTAGCGCTACATGCATGAATTCGAGCGCGATATTCTAATTGTTGGTAGAAATGCTTGTGAGTGAAATACTAATAAAATTAAACGATTTAGAAGGAAAGAGAAATAAAATAAATATCATAAATTTTCTGTCTGTGATTGTTATTGACATTTAATTAAATTAATAGATTCCCTTGGTATGTTATAATTATTTTAAGATAATAATATTGACATGTAAACATAATTTGATGGTAAATAATGATCTGGGAAAAATACAATAATTACCGTCAAATTTTCTCAGCGGCAGTCGGTCGAATAATTCGCAATCACCACAAAACAATTTTCTATCAGATGGCACACAAACACACACACACACACACACACACACACGCATACACGCGCTCACCCACGTTACATGCAAGCACGGATCTGCGCGACCTATATCCCGTTTACTAAAACTGTTTCCTTTCATCTCTTAACGTTTTTAAAGCACTCACTTAGCTTACAGTTGTTGAAAATGTTGAAATTTATATTCATCTCATCGATGTCTGTTCAATGATGGAAATCATCAATAACAGAACTCCTGCACATTGTCTCACATCTGTCCATCTTTCACATGGCCTCACATCTGTATATCGTGAGTTATATTGACTGTGAACAGTCGTTATCTCAACTACACATATAATACGCCATTATTTGATGTGATACATCCTTAGCATAAAATGTCAAACTATCTGACTTGTCATTTACCGAGGTTTTAATAAGTTAAAGCATTGCTTCTTAAGATAGAAACTTGATAAAATTTGCTTTTAATACATTATAAATATTTTGCATGAAAGAAAACTCTATTCAATTTTTTTTAGTTCAGTCAATAACCTAGCTTACCAATTTGATTTGATTTGATTTGATTTATTCAATCAAAACACAGTAAAAGCTGTACGTGACGTAGGAGGGAAACTATTATCTGCGCACTTTTTCTTGAGTTCCAGAGTCCTTTCCAGTCTTTTTAACTATAAATAGTTGAAAGATGAGTAAAAGTTTAACATCATAAAAAATACATTTTAAAAATCAGTCCACTTGTAATTGTAACTTGTAATTAAGTCTCTGAAAAACAATGGGTTAGCAGTAGTGTAAAAAAACAAGTGAAGGCCCGCACGCAAAACGTTTATCCGAGTCCGCTTTATAATGGTGTATACCAAACAAGTAGTGTTAGTACCTTAAATAATAAAAGTGTCCCCTAGAAACGGGCTCTCTTTTACCTGGGCCCGCGCGCACTCCGGACCTTGTGGGCCCGAACGTTACGTCACCGGCGTTTTGTATAAAAGCGTTGAAAGGAGAAGCACTTCAGGCACTTGTTCTCATAGAAGGCGACTTCCACCTCCCCCGAGCCTTCCAATGGGAAGCCAATTATTCTGCCACTTATCTCCAACGGATTGCGCTCACGATATCGTGGAACTCGAAAGACCATGTTGAATTCGCAATCTTTGGGATTCATTCTTCAAAGAATAAAGTAAGTCTTCGAGTGTGAACCATGAATGTCTTATATAAAGAAACAAAATAACTACATAACATAATAAAACATCATGTTAACATTGTGATATTTGTGGCATTTATGTGAAGGTATTTATTAAATGTTGAAAAATAGTAAGCAATGTTTTGATTGTCGGCTAAACTCAACTCAACCACATACTCATCATATTCTTATCTACTAATATATCACAATTTTCCCCATATTTTATAGTTTTTAAGATCATATTTGATTCACAAATGTTTTCAAAATTCGAAAACACTCTGATAGGTAATGATCGAACTTCAGGCAAGAACAAAGTGACACCTCGTATGTACGTACATACAGATTATAATTACATCTGTAGTTCTTGCGAGAGCAGGAACCGTCAGCGCATATTTCGTGTTTTGTATAACATTTTATTTCTAAATCATTGGCTATATCTTATCTAATGGAGCTGGAACCGAGCAATTTCTGAGCTGTAACTGCAGAAGCAGGAAGGGGGGGGGGGGGTCACAGGCGTTGACACCTCACACACCCACACGCGCGCGCACACACATACACACACGGCTTGCGCTCCCAGATCAGGGAATTCTCTGCCGTGCTTCCCAGTGGCCGCGTCTCAGCTCACCCAATCAAATAATGCTATATTTTAAATACGTTAATTTAATTGGTCAATCACCTCCCCCCCACTCACTTCATGGCCTAACGCATTTGCTAAGTGTAGTAAAATTAGATACTAGCTGCTCTTCATTACGGGGAGATGCGTATCTGATCGGCACGTTAAGTTTTTATTGCCTTTGTGCCAATTAAAGTTCCATCTTAGATGTTCCATTAATGCATTAGCATTAATGTACATGTAATTTACAGTGTACTTCACTTGTGCGGTAACGATTCTTCGCGTAACGTCTACAAACAAACAAACAAACAAACAAACAAACAAACAAACCAAGTTACAAACCGCATCCGTTTACTGCGGAATGATCCGAAAATCTGCCACACGCTCACCGCAATGTTCGGGAGCAAAAGTGTGACTTCTGGGTGAGTGAGAAGAACTTCCGTACAAGTGCGTGCATGAACAACTTAGTACTGGTATAATTCTCCCCTCCTTTTGCGGGCATTCTTTACTAGTTTGCTAGTCTCTAGGGTTTCGACTCTACAAGTTCTATTTACGTAAAGTTTATGTGTCTCCTTTCCACAGATGCTGGTTTGTTAAAAGTGAATAAATGTTACTTGTAATTATACCCAATCGTGGTAATATTGTAGCAAGGATTCCGCGACCAACAACCCTTTCAAAAAACCCTACTGAGATCTTCTGAGACATTTAACCCTAAAATAGCTCAATATGATAATTTGTTTTATGGCTGGTATATAATACCTCCTCACTGTGCAGTTAACTTTTGATTCATCCATGTGTAAAACCAGACATGAAAATTACACAGTTCAACACAAGAAGTTAGAGTAATTTTAACAAAATCTGGGTGGCCTAATAGAAAAATTAATATTGATATTTAGTTTATCTCCATATATTTCGTTAACACCACGCTTGACCTAAAATGACGAAGTTTTCTACTCAACGTAGAGTCAATATTTGAGTATTCGCTTTCTCTGAACGTAATACAATAGCAGCCTTCCAGCTTTCATGAACTACATTAAAGTAATTGAAAGCCAATGTTGGTAACAGAGTGTTGTTCCTCTGAAGTGCAATAAATGGAAATCTCAAAGGGTTCCTAGGAACAGCATTCAGCTTCCGCATTCCTAAAAAAGGGAAAATTAAACAACTATAAATGAATTGCTATTTAACGCATACATAATATCATAATCGCGATTTATTTGCTATTTTCCATTTTTATTTATAATAGCTGTCACTTATGAGTAAAGAAAATCATGTGAATGATTATTTTATTAGTGTTTCCGAGCACGTCAACTACTAAGATCATTAGACCCATAGGTTTTGTGCATGTTTTTATTGTGGTAGGTGGCGCTGATTTCCCCTTAATGAGATATGGTGCCGACCTACACGTCGGCAAGCGGGGTTTTCCTAGAGGTAGCTATCTCCCACAAGGGCACCGCCCCAGTCGAGGCAAGCTCTAAGCTCACGACTGATCACCAGGCATACGTGGTAATGTAGTAGAGCTCTCAATACCCGCAGACCCGACCGCCCACCCGCCCGGTTCAGAAAAGTGCTGGTCCAACCCACCCAATTCATATGAGTACCCGTATTATGCGGGTAACCGTAATATACGGACACCCGTAAAACACGGGTCGTCCCCATAATGCGTTTGTAATAACGAAGCGACCAAATGGACGGAACGAGCGAAGATGACGAAATGAACAAAGGAACGATAGGACGAAATGGAGGCAAAGGACGAAAAGCGAAATGGTCGACAGGACGAAATGGGTGGAAAGGACGAAATAAACGTAAAGAAGGAATAGACGGAAAGGAGGAAATGGATGGAGGTGAAAAAGTGGACGGAAAGGACGAAAATGAAATGGAAGAAAGAACGACAGGACGTAGAGGGCAAAAAGGATGACAGGACAAAATAGTAAAAATGGATGAAAATAACGAATTGAAACGAATTGGGCAAAAGTACGAATTTTCAAATGTTTTAAAATATAAACTATAAGGATTTAAATAAATTAAACAACTTAGTAATGTACAAAAAGCATTTATTAAGTACGCAGTGAAATAGCAACGGAGCGCCCATAAGACTTTTCCTTGATTTATTTTTTAATTCTCTAATTTCCTGCTTCACTTGTGTGGTAACTTCTGCATAAATAGGTAACAACAATCTTAAACGGAATCTCTTCGTTCGAGTTCATCAAAAAACCTAATTATACGGGCAACCCGTATGAATACGGATGGGTTTGACCCATTTGATTACCCGCATATACAGATCCTGTAGCGGGAACGCCAAGGGCTCTACAGTGTAGTGCACGTGTGGCTGTAAGTAAAGAGTAAGGATAGGACAAGGAAAAGGAAGGAAAGATCGCGCGCGGTCCGTGACCCATTGATTATGAGCTGTGACATTCTGAACGTGAGCTAGCTGTGTGGTTAGTCTCGAAAATCCTGCCACCATCACGACTCGAACCTAGAACCTCTCGGTCAGAGGTACTGCAGTGACATCAGTTGATTCCGTGAGTCACCTCAGCTGGTAAAAAAATCTGAAAGAGTTCTTTAGCAGACGTACCTGTTACAAGATGTTTTAGCATCCGATTTGCGGAATCAGTGAATCACGAGTTGAAGTTTGAATCTTTCGTACTGCGTATTTTTACATATGCCGCTGCAAAAACGAATATTTCATTTAAAATAGTTGAGCCATTTTTGTGAATGTATTTGCTATATTACAAGAGGACTGAGGGGTAGTTTGTGGTAGTACCTCCATTGTTAATTCTTCTTGTCATACGTTTGGTTTAACAAAATAAAAAAAAAATATTAGAATTCATGAATTGAAGGTCATAAAAGAAGGAATAGAAAGGGTCGCAGCGAAGTCAAATCGAAATATATTATGTGAATTTTATATGTTTATAATGCTAACTATTCGTGTACATCAGTGATTCCTAAAGCAGTCTACATGGATTCCTTATTACCGGAAGATTAAGGACCTTCGATTCAGATCTACTCGGCTGGTGGAGTCTGACAGATCTCTGCAATCTTTGTGCATAAAACTTTATTGCCGTAATTTGGCAAATACCCATGTACTTATTTTAAATTACACTGTTGGCAAACTGTCTGCAGACATCTTATTAAGTTTGTGTACAAATTAATTCAATTAAAGCTAAGTAGGCCACTTTCGAGTATTTTAGACCCACTAGAACAGGTAGTATGTTTTTGATTCATGACCCAACTTATAAACGTTGTTTATCTATTTCGTACCCTAGAATAATATTAAAAAATATATTCGGCTTCATTGTGAAGACGTACATAAAAGTTCTCCTGAACGTCAGGCATCATGACCGAAATCATTTCCGAAAGAACAACGATTGTCATGATCATGTGTAATCACAACACAGAATGAGTCTAGGTAAGATGTCCATTGAACTTCAACATAACCAAGAAGGTTGCACAATTTTTAGAAAAAGATTTAAAGAAAGTGCGTTCAATTTTTTAATTAAAATTGTTTTATCATCCAGTACCATAGGGCCCCTCAAAAGCACTTCGGTTAGTATTCTTTACCGGTACAGTTAAATGAGCTTTTCAGGTCTGAACTTACAAAAATACGCCACACCTGAAATATTAGAATTGATAGAACCGAGGTTAAGGAACAAGGGTACCACCCATTGGCACACAGTTTTCCTGTAGGCGAGGAACATGGCGTTGGCGTGACTTGAGACAACACTGCTAAAAAAAAGTGAACGTCCTTTATATATTCAGAAAGTAATTCCAATAAAAGTAATTCCAGTAAACCTAAAAAACTACAAAATTAAAGAGAACTATAAAGACTAACGTGGCCATGCTAACAGAACTGATGATTAAATGAAAACCACATTAAATATTTCATGACAGTGATATCATTTCATTACAGGAAAACTGTCATAAAAAGTGTCTCGAATAAAAAAATTGTGCATCACACGGCGAGTCCCTTTCCATGACTCGACAGCGTTCCCCGCCTCGACCTTCCGGCTTCGGCAGGTGAACTCTCCAGGCTCGTCGTGACAAGGTCGACATTCTTGCCTTACGATGTAAATTACTATTGGCATAAAATGAGCTGGAAATTACGCGTGGCGTAGACTCAAGGCTGTTGTACAGGATGTTAACCCTTGCATTGCCTAGATAGAGGGGTGTCCGAGACCTAGCAATTGTTTTTTTTTTTAAGCCGGTCAATTGCTTTACGAAGTTGAAACATTGTTTATCATCTGCTTTACGATCAAAATATGATTCAATTTATCAGAAATATTTGTTATAATTTGAGCGGGTTTGGCTCTGTGTAATATCATAGGGACTATTCACTTGAAAACTGACCACTCAGAACAAATTTTGGAAACAAGTATTATACGTATCACTGTAAAATACAATATTTTAAAACATTACTTTGTTGGGATAATATGACATAGTAAAATCTAAAAGATTTTCCCATCAATTACAAATATTGTTGCGAGACAATCACTGTTTAATGACATTCAGAACATGAAATTGAGTGTTTTTTGTAAACATGTGTAATGCAAATGTTCATTATTAATTAAATAATTTCATTGTTAATTAAATAATTGCATTGTTAATTAAATAATTTCATTGTTAATTAAATAATTTCATTGTTAATTAAATAATTTCATTGTTAATTAAATAATTTCATTGTTAATTAAATAATTCCATTACCAATTAAATAATTCCATTACCAATTAAATAATTTCATTACCAATTAAATAATTTCATTACCAATTAAATAATTTCATTACCAATTAAATAATTTCATTACCAATTAAATAATTTCATTATTAATTAAATAATTTCATTATTAATTAAATAATAACTTTCAAAAACATGTAAAAAATAAAAATTTTAGCGGTGTACTCCGGAGGACTCCCTTCGTGGAAATGCACGGTACTATTTATAATAAATTCCTTGGCATTGCAATTAAACGTGAAGACCGAAATCGGAGGGCCGGAGCCTTTGGCGCGTGTACCCGAGCGTTCACCGGCCCTGGAAAGTTTTAGCGTAGCGTACAGAGCACTAGAAGACATTTCGTTTCCTAAAGGAAGTGAGTATATTCTTTGCGTGGGTACCTGCACTAACAGACAAGAACCAATAATTGTTCTTCACAATAGAGCAGTACCACGTCATATCACTTCCCTGTGAGTCAAAAAACCTCGAACGTAACCATGACGTAAAACAACGTATTAACTGAATGCAAGGAATGGTATTTCTTTTCCTCAAAAATTACTCTGTGTTTGTCCAAAAATATAGAAAAAACACTTACTTGACGGCTCCGATGGGTCTGTAGAGATGTGAAGGTCCTGCTGGGAACATCTCAGCTTTGCTTAGAACGTGGGATGTTAAAAAAACTTCTGTTGTGCACACGATTCTACACGGTTAAACACGGACAATATTGAACCGCATGAAAAGAATATATCCCCGCACCACTCGCACATCATCAGTGCTACTGGTATCGTCCCGCATATTAAAACTGTGATGATTTTATAATATTATTGCACTTCATTGAGTTCAACCAGCACATGACCACACATGACTGCATTTCGATTGAATTTACTCCATGAAACAACACCAAAAATTGATCAAATAATTTTAGGTTTAAGCACATGCTATTAATACCGCACGGAACTGTCGACAACTCCTTAGAGACTGTCAGAAATTGGGTGTGCAGAAAGCAAAGATTATGTAGATAACGCGTCATAGCATTCTTAGCCGCTAGGGGCGCTGCACATTTCCAGCTCTAAGAGATTATTTGCCTTTCGTTGATTGCACGTTCCGATTTTCAAAAGTGCTTATTAATGAGAATAAAACCCACAGAATAGATCTAGTTTTCAAATTTATATACTAGAATGTGTACAAAAATTAAACATGGTTTGGGAAAGGTCCGAAAACGCCGATTTCGGCATTCTGATTTCAAGAGCTAGGTTTGCCCGTGAATGCAGCGGAGATGTCAATGTAGGAGTTGGCAGATTTGTGCAGAGGGGAGCAGTCAGTATTATCCTTCTGCAGTCAGGGAGAAGTGAAACAATCTTACTTTCTCCCTTACGTAGTACGTTACGATCACAATTCTCTTGAATTGTGATCGTGCGGCGAAAAAAACCTTAATTATCAGGCCCTGGTAACGACAAATATTATGTGCATAAATATTGTACATGTATGTAGTAAATTGCTTCCTCTAACACGTTTCGTCAGATCCATGTTTTGTGGGTCATTAATACTGAAAAATTAATTGACGGCAAAATGTCCATCTTTCCTTTCGTCAGTCCTGCAACTGTCAGTGCGTCTGTTTTTCTGTCCGTCCATCTATTCGTCCGTCTGTCTGTGCGTCAGTGTCTGTCAATGCGTCTGCCCGACTGTTTATCCGACCGTTCATCCGTCTATAACTTCATCTGTCCGTCTGTCTATTCGTTAGACTCTCTGCCCGTCCCTCCGTTCATCTGTGAACAATTGCCCCCAAACCGTACGTAGAATTTGCACCAAAATTGATTTTCCGCATTCGATCTGGCTGACGTTTCGAGCCCATAATCACATTTTATTTTTTACATTTTCATATTCTTTTTATAAAGTTAATTAATTCTTCAAAATAATCAATGTCTAAACATGAAAAATTTTGAATTAATGCTAGAAAATGTGCTGTTGTAGCACCACTAGTTTAATTATAAAGGACATTTCAGTATTGATGTCATGGGGTACTAAATACTAATTATTGCTTTACTAATTGCAATGTTGACTGTCAAGGCAAGATTTCATATTGTGGTGTTTTTAAAAATAGCGAACTCATTAGGGAACTCTTCAATAATGAATTAAATTTGCCACAACCAAAACCTCTTCCAGGACGAGTTACACCAATGTCACCTGCTTTAATAGTAGATGATACTTTTCCCCTATCCACAAATATCATGAAACTATTTAAAGTAGTCCTGAACAGGGGTTCTCCCAAAAGAGAATTTAATTACAGACACAGACGAATCGTCGAAAATACGTTTAGGTTATTGGCATACGTCTTTAGAGTTTTCAGAAAATCATTTGAATTAAAGGTTGATAATGAAATAGATATTACACTTTGTTGCGTATATCTGCGTAAGTTATGTAGAAAAACTTAGAAGCAGATACGTTCCTTTTCGTCGTCTCAATTTAGAGGACGTTAAAAGTTGAGAAGTTATATTGGGGTCATGGATGCCAGTTATAGCAAATGACATGAGTCTGAAACCTCTACATCAACGTTTACCAACTGGAGAGAAAAAAAAGACGTCACAGCACCATTCCCCTCCGCGAGCACGCGCTCCGAGAAGCAGTGCGAGCAAAGGGGGGGGGGGGAGGAAGGGATGGTGCAGACGGCGGTCGCCGGCGACGAAAACCGTGGCAGTAGGCCATTTGCCGGTGTGTCAGGTAATATGCGTGAGAGACCTTCTACGCCCGTTAATTTTCTTTATATTTGGGAATATACTTTTCATTTTATACTCGTAGGTACTGGAACAATGGCGAATTGTTTAGTGTGTTCGAAAGAACTGAAGTATGTTAAAAAGCTCAACCTACAGAGGCATTTGCAACCCACAGATCCTGATTTATAAAAATACATTCTGAAATTTTAAAGATAGCCTCCAACCATTAAATGAGTAAAGGATTTTCCAGATAGAAAATTATTAAAAAGGTGCAGAAAATCACGAGGATTTTCATTTTCAAATGAAAATGGGTGTGAAATAATCATTAATTAACGTTAATGAACGTTAATTTCGATTTTTCAAGGAAACCGTCCCCCACTTCCGTACCGTTATTGGGATTCTGTGCGCCCGTCGCCGTGTCGGGCACTTCCTTTGCTCCATTCGGAACAGGAGAGCAGAGTTCTGTAGCGTCTCAGAGCATTGAGTTGGCAATCACTGCTCTACATAGTTTAATATAGCAACAAGACCCATGCCCCATCACTATGCAACCAGTGTTTGAGACGTATGTTTGGAGTATTTCGAAGCGGATATGGGGTCAGTTCCCTGGCAACGTAAATATCTCAATTAAGTTTGTGTAAATTAGTTTATTTAATATTTATAGATCACATAGTAGTCAATAAAATTATATTCTCTCCCAGAGAAGTTGTTGTAATGATTACTTCCACTGAATCCCTAGTAAATCCAGGAAAAGACACCTCTGTGCATGCGCATGCGCTTGACGCATGCGTAAAGTCGAAAAAAAAGACGCATCGTGTGGACGCATCAAAGTTACCCAACGAAACTATTTTTTTTCTTAAGCATTTGCTATAAAATTCCAGAGGCCCATATTGCTCCACAGTTACTATATTTGGATCTATCCCTATAACGAATCCAAAACCAACTCAAAATGTATTATTTATTTGTAATTGTTGTTTGTTTTGTAAATGTAACTGTATGTTTTGTGTAATTTGAACTGTGGATATTTTCTACCAAGTTATTGTTAATCTCTTCTAATGGTAATGATTATTTTCTATTCTGATGAGTTCCACCGTTTTTGCAGATCAAAATTGAATTGATGAATGTGTAATTTTGTACTATTGTGAGTTCAACACGTGGAGTACTTATTTTTGGCGTCATGACCTAAGAATGCAACAGTAATTAATTACAAACCTCTGCTACTCATGCTGCCGATTACAAGTTCGTCAAATACTATATTTAAATAATAGCTCTTATTAAATATGGGTTGTTACGAAATGCAAATATTTGATTCTACCAGAATCACAGCCCGGGGTTTTTTTATAAAGTTGGTGGTATTAAATATTAGCACTTCGTGGAAAGGCAATCCATTTTCTATCAGGACTTTTATTTGAGTATAGTATTTGGCGTTGGATGTTACCATTTTGTTTACAATTATTTCTCAAAACAAATCTCATCCGATTCAATTGTTAGCCTAAAATACGTATGGCATTCCATTTCATTCATCTTCAATGTTTATGTGTATTGTTTCGCTTAGTCCTGTCTGTTTAAATCAATGTTCATCAATTCAAACCTTGCACTTGTGTTTCAAAAATTCTACACGTATTTTCTGCTAATGTCAATGTTTTGAAGGTATTACTTCTGGATGTATAACACGAAGGAATGATATCATTCTGATTTCGATTTGTCCGATGAAATTGTTCGGCAACACTAGAGCACTATGCCGCCTTTCTAGGATTAATTGAAAATAGATTTTCAAAGCAATGTCTCACATTCTTTTTCAATTCTAGAACACAAAAGAGTCAAATTTGTTCATTTCTCATGAATTGGGAAGACAGTCTCTCATTTGCCAACAGGTTCGAAGTAAGGGAGTAAATACTTTAAAGATTATTAACCTGGAGTATGTAATTATTGCAGAACCTGTTGGAAATATGCAAAACGCCCTAAAAATCAATCCGGTTTATGCACGCACGCGACGTTTGGGAAAATATTTGAAAGATACGTTTCTGTCCATGTAAATGATTGGACCACGTCTCAGGGCAATTAAATTCTCTCAGGCAAGTCTCCGAGAATATAATTCCAACCTGAACACTCAAACTTCAACTAGAGTCTATTAGTCGAAATATTCCAGGTTCAATGAATTTGTAGAAATTGTACCTCTTAGCTCTAAGGCAATCAACGACAAAATTGATAAAACTTTGTCAAATTAAAAAAAATTATATGAATTAACCCAACTCTGGTTCTCCCATATTTTGGATTGTCAAGGGCATGTTTCTTCAATTTTTTCTTTGTACACATGCGTTTGTTACAATATAATTTGAGACATACAGCGAATTTTGTCCACATAAATACAATACATTGACAACTGGGCTGTGACACATTTTCAATTTTAAACCTTCCTAACATTTGCAGGTTTTCTCTCACTGAAATTTCGAATGATATTTGATGTTTAACGCTCTACTATACGAAAGACTAAAACTAACTGCGTGCTGTTCCTTTTCTGCGAATTGCTGATATTTCGTGGAACTGGTTTTGTCGCATTCCTCATGAATCTTTCTTTCAATAGTTCAACAGTCTACGGAGCGAATTTGCTTTGGTGGTCGTTTGCCTCTAGTGACATGGAAATTGTAACTTATTGTTGGCTGGCGCAGGCGGAGTCATAGCGAGTTTGCTGGAATAGAAGAAAGTGAATTTGTAGGCTTCCGTGGCCGGAGTCGTTTAATTCTTGGCTGTCCGGGATCATAGAAGAAAGGGCGTTTATAAAAATGGTATAGTTCGTATTTTCAATACATCTTACGAAATTTTGAAGATCGCAAAGTTCAAATTTATTTTTGAACTTCTCCTACACTTCCATTATTATGGCGGGAGATTTTTTCTCAATCCAATTTATTCCTCAATTTTAAAAAAAAAAGATAAGACACCTGCACTTAAAAAAATTGTAGGGGTTGAGTAACAACTAGTGACACAAAGAGAAGAAAATGTTTGGCTATGCAGGGCATTCTCGCTTGTTTTGAAATAATATTTTTTTGTCAAATACAAATTTAATAAAATTATATTTTCGCTAAAGAGTACGATACGCTTTACTTCTAGAATAAATATCGTAAAAAGTTGTAGGTCAACTGACATGCTTTCAATGTCAAGTGAACTAAACTTTATCATATCATAAATATAATTTATTTTTAGTACAAAATGTAGTTTGTATTTTGAACACGGTGCAACCATCATCAGCACTACAAACATACACAGTTTTACATATGAGCAGATGTAATGCTTCAAGGAACGTTTATTTTTGCATTAATAAAGAACATAACACTGGAATGCATGAGAGATTGTTAAATTATCAATCACCAAGTTCTATAAATTAGAATAATTTAAAGCATTTATATTAACTTGTCATAAAATGATTGCATATATCAAAAAATTTTATAAAAAATTTCCTTTCCTACCTTACAACTATTTGAAAATATTTAAAATCAAGGAACGTTATTATCAACAAACTATTCTTCGACAAGTAATTAAACTTTCACAGCATCAACTTCAAAAAATACGTCTTGAAACTTTTTGTATATTCCATTTTGTAAAAGTGATTACTCTTCCTCGGGGTGACTTATCATCTGCAGTGTAACATTTCCTGTTTGCCTAAAAAACGTAAAAAAGTGGGAAAATCATTTTCTTAGCTCTTCCTGTGTAAAACCGTCATTTATTATAAATAGGGTTATATAAGAACTAAAAAGATCAGACTATTCATAATGCTAGAAATACACTACGATCAAAGTAAGTTCTTATTTAATAAATGTGTTACCCATACGAAGGCTCAGAAGGAGGTCAGCAGATACGAGGGAATGGGCATGATGCAGGACGAATCAGAGAAGAAAGAGCCCACAGCGACCTTTAGGTCAGAAATGGGAAGCCTTTTCATTGTAATGAACCACAATGAAACGAAAGAGACAAAATACGAAGGACGAGCTCTCTTGAGATTTAAACATTATTATCAGTCACATATAAAGAAGTTACTCTAAGAAGGGACCGGTTTGTCAGGACTCGAAACAACGGAACGTCTTGTCAGGCGATGGCACTGTAAGAGGTAGGGTCGAAGCCATTTACGAACGAGCCAATTGAATTGAAGCCTTATTTTACGTGGCGAGACTCGGGCCATCAGGCCCGCTCTTCCGTCTGACCACGCAAATTTCGCTACGCTCCTTTCACCAACTAGCAGAGGAAGGAGGTATTTCTTGGGCGAGAAACAGACGATTTTGAATTTAGCTCAGAGGCGTCATTTAGGCTTGAGGATCTTTTTACATGCATCTTTTTACATGCAAGTAAATCTACTAATATGGGACAGCCGGCTTTACTTCCCCTCCGAAGGAAGGCGTACAAAGGATTTTTTCGCCCTTACAAATCCACGGCTTTGATAGGGTTTGATCCGCGAACGTGGGTACAACAGTCCGGTACGCTAACCGTTACACCATCGCCGCCGCATATTATCTCGGTGGCAGGTGCATGTAACTTTAATTGGGGACCAGCATTTAGCTGAGTCCAATTTTTATTCCCCAGGGTTGTTAGCCTTGGGGGTATGGAAGATGAAATGACGTCCATGAGGGGTAAGAGAACGACACTCACATACAAACATACCTATGCCCGAGGCGGGTCTCGTACCTGCGATCATTCCTTCCGAGATTGCCATGACACTACTGCCTTAGCGATCTCTGCTATCCGGACGGCTGTAAAGCTTGTTTTTATGGTTATTTTTCAGAATTTTTCTTCTGTACACAGTGTCGGATCGTACGCGATGTAATTTGTACAGACAAATGACGCAGATTTCAGCCAGTTCTAGGGAGGCTGAAGTGCTCAAGCAAAAAGCTATTGCTTACGCACGTGCAATACGTCTACTTACCTGCCTAGAGCTGTTAATTTCAACAGTATGGTTGCGTTATAACCACCGTTATTCAGGCCTACGGCAAAGGTATTGGCTATTAAACTGCAATAAGCCCCCTTCATTTACAGCAAGATAACTAACAATGATCACCCTCAGGATGGATAATTTATAACCATTTGTAGTTTATTTTGCAAATCAGAAAGAATAGTTATTTATGATGCGGGTGGTAAAAGTGACGTTTTATTTTACAAGTAGAAAAGTCTGCGACTCGAGGCCGTTTGACTACGTAGTAGCACCATTAGTAGATGATGCATGATGCAGTCAAAGTAGTTTGTTTTCTATATATATATATATATATATATATATATATATATATATATATATATAGAAGTTCATGTATATATATATATATATATATATATATATATATATATATATATATATATACATGAACACTAGAATATTATCTCGCTTTTAGCACTAGCGCTAAAAATTGAACTTTTAGCACGCTATACATACTTCAAAAAGAACCGCTTTTACTAGTGTCAATCTAAAAAATAATATTGATGATAGTGATATTGGGAGAATAGGACGGGTGTAATATCCTAATACAAGGATATGCTGACGTAGACTTAATTGAAAAATATTAGTTTCACATACAAAGCATAGCTAGAGGTCATTATGCGAGTTCCATGTTTTCTATGCTAGACAACAACCGTGAAAAAGACGCACGTAAAAGCCATACATGCAACATTCTAGAAATGCAATTGAGTCGGGCTGAGAAGCCGAACATGTCATTTTTTGCAACTTTTTTAGGGGAATGAAACAATAAATAATGCTTACACGTTTCACTGTGATCAGAATTTGGTTTTAATTGTTCTTGACATGTTTCCTTCCACATCGGTGTCGAGTTTGAAGGAAACTGGGTACCGAAATCATAAATACAAGAATTTTACATAAGTAATATTTAATAATATAATTGTTTAGAACAATAATTTATTTAACGAAATAGACATTTGTGTAGTGACAATTGGCTAAATTTATTACAAATTACGTATTGTAAAGAGTTCGGAAAAAGGACAAGCATATGCCTCAATTATGATCAGCTTCTTGCATTGCTCTGTGTGTGCTGTGTGTGAAGTTGTACAAAGTTGGATCGTTACATTGCAAAATAATAATGTATGTTAAATAATATCACGCCAGTACTTAAAGAGGTAGGGCGTTAAACACCCACCAAACGTAAGAAGAAATAAAACTTAAAATCCTGGTATCATAATTGACTTTCCTTATCTGCTCCTGAATTCAATTTATATTATTATTATTATTATTATTATTATTATTATTATTATTTACCACAACGGAAAATACCTTTCGACTCCTTCACCAGAAAACGTCAAATTACCGTGGTTCTCCCTTTATGTCAAGGAAAAATCATTTAAATTGGACAACATAGCAAAATTTAAGGCTGAATAAACAAAGAAATATATACGATTAATTGTGAAACCTCCGATTTTCGGACTTTCGTAAAATATGTTTCACTGAGCGAGACACATTAAAATGCACACATACGAGTCATGTAGGTGGCATGTAATGAGTGCTTGTCACATGTTGCCACCCGTTTCCGTAATACTTTCACATCCGCAAGAGAATGCAGTCTTCCGAGGATTTTTTATTCAAGCTATTTTTCTCGTCAACAAGAAGAGCTCTTGTAAAAAAAACTGCGGTTAATTTCAAACATATCAGGAAAACATCTAGGTTCGCATCATCTGCCAACAGGTTCAGAATGATGGAGTAACATAACTACTGATATTAAAGGTTATTACATCCGAAGGATGTCCCGGTCTCATCTGGACCAGGTACGAGTAGTTACTGGTAGAACCTGTCCGAAGCGAGTAACCAGTTGCATGCTGTGAAAAACAAATCCGCTTCGTGAGTGCACCCCTTGTGAAGTCAAAGGGTGCAAATAACAGCATTTTCACGCGATAAAAACAGTGGTTTAGAACGCTTCGTCAATACAACGCATCAATCGACATTACAAACTCAAATACATTCATTAAAGAAACGTACTGGTACAAAACTTATTATTCCATTAGATACTGTAGCAAGTACAACGGCAACTGTAAACTATTATTTGTAAAAAAGTATTATATTTTACTTCCTACATAATGCAATTTATTTTATTACGTTGTTATCTGTAACTACTCCTTATCACCTTACTCACCTTTGACATTTTAACCAAATTAATTCACACTCTCACGCTCTTGTTTCCTCACCCTCTCCATTTATCGCTTGTTTTTCTCCTTTTATTATCTTGCTTTCAAATGAGAGTTTGATTAATTGTGATTAATTTGCTAACAAAAAACGCAACTGCTTTCATTTCAAAATAAGTACTCCAGTATATGAGTAAGACATGCTTCATTACTGAGCTACTGAACGCTAAGAACGTGTAGGAATTCAAACCGAAAGCACTTTTAATCGATTAATTTCTCAATATTTTAATAGTGTTTTTTTCTTTATAAGAAAGGTACAAGTGCACCCATCTGCAGCTCACTGACGATGTCCAACCACAGGCACATTGAACACGACTTAAATTCAATCTATGGCAGAAAAGTAAAAGAAGATACACGCAAATTTATTGTGATTTTTGCAAGAGTTCTTTTGCTTTGGAACAAAAAGTAATACAATTAATAGATATCGTTCATCAGTCCAATTACGCTATTATGTTCATTCAAAGACATTACGGAAGCTTCGCGGTAATGCTCGGAACTGGCAGAATCTTAGCTCGGCGGCGGAGACAGCGGAAGGCTGCGTTTTGCAAATCCAATGCGCGACCGGCACCGTCTTTCGTCACAATTATTAGTTCGATCGCATCAGAAGCAACAGAGAATCAGCTAAGGCTCAATGCACTTGCGTGACCTCACTGGAGCGGCAGTTATCTGCGAATTTCGGCTGGTGATCTGCTCTACGTATTCTGTTTAGATACTCGCGAGTACTGGTTCCTGTGCGGATGGCTAGAGTTGCCTTCCCACGCAATAATAATTGGGTGACAAAGTTTCATTCGTTTGTCCCAACTTCCATCAGAAGTCCGTACCACGCACGAGTGTAAATGCGGGAACGCTTCTAGCCACGAGAAGCTGAAGGCAGCCGTTCTCTCCAACACTTAGTTCTTTTTTGCTGCATTGCAAAGCTACGGCTCCCAATCGCCGTGAATGACCTTCCAAGCCATTCAACTGATTCACATGTTCGAGAGGTAGTAGGGTGGGAGATATAGTACCGAACAATATGCATATATTCCTGAATATTACATCTTTAAATCATTTTCTACATGCAGGTTATATACACACAGATAGTCCTACTTAAGCCTGCATAGTACATCTTTAAGATACTACAATTTTAAAAGATACTTTACTCTACTTGTATCACCTCAAAATTTTCGGAATATTGACTACAAATTTTTACTTTCCCTCCCGGGGTAGTAATTTTTACTCCTCCCTCTACGGTATAGGAAGGAAAAGAATCGGAATCACAACAATAAGAACTCAAATTTTCAGTCGTAAAATCAGTGTTTCAGATGCATTTGATATGTAACATTGCACAAACTTAAGGAAGTAAAGCTTTTCCGCCTTTCCGGAAGTAAAGCTATAAATGCTTTTCCGAAGATGGAATCGGTGAAGGTGACGAGGAAATACATGTCATTTTGCACCCGAAAATAGGGAAATATGGATTGATGAATGGACGAACAAATGAAAGAATGATTGAATGGGTTGGACGTTATGAGTATATGGATACATGAATCGATGGATCGATTTAGGATGGATGGTATAGACTGATGAAGTAGGTGGCTTAGATTGATTGTATGGGTGGTAAAGATGGATTGAATGAATGAATGGGACGGGTGAATGGATGGGACGCAGGTGAATGGAAGAAATGGATGAATTGATGGATGGAATGGAACGAAATGGACTAATGTATGGGATGAGAAGGGATGAAGTGGGTGGGATGGATGGATGCTTGATTGGGTTGGATGGTTGGTTGAATTGGATGTTTGGTTGGGTTGGATGGTTGAGATGGATGGATGGTATGGATAGATAAAATGAATGATGGATGGAATGGAACGAAATCGACTAATGGATGAGATGAGAAAGGATGGAGTGGGTGGGATGGATGGGTTGTTGGTTGGATGGCTGGACGGTTGGATGATTGGGATGAATGGATGGTATGGATTTCTGGTTGGGTTGGATGGATGGATGGTATGGATAGATAAAATTAATTGACGGATGGATTGAATGGAATGAAATGAATAATGGATGGGATGAGAAGGGATGGAATTGGTGAGATGTATTGAAGTATGGAACCTGTGTGAAGAATGTAAGAAGTGAACTGATGAATTATATATCATTGAACCAAATAACTTATAGTCCTATCAAAATTGTGAGATTTGGCTCATATATTTATTGAATATTTTTGTGCCTAAATTGGTCTTTATTATGTACTATTGCTTTATCAATATCATAGATTGTTTTCTTTAATTCGAATGCCAATATTTTTGTATACCAATTAATCTATATTTTTTCATCTAACCTAACTCGTGATAGCCAACCCCAATATCTGTGACAACCAAACCGAAGTCTGGGCAGGTTGTCTCAAAAAATTACTCTGATAGAACATTTTTGTTCTGACAAGCCAAATGCTATGACCAAAAATTTGTGGGAAAATATAGCCAAGGGTTCATACTATGGGATGCATTAATAATAGAAAAGGGAACTAAATATAGTCTCTTCAAAAATTAAAAATCTAAAATAGTGACTACCTTCCCTGGTCTCAACAGAAATATTATTTTATACTTTCGATATCATTGGCTGAGTATTTGGGCAAAATAATAGATTGTTTTCAAGAAATATAAACATGTTAAGATTAGCTGTTTGTTTGTTTTTCAATATGCACGTAATCGCGTAATAGCATGGATACGGGAATTCCTGATAAATCGGGTTCAACAAGTTCGAGTTGGACATGAACATTCAGAGGAAACCCTAATTACGTCCGGCGTCCCCCAGGGAAGTGTCTTAGGACCGCTGTTGTTTTTGGCATTCATCAACGATCTGCCATCTTGTATTAAGTCAGTAATGCGCTTATTTGCGGACGACTGCATAATTTATCGGCGAATAGATTCGGATGAAGATATTCTCACACTTCAAAACGATCTTAATAACATTCATTCCTGGGCTACCATTAATAAAATGAAGATAAATGCCGTAAAAAGTAAATCACTAAGCTTTTCGAAATCAGCAAAGAAGGTTTCTTTAGAATACCAAATGGGAGGCGTATTCATTCCACAAGTATCGTGTTGTAAGTATCTGGGTGTCATATTACGCCAAGACTTGGGATGGGGGGAACACGGTACTTCTATTGCCCGAAAAGCGTGGAAGTCACTACACTTTGTAATGAGAACACTTAAAAAGGGAAACATGGAGAGTCGAAAAATAGGATACACATCTTTAGTTAGGCCGATTCTTGAATACGCATCAGCTGGATGGGACCCATACGGATTAGGTCAGATTGAAGAGTTACAAAAAAATTCAACAGAAAGCAATCAAATTCATCAATAAGGGATCTTCGAGTAGTTCAAATCCACCAAAACCTATAGAGGCCCTCAGTGTGCGAAGAAAAAAGCCAGATTATGCTGCCTCTTCAAGGCGTACAGTAAGTCACCTGCATGGGCAGAAATAACGAAAAGACTAGACTCCCCTTCAAGAGTTGGGAGAAACGATCACAAATGCAAAATAAAAAGTAGATGTCAGAGATCCGACGTAGGGAAATATTCATTTGTAAATCGTACGGTTAAAAATTGGAATGAAATCCCTGCAGCGGTCGTAGAGCCTTTTCCTGGCTCTGTTGGTGTTTTTAGAAGACGACTTAATAAGTACTTGTAGAGGATGTATTTTACCACACAGCTCAGAATACACAATTTGTAGATTATTATAGATAAAGTGTAGTGTAGTGTAGTGCAGTGCAGTGCAGTGGAAAGCTACTTTAATTAGTTATATGGCATAACCAAAGAAAGATGTAGTGAAAGTGTAGTGTTGTGTAGTGTAGTGTAATGTAGTGAAGTGAAGTGAAGTGAAGTGTGACAGTAGGTGGGGAGCAAATCTAAATGCTTAAAGAGCTAACTTTAAAAATCCACATTGTGTTTATATTTAAAAAAACAAATTGTGTAACTGGTTAATTTTATGTATATGTATATATGTGCATGTTTACTAGGTGTAACTAAATATATGTTCTTCATTTAAATGTAGGCATGTATAATATGTAGGGCATGTGTGTGTGTGTGTGTGTTCGTGTTATGTGTGAACGTGAGAGTGAGCATTCATGTATAGGAATGTGTATGTATGTATATGTGCGTGTGTATGTATGTATGCATGTATATATATATATATATATATATATATATATATATATATATGTGTGTGTGTGTGTGTGTGTGTGTATGGGTGTATATATGTGCCATAGATGTATACAGGTCTGTGTATGTTTATATATTGAGTGTATATGCTCGAAAGGAGTGTATTGGAAATTGTTTTTATATGGTAAATTGTTTTTGAATTATAAATGTTCATATATTGTAAAACTGTAGGGTTATGGCTACCACCTGGCAATCAGCCAATTGTAGCCAAATAAATATTTATTATTATGCAAGATGAATTACTATTTAGTAAGGTACACGCCTGAAGATTCTCTGCATGAGGCCAGCATGCACCGCACCCCACAACTTGTTTGTGTTTTTTTTTTTTGTTGTGTTAGATCTCAATAATCATGCGACAGATCTGCTCCCAAAACAAAAAATGAAAACTTTCCGAATTGTCCAAGAACAGTAGAATTCATTAGAAAGTATCTCAGATGTATGCAATGATAAATTTATGTTTAAATGATCACACTTTTTTTGGTGTAAGATATTATTTCGGGCAATGGTTTTTCCAGACATACTTTTCGCATCACAAGATTGTCAATACTTCTTGGTCCATCTTCCACCGAAAAATACGTGAAACCATGCTCGAGATGGCTAACATTCACACAAATATTTCCAAATATTGAAATAAGGAGTGGGAAAATAAATATTTAAATAATAAAGAAAATTGTGTTTTATTTACAATCAATTCAATAAACGTCACTTTCGGACTGGTTCCAATGGAATATTTCCTTCTATGCGATACAATATGCTTCTTATCGTTAGCATTATCCGCTTCCAAAAGTATACCTTGACTTAAATAAATCTTGTTTAAAATCGTATTATTCCGCAAGGTCATTGAATTTTCAACTTATCTACTGCGAGTACCTAGTCCAGACCAGGGAACATGACCCTGTAAGGTACACGCCTGAAGATTCTCTGCATGAGGCCAGCATGCACCGCACCCCACACCTCGTTTAAGACATCGCTGGCTTCGTCTAGGACAGCTCGGTTATTTTCGTTCAGGAGCTTGTTAGTAGCTTCAGCTGAAAGATAGAGAAAACAATTTTTTTAAGTTCATTTTTTAGTAATTTTTTAAAAAAGGAAACTACTTCTTAAATATTTTTCAAGCACGGGGCGGGACGGGGCGGGGCGGGGCGGGGCGGGACGGGGCAGGACGGGGCGGGACGGGACGCGGCGGGACGGGGCGGGACGGGGCGGGGCGGGACGGGGCGGGAGGGGACGGGACGGGACGGGACGGGATGGAGCGAGACATGTCGGGGCAGAGCGCTACGGGACGGGCAGAACTGGGCGGTAAGGGGACGGAGCTAGCCCGAAGGGGCGGGTCGGGCGGGGCGGGGAGCGGCGGGGATGCGCGGGTCGGGACGGGGTGGGGCGGGGACAAGAACAGATTCTTATCAATTGCAAAACAAAAATATTGCCATAATTTCCAAGATAAAGGCGAAACTAATTTTTAATTTGATGAAGAATAATGTATAGTTCATAAACTGTAACTATACATTTTTTTTATAATTTCCCTGAGATTTTTCTTACATATTTCCTTGTATGTCAATCAATAAACAAAAAAATAGAATTTGCTTATACTTACTTAGCTTGGGATCATTGAAGAGATTACCCAAATATACTGTCATCTTGTCGACGTGCGTTTTCTGATGGAAATCATCGATTACGAAGTACTCTTGTGCAAAACGTTCTTCCAGATGGCCTCGCATCAAAATATCATTTGTCATATTATCTGTGAACACACATTTCCTGGATTAAAAATTTATTTCCTCAAAAATGCACTCAATTTAAATTCACTTAAGTGGTAAATTGGTAGTTGGTAAATAATTCAGTTAATATTTACATATGTCTACACACTGCTGGCTGAAAATACTATAATGAACGAGGGAGACACATGAAGTCTCCAGCCCTTCACGTTCTTCGTGAATAAAATTTAACTGCTGTGTGTATATTATTTTTTCCGTTGTTTTCCCTATTGTCAGAAATAAAATTATATTCCGATTAGGCATTAGGGACTCCAGTTACTAAAAGATATAGATCTGTTAAGTGTGCATTGCTTAAGCGAAAACGTTAACATTTCAAAAGTGCAAATTTAAGGATAGATATTTTTGTTTTAACCAAAATCTGTTCTAAAAATTCATGTCTTTGAGAAGGGTAATGTACAACTTTTTGGAAAATAATCAAGCAGTTTTTATTTAATTTTTGCTTGAAATTAATGCAATTTATGAAAATATATTTTCTCAAAAATCGATCCATTTTTTCTTCAATTTTGTTTTTCAAACAAACAAAAACAAGAGACGTTTAAAAGAATAACACAGGTCTCATGTTCGTTGAACTATCTCAATTTTTGAAAATTGCAAATTTAGAAATAATGCGACAAAGTATGTGCTGTTCTAGCACTACTAGTTCAAGTTTTTTCTCATATGGAGCAAATAACGGTTAAAAAAGTGGTGTTGTGCCTATTTTCGGCGAATTCTCTGCATTTTCGAAAAATGTGAATAAAAAATTAACATCGCAAACGTACAATATTGATGATGTAGAGGAGGAAGTTAAAGGAAATCTGTTCTAAAAAATCAGTTCTCTAAAAAGACCATGTAATATTTAAAAAATATGAGTATAGTATTATTTTGCAAATTTTCGAACTTTTCTGTTTCGAACTTCCTTCACTACTCTTGCTACAAACTTTCGGGTCTTATCTCATGGGAACGCCGCGTCACGGCAGTTGGAAGTTATCAGAATAACGTCTTATTGTTAGTGTAAGAGGTGAGAATAGAACAAGGAAGAGAAAGAAAAAATCGCGCGCGGTCCGTGGCCCGTTTGTTTGGGTACTGCTCCAGCATTCGCCTGGTATTGATCGGAGAAACTTCGCGAAAGTACCGATCAGAGCAGCGAGCCATTATAATTCTCCTCCAGACAGCGGCTGAATTCGACTTGGCTACGTAGCTAGTGTCCAAAACCCTGCCACCGCCGGGACTCGAATCCTAGAACCTCCCGGCATAGGCATCAATTGATGCCCTGAGCCACCTAAGTCAGTAGACTGCGTCCGAAAACCGCCAAACCCCATCGCATGAATGGTTGCTATCCAATCAAATAACCTTCGAAATGTGTAACTTCGTTATATGAAATGTTCCAGCACACGTTCTTTGGGAAAAAGCTATTACACTGGACACTTCCCTACAACCCTTGAAGTTTGAATCATCGATTCCGAGTAACCTCTACACCAAAGAATATTCCTCGCCCCTCTCACAGATGTATTTACTCACAGAAAGTGCAGTTCATGTCTCCAGAGCCTTCTAATGGAATTCCAATGATACTCCCTGTTACGTCGTATGGGCCACTGAAGCGATAACGAGGAATGTTGATGACCAGCTTGAATTTTCTTTCCTTGGGATTGGCCCTGCAACAATGTACTTAATGAAATGACTCTATTCTGTCTCATGGATATGTAATTTTATATTTGAGGAAACTCTGCGTTTATGTTATTTTACAACTATTTTTTTCACAGACCTGATTATATGTCGTTGATGATAGACAACCTCATGTGAAAAAAAGTTTTCAGTTTACTTCGCCCACCGATCTCGCATTTTATTAAATAATAATAATAATAATAATAATAATAATAATAATAATAAAAATAAAATAATAATAATAATAATAATAATAATAATAATAATAATAATAATAATAATAAAAATAAAATAATAATAATAATAATAACAAATAATAATAATAATAATAATAATAATGGATGCCAGGAATGTATATAATATGCAAAAGTGTGTTATTTTGAATACACGCCGTATTGTCAGAAGCCATCTGAACCTTCAGTAAAGCAACCACACACCTGGTCATCATTCCTGTGTGTGGTTGACATACCGACCAGTAGATACTGTGAATAATGTATAATAATAATAACAATAACAATAATAATAATAACAATAACAATAATAATAATGATAATAATAATTTATAGTCTTACAGGAGGAAGTAAAAACGTATTTTGATATTATTAATATACACTAAGCCACGTTTAGGCATTCTACACTTTCTATATAATAGTACTAAATATTTATAGTATTTCTTTCTGAAAGCATCATAAGAAAACCTCTTACCACAGACGATACATTACCTCATTAATAAATTGTAAATGTCACTTGGGATGTTTTTTATTTTCTGTTTTATGAGCACAATTTCTAGTTTTCTTTGGAAATTTTCTCGTCAAACTAAAGACGTAAATTCTGAATTATTGACATAAAAATGTACAAATCGCCAATTTCGTCACATAAGAGTTTGCCGATCATCAACGACGATGTGTTCTTCGGCAACAGAAAGAACACTAACTTGGGATTGTCAGTGCTTATTAAGATTTACTTCACTATCCAGCTGTTGAATTATCAATCTTTACAGTCATATTTTGTTCGTTTAGACAGATTTCTCTTCTTTTTTACGGTAAACTAGCAGCAGTAACCCATTTTCGAGTATTTATTAATCACAAACTTCCATTAAAATCCCTTCACACCGTAACTTTCGTCAAACCTTCTTAAGGTTACACTGTGGCCCTTTCAGTTTACTTCGCCCACCGATCTCGCATTTTATAAAAAATAATAATATCAATAACAATAATAAAATAATAATAATATAATAATAATAATAATAATAATAATAATAATAATAATAATAATAATAATAATAATAATAATAATAATAATAATAATAATAATAATAATAATAATAATAATAATAATAATAATACCCCGTGTGGTGTCGGGGATTTTAGTAGAATAGCACCACGGGACCTCCCCCTGTCGTAGAAGGCGACTAATCAGAGCAGCTGTCCGCTGTCACTCCCCTAAACATCCCGTCATTCCCACTAACTCTGTGTGTCATTGCTTCCACTTACTTGTGGCACACATCTGTTTTCTGTCCTGTAGGCCAATCTTGTATCGGCCAACTCTTGTGTTTCCGCCCCGACGCTATTAGGTTGCGAGGGCTAGGGAGTCGTTTCCATTCTACCCTTCTATTCTAACTCTGTCTTCTCTGTCCCCCCTTGTTCCTTCCGTTTCCTTAAGCTGGCGGTAGCTCAAAAACGCTAGGGGAAGGCGACCCTGAAGAAAAAACCCAAGATGGAAGATCTGTCAGGATCAACAGTTACGGTGCAGGGGATCGGAGCCCCAGTACCGGCGGTCGGTGGTGCGCAAGCAGGCCACCGGGCGTCGTCACCCAGCGACTGCAATGCCAGGGGTGCGGATCACTCGGCACCGCTGGCAGATAGTGCTACGAGTGATAGCAAGCTTCGCGGGACTCGTATGGAAGTCTGCGAACCTAGGGTTGAGGGAACCCTTAAAAACCCTCGTCCAGAAAAAAGTCCGGAGTTTAATGCTAAAAGAATGAAAGTTGGAAAATCAACAAACTATGATGACCTGTTCAAGAACACCGCAGCGGTACTAAAGTACCTTACAGTAAAAAGAACTGAAGGAAATTTTGATAAAGTGAGCCCGTTTATAATAGAGAGGAGTATTAGCACCTGCGCTGGATCTGCCGTAAAAGATATACAGAAAACTTCATCTGGACTCTTGGTAGAAACAGTTAATGACAATCAAGGTAAAAAGTTACTAGAATTGAAGAAAATAGGCACTATAGATGTTGAAGTAAGTGCTCACGGCACACTGAATACCTGCAAAGGTGTTGTAGTTTGTAGTGACTTACTAAACTGCAGTGAAGAGGAAATAGTTCAAGAACTAGCTTCTCAAGGAGTCATTGCCTGTCGTAGGCTAACAATGAGGCGGGATGGGCAGATAATTCCTTCTGCGTCCCATGTCCTGACGTTCAAGCGTTGTACGTTACCAGAGAAGATTAAAGCAGGCATTCATCGTCTAACCGTACGAATGTTCATTCCTCAACCAATGCAGTGTTTCCAATGTTTACGATTTGGACACCCAGCATCTAGATGTGCGAGAATCAAAGTATGCCATTGTGGTAAGCCATTTCATAGTGATGATCCATGCCTAGATCCTATCAAATGCATTAATTGCAGTGGACAACATTCATCGAGGTCGAGAGACTGCCCTGTATATAAGCAGGAGGCAGCAATACAACAAGTTAAAGCCAGACAGAAGATCAGTTATCCTGAAGCAAAAAAACTTGTGTGTCCCGAAAATAAAGGAAATATTACATACGTGGAAGCAGTTACTAAAAACACAAATTTACCTTCTTTAGTAGTGAAAGAACTAATGCCTGCAATAACCCGATGCATAGAAAAGTACTTCAACGAAATTCACAATAACAAAATCAACACAGAAGACTTAACCACAAACACTCAAAGTGAAAAGGTAAATGAAAAAGAATCTTCAAGACCCCCACCAAATGAGGCAGACAGAAATCCAGTAGCTGCGCCTGCAGACATACCCAGCAAAGAAGTGTTGACAACAGGCTATCGAAGTCGATCGCCTCGTTCTCCTAAGCACACCGAGGACAACTTCCTCAAACAAAAAATCAAATCAATGACCAATGATCAAGACACGACCACTGGCTCTGAGACAAGTTCGATGGTAAGTGCTGAACATAACGATCACCAATCCATCGATCTATACAAAACCCCGCGTAAGAAGAGAAAGAAGAAAGGATGGCCAAAAGGAAAACCAAGGAAATAAGCAAGATCTACGCATCCTACAGCAGAAAAACCCCATTCCAACCATGGAAAATATAATTCAATGGAATATCAACGGCTGTATCTCGCATTACTGTGAGCTGAAATTGCTACTGGCCAATCACACACCAATGTGTGTGTGCTTGCAAGAAACTCATTTTAAACCAGAAGACCGTTTCAATTTTAGAGGCTATAAAACCTTTCGCAGTGACGTAGAACCTGATAGACGAGCTAGAGGTGGTGTTGCCATATTGATCAGCAATACTCATCCTGCTAGTCGTCTTGATCTCAACACACCTCTACAAGCAGTAGCTGTAACCCTGTACAAGCCATTGAAGATGACGGTATGTTGCATATACTTACCCGATGCCTCATGGAGAAATGAAGATCTACAAGACCTGATCGATCAACTACAGACTCCATTTCTAATTCTAGGCGACTTCAATGCTCACAGTACCACATGGGGCTGTTCTAGGACAAATGACTCCGGTCGCAGAATCGATGACCTGCTACTTAACAACGAATACGTACTTTTAAACACAGGAGCAAGCACTCATTTTAATGCTAGAAATGGATCATTCTCAGCCATAGATCTCTCAATATGTAGTCCAAATCTTGCAACTCGGCTGACGTGGAAACCACTGCCAGATCTTCATCAGAGCGATCACTTTCCTCTGTTGATATCATCAAACATGCCAAAGATCACAGTTCACATACCAAAACGTTGGTGTACCAACCGCGCAGACTGGTCCAGCTTCACCAGACATATACCACCAATAAGTGTCAGTGGAAACTCCGAGGAAGACGTTACCGACTTTACCAACACTGTCATATCTTCCGCTGTACAATACATTCCACAGACCAGTGGCCGCTCATCTAGGATTCCAGTACCATGGTGGAATACGGAGACCAAAGAAGCAATAAGGGAGAAAAGAAAAGCCCTCAATAGATATAGACGTGCACCAACCCAAGACAATCTTATTGCTTTCAAGCGTCTGCGTGCGCTCGCTCGCAGAAAAATACTAACAGCAAAACGATCAAGCTGGGAAAAGTACGTAACCACCATAACTCGGACGACCAAAGTCACGGAAATATGGCAGAAAATCAGGTCAATAGCTGGGAAAAATGTTTTCAGTCCAATAACGTGCATTGAACACGAAGGACAACTAATATGCAACCCTGACGAAATAGCCAATGCATTAGCGACCCAATACTCCAAAGCCAGTGGCACAAATAGCTATCCTAAAGACTTTCTCGACAAAAAGAAAGAAGAAGAAGAACAAGTACTTGACTTTACAACCAATATAGATAAGCCATATAACGCTCTTTTCACATGGAGAGAATTGCAAGACGCCATAAATGCAGCTGGAGACACCGCAGCAGGATCAGACAATATCCCTTACAGCATACTACGTCGATTACCGAAGAAAATACTGTCCACTCTGCTAAATATATACAATAATATTTGGACACAAAGCAATTACCCCAAAGTCTGGAAAGAAGCGATAGTAATCCCGATTTTAAAGGCAGGCAAGGATCCATTAAATCCTGAAAACTATCGCCCGGTATCGCTGACATGCTGTCTAGGAAAAATATTGGAAAAAATGGTCAACACCCGGCTAACATGGTGTCTCGAAAGAAACAACCTCCTAAACATACACCAGTGCGGATACAGACAACATCACTCTACAATCGATCAGCTAATACATCTAGAAAATGCAATTCAGAATACCTTCATCAAAAGAAAACATATGGTTACCGTATTCTTTGACCTGGAAAAAGCTTTCGATAAGACCTGGCGACATAACATTCTGAGACAACTATATAACTGGCAAATAAGAGGATATCTACCAAAATTTATATCCAGCTTCCTTAGTACCAGATCTTTCAGAGTTCGCGTTGGGCAGTCTATCTCAGAAAGCTGCGTACTAGAGAACGGTGTACCGCAAGGCTCTCCATTGAGTGGCACGCTCTTTATCATAGCGATTAACAGGATGTTTGACGGCATAGAAGCGTCAATAGGAAAATGCATGTATGTAGATGACATTGCTGTATTTTACTCAGCCAAATCACTGGGAATGGTCAAATTCAAAATGCAAAATGCCATCAATAAATTAGTACAGAACGCAAAAAACATTGGTTTCTCATTTACAGCAGCCAAAACGAAATGCGTTCACTTCAGTAGGAAGAGAAAAAGTTACAGAGATCCAGAGCTGACGCTGAATGGGGTTCAACTGACATACAATGAAACGGCAAAATTCCTTGGTTTGATTTTTGATAGGCATTTAACATGGAAACAGCATATAGAATACACCTTGCGTAGATGCAAAACAGCTCTGAATGTAATAAGATGCATTTCCCATATAAATTGGGGAGCAGATAGAGACATTTTACTCCGCCTGTACAAATCCATGGTGATGTCCAAAATAGATTATGGATGTGCAGTGTACTCCTCAGCCAGAAAATCAAGTTTAAGAAAACTAGACCCCGTTCACAATGCAGGCCTCAGATATGCATCTGGCGCGTTCCGCACTAGTCCTTCCTCAAGCCTCTACTGTGAAACCAGCACCATGTCGCTACATCACAGACGACAAACAATGCTACTCAACTATAGATCAAAATTGCTATCTCTACCGAAACATTTAAACCACTCATTGATGACTCGACCTAAGCTAGTAAATATTTACGATCGAAGACCTTCAGCTACTCGTCCAGCCAACATCCGCGCAATCGAGATAGAAAAATGCTACAACATCGTCCTACCACCAGTCTTGAAATACGAACCATATGAAATTCCAGTTTGGATGTTGAAAATGCCAGAAGTAAGACTCGATACTACCAGTGTAAAGAAAACAGAATGCCTTCCCATAGATTTAAAAGTTAGATTTCAATCAGTTCTCGAAGAATACATGGCAAATCACATCATAATCTACACAGATGGTTCAAAAACAAGACATCAGGTTGGAAGCGCATTTGTAACAGAGAACTTGTCGAGGGCTTGGGCGCTTCCACCTGAAGCAAGTGTGTACACTGCCGAATTATATGCAGTATTGCAGTCTTTGCGACACTGTGAAACTCTCGATTCAGGAAGGTTCGTCATCTGCACAGACTCTCTAAGTCTTCTCACTGCAATAGACAGGCGCCAAACTGTAGATCCACTGCTACAAATGATCCTCATAGCATGCCATAAATTAGAACAGCGAGGAGCATCAGTTACGTTTATCTGGTGCCCTGGACACGTGGGTATCCTAGGCAATGAAGAAGCCGATTCTGCAGCACGAAATGCCGGGAACATTCAATCAGAAATGGATATTGAAATACGACCTCAGGATGCAAGAAATGCTGTCTCGAAGTACATCCTCACAGAATGGCAGACCACGTGGAACAGTCTTCACACGAAACTACACCCCATTAAACAAAATATCAGTAAATGGTCACCAAATGTCAGCTACCCTCGACGAGAACAAGTGTGCATAACCCGACTAAGAATAGGCCATGCAAGAATGACTTCTTCATACATGTTAAGAAATGAAGAACAACCCATCTGCAGCTGCGGAAGACTACTGACAGTGAAACATATTCTGACAGACTGCGTAGATCTCTCAAGACTTAGACACAGATGCGGCATGAGAGGCAACATGAAGATAGATCTCGGCACCGACAAGACAGCAACTGACAAAACAATACAGTTCTTGAAAGAAGCCAATCTATTCTTCAAAATTTAGACTTAATATATGATTAATCATAACATCAATCAGTAAAAAGGCTAAAGGCCTTAGATGCCAAGCCTTCAAACTAACAAAAATAATAATAATAATAATAATAATAATAATAATAATAATAATAATAATAATAATAATAATAATGTCTATATCAGTGGCGATCCTCAGGCTACAGAGCCTGCTCTTCCATCTTACCAACTGTTGTACATTTAATTTACCTTAATTTTAATCATTCTTAGATTCTTTTCCTGTTGAAATATCTAATACATAAGTACAGAGTTATACTTTGGTTTATTTTGCACAGACCTTGTACAAGTTTGAAAATTAAAAATTGACTTCAACTCAACTCTAGACAACATGGTTGAGAATCCACTTGTAGTAGTAGAAAATCTTTGCTTACTTGGACTGTAACACAATAGCGTCCTTCCAGCCTTCATGAACTGAGTCGGTTAAATTGAAAGCCAATGTTGGTAGAAGGTTGTTATTCCTTTGGAGAGACATGAATGGAATGTAAAGGGGATCCAAAGGAACAACGTTCAGTTTGCGGGAGCCTGAAATTTAACAAAATGACAAGTTAAAAAAATGGCTTGTGGCCGTAAATCTACAGAGTATTCCTGTTGCGCTATGAAGAGACCACAATCCGCAAAAAAATACAAAAAAGAAAAACAATAAACAAACAAAACAAAACAGGATGGCTTAAAATATTTCGTGAGCTAATTCTGCTTAAATAAAAAGTATACACATTGTAACTAGGACAAGCATTTGACTCCGTACTAATGTAAGTTTTACATAATAATTTGAATTTCACAGAAATACTTGATTCCATTAATTTTCACGTTTCGAATATAAGAACACGACATTTCGAATTATTTGTTGTGCATTATATTATTCATGCATCAATTTAATTTAAAGCTCTGCTCTCAGTAGTTTTCATACATTGAGTTGCATTTCATATATCTAAATTAAGACATTTTAATGACTCAAAGAATCCTTTTCGCAACACATTTACATATTAATTACCATACGATACCTAAACCACTGCTTCAAATAATATGTATTAATATTTTTATTTGATGAATGCTAGGCCATGAAGATTATTTAAAAAGTTCTTTTTTTGATATTGGTGCAGTTCTAGTTGTTGTTGATACTGCCATTGATGCTGTTGCTATTGATATTGCTATTGTACTTGCGCTTTCTGTTGTTGCATAGCTGTCATTGCTTTTGTTTCTGCTGTTGCTGTTGTTGACATTGTCGTCTAACGCTTGAGATCTGGAAACTTATCCATCAGCTCGTCCCCGACAAACATATGTTTGGCCACTTTCAAATCGGGCAACACACCAAAATTTCTGTCGAATAGGGCGATCTCCATACCTGTTTCATTGACTACAAGAAGGAATTCGACATGTGCACTATGCAAAGGCTGTTGTATATTTTCAAAATACATTATGATGATTGTAATGAATAACAGACAGACAACAATACATGTCATCAAATAATGGAAGTATCGTCCCCAAAGACATTAAAAATTCACGGAGGTATCTTTAGGGTGAAGAGAAGAGATTTTGAAATTAGAAAATTGAATGTTTTTAAATGGAAAAATTGTGAGTGTGTAGAACCGCATTGTCCAGCAAACGTTTGAATCATGTCCCTTTACGAATAAAAATCATTAATAATTTTATGTGATGCATTAGGTTTTCAACTAAGGTGGATAACAGGATCGCATTTCCAGAAGCATGTATAACTCTACAACTTTAACTATTATCTTGCCGGAATGCCATGGTTAATTGAAACTATGTTGACATTTAATAGTGATTGTATTGTTTCAGATTTTGAAAACTTCCCTTATTTCAAGAGTCTTGGAGGGTAAATACTAAAAGACGTGAAACAATACTTTGGGGGAGTTCCTATTTTTCGTGTAATGAGTATGATGTTCTTTTCTGATGTAACGTTTCTACAGTTGTTCCATTTGTCTTTTGCAAACGCGAGGGTTAAGCTGGTACTTACTTGTCTTATTTTTTAACTAACTAACTAACTACTTTTTAACTAACTACTAGGTCATTACCGCATTAACTACCTTTGGGAGCAACGGTAAGGGTAGCGGAATTTGCATTCTTGTATACGGATACAAGTCAAGACAGTTGACGAGAGGACCGCCAGATAGCATCTCCGCGTACACGCATCTCACACCCGCTCCTGAGTCACTACTCAGCAGCCAGAAGGGAAATAAATTAGGACAGAGTTTCGGACGCTTTGCAGGGGCTGAACTGGCACCTGTGGACAAACTTGTTATGTCGGAGCAAATTTCACATGCGATTGTCCGTGGATCGAACCCAGACCTCTTCGGTGAAAGGCAAGTGACTTGCTCTGAGCCCCAAAAGGCATTTTTATATATTTTGCCCATTTACGTTTACACTGTTTCTGAAGTTTCCCCATTATTGTCTGATTAGATGATTAGACTGGTCGATGATATTCATTGCGTTTACACCCAATATTTATTTTATACGATATCCCTAAACACTGTTGTAATACTAAGTAAAAATGTCAATAACTGTAAATACTTATTTATGGAAACCAAACTCACCTTTAACGAGATGTTTTAGCATGAGATTTGCCGAGTTGGTGAAGCACGTGTCCAAATTTGGGTCTTTTGCACTGCATATTTTGACGTCCTTAGCTGCAAGAAATTATACAATTGCAATATTGTAACATTTGAACAGAAAGTAAGCACAATGCATCAAAATACTTCATAAGAAACCTGTATTGCAACGTCATGTCATGTCATCAAAGAGATTAAAAATATTTCAGCACAGCTTTCAATTTTAGTTTGACTAAAAATGCGGAATATTGATTAAAAATAGAGACAATATAAAGTATGTAATGTTTTTAAAATCTTTCCAAACAGAGAGAATAAGAAGAGCCCCTAAACCGCAAATAATTGGTTTTATTTATTTGTAGTCGCATCAACTGACATTGATGAGTGACTACTTAGCATCATTTACATGTTTAAACAGTTATATACATTAACAGTTAGATGCAATAGAATTAATATTGACAAACAGGAAATTTTGTCTTGAAATAAGTTACATTGCTAAGGAATTTTGCTTTATTGAACTACAATTCCAATAACAAGAGTTAATGAAATATCTTTGTGTATTTTGTCAGAAGTTTGAATTATTATTATTATTATTATTATTATTATTATTATTATTATTATTATTATTATTATTATTATTTTATGCCATTAAGAATATTACAATTTTCACAAAATTTGATGAATTTGTTTTGTCAAAAGGTATGGGAACTAGTCTCTAACCCCACTATCTATACCATCTACAAGTACATGTATTTTTAGTGCGAGGAGTGCGATAGCTATATTGAAGTGGCGAGAAGCGAGGGAGGAGGCCATCTCAGCACTTGCTCTTTAGATTGATGGGCAAACGCACAAAAACCAAATCGAGATGGGGATCATTGACCCGGAATTTTTTTTACAACAAACGGTACATATTCAAACTCAGTAAAAATAATTATTTCCAGAGGAATACTATTTTAGAATGCTTTCTAGTAGTGCTTTATTTTAAAAGTGATTCTTATTAACTGTTTCCTGCTATAGTGAAGTCTCTATTGGTATAAAAAGAAACTTGCAGCATAAAAACTATTTCTACCTACTATGCTACCGTGATTGTGTCGGTAGAGTTCCTGGGTTTCTACGAAGGCCATCATTGCTCTCAAAGATTAAAATGTACTCTTAAACATTTAATTCACTAGCAATATTTATTTTTAAAATGCATTTAATACATTATGAAATAATGTACTTTTGAAATTGCGTAAAGTAATTTTCTTTGTAAATGCTCTGTAAACTAGAGGGAATTTTGATTTTGCATATTATATAGCTTTTTATACATTTGTTTCATTTTCTTATTTTCATTAAACATTTATGTAAATACTTTGCCATTAAATACTAAATATTTTCCCTATTCTATTTATAACTGCAATTTTGAAAAACTCAGAGACAAATTTTTGGCTCTACCGTTAGGTTCATTGTGGCTAAAATATTTTAAAAATTAGAATACAAATTTCCAGATCACATGCTTTCACGCATATCAGAATTAGCGCCGGACAAGCCCTCTCTATTATATCGTGCTCTCTGGCTTTCGCAGTTCGGGGGCAGAACACGCACACTATCTGCCCGTGAAATCTATACGCATGTCTCTGTCAAGGCCTGGCGACGCGATTCATTCGCGGGTGTGTGCTCTGTCGCATTGAGCTCAGGGTTGCCAGATCCGAATTTTGGTAAAATCCACAATCGGAGGAATAAAATCCGCCCAATTCCGTCAAATAACAAAGTGATGAAAAAAGGTGAGCGGTAAAGACCTGTTAGCTCTGATAATTTCAAAGTAGCTGCGCGTTCACAAGTTGTATGAAACTAAATCTCTTGTGCACAAGTCTGCCTAGTACAAGATTTAAATACTAGTACATTTTCAAGAAAAAAGAGCAAAATCCATGCCTAAAAATAAAAAATACTGGCTCTGAAATATTTTCATAATAGCTATATATTTACTAGCTGTTCAAAACTAAAACACTTGGGCATAGGCCATTTATTTGAGAAGTGATCAATATCTGTACAATTACTTGAAAACGTTAAGTATAATTGACGATTTAAGTAAGCAAAAATAGGATAGCGCTCAAAATCCTCCCAGGAAATGAATTCCCCCAATGGGCGAAATCTTGTAAAATGCATTTTCTTCCTACACGTCGATGCTTTGTCGCTGAATTGGCGGTATTCCTCCCAATATGGCATCCCTGCTTAACTAGTTTTTTCGATATGGTTTCGCCTGTGAGAAGCAACATGGCTCTTTATAAAGGAGACCGTAAAATAATTACTCAGCAAACAGGAAGATACATATTAGTAGTTCCAAATCGTTTTGTTTTCGAAAACATTGAACCGTAAAAAAATGCCATCATTTCAATCTGCTCTCTCAGCTTCAATTTCATAACCATGCAGATGTTCGGACAGTGATAGTATTTTAATTCAGTATACGTCGTAGAACATGCCTTACACATAGTTGTTACTCTCCTTCATTCAAAACTGAAAAAATAAAGCGTTTAAGGTGCTGAATAAAATCGTTGCTTATGGCACAGATTCATGCTTGAAAAGCACAAGAATTAACTTGATAACCGAAGGATAAATGTATTTATTTACTGAGAACAAATTTCTTAGTGTATTATTCGTGTAGTGGGCTACTACTAGAGGTAACTGGGCTCGAGAAATCTGGCCGATGACAGGTCTAGTAACGGTATAGTTGGTTCTCCATAATGGCAGTGCCGAAACTGGCGTTCGGAAAATCTGAAAAATCGGAAAATCTGAGTGTCTTCGTGACTGACTCTAATCACGACTAAAGACAATATGTCCGACATTCAGTGTGGCTTTCCAGCAAACCTTTCTGCAAATAACATGGTGTGAAAGCTACTGCTGTTTTAGTTACGTGCGTATACTATGCATAACTTGAAATCAGGGATTAAGAAATGTTTTGTTATGAATAAGGGCTACAAATTCAATGCAGCAGTTACTTTTATGAAAGCATCGATGTTCCAATAGATCCACAAAATACAAAATAATCACCATTTTAATATTCAGCAACCCGCTAACACCCAATATACCAAAAACAGAGAGACCATTATTGCCTAAAAAATTAAGGCAGAGTGTCTGACTGTAGAGCGTCGCCAACTTTCAACAAATTATTTAAATCTCCGAGATTAGGGTAGCAAGGGATGTTTTGTAAACACTAATATTTTCATACCACACTTACCACTCAACGCGGAGAGCAATTTTGAAGGAACACTTCAATTTCTGTACTCACGAAAATATCCGGACGTCGTCTGCGAACCAACAGCACTTATCGCACACAGGATGGCCAAGAGTGGTCCCAACCGTTGGCACACGATTCTCCCGTGCGTTGAATGCATATTGACTATGCGGTCGGATACGCCAACGATTCTGAACCGCGATTTTGAGGTCTCCTTATATACTTTTCGTGTTGGCTCGTCAGAACAGGTTTTATTTATACGCAAAGCAAGAGAACCAGTTGCACAGCAACACGGAAAAGACGACGGCGGCTTGGCTGAGAGGAAGGTGGAGGGTGGGAGAGCCGACCTTCCCCCACGTGGCACACGAAATTAGAGTTCAGCGCCCCAATAAACTTAGTGAACAGGTCAGAAACAATATTTCATTTTTCCCTGGATCGGGATATTTTGAGCACTACTTGACCGAAATAACAAGTACAATAAACCTAATTGATACGTTCCAGACGCCCCAAATACAATTTTATATGCTTCTGTAGTAATGTTGTATGCGTTTTTTTTATTTTCTACCTTGATTTTCGTTTTTCTTTATCTCAAGGCTTGTTTAATTTATCCTTCTAGTTTAGCATTAATTTTTTCAGGTCTTTTACACGGCTTCTGTAATATTTAGATTGAATAACTGATTTTTCCAGGCCTGTTAACTGCTAGTATCGTTATTGTCGTAAGTGTAGAGCACGTTTTCTAAGGCGGGTGGCGGTGGGAGTAGTGGTGGTAGTGAATGGCGAGATCCAGCGCCGACCTACACGTAGGCTTGCGGGATTTTCCCCAACCAGGTCACCGTCGCAGTCGGGGCAAGCTCAAAGCTCCCGACATGTATGGTAATATCGTATGAAAGAGAACGTCTGTGAAAGAAAAGAGTGATGATAGGACAAGGAAGAGGAAAGAAATATCGCGCTCTGTTCGTGGCCCGAACTGCTCCGGGATTCACCGGCTATGATCGGAGAAACCACGAAAATCTACCGACCAGAACAGCCGGCCGCTAGAATTCTCCCCCAGACAGAGGTTGAAATCGATCTAGCTAATGCAGAAAATCGCACCATCGAGACGTGAATCCTAGGACGTCCCGAGCAATGGGAATCCTTACAATGCAACGTACTGTACAAAAATCCCCGCTAAATATATGATTAATCAAAAAGGATGAATCGATTTCCAAACCCTAATTTTCAGTGATCAAGCAAACTCTTGTAAGGAGTCAAATTTTATTCAGAAGAGCGAGTTTCTAAGGTTTGGGTGGTCGGTGGCAGGGCGCCCTGGATGTCGTGCCCCAAAAAGGGCCCCCTTCTTCCTTGCTTCAGATCAGAATGGCCCACAGTGGTTGATTACCAGAATACAGCGGTATTTAAATCAAAAATACATATGCTCGAAACGAATGAAAACCTACGTGGGCGGGTTCCTAATAGTCCTGCCAGGACTGTACCAGTCCCCATAAGTGCAACATTCATTTCTCAGAAGAATGGGGGGTATGTTCAGCGAGCGCTTCCGAGCCGCACGCGCAGCCGTGCCTTAAGTCCTGCTTTGACGCGCTTGGTGTTATTGCCCACTGCCACTGAATTGTTAAGGATAACTTCATTGTTCGATATGGACGAGAATCTTGAAGGCATGTTCTTTAAAATGCACTAACGTTTAATTGAAAATTTAAAATTTTTGGTTGTATTTTATATGAGAAACTATCACCATATATTTGATACAGATTTCTTAGTGATCGGAAATTTAAACTGAGTTATCTTGAGTTGCCAGCAATTGCCAAGAATGGTCTTTGCACGATTGTATTACCTAAACCTTCTGAAACAAAATGGTGAAAACCATTTTTGACCGAATTTGCCCCTTTCCGAAAAAATCGATTTTTTTTCAGATGCTTGTACAGTCACTCGACGGGAGCTATTCGAGCTCTTGCGTGAGGGTGAACTCTCTTATGCCACAGATTTACGGAATAGAAAAATGCTAATGCAGTATGTTTTTCGCAATGTTCTTGGAAGTATTCCAGATGCAGTATTAAGTGAGAAGACACGGAGATTCACCTGCCAAATTGCTGACAAATGGAAGGCATGTAACAGAATGGTAGACAGATTCGCGGCAAGGACCCCAGCATGATTGGGCGACGAAATATTGTGTCTAGGAAGAAGCGCAGAAAACGACGAAAGGTAGACACGTAAAAGATTTATCTTCATGTTTGAAGAGAACAAAAAGGTGAAAAGTATAGCGAGATTTTACAGTCCCATTAAATTCGAATTTGTGAAGGTGACAACACATAGCACAAATGCAGAAGTAGCTCGTTTAGAAGAAAATATTAAGAAGCTTCAAGCAACAAAACTGAATATTGGGGGTGCAGATATCTCTGTGTATCACAAATTATTAAAATATATGAGGGAAAAGAGTGTAATTTACTGATGTTAAAGCAGCCTCTCAGAAGTTCTTATTTGTGATACATCTCCACAGCAAATGAATAATCTTAAACAAATTATTTAAAAAACCTTGCCGCAATGAAGCTTTTTATGTTGGTCTTTCACGCTAAAATTCGTTTCTTCGAGACCCTTCTTCACATGTCTTACAGACTATATTTTATAAAATGGCGGGTTCATGGATTTGAAGAAAAGATACTGTAAGATCCCAGGAAAACGCAAATAATTCTCAAATATCGAAAGAAAATGGTACTACTTATGTGCACCCTAAATCAAGGAAGTGGTACATCGAACGATGGTTGGCGTTGGCAGTTGTTTCAAAATCTAGAGCAGTATACTAGCATCACTGGGATAGATAGAAGTCTCGTTCGCCGCTTCTCTGTTGTTTTGCAAGCAGTGAGGAGCGGGTTTGATGTGACTACGGAAGCTTTTAGAAAAAACGCATTTGAAACAATGAACGTTTATATCAGTTTATACGGATGGGTATTTCACGCCTGTAATAGGAAAACTGTCCGAAGACAAGCAGGAAGCCCGACACAAAGACTTCAAGTCACGTCGAGAAAGTTGTACTCGAAAATCATCTAGAGTACGTGGCAATGAAGATCTGCTTCATTTCCTATTGATTTCTTCTAACTCTGTAATAACCAGCAACCGGCAACTATCAACTAAGGAATCACCAATCAACGGAAGTTTTGAAGTTGTGTATGTTCCTGGAGGTGATGTGTCACGTGAAGGTAGAATAGCAGATTCAGAGTCTCAGTCTACTATCGTAACTTTTGTTGGTTATTACTTTTTATAATTTTTATTTGCACTATTAGGTATGAATTAGAATTAGAATATTTCATTTTGAGTTAGTGTCTTATGAACCTTTAACAGGAGTAGGCAATTGCATGCAGTATCTTTTAAGTAGTTCCAACATTGATAACCTGGCAATCCTTATCCAGACTAGAGGGCAATGAATTTATTATTAAATTTCGTCCCTACATTACAATATAATGGAAAATGGCACAAGGAATAATTCTGACCATTTTCAACAGCGTCGGCTTTACCGTTCTCTTGATAATATTTTAATACCGCTAGATGAAGGAAATCAACCACTGTGCAGCGGTACCTCTGCAAACTGCGTCTTGTGTTCTCCAGTTAGCGAATTCTGTTGCCGCATTGCAGCGGTCTTGTCGGCGGAAATATAACCGCAATACGGCTTCGCCAAATAACAGTCTACGGTGTTTTTGCAAGCTTTATTTATTTATTAAACGCCAAAGAGTGTTCAAACACGTGTTTGACGTGCAATAGGGAAAAGTGTATTCTGGGCACGTTTGCTTAATTTGGTATCTCTTCCCTTACCTACGTACACATGCTGGATGCTGATGAAAATGAACGGTTTTGGCAAACACTGATAAGAAAATATTATTTCCGGTGTAATAAAACTATTTCCAATGTAAAATCTGCTATAGATTTGGGCTTTTATCCCTCAACGAATCTCTCGTCAAGAAGTTTTCGTGCTGCGACAATATGGAGAACAACAATTTAACTGACTAAATTTCCTGCTGAACTCTAGAAGAAGAGTACAGATTTGAAGTTTCATTTATGTCCAGAAGCAAAACAATGGGCTATCTCAGCATTCGCTCAAAGGCTCAGGAAAACTGGACAAAAATCCTGATCGAGATGGGGTTTGAAGAAAGTTAATGTCTACCAAAGAAAAAAGTTCTGTAGGGTTACAGTTTCTGGGAGGCGTTTCTTCGTAGTCTTCGGAAATAAATAACACGATGCAGGCAAGTAGCTTCTTCAGTCAGTAATATGGCATGTTTTACACATGAAGCCGTGTATACTGTAGCTCTTGAGATGCTTTACATAATGACCAATTGAAGCGGATGCTGTGAAGCAATGCTGGACAAGATGGGCGAGAATGCGTGACACTGAGAGAGCTCTGCTGGCGGCTGCTGAAAACTTTAAAGTTTGGTATACACGGTACAGTTTTCTTGTAGAATGAAACATTTTGAGTATGTTCTTAATTTTTCCATGCAGAAAACTTACAGTTTGACTCAAGCGCCTCTAACGGCAGAATCGTTCACTAACCTGACGCCATGGCCATTTCGTTTTTGTGGTTAGGTGTGTCAAGGGGCGTTTATGTGACGTGAAATTGTGATAAACCATCTCCTTCCCTACTCCTACTTTTTCTCTCTATGCCCCTCATGGTTAATTAATACTTAATAAAGGTCACACAGCGTAACGGACGCCCAGAAATACCGCCACTGAAAGTACTCTGAAAGTTTCCTTTAAAGACTTAATATGTTTGTAACAACTAATATACTTCAGCTTCCGGGTCAATGACCCCCATCTCGATCAGATTTTTGTCCAGTTTCCCTGATCCATTGAGCAAATTCTGAGATGGCCCCTTTGTTTTGCTTCTGGACGTAAATGTAGCTTCTCTATGCGCACGTTTTGTCGAACACTCCTTTTGCTTGTGGTGGTAAGGGTAGAGGTAAGGGCGAGTTGCTATTTTGTTAGCAATGCAGAAAAATCATACTTGCAATGCGTGTACAGATGCAAATAAGTTTTCTATAAATCAGAAACGAAAATGACTATTTTTCAAATATTGCTAATCTTACTATTTTTAAAATGTATTTTTATTTATTTATGTTAAACTTTTACTCCTCTTTCAACTATTTATAGTTGAAATGACGGGAAGGGTACTTACAATGTACATACTGTGTATGCGCAACATTTGGCTTTTATACTTCCAGTTTGGGACCTTGAAGTTTCTGTACAGAAACTGTATGAAAATCTGCACGAAAACTGTACCGTGTATACCGGACCCATATATCTGCCCCATAGGAAGGTGGTTGCAACATGGAATAGATTTTATATTCAACTGACTGATAACATATTTAGTCGTGAATTGGAGTTATAATATTTTATACGTATGTATTTGGCAATTTAGGTCGACTGTCCTACTTTGCCGGTGTCCCCCATGCCTAGACCTAGTTTAATTCCCAAGCTTGATGTAAGAGTTACATGTGGCGCAAATGTAGTATTCTCTTCACCGTTACTATCAAAATTCGACTGTCTGAGCTTTTCTTCTTCAGCTACAGAAACTGAGACGATGTGAAAGGAAAGCGGCAACTCTTCCTTTTGTCTCGATCAGGAATCGAACCCGCGATCACTCTACGCTAGTATACTTCCTATGAGCCATCCAAGAGGAAGGAATATAATAATAATAATAATAATAATAATAATAATAATAATAATAAGAAGAAGAAGAAGAAGAAGAAGAAGAAGAAGAAGAAGAAGAAGAAGAAAAATATCAATAATAACACTAAAAATAACAATGATAATAACACTAACAAGAAAAAGGAGAGATGTGCGAAAAATAACCAATTGTAAGGCTCTAGGGTCCGACCAAATACAAAAGTTTTGTACAAACAATTTACATGTGTTTTACCAAAGCCTTGCAGAATGGTAGAAAGAAATCATCTCTCATTTTGATAATCTATTTTTTTCTACAGAAAAAACACTCCTACTGTCTAAATATTTCTATACTGGTGATCCGACCAATTATCGCCCAATTAAATCATTGCTCACAATATTTAAGTATGAGTATTTAACAGGCAATTTCATATTTGAGATGTACGTACATTTGGAATAAAAACACATTACGACAGAAAAACAGAAGGAATACTATTCCTGCAGGTATGCAAAGAATAACTGATTATTGGCATAATTGAATAGCAAACAACAACCAAACCCAAAACATTAGTGACACTTATTGGTTATAGTAAAGCAATCGATTCCATTACACATTCCTATCTATTACACACTTTAAAAACGTACAAAGTATTTCCACAAGTATCTAACTTTCTTCGTCAGTTCATGGGAAACTGAAGTACATTTCTTTCAACTGAACATCGGTCTGCATCCCAATATTTACTTAGTATATTACAAAAGGTATCTTTAAAAATGATGCATTAAATGCGTTGTACTTCTGCATGGCATTGAATCCACTTCGTAGTACAACGCACGAATACCAACGAACCATATGATCAAATAATAATATTAACCGTCTGTTATACATCAATGATCTGAAATTATTTGCCAAATCAAAAGGACAGCTTCACTACTTGTTTGATATAATTATCAGATTCACCAGGCATGAAAATTTGGTGATGATATGATAAGTGCAAATCTGATTAACTTAAAAAGTGGAAAATTGTCGTTTCTGATGAAACCATTGATCTTGATGATATTACTTGCGCAACTTTTCGTGAACGATGACCTTGCTTCCCTCTTTCTGGCATAATACACAGTTGAAGGCAAAAGCGAGCACTGAAGTCAATATTCCTCACTGGGGGGAAAAGAAACTATTTTCTGTTGAAGACTAGAACTTCTGTCCGTGATTTTCTCCCAAAAAATCTAAAGAAATGACCGAAGCAGGTGAAGATCCATCACAGGAGATACCTCGAACTACTGAGAAAGTTAATACGCAAATTATTGAGAAAGTTGCGAAGACATGACTAATTCTCCAGAGATTGGCATTGTTTCATAAAATTTAGTGGCCAATTTCGTAACTAATACCTCCACTCTACCCGCATTTCTTCAATCCATCTTTCAAGGAAAGTTGCGCGAGTAGTACTAGTCAATATAAAGACAAAGTAATATCACAGCTGGAAAGACTTGATCACAAATAAATTGAAAAGTAAATTTGAAACAGAACGTCTTATGGACAATTAAAAGAATGTAGAGAATTCAAGTTTATTGTGAAAAGATAAAAGGCAAATGTCCATTTACAGTTACATTAACTACAGATAGTTTGGTTATCATTAAATGGTCATCTGATTTAGTAAACTGTTCTCCAGTGATCAAAAGGCAAATAACATATCATCGAATCAGACAAATGCACGAGATAAAACACACACACACACACACACGTTAAAAATTTTAAATGCGCTCGCTGCAAAATAATTGTTCTTGAAAGTGAATATTCATACATTTCAAGTAAAAAAAATGACAAGCGTTATCGAACATTTTCAACAATTAGATCTCATTACTCAACATTCGTGTTACATTAACCATTCGGTACATATTCACAACATACGATGAAAAGCCCTTTTTGAGCAGTTCTAAAATTATGCTTATTGGTAGTACTACAAAGGTCCATGGCCTGTTTTCTGAGGTATTGCTCCGGCAAAAGCCTGAACCCGAACTGGATGACCGTGGTGGCGAAGAGCGTGTACCGACTCAACGCTTCGATCCGAAGGGTCGCGGGTTCGAGTCCCGCTTTGGGCATCGTTGTTTGTCCCTTGCCTCTCTTATAAGCGTTGTCGCGGAGGGCCTCGCGTTCTGCTGGCCCCAGATTAGAGGAGTCCGCAAGAGTGTTAGTGTCCAGTGCATGGTAGAATATTTGTCCCATGGAGACGAAACGGGTAACTGGCTGTCTTGTCGGAAATAGCCCTAACAAAAAATAACTGATTGGAGAAAACCTTAGCAACTGTTCACAGCAGTCGGCCTCTACAATTCTCATCCAGGAAATGGCAACACCTTCCACCCTTTTGAAGCTGCCTTCTGGGAAGAAGGTCGTTGGAGAATATGAGGTCAAGACTTAACTTACTGACAGTAGTACGAATAACTTGCGAATATATCTTCACTCAGGAGGACATTAACCTGCGACGAAGCCTTCCCCCAGTCATGCTCGCAAATTACCAGTTATCATTCATGACTTTGCAAAGCAACTTCAGAGCGCATTAATGAAGTAAAGATGCAAAACAAGTTGAGGTATCAAAGAACATGTAGCACTGGCTCCTTTTACACTGCATCTTAAACTAACATTCTAAATTGACTTGTTCTCCTCGACACACGCGTGCTGATTTTTCTTTTTTCCTCGCGGTGGTCCCGCACAGTTACCGAATCCGCAAGACCTCTCTGAGGCGCGTGCAGCTTGCCACGAGGGGGATGGGGGGGGCCATAATCCGCGCACCTGTTCATGCTGCTAGATGCGAGAGAACGGAACTACTATATCAAATGGGTCGCTCGTTTTGCGATACACAATAATGTTTCTATTATTCGGGTGTGAATATTTCCGGTTATCAGATTTTGTAAACAATGCACCTTGCTAGCATTTATAATTTAACAAATGTTAATAAAGGAGTGCAGGCAGATATTCTGGGGATCAAACATATGTGCGCGTAAATATACTTCCCCACGGGCTACATTCCGGATTAGAGGAGATAGCGATGGCGATAGTGAAGGCGAAAGCGACGACATATAGGCGAGGGCGAAGGGCGTTGACGATGGCCAGGGCAATGGCGAGAGCGATGGCGAGAGCGATGGCGAGAGCGATGGCAGAGCGATGGCGAGAGCGATGGCGAGAGCGATGGCGAGAGCGATGGCAGAGCGATGACAGAGCGATGGCGAGAGCGATGGTGAGAGCGATGGCGAGAGCGATGGCGAGAGCGATGACGAAGCGATGGCAGGGCGATGGCGAGAGCGATGGCGAAGCGATGGCGAAGCGATGGCAGGGCGATGGCGAGAGCGATGGCAGAGCGATGGCAGAGCGATGGCGAGAGCGATGGCGAGAGCGATGGCGAGTGCGATGGCGAGTGCGATGGGGATAGCGATGGCGTTGGCAACGGCAGTGCTGATGGTGTTGGCGAGAGCAGGAGCGAGGGAAAGGATGATGGTGAGGGCGATAGCGGGGGCGAGGGCTTTGGCGGGGGCGATAGTGGGGACTAGGTCTAAGGCGGTGGTGATGGCGAGGACGTTGACTTTTGGGAGGGCGTGGGCGGTGTCGAGGGCGCGGGTGAGGGTGTTTGCGAGGGCGTGGGCGTTGGGGAGGGCGAAGGCGAAATCGAGGGCGATGCAGAGGGTGCAGGCGCTGGCTAGGGCGAGCTCGAGGGAGAGAGCGAGGGCGGGGGCGAAAAGGGCGCAGGCGAGGGCAAGTTCAAGGGCGATGCGACGTCTAGGGCTATAACGAGCGCGGGGGCGTTGGCGAGAGCTGATGCGATGGCGAGAGCGTGTGAATTGGCGAGGACGGAATGAGGGCGTGTGCGGGAGCGTTGGCGGGGGTAATGTCAATGGGGTGGCGAGGGCGAGGGCGTTGGCGAGGACTTTCAAACAATTGATGCTGCTCCCATTTTCAACGAACTCTTTGCACTTTCGAAAATTGGAATATATATTAATTTTTAAACTATACTATTGATGGTAGAGATTTTTCTTAAATAAAATTTGTTCTGAAAAATTAATCTTTGAAAAAGGCCTTGCCCAATTTTTGGAAAAAGCTAGCTGTTTTTGCGTAATTTCTACTAGATATTACTGTAATTTTTTTCTCAAAAACGGCTTCAATTTTTTAAAATTATTTTAGTGTTAGAGTAAAAGATGTTTTACAAATTGCATACGTTTCATTTTCCATAAACTCTCTGATTTTTCGAAAATTAAAAAAGTTATAAATAATCTGAGAAAGTAAGAGCTGTCGTAGCACCACAAGCTTTTTAACCTGAATGTTGAAATTTATTGCTTTCTTAAGGGTATGCTAATACAAAAGCCAGATTTTTTATTCAAAATGTTTAATTTAACATTTTACACATTACACATTCGGTAAGTTGTAATATTTTCGATGTATTTCATTTTAATGGATACTTTATTTTCTTTAGTAGAGTAAATATGTATTAATACCGCTAAATTTGGGGCAATACTCGAAATGACTTTCAGGAGTCAGGTATCCAGTGACATACTGCCACCCCGAAGCATAAACATCACTTTTAAACCTCGCGGCAGTTGCTCTGCAGGTAATGCCCGGGAACTCTTAGCAAGCTAGTAATAATTTTTGATATTAATACCATGTCCTCGGCCTTGCTGGGCCTGCGGCTCCACTATGAAAACACTCAGGACCCAGCAGATACACCAAGATACACTCCCTACCCCCTTTAACCATCCAAGGATTCCTTTTGCTCCTACGCCTGAGAGCGGCGCGAACTGTCAGTTTAAATGATTTAAGTCGTATCAGACGATTCCTATCAATAAAAAATTAACGAGTAGAAATATCTTTGCTTGAAATTGAAATCACTTCATTAAATACTATTACTACAAAAACATGAAAATAGAAACAGTTGAAAAGACTAACCAGTCTCCGAAGGGTGCGCAGAGCTACAAAAACTTGTAGGTGCAATGTCGGCTTTCCACTGAGCGAAGATTGTCTTGCACGTTCTTAAATCGATTAACGTCAATATGATGAAGTGAGTAAATTATATAAGAATTAAATCTGTCAGTATTCACGACATATATATTTTGATAACTACACAATTTAACTCGCACAATCCTCGCTGACGTTTGCATTGTGCTGTAGATTAACACTGCGCAGTGCCCGAAGCTCTATTATTACAAGTAATCGTATTGCATAAATCGCGCTCTATGATTGTTCTTTACTCCATTGATTCGAACCGATCAGCTCGTACAGTGTAATATACATTTCTTACACGTGCCAGCTCGTTATCTTCACTTGGAGCATGCTCTGAATACCGCATATTGCTCGTGACAGTTACTTTACGACTGTCCGAAATTTGACTCCCTATGTTACTCTTCGAGCCGCCAGAGTCGCTGTCAAACGCTAGCACTAGGAGATTATTCCGTCTTTCTGTTGATTGTACTATCTGATTTTAAAAAAGTAATATATACAAATAGTTAATATGTTTAACATATTTTTCTGCATAGGAGCTGTATGAAAACTGGATGAGCGTGTAAGGTCATCCAGACAATTTATAAATTAATTACATAAATCATAAATAATTTAATAACTTAAAAATCCAAAAATGATGATGGTAAAAGTCACAAATCATCTTTAGAAGTTGAGGAAGATGATCACAACATGGAAGTAGTAACATTACACAATAATTTAACATTAACACCTGTAATTTTCATCAATTAAAAGTTTTAACAATCAGTTTCCTTATAGAGTAAAATACTTTTTTAAACAATTATAAAAAACATAACAATTAAAATGCCTCAAAAATGTTTATAAAAACTGCAAAAATTATCATTTAAATTAAGGCAATATTGATAAATCATTATGAGTTTCTAAACATTTGAAGACAATGTTTTTGTTCTTGAGATTTGTAAGCCTTTATCTGTCATAAATTATAATCCTGAGGCTATAGTAAAGTGAACACATTATCCTTTCTGCAGGATTATGATTTACACCTAATGAATAACCAAGGGCCGAAACATTGACTTATTGATTACATTTTTAGAAACTCTTAATAACATTTCAACAGTGTTATTTTAAATAACACTTTCCAGTTTTTATGGATTTTTTAGTATATTAATAACTGTTTTAACAAAGTGTGTTCATCATATAGAGAATTGTTTGTTAAAAAACATTTATATTACATAACATTAAACAATTTGATGAAATGTAATGCAGCATGGCATTGCAGTATTAGTGAAGACCGTTTTTGTTAAAAATTTTAATTTATTACAGAGTTATATGATAGTATATTTGATCTTCAACTAAGTGCATGGTACTTTGGGACAAACATTTTGTGTGGGTTTTTTTTTTTTCCAGCAATATTTTTGGTGCTATAGGCCACTGCTAACACATTAAATATAACCACATCAAGTATTAAAACAAATGTTCAAAGAAATTGATTGCCATCTCAAAATACTAATCAGAAGTGCATGCTTATTTCAGTCAAGCCTAGACAGAAAATTATAAGTACTCAACAAACAACTTTTGTAACAACTATTTCCACAGTTTGTGAAATTGTTAACGTCACTCTCTGTTTATTATGTAACTTCACTCTCTGTGCACATTTTCTGGAGTTGAATGGAGTATACATTTATTTAAATTAATATTTTCCATATTTTCATGGCAGCAAGTGGATTCCTTGATGAATAATGGGAAAAATAGCCAAATTCTGTAGCTAATTTGTGTTTGCAAATAGTAATTCTACTAAGAGCTAATATCTTCTTATCAATTGTTGTGAAAATCTCTTTCTACCTGAACTCATATTTCAACTCTTGTGTAGTAGGGTAGATATCCTAGAATTGAAGAAGACATGCACATTTCTCTCCATAGGTCATCACACACAGTTTTTAACTCTCTTTTGATGTTTAATCAATTTTGAAAGTTTTCTCTTTATCTAGCCTTTGACAAACATTTCAATACTAAACAACAGGCAAGGCTACCAAAATCATTCTAATGGATTAGAGATAATTCCACTTACCATATAATGATGAATAAAAATATGTACATACTTACATTTGTCTTTAATTTTCATATATTAATTTAAATTAGATGTTGGTCATTTCATTCTGAAAATTCAATCTGAAAATTCTCAAAGAATATATGGTAGTTAGTTAAAAGGCATTTCAATTAAAACTTATTTTAAAGCAGCCACTCCCAAGAAAAAATAATGAAAAATGCTTGAAAGCCTTCTATGGCATTTGTAGGTATTTTTTTCACAGTATTACTAAAAAAAGATTTATGGTATGTACTTTAATCTACCCAATAAGCAGTGCATTCAATCATGAAATGCATCAAATGTAACGCTTTATTGTCAAAGTTTGTCTAGAAATCAAAGAGCAAAATGGAAACTCATAATGATACAAGAGTTAATTTGCATTGTACAGAGAGTGGTGGTACTTGCACCATGCACTCAAGAGCTGGCAATGACACACGGGGATGATGGCGGGGGGGCAGCTGAGGCAACTTTCCCAGGCTACAATGTAATTGGGACCTCATTTGCTTTTATTCAAAACAAATAACATATATTTATTTACCTCTCTAATACAAAATAACCACTATATGTTATTTTTGTTACTTGGTGACATGATTTCAGTTTTTGTATTGAAAAATGGGGATCTTTTGTTTGAAATCAGGGACTCCAATGGAATTGCTGCCCCAGACCTCTTATTTTCTCTGGAAGCTTCTTGAAAGATGGCTTTAGTTTAGAATTATTCAAACTAAAGAGAACAATTTTTTTCACTAAAAGTTTATTATCAACATATAATAAGCAAATCTAGTTGAATATTCATAAAATTGGCCAACTCAAAAAAAAACTAAAGTTTGCAATTCTAGTCATTATGTAATTATTTCTCAAATTGTGATAACAGTTTTATATAATGTGATGTTGACCTGGAAAACTTTACAGATATACAGAGATTAATTTTATTTTTAAAGATTCAACTTCTCCATTATGATCCTCCACATAATTATTGTGAATCATTTTTACAAGACCTTAAAAGATTGTTTATTATTTCAGGGAGAAAGAAAGAAAAAACATTGAAAAGAATAATGCCCAAAATTAGTTCTAAGGAATGCTTTTAATTTTGAACTCTTTATGTGTTCTTCATGACAAAAAGTGTGATTCTTCGGTGTTGTCCATAAATTACAAAAGGCTAAAGAGGGAGGGAGGGGATTTGAAGCAGCATTACACTGCGTTATTTGGGGGAAGGCGGGTGTTGCTTTAATGATACATAACATTGATTTATTTTTAATTTTTTGACATCCAGTGAAACAATTACTTTTTCTGTCTTAAACCAAAACACTCTTATTCAAAACACTCCAAATTTGCATTACGTAATGTATGGACTCTTGTATATTAATGAGTATTTTCTATATTCTATATCTATTACTCAATAATTTTTCTATAAGTAAATATGTGAAAATAATATTGGCTAAATTTAAAACATTATTAACATTATATTTTCCTAAAGGAAACTTAACTATTTTTGCCAAAATTATTCGAAAATTTAAAAAATATTTAGAACCTAACACTGATTACTATTGATTTTTTCTAAAATCTACTTCTGCATCCTTCAAATAATGTCAAATGAAAAAATTAATAAAAATATATTTTGACACATTCTACAAGACATTAAACACGAGAGAAGTTGAATGTGATATATCTCTACCAATATATAAAGGACATTGAAATTCATATTGTAATTAAGACACTTGTGTATAATGTAGAATATTATAATATCATTTCTCATGGTATGTGATTATTGATATTACTGACTGCACATTTGATTTAAAAATTACTTGTAAAATTATTTGTACTTGTATTATTTGTTATTACTTGTACTTTTAAAAGGAAATTCCATTTCTTTGTCCCTTTGTGTTAGACATATTTTTGATATCACTTTGTATTTGAAAATGTTTATACATAGTGTTATAATACATTACAATGTTTATTGATCAGAAATTTGTATGACTGTAAACACTAATTACAATATATTGTTGCAATAAAAAATACACAATTCAAAATCATTATATATTTATAGTATTTTGAGTATTTGAAGTATTTTAAAAATGTATGTATTTAGCACATCATGTCCTAATGCATTGTGTGTATGTATTTAAATACTTATAAAGTATTTTTGCAAAGTATTTAAATACTAAATTTCAAATATATTGTCCAACCCTGCAATCACTACATGTTGATTTTAGAATGGTAAAGAAATGTTCAGTGTACTAGCAAAGAAAACTAAATTGTGGATAATTGGAGTTCTACGGTACTCACGCATTTCAGTTTATCTCTCTAACAAATGCTTCCTGGATTGTTTATTATTGGAAGTTGTCCAGCTTTTTATTTTAAGTCAATGATTTTTATTCTAAGGAAACTCCAAGGTTGATTATTGATATTTAAAATCTGCCCAGAAAATAAATTCCATTTTATCAGACTACTCATGAATGTTTAATATAATCCACCATTGCAAATAACAACAAAATTGACATTTACATATGAAGCATTAGTGTGATCAGGCATGTTTCCAAGGAGGGTCACCTAGCAGGAAGGTCCTGAATAAACTATTCTTTCCTATAGTAATAGTAGGAAAAAGTAACATTCTCATTGTAAAACTGTAATATATGCACCAAAACAGTATTTCAAACATTTGTAATCAATTTATTTCAGTTGAGTCAGAAAATAAATTGGAAATTTGTATTGCAGTCATGTGCTTTTGACCGCCTGATGGGGAATTTAATTATATTTTTAATTTTTTTATGTTTTAATTGAACTGCGTAGTGCAAAGACATTCATAATAATTGTTGCCACAATTCTTTTAAATTCACTTAAGATGTTAGAAGTTTCTGTTAAGCACTATGAGCACTTTCCATTATCCTGAGAATTGGAAACAATTATTTTTGTCAAGTTTGCCTTTTCCTTATTTATGTAAAGATATATTGTATTGATAATGAATTTAATTTGAAGGGATTTATTACTATTAATAAACAGAACTATCATAAGACTCAGTGTGTTACAGATCTTTAAAATATATTTACAATTTAAAAACTACATAAAAAATTATCATACGCACAGTAAGCTACATAGCTGCAAGAATAAATAATGAAAGCTTCTTTAGAATTTCTGCTTACATCCATATAGCTTACTGTTACTGATATATTTTTTGTGTAATTTGTAAATATGTTTTAAAGAATTTTCTAGTTATTTATGAACAACAAGGCTTATTACAGTACTGTTTATTGTTTATTTTTGAGTTTTCACTGAAGACGCCCTCAGGAGGCCTGCAAATCTGGCAGCTAAAATGTTTGCTTCATGCTTACATTTTGTGTTGAATTGCTGAAATGAAAAATAAAGTCTTCAAATGGTTCATATGTAAGTGCTGCTATTAGTACTACTTGTTTGAATGAATTTAACTTTAATTATTTGTTTTTGTAGTCTTCACTAAACAAGACGGTGATGCGGAGAGCAAGGGTCCCCCTCCAAGACCTAACAGTGACTTAAGTCGGCGAGGCTCTCGAGGCACAGCTGAAGGCCAGCAGGGAGGGTTGGCATCTGGCGATGAGGAGGGAGATGGTGATTCCTCTGAAGGGTTGCTATTGGTGGAAACTGGTTGCAGTTATCGCTGGACGCCACCTTCTGACGGAGCACCCAGTACAGTGGAAACGTACGTTCAAAGCGCTGATGGTTCAGCAGAAGAATGTAGTATGAGTTTGAAAATGCATAGAAACATTAAAAGAAACGGCCATTCAGTTACAAAGACTGAAGACGTGGACTTGGAAAATTACCACAATAGCCCTCGTAAATATCAACAAGGTGTCACCAACATAACCAATCCTCAAAACTATTCTGAGTATGTTGAAAAAGAGGAACCTAGTGCTAATGCAGGGAATGACCAATGGAAATATGTGAGAGGGTATCGCACACTTCCCATCCCTGTTCCTCGTCCAGAACCTGGACAGTGCTTCATTCGTGACACAACAACTCCACCTCTGCTTCCTCCACAGCAGGAAATCATGACCACAAGAGTGTGTGTGAAACTTGGAGTCATTACATCACAAATTGGAGAGCAAGGAACTAGTAAAGATGGGAGCGCTACAAGTGGAGCTCCTGCTATTGTTCTGTGTAATGTAGATATAGAGCCATGTCGACGTAGCCTTTTGGAACTCGCAGAACTGACTTCCACTGTAGAAACATGCCACAACCATAATCCCCTGCTGTAGCAAGCATAGCTCTCTCTGATGACGTCAATTCTCCACCAGAGCTTATTACAGAAAACGGTAAAATGGCTCCAAACAATAAAGAAAAGGTAAGCTCACCAGCATCTGAACCAGTTAGGGAAGCTGTGCCTTATGTTATTGTTGGTGAAAGTGATGACTCTAGGGAAAAATCGCCTTCCTCTTTAACAGTAACCAATGTAGAAAAGTCTGTTCCAAAGTTAAGTGTTGAAACTGTGAAAGATGAAGACAACATGGTTGAATGAATGTTGAATCGTATATTGCATGATCTTGATTACCTCTTAAACAGAAAACCTCACACAAGTAATGGTAATGTTCTTGCAACACCATCCTTCAATTGAAAGACAAGTAAACCTCCATCCACTGCAATTCAGAGTCAAATTAAAGAGGAAAGGAAAGCAGGACTGGCTGGATGGCATTCAACTGGCTGGATGAACATAAACTAGTGCTATAACAAGTAAACACTTTTTTTATTGTCAGATAATTGTCCAGCATTTTAAACGATTTAGATTTATCATTTAAAAATGAAGAGAATCCAAATTCAACAGCTGAAAGGAGCTTTTTGTTTTTATTTTAATGAGGTGCAATCGCTAGCAGAATCAAACAGAAAGAAATAAACCTTGTTCTAAACTATCTTCTTCTACGTCTGTATTTAAAGTATTTTTATTTTTTCGTTTTTTAAACACACCTATTTTATGTATTTAAATACATCTCTAAAATACATGTCCAAAAAACTCAAAAATACAGTTTTTCAAATACAAAATGTTTTTAAAATATGTATTTCAAATACAAGTATTTAAATACTGCCCAAACCTGAGTGAATGTATTAAAGGACAAATTCTTCAAGCCACAATGAATACATGTACTTTGTTGTACGAGTAACATGTGCATTGTTGTGTTGGTCAGAGTCAGTCAGTCAGTGCAGCTTACATCAGTCTCTTAACCTAGACTGATTTTTCACTATAGGATCTGCCTCTTGTGTTTTTTCAATTTATTTATTTTATTTTGGTTTTTGCACAAGTTTTAGTTTACACAATTGAAAAAAAATTACGATTACTATTATTATTTTATTTTGAAATTCTGTTGTGTCTTTTTCGCAACAATGACTATTAGCCATTATTTTAGCCATTTTATGACTATTAGCCATTGATCATATATACTATATGGAGTATTCCTCTGTTAAATTTTGTTTTGTCTTGTAATGCAGTAGTCAGTCATTGCCTTTTATTCCTTCATCCAGTGGCTCTATGCCAGGATTCCCCAATGGTCACTTACCTAGGAATCTATGTGTCCAGTTGCTTGACTTCCATGACTTCATGGAGTGTAGTTAATCAACAGGCCTATAGACTGTTGTAATTTACACAAGGTGTTTAGCTTTTTTTAATTACCTTTGTTAATGTTTTATCCAGTTATCTAGATATTTAATTATATAGATTGGGTCCGGCCCTAATTAACCCAGGTAATTGAAGTTCTACTTATCTAAGAACAAATGAAATTATCAAAAAAAATATCTTTTCATAAAAATGTACTTACATCTGAAAGAACTATTGGCGGATTCAGAGCTAAAATCATCATCTGGGGTGTTATCCAACTTTAATTTCCTCAATACTTGCATGTGGAAGGGTGCTTCACTTTTCAAAATATAACATAAAAATATGATAAAACCCTGTAACGTAGAAAAATTTCAGAATTAGAAGAAATAGCTGTGCAGAAACATTGCTCTTGGCTCCCAAAACCAAGTTCTTTTTTATTCAACAAAATATTATATTAATTCTCATCAAACTAAGATCAGGTTTATAATTAAAGTTATTAGAACACTAGTGTTCAAAAAAATCCATTGCCTTCATTAGCTACTAACCACATCAGTCTGTAACCTTTCAGAAGATAGACATATTTATGTGAAAATTATAATGACAGTGAGACTTTTACAAAGTGGATAAAACCTACAATATTCCTTATATAACATTTTATTACACTTCTTAATTGGTTATCAAAACTTGACCTAATGGCTTCATTTGATCCAATCTCATAATAGTGATAAGATGGCTTATGATATTTATTTCATAAATAACTATTAACTATAACAATGTGGTAATATCTCTTTAGCAGACTCCTGTGAAGGCTAAAACAAGATTCATATAGTTCTAGTGCTCTAATGGATGTATTAGTTAGTACTAGTTGCATAATGACTTCATTATAACAGACCTTTATGAAAAGAAAAGAAAGTCGTGTCTTGAAACAAATCAATTAAAAGGTAGATGTAAAATAATAATTGAAATAGAGAGATAATAAACTAATAATTGGATTTGCATTCATCTATAATAGTACACTGAATGATACACTTATGGTATAGTAGTAAGTAGTTTGTAGATCACATTCAGTCTTTAGTGATCCTTAAGGATATTCACAGTAGTTGAGTGCCAGCCTATCCTTCAAAATGACTTCTTCTTCATATTAACTTCTCAGAGCTTGAAGAAAGAAAGATAGCTAGATTGATTCCCAGCAATCTCTATTTATCCAACAAACTCTTAGCATCAAATATTTACCCATTCCAGCACATTCTCTATAAATGAAAGATGTAAAACACAAGACAATAAGGTGTATGATTTCATATTTCAATTATTTTCTTACCAATAAGACACTTGTGAAGCTGAAAATGTAGTGGCAAGTTGAATGTGGAACATTAATGTACAAAATACTGGAAGCTTCCATCACAACCATTACCCCAAATATAATACCAGCACTCTGAAGAAGGCCCACCCTGAAAAAAGGAAACCAATTAAAATAGAGTTTTTTCATCAAAGAAACTACAGAACTGAAGAGACAGCCTCACATCTGTTTCCTTCCATTAAAAAAAAGAAAGATCAGGAATAATTTTAAAATGATTTGCACAGCTTAGTGAGAAAGGTTTTTAATAAAATTGCCATACATAATTACATAATTAGCAGTGGACAAATCAGTGCTAGAAGGCTGAAAACACAAAATAGTTTCAGTGGAACCATTTAGGAAAATAATAAAATTACAATTACAGCAACTTATTTATTCTTTTTTTTCCAGAAGGGGTCATCTTTAAATTATGTAATGCTTCAGGGATAGGGCTTAAGGCTGCATTACATAGAGTCAGAGGGATCATCGTTTAGAGTTACATAATCCTGATATTTGCGGATCATAGTTTAGAGTGACATAATGCGGATTTTTTCAATATTTATTAAAATAGTTTAGTTTTTAGTCTTATTCTAAAACATTAAAATAGCAACAAATTAAATTAAAAAGTACAAATAAATTAAAGAGTTAAAATGTATAAATTGTTATAATAAATTGAATTATTTTTTCAGCAATTGTATATTCATAGATTACAAAGAAAATATTCAAAAGGGAATAGAAAAATTTTAGAATCTAATTAAATTGGTGCAATATACTTGAAGCCAATATGCCATCCACAATGGCATGTGCATGACTTGATATCAGATTTCTTAAATTTATTAAAAAATTGTCCTCCATTATATTGTCAGATGCAGTTCACATCGCCAACTAATTCTGTCTTAAATTATCATAAATTTTTATATAAAACACAAATAAAATAAATACAAATCATTGTAATTTATTTTTACATATTAAAAATTAGGGGGGGGCTTGTTGCAAGAATTATGTAATTATTTAGGGAGGGGTTCAAGCAGGCATTAAAGATGGATGCTTCAATTATAAATGAAAACTTTCTCTTTAATGTTTGAAGGGTTGCCTCTGGATAGTCCTATGCCACTTCAAGTTCATTCTGAGAAATATCAAGACCACAGTTTCAATTCAACATATCTTGCCTTGGTACAAGAACAAATGATTGTGTAGAATTGCCAAATTTGTGACACCGGCATTTCATTATTTACACAAAATGTAATAACCAAAATGGTGAGCACATTAGTGGGATTATCTTAATTTTTGAGAGAAATATAGCAAAGGACCATCTAGAACCAAGCTCATCATTTGTTTCTTCTCTAAAAAGAATTATACCTGCGCTTAATAGCTTTGTTGCTGTCTGTATTCTTGCCAGAAAGTATATGAAGTTTTCGCATAACACTGAAGTATAGGAACATGAACAGTTACAGCATGATAACAGCTGGTGCCACAAAAATATTGAATATCATTGTGCCACAAACCAACCACCATGAAGTTAGTTTCCATCCAGTTGAATGGTGAGCTAAATGATTACACAATATTGCTAGCACAGGAACACCTGAGAAATAGCAACAATTAATGACATGAAACTATTCAAAAACAAAAATTGACAGATAGTTCAATGTACGTTCTACCTAATTATAAAGAAATGATGATCACCTGTAATAATATTGACTACAGTTTGTTTTATATGTCTCACTTTGGGGATTTGCACTACTTCTGTATAAACAATTAATAGTTTACTGAAGTGTGAAAACATTCCTGTTTGACTTATTTCATTTGATGTTAAATGAGTTACGTAGTCATTACGAGTTGCATGTCGAGAGTGTTTTGTCTCTGCTAGAACATTCTGCGCCGTAACTGTTTTATATTCAGTCTGGCTCGATCAGCCTTTCAGTGCACATCGTGTTGTGATGTTGTGAACTGTGATTTGCCAAATAAAGCATGGTTCTACTTGAATGTCGTGTTTCATCACTGCAGTGATCCTAAATTAATCGGTGAACCTCTAACAGGTTATGACGCCCAGCGACGCCGAGTGAAAACAAAGATATCAAGTCGAAACGTGCACGCGTAGTCAAGCGTGAGACGCCATGATGAGCGCAGGCAATATTTCGAGGATCGAGCTACTCAACAAAAATAATTTCGACACATGGAAATTGCAAATGCAGGCTGTCCTAATCAAAAACGATTTGTGGGAATTTGTTTCCGGCGCAAACGTAAAGCCCGAACCAGGTGAAGGAAATGATGCCGCTATACAAGCCTGGATAAAAGGTGATTCAAAAGCAAGATCAGACATTATTTTATCCATCTCACCGAACGAGCTGAAACAGGTAAAGAACTGTGCAACATCAAAAGACATGTGGACGAAGCTGCAGGAAACCTACCAGTCACAAGGACCAGCCAGGAAAGCCACGCTTCTGAAGAGATTAACTCTACACAAAATGACGGACGGCGGCGACATCCGAGACCACATGAACGAGTTCTTTGACACCGTAGATAAGCTAGCAGACATGGGCATCGAAGTACACCCTGATCAACAAGCTATTATGCTTTTATATAGTTTGCCAGTAAGTTTCGAAAACTTTCGATGCGCCATCGAGTCACGAGATACTTTGCCTACACCCGAGGCATTGCGTGCAAAAATTATCGAGGAAAGTGAAGCACGAAAAAACGACGCCATTCGAGACGCGCCGAACGCCATGTTTGTTCGCAAAAGTTATTCGCGGAATCAACCGAAAAATGCCAAAAGTGACCGAAGACATGCTGAAAACGACAAAGATAAGTCGGACGAAACAAAAATCAAAAGGGAAAATCACGCAAAAAATTCGGTGCAACTTGTGCAAGAAGTTAGGACACAAAAAGGCAGACTGTTGGTACAATAAAAATAAACCATCTGCAAAATTGTCTGAAAACGTCGGCTTCTATACAACCGATGCTACGGCACATGCCGCGTCTGATTCCACGATCTCGAAGTGGTGCCTCGATAGTGGTGCAACAACACATCTGTGTAATGACGAACAAAGGTTCCCAAACATGGACACATCGAAGCGCGGCACGCTGAATCTAGCGACTGACTCATCAACAGAAATAAAAGGAAAAGGAACAGTACATTTTTCGACGGATGTGGCAGGAAACAGGAAAGACATCTCTCTCAACGACACCTCCTGTGTTCCCGACCTGAGGACAAATCTTATCTCAGTCGCAAAAATCACGGATCACAATTTCGAAGTTCTCTTCAAAAAGAGTGGTGCGTATGTGATGGACGTAGATGGTCGTGTCAAGTTACACGCGAACAGAATCGGGGACCTTTACTTCGTGCACGAGCAGACAGAGGTCGCGAGTGCCGTTTCATCCGAGAACAAACGCGAAGTAATTTCACTTGAACTGTTGCACAAACGACTTGGACATTTAAACGCAAAAGACATTGCGAACGCAATACGTGCTGATGCCATTACCGGATTTCGTCTCAAGGACCCGACGGCAAAGTTGGACTGTGACACATGTCTGAAAGGAAAATTCACCAGGACGCCATTCCCGAAGGCTTCATCACGAAAGACCGAGTTGCTGGAATTAATACATACGGATGTGTGTGGACCCATGCAGAAGGAATCTTTGGGAGGAGCCAAGTATTACGTTGAGTTTATCGACGACGCCACCAGATGGTGCGAGGTTCGCTTTCTGAAGTCCAAAGCGGATGTGTTCAAGGCAACGACGGAGTACATCGCTTTAGTCGAAAAACAAAAGGGTAAGAATGTTAAAACATTGCAGTCTGACAATGGACGTGAATACGTGAACCAAGAATTCGACGAATTTTTAAAGAAGCACGGCATCACCAGAAGACTCACCGTACCGCACAACCCTGAACAAAACGGTGTAGCGGAGAGAAAGAATCGGACGCTCATCGAAGCGGCTAGATGTCTACTCCTGGACTCGGGATTACCACTCATGTTCTGGGCTGAAGCAGTGAACACTGCAAATTATTTGCGGAACCGTTCACCCACGTCAAGCCTAAATGGACGAACGCCGTATGAAGCTTGGACCGGCAGAGCGCCCAACTTATCCTATTTGAAGATATTCGGCAGTGCAGTGACGTATCTCGACCGAGACCCCGGACAAGGAAAATTCGATCAGCGCGGGAAAGAAGGAATTTTTCTTGGCTACGCAGAAGAATCTAAAGCTTTTCGAATCTGGTCGACCGAAAAGAAAAAGGTTATTGTGAGTCGAGATGTGAAGTTTCATGAAGTTGCAGTTAAATTCGAAGAAAAGCACAGCGGGAGAATTGAGGTTTCCCCGGAAATGACCAACGGAACAGTAGGACGTTTCATCGATTTCGATCACAATCCAAATGAAATGATGGAAGATGAAATCCCAGATCAGATTTGGATAACTCATCGGGCAGTGATTTTCACGGTTTTGATGTCCCCCCATTAACTGATGAGGATGAAGATTACAACGACGAAGAGGAAGTTCTTCCACATCACAATCGTGAAGACGAGGTTTTGCAACCAGTTGAAGAAGAAGATGAAGTAGCATTACGGGATATACCCGCTTCATCATGAGGACGAGGTCGTCCAACGATTCTACGAACCGGACAGAGGGGAAGACCCAGAAAACTGTATCAACCTGGCACAACCGGAGAAGTAGATTTTGCCGAAAGTTCGTTCATATCAGAAATTCCGTTAGAAGATGCATTAAAGAGCCCTGAAGCAAGTGAATGGCACCAGGCCATAGCTACGGAAATGAAATCAATTATCAGGAACGGAACACGGACGCTTGTTGACCGCCCAAAGCAGGGGAAGATCATCGGTTCCCGCATGGTATTGCGCAACAAAGTTGGACCTGACGGCGAGATAGAGAAAAGGAAAGCAAGATTGGTCGCTCAAGGTTTTAGCCAGCAACCAGGGGTTCATTTTCAAGAAACCTTCGCGCCAGTTGCGAGGTTCGGCTCTATCCGCTTGATGATGTCCTTAGCCATTCAAAACGACATGAAAGTGAAACAATTTGACATAACAACGGCATATTTAAATGGCGAATTGGATGAAGACATCTTGATGGAACCACCCAAGTTTTACGAAGAAATCCTACAGAACGTAATTAGATCTGAGGGTTCTAACAGCATCGGTAAACAAGCTAAAGCCATGCTACATACCTTTCGAAAGGGAAATCAAGTTTGTCTCCTTAAAAAGGCTCTGTACGGATTACGACAGGCAGGAAGAAGTTGGTACATCAAATTGAGCGAAGTGTTGAAGAAACTCGGTGCCTCTCCTACGATTTCGGATCCTTGCTTGTTCAAAATCGGTTCCGGGAAAGACATCATGTTAATAGCAGTATACGTGGATGACATTCTGGTCGCATCGAGAAATGAGAATGAAATCTCAAAGTTCGGGAGACAATTGGCCAAGGAGTTCGAGGTCAAGGATCTTGGCGACGTGTCATATTGCCTGGGAGTGGAATTCATCAGAACTCGGGACGAGATCGCACTTTCTCAGCGTGGATACATCCAGGAGTTGTTACAGAGGTTCAACATGATGGAATGTAAACCCGTTACCACACCGATGGACTCTGGAACTAAATTGGTGAAAACATCAGGTGTCAAGGAAGAAGATCAGCAGCTCCCTTATCGCGAGTTAGTCGGTGCACTCACCTACCTGTCCACGATGACTCGCCCCGATATTGCATTCGCAGTAAGAAATTTGAGTCAGTTCAATAACTGCTATAGTGCTGAACACTGGAAAAGCGCCAAACGAGTACTAAGGTACCTGAAAGGAACTAACAATCTGGGACTCGTTTACAAGTCTAAAGGCGGAAATCTCGAAGGATTTGTTGATGCAGATTGGGGAAACAACGTCGAAGACCGAAAATCATACTCTGGCTATTTATTTTCACTGGGTGGAAGTGCCATTTCGTGGGATTCAAGAAAGCAGAAAACAGTGGCATTATCCACCACGGAGGCGGAGTACATGGCTGCATCCGAGTGTGCTAAGGAGGCTGTGTACTTGCAAAAGTTCGTCAGTGAGCTAGGGTTCAAGGATCTCGCCGAGATAGTTATATACTGTGACAACAGGAGTGCACTTTGCTTGGCAGAGAATCCTACTTTCCACAATCGAAGCAAGCACATTGCGATTCGTCACCATTTTGTACGAGATTTGCTCAAGAACAAAATAGTGTCACTAAAATATGTATCTACCGAGGATCAGATAGCAGACTTTCTCACTAAAGGACTCACGAAGAGGAAACATCAATGGTGTACAGAAAAGACTGGACTGAAGCCAATTGATTGCTAACTGTGATTAGTTGTGTTATTTTTCTCTTGTGTTTCTTTTTGATTTTCTATTTGATCGCCCTACAACTCGAGGGGAAGTGTTTGACTTATTTCATTTGATGTTAACTGAGTTACGTAGTCATTACGAGTTGCATGTCGAGAGTGTTTTGTCTCTGCTAGAACATTCTGCGCCGTAACTGTTTTATATTCAGTCTGGCTCGATCAGCCTTTCAGTGCACATCGTGTTGTGATGTTGTGAACTGTGATTTGCCAAATAAAGCATGGTTCTACTTGAATGTCGTGTTTCATCACTGCAGTGATCCTAAATTAATCGGTGAACCTCTAACAATTCCTATTAGGAAGAAAGCTTCCAGGCTAGTTGTAACATATGGAAAAGAACTCTGAAATAAAAAATAACCATTCACAACTTCAGATCATACTTTTCTGAATGTGAATAGATTAAAAAAATACAATGTAATTTTGTTAAAGTAATAATTATATATTATGATCACAAACCTTAGGTACTTTGTCTCGCACAGCTTAAATGAAAATTCCCATAGCTCCAGAAGTGGCTGTACAACACTCCAGTTTCAGAAATATCAAACAGTTTTAGTGATGCCACCAATAAGTTAAGAGAACTATTAAAGTCACTATTGTCTGAACTAGACAACAAGTACAACCAATTACCACAATCATATGGTAACGATTTGGTTGAACAAGAACTGGTTGCAAACAAATTTCTTGCTATGTAAAAATAATAAACATTAAAATATATTTTATTTCTGAATTTCCTGTTAATAATAATAGTAGTAATAGTAATAGTAATAATAATAATAATAATAATAATAATAATAATAATAATAATTTAATAATAATCGACGAAATTTTCTGATATTCGACATGTCACGGATTTTTCTGAAAATCACGGACCTAGCACGAAATTTTATGGCGAATACACTGGTGATACCCATTTTTCAATTAGAAGCTTACCTTTTTAGAAAATCGCAAAAATATTGCCTTAAAAGTCAATTTCTGCCAAATAGCAGGTTAGAAAATGTCCATTTCAAGCAGGTTCTGATTCAACGAGAAGCTTCATTTAAGACTCAATTTAAAAATTAGTAAACATACAGTCTCGTGTGCGAATATCAGCGCTGTAGCTTAAATAGTTTAAGAGATAGAAAAATTTGAAATTGACTATTATTTTCAGAGCTTTCAGGATGCGAAAATACAAGGCTTTCAATTTAAGGTTCCTAGAGGCCTCATTTCTCATCCGTATATGACTAATGACATTTTCTAAAATACAAGAATTTAGAAATACATCCGTGTCTCTAAAATTGATTAATGTTACATAATTTGTGAGATATGCTGGTTTAATTTTTGGGTTAAAAAATGTAAAGTTTCGTCGATCGACGAAATTTTCCGATTTTCGACATGTCACGGATTTTTCTGAAATCCACGGACCTGGCACGAAATTTTATTGCGAATTCACTGGTGATACCCATTTTTCAATTAGAAGCTTATTTTTTAGAAAATCGCAAAAGTATCGCCATAAACGTCAATTTCTGCCAAATAGCAGGTTAGAAAATGTCCATTTCAAGCAGGTTCTGATTCAACGAGAAGCTTCATTTAAGACTCAATTTACAGAGTAATAGACATACAATCTCGTGTGCGAATTCCAGCGCTGTAACTTAAATAGTTTATGAGATAGTGCTAGGGATATTTCTCATCCGTATATGACAAATGACGGCATTTTCTAAAACTACAAGAAATTAGAAACACTTCCGTGTCTCTAGAATTGATTTATGTTACATAGTTTGTGAGATATGCTGGTTTAATTTTTGTGTTAAAAATGTAAAGTTTCGTCGACGAAATTTTCCGATTTTCGACATGTCACGGATTTTTCTGAAACACGGTTTTTCTGATTGACTTTCTGCAAAGAGGAAAGACTATAAATGCTAATATTGTGAAACACTAACCAAGCTTAGGAGCGCTATTCAACACTGCCGGCGGGGATTTCGGCTAGCGGCATCGTGCGGCTTCACGATAACGCTCGGCCTCACACTGCAGTAATGGCAAAGACGCAACTGGACAACTTTCGATGGGAATTACTGAACCATCCTTTCTACGTCCTTGTCCTGGCACCATCAGACTTTCATGTTTTTCTTTAACTCAAAGAATATCTTGGTGGAAAGCGATTTGAAATTAGAGAGGCTGGTTGTGAAGAACCAACCCGTCTATACCATTTCCGGTACACTATTGTGGGGGGAACCTAGAGATCACATTACAGATTACTGCTTTTGTTTAACGCAAGTAACAAAATATTATACAGTTGCGTAACCCAATTTGGAATCTGATATCCGCATTCTGATTATCTCCCAGTTCCAAAACCACCGACGGAATGGGCACTCAAAAAAATAAACAAACGATGGTAGTGACACACCAACAGATCATGAACATCTTGAATACACGCCATCTGCAGCACGGCTACAATCATAACCATTCTCGCAGGCAGAATTGAACGGTCTTGTAAGAGATCTAAATCTTTCAAAGAGGCAAGCAGAATTACTTTGGTCTCGTCTTCAAGAAAAGAACTTGTTACAACCAAACACTAGAATTACATTCCGTAATCGACAGCTTAATCTTTTCACTTTTTTCTAAATGACTGCGTGTTTGGGTTATTGTAATGACATAAATAGGCTGATTAGAAAATTTGGAATGACTCACTCCTGAGTTGCCTAAATTAACAGTTCCAAAAGCGTTCCATTTTTCTTTTTTTTCAATTTGCAGTAAATTCTTTCAGTGATCAGTTAATATTAAATGATATATAACAAATCTCGCCGGGCATTCTGAGGATTGATTTATAAACAACTGCTGGGAAATTCATCGCAAACGGAAGTACTGGTTCGCGGTCTAGGAGTTACACCACCACCAGTTGTACTTAATAAAACGGCTGTATCTTATCACTGCCTTCGTCTCGACGTTCGACAACAATTAGCTTCTCAAATATCGGATGCCACATCGTTGCGATTCTTCTATTAACTTTGCAGATTCTTTAAAAAGAAATACATCAATACATTTAGAATACAAATTGATTAAAATGTAATAAAGAGTGTAAATATAGAATTCATATTAGCAAATTCAATTATAATTATAAGTAAATTAATTATTTTTCATATATTTTACTCTATTTTTTTCGTGACCCCTACTTGGTGTGAAACCTGTGTATATTTAATTAATATCAATCAAAAATTACGCAAAAACTACTCTTGAGAAAATTGCCGGACGTCACTAGTTCAGAGTTGAAATATTTTCGAATAAAAATACATGAAATGAATTAATTTTATGAACACGAAAGTAAATTCATTGAAATAAGTGTATAAACGCATTCACTTCACCACTTAACATATTTCTATTTGACGAAAATACATTGATATGAGGTAAAATAACACTAATTTTAGATCAATTACTTTCTCATACACATTTTAATTTCAATATTATTTTTCACACACAATCCGTGAACTTTATCAAATGTTCAGTTTACCATACATTTTATCAATAAGAAAACCTATCATAATTGCTGATTAGCAATTGTATGTTTATAAAATTTGCAAAATTTGCATAGTAGTATATTTCTCGAATCGATAGAGGACTCCTAGGGAACCATTTCAATCACATTCAAAGACCAAATGTATATTTATCATTACAGTAACAATTAAACTAGATATTAAGCAATGAATATGCATCTCTTATCAAAATTGTTATTTTACAATGTTCAACTTGGAGACAAATTTTGGACAGTCCCCAGCAGAAATTCTTTATAAAATTGTTAATTATTGAAAAATTGTCTATTTGCAATTTTCGGTTCCGTGACATTAAAGAACCCTTCCCAATTTAGAATCGCAAAAATAAGAAATTGTTTATAAAATTTAAAATTTTGTAATTCTTTTTAGTTGTCTCATCACCTTTCAGCAAATTTCAAAATTCCGCAATCTGATCGGTGCTATAGCCTTTCGTTTTCGAGATATGCAATTGTTTATAAGAAATTAGCATCTTATGCCAACCCTCATTCGTTTCACAGACAATCCATTCGTCTTTGCAGTGAAGTATAGTGTTCAGATTCTGTTTTTGCAGTGTCTGGCTTTTCACCGATCATATTGAATTAACGACTTCTGACTAACGGCAAATTGTTGCTAATGGATTATTGCTGTTTTTTAACTTTAAAAATTTCCTTTTTATTATAAATACATCGTTTAAACAGTCGTTTCGTCATTTTGATTCGTTGGCGTTAGAAATAAATTTTGTTGCAAATTTCAAAACGTAGAAACTATGTTGTCCTGCAATTGTGAAGGTCTTTTAGGAAGGAAGACGAAAATGTGCTTGAGCATATTATATTCTGCGGTCAAAAGTAGACGTCAATAGTTTTTTGTCTAAGAAGAAAACGGATTATAAATAAATTATTTTCAAAAAGGAATTTTGACAGAACGGTGGTTCATTTTAGGTATATTATTTTAATATTTATTCCACGAGTCAAGTGTTTTGCAGCAGAGATATTCTTCGTAATATTTTTAATTTGGGGAAATTGAATGTCATTTATTTTTATATAGAACTACAAAGGTTTATTTTTCTGAAATGAATATGTATGGAAAGTGCGATAAAATGGTCATTTGGTAATACTTTAAATGAGTAAAAAATTGTTTTGACACGCAGCTTGAGCAATACTCACCTCTAAGGACAACTGCTATCGTTGGCTATTCTAGCAATTCAAGTAGCCTAACCTCGGAGAAGTTTTCCCCCTTTCTCCTCGCATAAAAGGGGAAGTCTCAAGAATGTGGAAATAATCCTTCACTACGCCCTTTTTGTGGGACACGTTTTTGAAGTATAAAATCGTGCAATAGATTGTGACAAATAATTTAAATTCAACACATAAGCAAACAATATTTGTACTATATATTGTAATGCTACACACATTTAAATATAGAAATGACATAAGCAACCCCCAATATGAAACGAAAAACTGTTCTCTGAGAGCTTTCGTCGAAAAGTGCCTCTGCGTTTTAATAGTTTAGAAATTGCAAAATTATAATTCGATTTCTTTTGTGTTTTAGTTACTGCTGACCTACCGTTTTTTGAATAGGTCTACAAGAATATTTCCACACTACCTGAAAGTTTTGTTACTATTGTGTTTCATAAATTCACTTGCTGGTTTTAGTGTTTTAAGGCGTTTTTTTTTCCTTTCTTCTTCTTCTTCATTAACTTTCCTCGTCTTCTTCTCCCGGGAGTTTCAATATTATCATGTGAAGCGCTTCGTCATGTAACAAAGACGTTCTCCTCTTCACTGGAAACGCCTCCTTTACCACCAATTCTTGTTTTTATTATTTGGCGTCTGTGGGAGACTTCCTTATGTCGTTTGTCGTTTAGCTCGTCGTAAACGCCGAAATCCAATCTAAAAGGGCCATCTCTTCGGGCAGAAAAAAAACAACCTTCCCGACGGCAGGCTGCGAGGTGTTTCGGGCGCCCTCTCGACCCTCAGCCCTTCGGGCGTGGGGTGGCCTCCCCTTCGCAAAGGGCGAATGCGATCACCATCGAGGATTTCCGAAGGCGGAACTTTCCCCCTGCTGTCAACGCCACGCCGCCATTGCGACTCTAGCACTACCGATTCTCACAGTATCAGCATTTCTGTTTTCGATATTCCCAGTACGTAGATAGTTTCGCCGGATTTGGTGGAATTTCATGATTTTAAAGGTAGAAAGTAAGAAATAATTTTTCACTGTGTATTGAATAATATATTAACTTCAAATAGACGTGGTATCTTTCTGCAGTTATTTCTCAATCCTTATTTGTTTACTGACAAATAACAGCCGACAACTTTTAACACATTGTAAAAAATGATTTCGTACTTCGCAATTTCATTCCTGATGTTGAAACGGCTCTCGTGAATCGGTGAAATCCTGATATCCATATCGAAGAATGTTATATCATTAGCAAAAATTAACTTACTGGACACTTGTCAATATTTCAAACGCGTATTCGTCATTTAATTCGTCATTCTCTCCAAGTAGGTATTCTGTATGAAAAAATACTGCTGTTTTCTTGTGACCTAAAATTATATTTTTGTGTTTATAAACGTACTATTACCCTCAAATTTAAGCAGAGAAAACGAAAAGTCGACAGATAAATCAGTGAAATGCAAGAGTGGAAGAGACTCGATGGCGCCTTGGTATTGTGCGGGTTCTCTTTGGATGGCAGCTACGGCAGTAGCAGGAAAGGATGGGTCTGCTACGCCACAGCTCAACGGTGCCCATCAGTTGAAGTGAACTTTGCAAGTCACAGCCTGTGGGATCAACACATTTACACATGGCATGGTAATCAGTCATTGGAATGTCTGTCACTTTCCCTGGCGACCTTCTCAATAATGTCAGCTGCTATTGCCACTATGTACTCTCTCTTGCCTGCAATACCCTACTTAAGATTTTTGTGTGTACGCAATTTGTAAGGCAGAAGACAAATGAGTGTGTCACTGCTTTCAGTAGTCGACAAAGTACACCATTTCATAGGATTTATTGATATTAGTTTGTATTTTTGTAACATGTTCAGATCACTTGTTTTCATTCATTTGACTCACAGTCCATTCTCTTCTTCGTTAACCAAGTACAACCTAACCTTGTATTATGGTAGATCAATAAGGAGACGCAGTTTAGAAATAATGAATAAATAAATTCAACCCTTTATCGTAATCGTTGAACCAAACAAAAAGCTAATCAATTGTCGTAAAATATAAGAGTCATGTACGCAAACCACTATTAACGCATCCACACAAGTAAATATGAAAATTTGTGGAGACTTGAAGGGGTACCTTGGAACTTGATAAGTGCCGTTCCAAATGGGGCGAACGTTTTTCACCGGGTTGTGCTATCCAGCGCTGGGCAGTGTCTAGGGGGCTCGTGCTTCAAGAAACGTCGCGCGTGCAGGAGCCGTACCCTACCCGTTCGAGCACCCCCCCCCCCCCTCACTCAGACGGGAATTTACTTGTAGCGAAGTTCGCATAAATCTCTCGTCTCAAGACTCAACAAGGTCCATGCACAACTGAGATATGTTATGAAATGATTTTTGTGATGATAGAAGCATTTTCTCTGGAAACAGTAGACATGATTGGTGATTTAATATGATTCTTTTTACTCGTTTTTCTTCTATTATAACTTTAATATTACATTGAAGTTGCCTTCATAGAGATTTGTTTGTTATGCCAACTCGTACACCTTGCCACACCTCACTAACATGAGTTGCCTTCATAAGTTTTCAGTGATGTACACAATCGTTAAAGTGAGAATTGATGGAACACTAATAATATATTATTATTATTATTATTATTATTATTATTATTATTATTATTATTATTATTACAACTATTATTATTATTAATTAATTTCTTTCATATTGTTAAATTCTTTAAATTTTTTTTATCAATATTCACTTGATAGACATTAATTTTGGACATGTTGCATGAGATTTGGCTGAGGGTTATTTCTTCTTTCAAAAAATTCAGTGTATCAAAAAATGGCCAAATTGAGTTCCATCCAGTATTGCCAGAAGTACAATTATTCACTTATTTCTGGTATGTGTTCCACTTGGATTGAAGTTCATATTTTGTAAATGTGAATGTGCACATTCAAATACAGAAAAGAGAATCTAGTTTTATTTGATGTTTAGTGCTGCTTTGTGTTGTTATGGTGTGTTGTTACAATATTGAGGTAGCATGTTTGTAAAAGAGTTCTGCAAATCTTTGGTTAATTCTATGTTCAGTTACTATTAATTATATAATAGAACATACTAGACTTTTTTGCCCAGAAAGTAGCTGAATGCTAATGTTGCAAATTTCGGCCCATACTATTACATAAAACTATGTTTAGTATCAGAACCTTAATTCTGATAATTTTCAATGCAAAATTTGTTTGAAAAAAGAAAATCCATTGTTCTTCCTTCATCATTTGGATTTATTTATTTATGTTTCTTCAATGTTTGTATCAGAGATTATTTAATACTATTGTAAAGGTGATTTTATTTGAAAATAATCTTAGCTTTGTAGTGCAATGTAGTAAAAAAAAAAGGTTAAACGAGCTTCTCCTTAGTTGAGAAGGAAGAATGATTGAATTACAATTATTTATGAAACACTTCTTCCTTGACTGACATTTAATCTTTTGTTGACACTCAACTCTTTTGGTTATAATATATTTTAACTTTGCTTTTATGGCTCATTGTTTTTAATGATAGTCTTGTTGTTGTTTTTTGTTTTTGTAAATTTTGTCTAGTTTTAGTTACTTTCAAATATTACTTTCCTTTTTACTCGCCTTACCTTTGAGAAAAAGGTTAAATTTAGTCGAGCCAACCTCTTTAGTGTGAGGAGTTTTGTGCGACACTTTTGTGAATGCGTTTTAATACCACTGATCTTTCATTTTCTCACTTTTCTAACTAGCAGCGCTACAACATTGCAAAGAATTTCTCATGTTATTTGCAATGGGGATGTAAAATAATAATAATTTATTGTAATTTGCAAATACTCATATTTAGACTATTGTTTACAAAAGCATTTTCATCAAACTGCTTGCAACACAGTACTGTGCCCATTTACTTATATTTCTCATCATTGGGGAGGATAACAACTTTCAAAATTACAGAGATTGTAATTGTTATAAAGCCAATTTTATAAGTGTACTTTTCTACTTGAGCACACAGATTTAAAGAAAACATTTGGAGCAATTTTTGATGAAATTTGGAATATGAAAATGATTCATGCAATAATTTATTGTAAAAGCATTGTGGCACATTAAACAACTATATTTAATATATCATGAAGCAGATCATTGAGGGTCAATAATAAAAAATCAATCTCCATCGTCAAAATCATTGATGAAGTATTTCCGGCCTCCTTGTAACTAACACCTTACAGTAACTGATACTATCATGTCATCATTCACATTTGCACTTTTAATATTTATTACTAAGACTTTCTAAGAACTTAATTTCTAGCCTATTCCTAATATTACTACCTGTTAAGAACAGAAATAAGGATGGTGGCTACTCTCTGAAAAACGGAAAACCAGGAAATTTGTAGAAGCAATGAAAGTTAGCGAAAATTTTCAGAGGCTTATAAAAATATATATTCGTTAGTTCAAGTTACTGAATTTTATGATCAATTTTTATTTGTTGAGAAAATATTGTTAATTTGCACTTACAGTGAACTTAGAGATGACCAGACTGGCTTTAATATTTTCTTTAGTGTTAAAATAAAAATTCTATCAGTTAAAGGTAAAAAATACATTTGAAAATCAGGAAGAGTCAGGGATATAGAATAATATTAAGATAAGGGAGATACAATAATATGATGATAGGTGATCAATGATGCTGATAAGATTCCAAAGAGTTTCCTAGGGACAGAAAACATACCAGATAGTTATAACCAAGTATTGGAAATAAATGGTGAAATTTCCTCATGTCCCTGCCTTCCTGAACGAACTGTATTAATACACTCCCTACTTATACTACCCGCTTCCATTCCGAATCGCGTTGCGTCGCGTCGCGTCGCGTCGCGTCGCGTCGCGTCGCGTCGCGTCGCGTCGCGTCGCGTCGCGTCGCGTCGCGTCGCGTCGCGTCGCGTCGCGTCGCATCACGCCCTGTGTGTGTTACATAATCAGCCGAGCCGCGCCTCGCCGTTTCTACTACCGCACCACGCCGTGTGTTTCTGCCCTACGCGAGCAGCCGTCACGATGTTGAGATTTATGGCCCTTGACGTTTCCCCAGAATTTCATTTTATGTACATAATAAACAAAAAGTAAAATACCTACCCGACAAGAATACTACCGCTTCCATCATTTCCTTTCGTCAACTCTAAGCCAATGCCGGAGAAGTACCTTCAACAACGGGCAACACCTCGCGAACGATCTTTCCTCGTTATCTAAAAAAGCTGTAACAAACGTCGCCGATCATTTGTAGTTTCAGGTGAAAATCAACCTAATATGTCACTAGCAAGGTTAAGATGAGTCGGTGGTATTTTCATCTAATATCTGACTTGAAGTAAATAATGACATTAATTTTTATAGAGATTATTTTTGCCACTAGCGTACCCGTGCGAGAACTCTCGCATGTTAATGCCCACCCTTTCCCTATCTTTTCCGTTAAGAAGGAGAGTTGTCAATTAATCGTGTTTATTTGTTAAAAAATATATAAATGTTCGTACTTACAGAATATCAAGCAAAAATAAAAACAATGCAATTAATATTGAAAACAAATTTACAATAAAAATTAATTCTGTATACTATAGCAATGTTCTTCGAACAATTCACACTTTCTTAAAAACAACATTTGAATTCATTTGAATTCATTCAATCTTAGTTGACAGTTAGCTTTTCGCTTTCCTTGATAGTCACAAAAAGATTAAAAGAGGTTTTTTACTTTTGAGAAATCCAAGGCAACTTTTCAATGAGCAAGCTTAATAAGAGACATATTTACGCATTTTTCACAATCAAAATGAACTTTGCATATGATTCTAAAGGAATATCATACATAAATCCCCAGAACATGGCATGGTACTCGCTTCCCTGAAATACACTAATAATCAGAAATATGTGAATATCCCATAAAACTAGAATTATGCATCTCAACAAGAGAAATTTCGTAAAATACCCAAGGAAGATGATATGTAACTACAAATCAAATCAGCTTGATATGTGAATGTTCTATCAAGAAATGTGGAATATCTTTTTCTTCATTAACTTTCGCATTGTCAACGAAATGCAATACCATAAGTCAATCACTAGATGATATGCTTTAAAAAGCATAAAATAAATATTACCATTATAAAAAAGCACCATTACATCACACAATGCATTAAAAGTCAGATGAGTGGTATTAACATTACAATGGAATGATAAAAAATGAGATTGTGAAAGTGAATGCAGTTCTGTTAAGGAAGATTTTCTGTTGTAAAACTACGAAACAATGCAGAATAACTTTTCTCTTCATTGTTGGAAAGTTTGCATGTTTCAAAATATATACTTGTTAGAACCATCACTATTTTGTGAATGTAGCTGACATTGTTGACAGGACAGCAGCAGCTGCCGTTAACATTTTATCACAACACAGAAACAACAATTGATATGGCCCAACATTAGATTTAATGAGGCATGTTTATAGTATATAATTATGTACATGAGCTACTCTGTGCATTACACAGCAAATTTTCATTGAAATCAACCGACAATGTTGGTTACCTTTTCAATTGTCGTTCTGTTTTGTAAGTCTTTATGCCACATCATCAATACATTCATGATTAACTAAAATAATCTCATTAATTGCTTTTCTCCAGTGAAATAGTCTAAATGATCTCAAAATGACATCATTTCTTTTCTGCTATGTCAATGTCAGTGAAAAGGAACCCAAAGGATTGAAGTCATGCTGATGTGTACTATTGGCAGCAAGGACATAACCCCAATGCTGCATTGCAGGCAAACAAACTCTTTGAATATTTCTCACTTCTTGATGAGATAAATCCTGACGCCAATGAAATGGTGCGGATTTGGAATCGCGGTATGTGTTTGAAACACCTCCAGCATTAACTTTTGTATGAGTATCCAGGAAATGTTTGACTCTGGGATGGAAATCCAAGCCCAAGAAATCGAAGAGATCTTGAACCCCGGTGTATGGCTCCACTGAAAGATCTTCATAACGTACTACCCTGTACGAAAACACACAAATGTATAAAAAAAACAAATATTTATCAAATATCAGATTGAATACAAAAGAAATTACTTACAATATGTATGATTGAATGGCTTGATACTATTTGTAAACTGACGTTATTTACTGCATACATGGGGTTCATATATATTTTTAACAAAAACCCTAACTAACACCTAAAATTTGTCCTGAAGGTAATAAAATAGAAGTATGTTGACGAGCAAGTCCTGTGACTTCTTTTCTTTCATATTTGTATTACAATTCTGGTGGACAGGGGTCTTGTCTCTGAGATCTACCTGGTATTTTTTGTTGCTTTCATGTAAAATAAAGGAGACTGAAGATCCTACAGAATGGCAGAGAGTGTCTCGTTCTAGTTTGCTGCATTTCTTTGGAGTTGTGTCTACAATTTCGGGTAAACAGAACTAATTCCAATTGTCCCAAAAAGACTTGGTTAAGCAGGGTCCTGATTTTTATTTTCATTCTCCCAACACTCAACAAGTGGTGCTGCAGGATTGCACAGACTTTCTCTCACTAGTTATTTGTCAAATTTCTTTGGTCTGAGCAAGCGTCCATAAAGCGGATTCCCCACATTTTGTGCCCGCTGCCAACTATCACCTTCCAAATCACTTTTTTTTTTATTTCCGTTCTCTGACGGTATATTGCTGTAAGTATAATATAGAAGAGTAAATGCGTTTAGTATAAGGAAATTTTCGTTGAAAAATTTGGAGCCGTTTTGAAGAAAATATAATGTAAGCTCTAGTTTAGATGCGAAATTTAAAGTATTTTTCACAGAAATATTTTGAGTTTTCGAAAAACTTTATTGAAAGGTATTCGAAGCTCTTTCATTCACAAATGCAATAATATACATAAATCGCTGGGAATATTATGCATATTAAAGGTGTGAGATATATTAAAAAATGCATGTGTAATTTTTGAAAAAACAAAAGAATACAGCAAAATTAATTTTACGTCGTCTTAAATAGTTCAATTAGCACTATCCATATGAAAAATTCGAAGGAAAAATTTTGAGTCGTTTTTGAAAAAATAGCATGCGAGCGTTTCTGAAAATGTAGAATATTGGGCTAGTTTTCACAGAAAACTTTGGACTTTTCGAGAAACCTTATAACCCATAATTTAAAGCATATATACTCGTAAATGCAACAATGTGAAGAAATTGCCACTAATGTAAATACGTCGTGACAGGCTAGTCAAGAAATAACTTTTTGTAATTTTTGGAAAAACAAAAGAATAGACAAAATGGCGTTTATGTCATTTTCTAGAGCACATTTAGCTCTATTCCTACAAAATGTTTAAAGAAAAAAATTTGGAGCAGTTTCTTGAGAAAAATCTTGTTTTTGTAATTTTTTATTGGTCCTATTGCACAAAAAAATGGTCTGAGCTCAAAAATTTCTAAAAGTATTAAAGAAACGTACATAACCTTATTAAAAGAACTAAATATTGAGAACAAATTTTATTTGTAGGAAAAAACTTTCTTCAATTTTGTAGTTGTAGGATGTCGCCGAAAAATTCAAACTTTTGCAATTTTCGGAAATTCAGAGTTGATTGTGAAAATCGGTCCTATGCCACATATATATTTTACTATTTTATTACAAGAAATTTAAAGAAAATATTGAAAATCTCCCTGGGGCTTCATGTTAAGTACTCCTAAATTTTAAAGAACGTTTTTCAGAATCGAAGCGCTTCGAGTCGAGTCAGTTCGGCCCTGGAGCGACGGACGGACAGAAATTTTCAAGGAAAAAAAAGAAGACTTTTTCGAAATCACGTGAACCAAAAACTTGTATTTCCATTGAAATCTCGAAATCGATATTCCGTAACATTACATATCATTCTCTATATTACGTAAATTACTCCATATACGAGAAAGAAACCAGTGGTGCTACAGAATGGCACAAATTTTTCCGTATTTGCTTTTAATTTCCTTGGTATAGGCTAGCTACTCGGGATTGCCACATACTCTTGCTAGTGACCATCTATCACTGCCCAAAATACATTTTTAAAAAATCTTAATTTTTCTCTTTTCTAATACTAAAACGGAAATATTATTTTAAGAATATTAAAAATAGCTAAATTTCGCCCTAAATGGCAATTTTCTTTGACCAATTTGGAGCAGTTTTAAAAAAAAAGTGGTGTTTAAGCGCTACTGTAAATGCGAAATTTGAACCTCTTTTCACAAAAACTATATAGTTTCAGAAAAGTTTCACACGAAGTCATTTCAAGCACTTCCAATCACAAATGGAATAATGTTAACAAATCGTTGGAAATGTGCATATTAAAGCCGTGAGCGATTAAAAAAAATTATACTAGTATAATTTTTGAAAAAACAAAAAATCACCCCGAAATTAACTTTACTTCTTATTAAAGGGTGCAATTAACACTATCCTTTCGAAAAGCTTGGAAGAACGGTTTGAAGCCGTTTTTGAGAAAATAGCGTTTGAGAGGTTCCGAAAATGCAAAATTTTTTGCTAGTTTTTACAGAAAACAGTTGAGTTATGGAGAAACTTTATATAGCATTACTTAAATCACATGTACTCATGAATATAATAATGTGAACAAATCATAGCTAATGTAAATATTAACATGAGAGACAAGTAAAAAAGTAGTTGCAGTTTCTGAAAAAACAAATGAATAGAGCAAGCGGATGTTTATATGATGTCAATGATCACATATATCACTTTTCCTACCAAACATTTGAAGAAAAAAATTGGAGTCGTTTTTGAAAAAAATCTTGTTTTTTAAATTTATAAAATTGCACATATTGCACACAATATTGCACGAAGACTACTAAAAGTTTCAAAAAATATGCATGAAAGAACTCACTGTGGAGAACCAATTTTATTTGAAGAAAAAAAATCTCTATCTTTAATTTTCTAGTTGTACTTAATACTTCTGCAAATTTCGTAAAATTAGAGTTAGCCTTGAAAATCGAAAATCTGCCATGTTTATAAGTGTCGGTTAGTCTATTCTTGCAAGAAATTGAAAGAAAAAGATTGGAACCGTTACTGAGAGAATTTTGAAGTTATAAAGTACACCCCAGTGTTGATGAATGTCTTTCAAAATCACAATGTTGCGACTCGAGCCAGCTGGACAGCAGTTTCTTCAATTTCGAAAACATTCTACGCTTAGTTTAAGCGCAGACGGCCGCAGACGTCGTAAAAAATGAACTTAAGCAATTTTGTAAGATGTGGATGTCTGAATGAAAATTGACACCATACCATATTTATAAGTGCCCTCTGCTCTATTCGAGCTAAAAAATAATGAGAAAATGTATGGCCAGTTTTGAAAAAGTGTACAAGGGGAATCACGTAGTGCTCAACATTACAAGATGTTTTAATTTCGCTGGTGTGGAACATTGCGTCCAGATTGTTCAATGTCATGTACTTCCTGTGTGATAATTACCTGAACCTGTTTGGATATTTGGCATTCAACTCCACTGCTGCACTGTAGTCTGCAACCAAATCCGAACAGAGAAGTGCAGGGTCCGCACAATCTGGATTATTAAGGCACCACACTCGATGCTTTCGAGACTGCACAGTTCCCCGTGGGTCACGAACCAAGAGTAATACCCGAACATTAAGGCTGAAAAAAACAATACAATAATAATAATTAAATGTAAGAAACATTCGCATCAAAACCATAAATCAATTAAATACATTCACTCAAAAATACCTGGGGTCTTTAAGAAATTCTTCTACTAATTTGAGCCTTAGTCGTACGACTTTCATACTTTGGAATGGGAACAGACGACAGAAAGGAGAGAGGAAATCAGGGGACCAACAAAGATCCCGATGCTTTTTGCATTGGGCCCATAACCTTGTGTTATGAACAAACAGTTCAATATGTCTTTGACCGTAGGTTAGATAATGATCTGTAAAAAATATTTAAAAAAAATAAAAATAATGAACTGTTAGTCTCCTTAAAGGATTTTTTAAAATATTAGTTTACGTAACAACGGCGAAAAACACGGTGATTCATGCACGAGTCGAGTTTATCGTCCGAGCATAGCGAGGACTACAAAGAAACTAGTTCGGGATTCTCCTCTCGCCAGTGTTGCATGTTCTATTTTTTAATACGCTGTGGGCAAAGCCTCAAGTAAAGGAACATAAATTAAATATCAAGTAACTAGAAATACCTTACTTGTACTGAAGCAAATGAATTCCAGGGCCTTAACACCATTGTTTCAAAATTTTGGAATCATTACAGATGTTTCGCACACACTTGGCGATGTTTCGCAACTGTGAAAAAATTTGCTATTTTGCACACGGAAAACAAGCACAAAAAGAGTTTCGCGCACGGTGCGTTAAAAAATAAATATTTAAATAGAAAGATACAACATATAATTATTTATCGTTGGTGTAGCACTTACACCTTTGTACAAGAGCGCCATCATTGAATTCCGAGCACGTACGGGGTTGCAAGGGTTGAAAACAAAGATTTACAAATCACCATGTTAATTGTCAGTGACGATTTAGTGTGAGTTGTCAGTGTATAGTGAGAACAAAGTGTATGTTTTACTCTACCAATGAATCTGTTGAACTTCGCATAAATTTGAGAGAAAAACATTATAAGAAGGGAAAAAAAGAAAAGAAAAAAGTTCAATAATAGAGCTTAAACATTGCTTCATTAATTTTAGTCTTAACGGAGACTATGTGCAGAAATAAAAATATTATCGGAAATATGCTATCCAATTCTATGTCCTTTGGGTATATCCTAAAATATTTAAGAACAGCATCATAAACGCGTTCGGCATTCCCAAAATGCAGTTCCTATTATATTTTTTAACTAACACATAATTGTTTAGTATGAAACGCGATACCAGATATAAAATTAATTCTTCATCTGTATAAAAGTCGCAAAAAAGTGAATAACAGAAGAGACGAAGAGGTTTTGAAACTAATATAATTTAGAAGAAAAGATTCAACTCCATGTGTTAATAGAGTAATAATAGAAAAAGTTCTAATATTGCTCTTGAACACATTGAAATATCATAAAAAAATTATTTTATTATTTTGGATAAGAACTATCAGACTACATTGGCAACAAAATAACTGAAGCTATGAAACAAATTCAGAAGTTACGCTATATACATTGAGTAAAACTAGAAGAAAATATTTTCACTATTTCACGCCATATTCTATTGTGTGAATATACCATATTGAAATGTATCCCAATAGCAAAATTGTAGCTTGTAACGTTATCGAACACAAACGTCTAGCAGTTATCTTAAGAGTTAAGCAAAGTATTTTAAGAATTCGATAAACTACACAGAAAGGCACAAATTTACGATTTGTTTTCACAACAGCATTATTGACTAACGACGTAAAAATGTGTATAATATATTTTTTTATTAAACAGCACATTCCATTATTTTTAAAGAACTTATGAACTTCAACCATGATTAAATTTAATGCAAGAAATATCACAGTATTTACATACCAAAACCTGTGTAGTTGCAATTAAGTAATGCTTTCAGCTTTGAAACTGCTTCTGAAGCAAGAGGTTCTTCACGTATCTGCGTTGTTTCGTAATTCAATAGCGGCTCATAGTGGTAAAAATTTGCTGGATGGCTATTCAAAACATCTCCCAGAAAGGTAGAGCCAGACCGCCAAGTTGTCACCACCAAAGTTCTGATTGGCTTACCTCCCAACTCTGGTGCAAGATCCTGGAATGATCTATAAAAAAAAGTATTTTAAAAAAAATAAATTTAGTAGACACACAGATCAGTATATAAATATATTTTTTGATATTGTTTTTACGTTTATTGTATTTTTACTAGAGATCGTTCATTTCCGTGAGAAACTTTCCGAAAATAATTATACACACAAAGGTAGGAATATTAAAAAGAAACAAAATTATGTATAATGCAAGAAAGGTTGAACGGAAACAAAATTTTCTTTCTCCTTTTCCCAACTCTCTTCCCAACATTTTAACCATAAATAGTTGAATGATGAATAAAGTGTCAAAAAAAGAGAATAGCAAATTTGAAAACTAGACATTTCGCTCCCGAGTTAAAGAACACTTATTTGCATTGGTAATCGAACTGTAGATTTTATATTTTTTGTATTGCTAACACCCCCCCCCCCCCCCTGGATCTACACTACCAGAACATTCTACGTATACATCACACATATTGAAGACGTAACTAGTTGTGCAACAAATGGCACAGATTTTCTCGTACTAGTTGGTTTCCTTATCCGTTTAGTCTAAGTTATCTTTTCGGTTTTGCCTCATCTCTTCTCTGCTGTCATCTGTTGGCGCCTAAAAGACAAGTTTTCTCATTTTCTCAATTACAAAATTACATTTGTGTAATTTTGAAAAAAAATCAAGAAAATAAATAAAAATTGAGTTAATTCGTGTCGTTTTAAGTCGTCAGGCACTGTACACAATTGGCGAATTCTGTCTTGATATATCCACCGCTGTGAATAATTCCCATTCACAGATTCCCATTCCCAGAGTATGTCGCGGCGTAATCAGTTTCGAGGGTTGCTGGGGTGCCTAATAACTAAAATATACTACTACAATTTGCTATAGTCCCTGTACTTTGTATTTTTCCGATGCACGCCTGGGGGTATTTCCCATCCAGGAGTAGTGCGTGCACCTCGCGTCCGTGTCGTGCGAGCTCGTGCGCACGCTGTTCTCACCTGGCCACACGGCGTCACGCACGATGATGAGCCAACAGCGTGGAATGCACTATTTACTATATGCGCGCATAGCACACACACACACACACACACACATCGGCCTCCGGTAGCTCGACGATGTAGCCAGAGGGCGAGATGGAGGACCATCTCGTAAGAGGAAATGATAGGATCGACCGAATGATAAATGAAGAAGCGAAATTGGCTTAAATATTTATTTAATAAATGAAGATAAAAAACGAGTGACAATGCCTTTTGGAAATGATAAAATAAAACTATCGGTGGCGCGATCTTTCGGTGATCTTTGAAAGCAGTTCAAATTCGTTCCAAAGAGGCTCATTCGAAAAATGAATTCCTTTCCTCTTTGGAAGGCAGGCGGCGGAGGTTAGGCTTGGCGTCTTGTGTGGTTGTAGTTCCGTCTCCGGGCGTCATAGCAGATGGGGACTCAATAAAAGCTTGGTCCTGTCCTAACCTACCAGCGGTGTCGGAATGGGCCATGTCAACAGCAGATAAAACAGAATAAAAAAGGACGGGCTCAGCCGAAAGCTCTTGATTGATCTCTGAAACTATAGGGGCCCCCTCGTTAGGGGATCGCCCCCAATCTGCTTCCGGGGAGGCAATGTCTACCATTGCGAGTTCCTCAGGGCCACTGCCTATGGGCCGAGGTTTTGGAAGGGAATCGGTATAAGGCTGTTTGCTTATCTCGACCTGTAAAGAGGTTTCCACCCCCTTTGGACAAGTGTCAGAGCAGGGGATCATCGGATTTCTTGCTGTCCTAATGGCAGTCTTTTGATACAGGGGAGAAGAAGAAATCAGCATAGGGATTTGGCTTACTGGAGTCTTCAGGGGGCTAATCACCCTGAGAGGAGACGCGATAACAGCAGCACTAGTAGGTCTAGCTGAGTCATCGGACCACCGACCGTCAGATGGGGACGAAGATGATTCTGCAGAGACAGTAGCTTCAGTTTCACTGGTTGCTAAATATCTTCGATATGTAGTCTCTTCTTTTTCTCATCCACCTGTCGGGCGGTATTACCCAGTACACCCAGGTACCCAAATTCTCGTTCGACGTCCCTGGTTGCTCTTGCTCTAATGCAGCCATTTTCATAATTTCCTCCGAAGAGAAGACTTTCCCTGCTCTAGACACAGTACACCTACCACAACGCTGTGCCTTGGCAGCTCGAACCCTACTAGCTGCGTCCGGTCGGGCATGGCGCAAATGTTGTGAAAGCCCTGACTTGGATGCGAAGTTGGCGGAGTATAACTCACATATAAAGTCTCCTTTCGATTCTTTCGGACCCGGGTACTTAGGGAAATGACTCAAAGCTGATAACTTACCTTTGTAATTCATGCTGCATTTAGAGCATAAAAAATTACGGGGACATCGCTATGGATAGTATTGTGATGCGGTACCATGTTTTTCAAATCAGTGGCCATGTAGCCACCCCCTCCTTTCTGGGCACAATATGCGCAGCGACTCACCTCGAAGGGAATCCTAATCATGAACCGTTCCAAGCTAGGGTCGTCCGAAATGGTTGCCTTGTATTGACATAGCCCAGCAGTCCAAGCGAGAGGTCTGTGAAACCCGAGTGCCGACTAATATGTATCAATTCTGCGTCTTGTTTAGCTTTATGAACTGAGCGTCAATACATTTCATTATGCTTACTGCCTAATTAAAGTGTCTGAGTTATTGCAGCAGGGATAGATCCGCGGTCCTTGGGGCAGCCTCTCAGCAAACCCTATGTTCGGGGTCTATCTTCCCATTATCTGTTTTTTCAGTATTGGCTGATTCACCTTAAATATCTCATTCAAAATTTTAAAAAATATGCTGATCTGTAGATTATTTGAAGTTTTTTGGCTACATAACACCGTTTTGTATTTATTGCATATTTTAGAGCGTTTTACTGCATAAAAATCCATTCTTTACTTATTTGTTATGTAAGACACGGAACCAGTGACTTAGATTCACTATCACCGAGTGTTCACTATAGCCGGAGTCGACTGTATTTTGCCTTACACTATTTCTGGCTACAACTAATCTGATACAATGTATGTTATTCTTAAGGTATGGAGTCTTTTCATTTCAATGAACTGTTTTAATTTATTGCTCATTTTATATACGACTCTTAAATTGTGCCGCAATAGAAAGTTTTAATTTTGGTTGCTGTTTTTTAAAGTAAGGTAAGGAAAGGTAAGTTTATAATGCTGGGGGGGGGGTGTTATCATTATCCTCGTCTACTCTGTGTTTTTCTGTTCCAAATAGGATTTTGTTCATACTATTTTTACAATATTTTGCTTTAACATACATAACTTTGCCATTGTGGTTAATAATGATTAGATCTAAATAATTAATATCGTTGTTGTTTCCCATTTCATGAGCAAATTTAAGACTGAATCATAGTTATTAAAAGTCTGGAGAATGTTTGTTAATTTTTGTATTGCTGTAATACACTACTGCATCATCACTTCTTTATTTGAGGTCGTGTTGATGATTGAGAAAAAAAATCTAGCTACGATTGCAGTTCAATCCTATGAAGTTCTGGGAATGAGAAGACTAGATTAAAAACTTTTTATGTTATTGGCTATTACTCACTTGGCAGTTTTGTTGTGTTGACCGCCGGGATATTTGTAACCCTTCATTTCTTTAGCAATGAGAAGTCTTTGCTCACTAATGACATCCTGAATTTCCCGAATTCGGTTCACAAACGGAATTACAATCGAAGAATCATCATGGTCCAATTCGTTGTTCGTACAATTCTGAAATGGAAAATACAAAAATTCTAAACTGTCACAATACATTGTTCGATTAATCTTTAAATCACTATTGCTTCCTCTCTGGTTAATATTATTACACCAAATGTGACACACAAGTCTTCTGTGAAAAACACTAGTGGTGTTTCAACAGAAAAAAAACTTCTTAAATGATTTCTCAACTTGCAATTATCGAAAATACAGACAGTTCGCCTACAATGGGACCTGCGCTACTCTTTAAGCGTCCTTTGTCCTATTCGTGGAAAAAATCGATGAAAAATTTTGGAGCGGTTTTTGACAAAAATGTTTTTTCCAAAATAAAGTACACAATTACGCGAAATTTCTCGTTTAAAAAAATCATGATGTTTTTTAAAGAGCTAGTTTTAGAACACATTTTGAATATGGCAAAAATCTGAATCTCTATTTTGTAATTTTCAAATGTTATTTTTTTGTAATTTTCGAAAATACAATGCGTTTGCCGGATATAAAACTAGAATAACGTTTTTCACTTCTTTGATACATACGAAAAAATGTAAAGAAAAAATTCGTAGCCTTTTCGAAAAAATTAATTGATTAAAAAATTAAAAATTGCCTTTAAATCACTCAAAAGTACGCGAAAACTATTATCTTCGAAAAATATACACATTTTCAAGATCTCTCTTTAAAGAGGAGATTTTATTACAAGAAAATCTATCTTCAATATTGTAGGTGTGGGAAGATGCCAAAAAACTGAACTTTTGCTATTTTCAAAAACTTAGGGTTTTCAAGGAAAATGGGTCCATCGACTGAGACTATCTTAGGCGTCCTTTAGGCTATCCAAGGACAAAATCTAATAAACAAATTGGAGCTATTTTGAGGCAAATCTGCAAATGTAGTTGTGGTTACATGCAAAATACCTCGAAAAATCCAATATGTCCGTTTCAAACTCTGGGGGTATCGAGTTCCTTTAAATTGATCGAATATTAATTTTTGGGAAAATCAGCTGAATGGTTTTGGCGCTAGCTTTGACCACAGACGGACAGACAGTCGTTTTGCCGTCAATCGATTTTTCGGCATCAAAGAACCACAATATATGGATTCTGACTACACGTGTACGTTGTATGTGTGAAAGTACGTTGGCATACTTAAAAGCGGCTAACTTCGACACTGTGTGACCGATCTTCAGGAAAGCTGGCACATCTACGTGTTTTCTCACCTAGAATGTTTATGTGCCGTTAATTTTGTAGTAACTCTAATAAATATCGCCGTCAGAACAAAAACTGCGCTTCATTTTAATGCAATTTGTATTCAATCTGCGCAAGACATGGAGGCTTTATTGCTGCTGCGCGTTGCCGCACGATGCAGGGCGAGGCCCAAGAGAACCGGACGGGTGCGCGTGTAAGATACAGAGATAGAGACAAGCAGAGACGCAGAGAGAAACAGACAGAGACACACGGAGACAGAAAGTGAGAGGGATAGTGAGACAGAGTCAGGCAAACAGAGAGATACTCAGAGATAGAAACAGATAGAGAGAAAGTCAGACAGGGATAGAGAGGATCTGTGACAGAGAAACGAAGAGAGACATAGACAGAAACACACAAGGAGAGACCTAGGGACAAAGAGACACACAAGGAGAGACCGAGGGACAAAGAGAGACAGAGAGAGACCGAGGGACAAAGAGACAGAGAGAGACCGAGGGAAAAAGAGACAGAGAGACCGAGGGAAAAAGAGACAGAGAGAGACCAAGGGACAAATAGACAGAGAGAGAGAGACCAAGGGACAAATAGACAGAGAGAGAGAGAGAGACCAAGGGACAAATAGACAAAAAGGGACCGAGGGAAAAAGAGCCAGAAAGAGAGAGACAGATAGGCAGACAGAGACAGACAGGCAAACAGAGACAGACAGGCAGAGACAGAATGACAGAAACAGACAGGCAGAGACAGAATGACAGAGACAGACAGGCAGACAGAGACAGACAGGTAGACAGAGACAGGCAGACAGGTAGACAGAGACAGACAGGCAGACAGGCAGACAGAGACAGAAACAGACAGGCAGACAGAGACAGAGACAGACAGGCAGACAGAGACAGACAGAGACAGACCGAGACAGACAGAGACAGACAGAGACAGACAGAGACAGGCAGAGACAGACAGAGACAGGCAGAGACAGGCAGAGACAGACAGAGACAGGCAGAGACAGACAGAGACAGAAAGACAGACAGAGACAGAAAGACAGACAGAGACAGAAAGACAGACAGAGACAGAAAGACAGACAGAGACAGAATGACAGACAGAGACAGAATGACAGACAGAGACAGAATGACAGACAGAGACAGAATGACAGACAGAGACAGAATGACAAACAGAGACAGAATGACAGACAGAGACAGAATGACAGACAGAGACAGAATGACAGACAGAGACAGAATGACAGACAGAGACAGAATGACAGACAGAGACAGAATGACAGACAGAGACAGAATGACAGACAGAGACAGAATGACAGACAGAGACAGAATGACAGACAGAGACAGAATGACAGACAGAGACAGAATGACAGAGACAGAATGACAGAGACAGAATGACAGAGACAGAATGACAGACAGAGACAGAATGACAGACAGAGACAGAATGGCAGACAGAGACAGAATGGCAGATAGAGACAGAATGACAAGACAGATGGAGGTAGAGACAAATAGAGGGAGATAGGTAGAGAGAAAGATACAAAGACAGACACGGAGACGTTTTTTCATTTGTATTGAAAATGAAAAAACACAGGCAACGCCGGGTATTTTGCTTCGTATAACTTTACCAGTCAAAAAAACCTTTCACTCCGGATGCCCGAAAGTGGCCTCCTCCTCCAAAGCTGTAAGCATTTCTCCACCTGCTTACACTCTTTGTCGCAGCATAGCGCTCTCTCTGTCTTTTTCCCTTGGGTCGCGCGGTAAATTAACACTGCGAGTTTGGCGATAACGAAGTGATGAGGGAGAAGGGTCAGACGAAAGGCAGCTTTCGTGTTTCTGCAGTAGGGATTGTCCAGACGATCAACAGAAAACAAGTCGTGTCTGGAAGAACAGTTTCTGCGGCTTTTGTAATAAGACAATGTAATGGACCAACACATTGATGAATTGGTCATTTCTTTGGACACTCCTGGCTGCGCTAGTTCCTCTTGTATCGTTGAGGGCAGTGATGGCTTCTTTTGCTACCGGTATTGTTATGTTTTACAATATTTAGAAACAAAATTTATCCACTTTTTCGTTACCAGGACCCGACAGAAAGAGTTTCTCTGTCAAGATGCCGTCGTTTTCCGGTGCTCGATTACAATACTTTCTCCTCTTACGAAGTAGGTGCAAGAATGTAAAATGCACCGATTTTTAAATCAAGCTGTACAAGGAGCAGTTCCGGATATACGGTGCGCAGAGCCCCAAAGCAGAACACATCGGTGCCTCCCCCCCCCCGGCTCAAAAACAAACAAAAAGTATCAGACGGGGAAAAGAAACCGTTCTTAGACGGTTTGAGGAGGGTTTCACACAAACAAACATTTCCGCCAATCTCTATGTAACTAAAAGTTGGCGACTAGAGATGAACTAGAGATGACTAGAGATGAACTCTCCGCTTTAAAACCAAACAATGCTTGTTTGTAAATCCGGTCCTGAGAAGAAGATGCGTTTACAATAAAATATCATATCAGAGCATATTCGATATAGTACCTTGTCAGAGCCGGTTGTTCTTAATTCTCTCAAGAGTGTTCACGAATTTAAATTGACGATCACAGCATCATTTTGATGCAGCCACAGTACAAGGAAGTAGCCATAGTAGGGTAAGTAAGGAGCCACAGTACTTGCAGTCGCATTTCAAAAAGGAAGAATAATTCCAGTAATGCAATATTAAAATGAGAGGGATTTCAAAAGAATTATATTAATGTACGCTTGATTATTAGATAATCAAAACGATAAAAATGGGTGTATGCCATGCTATCCAGAGCATTCAGCACTACCGTACATGTTTAAAGAAGAAAATATAACCTTTTTGAGAAAATGTATCTATAATTGACCGTAATTCAAAAAATTACGCGAAAACTACTAATATTTTTAAAAAATTGTACATGACCTTATTTCAAGATCTACTCTTGACCAAGAGATTTTAATAAGAGAAAAATTCTATCTTCAACATTTACAGTTCTAGAAAAATGCTCTAATGGTAAATTCACCTACGTACAATAGTACGAAGTATTGCGTACGAGAAGCAATGGATATTTTTCTCAATAATGTACGCGAGAGAAATATCGCATTTCAAAGTTATCTAAATTAGGGTTGCGACCGGAGCAAGCGCTCAGCTGTTTATCTTAAGATCATGTATGAGAGGGCTCCCAAAACCGCTGTCAACGCTAACATGGATTCAGTTTGTTGAAGCGCAAATGTTTAGGAACGTATAAGACAGTGTTTTCAAAAGGGCAAATTTCCTCAGACAGTAATGTCAGTTTATTGCGTCAAGGACATGTAGACTTCCGGCGGGGATGGCGTAATAGCCTCATAAATATACCTGTTTTCTATACAGATGTGCCATTTAACTTGACAACTTGAAATAACTCAAAAAATACTCGATGTACGAAAAATTGAGCCGAGACCAAATCTTAACAGTTTTGAAGGGGGAATCATTCTATGCTAAAATCAGCACCCCTCTGCCCCCAGCGGGTGGGGCGAAGAGCAACATTGAAATCCTAATTAGGAACCTCCATTTTTATTTCAGATTCGGATTCTACGGACAAAAATACGTAACTTTTGTCTAAAATATTTTTCCTGATTTGTGATAGGTGGCGTTATAATCGCAAAAATTTAATTTCTGAAGATTTCCGACAGTAATTGGAGTGGTTTTGAGTGGGGCCTCAGGGCACACCCGTCAATTTGTTGGTAGCGTCTCTCCATGGTCCGTGCCTACAGTACGTCAGAGGCGATCCGGTATTTATTAAAAATTTACCTTTCTGAACTAACATTCCTCCTTGTTGCATCATGGATTATGAAAATGTGCAAGAAAAAATTGAAATGATTTTCATTTTACGGCGAAGCTCGGAGAAATTTCGACGCTACTGTTAATTTGTATGCTCAACGTTTTCCTGACAGAGTATGATCGCGTTCTTCTTTCGTTAGAATTGTTCAACAATTCTCTACTGACGGAAGTGTACAAACGAAGAAAAGAACACGTAGAGTTTCTGCTATTGGAGAAAATAACCAATTATCAGTACTGGATGCAGTAGCTCATAATCCATATGCGAGTGTTCGAGAAATATCTCAACAATCAGGGATTCCTCGTATGAGTGTTTGGAGGATACTGAAGATACATAAATTTCATCCGTATCATGTATCCTTGCATCAAGAATTAACTGGCAATGAGTTTCAAAACCGAATACAGTTTTGTCAACGGGCAGTTCAGAGAATACAAACAAATCCGAACTTTTTTACTCAAGTACTATTCTCTGATGAATCGACATCGACAAACCACGAAGAAGTTAACCGCCATAACATGCATTTTTGGAGTGTAGAAAGCCCACACTGGTCGTCAAGTAAATCATCAGCGACCTTGGTCGGTTAACTTTTGTTGTGGAATAATGGGCGATAAACTTATCGAACCATACTTTATTGACAGTAATCTTCATGGTGACAAGTAGCGAAACCTTCTTGATAAAGAACTACCGAGAATGTTCAAAGACGTAAGTTTGGAAGTGCGATAAAACATGTGGTTTCAACATGATGGTTGCCCAGCACATTACTCATTAGTAGCTCGCGAGGTATTGGATCGGGATTACAATAGTCGTTCGATCGGTAGAGAAGGACTAGTGCACTGGCCAGTCAGATCGGTCTGGCCAGCCAGACAAACCTAAAAGATGTCGTTTATAAAGAAACACCTTCTACTCTTAAAAACATGATGCAACGAATAAGGGACGATTGTGCCGCGATTACACCAGAAATGCTTATGCGATGTGTTCGTTCATTTGTAGGATCAATAAATGCATTGAGGTTCAGGTCCATCATTTTGAGCACTTACTTTACATAAATGCTGAGGTGTTCGTAGAATCATCTACAACCAGCACTCCGATAGTGAGAGGCAAGGGGACTCACTGAAAACAAGCACCCCGAAGGGAACAGAAAACTACCACGTCCACGTCGTTGTTCCTGGGTTATGCTAAAAGTAGTTTATTGACTTCCGTAGAAAATACTGATTTTTATTAACCACTCAGAAATAATCGACCACACTCAAAACCACTCGAATTGTAGTCGGATATCTTCGGAAATCAAATTTTTGCGATTCCAGTGCCACCTATCACAAATCAGAAAAAATATTTCAGACAAAACTTATGTATTTTTGTTCGTAGAATCCGAATCTGAAATAAAAAATGGGGGTTCTTATTTAAAATTTCAATGTTGCCCTCCGCCCCACCCGCTGGAGGCAGGGGGGTGCTGTTTTTAGCATAGAATGATTCCCCCTTCAAAACTGTTAAGATTTTGTCTCGGCTCAATTTTTCGTACATCGAGTATTTTTTGGGTTATTTCAAGTTGTCAAGTTAAATGGGACATCCTGTATAAGAATCCTCTAGCGTTAATAACGGGCAGACAGCTAAGAGACTTTGCTGTATTAACTTCGCGCTGCTCTGCAGCTCTTCTTTTTCATTAAACATATTTATATACTTCATCGGTCTCTGTACTTGAAACCTCGCTTACCACCAGGGAAATTAGCTCCCCTGCGAAATCAATATAGTTGTATCCTGTACTGGAAGCATTTGTAACTGCCTGCAATCACTGCTAGTAGCAGCACCTGCAGCGAAAGGCATTACAATGCAAAAAAAAAAAAAAAATTAACCTTTCACTATTTTCGAAATATTTGAAATATCAACGAAAATTACACCCACGCTAAGAGTTTAAGAGTTCCTTTCGCTACTCGTGTTTAATATAAAAATATGGTGCCATTTTTGAGAAAAAATTGAAAATGTTGAATCTTCATGTAATGCATCCCCAAAAATCAAAATATGTTTCAAACTCGGAGGACCTCGAGTTCGTTCAGAGCGAGCACGGATTATCAATTTTGCGTGAATATCGCCTACTTATGCGCTAGCGTTGACCACAGACAGTCGATTACGTTTTGCCGACAATCAGTTTACCCACAATACATGAATTCAGACTACAAAACGTGTGAGTGGAAGTAATATACTACATTCAGGGAGATTCATTCATTTTTCTTTACTAATAGCCTGGCAAAAAGAGTTTTTATGCCGAAAAATTGCAGTTTTTCCTGCAGCAATACAATACTTTCACTATACTGCATATGCACAACGCATGTAAAAATGGGCACAATCAAATCAAACTAATGGTGTTACTTAGTACTCAATTATGACTAATTTGTAATCCAAAGATTATTGAGAGCGTAGGCTTCCGCGGCCGGAGTCAGTATTTACTAGGCTGTCCTGGTGACGCCACCTCCATGGCGAAGGTGCTGACGTTTCGGTCACCATTCTGCGACCTTCCTCTGCGCATTACGCCCTGAGTCACCCGGACACACAATTAAACGAAAATGCTCCAGTAAATTTAATTCTCAACAAAATAATTTTGTTGGTGCAAATCCCTTTACTTTCGTTTGTGTCAGTATAAATGTATATCCTCATCATGAAACGTGTTTTCAATTTCAGGGTCATGTAACGTACAAAAGAGTATTCTGTTATATCGACCGGATACCTGCTTTGTGCACCACGTAAAATTACGGTTGGAATTTTGTAATGACAGGATAGGGATCGGGAAAAGATGGTCATTGAAGGCTGAAGGTCATGCTCCGATAACAGTTTGGCGGTCTTACGTCAGCGCAGCCAGTTGTTCGGCCTCTTGTTACGCAAGTAACAACAGAGTACACTGGAGAGAGCTTCAGCTAAATAGCAACATTTTCCCTGTCAAAATGAGTGGCAATCACAGCGGTCAGTTGAATTGCCGCGAGTCATTGACAAGCCATCACGTAGTCGCTGCTCCACTACAAGTCTTGATTTGTCTTCCTACCCTTGCAGTTCAGTTCGAAGTTTATACCGACTTTCGTGGCTCAGGGCAGTGATGTCGCTGCAGTGCCTGTAACCGGAAGTAATATCGCTCAAGAGGAACGACCAAGATTAGACCTCTAAGTAAATTTACTGTCCCTCACAAAATACAAAAAAGGATCTAATTGTCTTAGAAAACGGATGCAAAAATTTCAAACTACTGGTGCTACAGAATTGCACAGACTTTATCGTACTAGTTAGTTTTTTAATGCCTCTGTCTGGATTAGCTTTCTGGTCTTGCCCCATCCTCTTGCCAGCTGCCATCACTCGCCGTTCAAACTGCACTTTTTTTAAATCTCAAATTTTTGGTTTCCTATTGGCAGATTCGAAATATTACTTTTGAAATATTAAAGAAAAGTAAAACCTCCTCCTATATGGAAATTTTCGTTGAAAAATTTGGAGCCGTTGTAAAAAAAATGTTTTAAGCGTTACTGTAAACGCGAAATTTGAAGCTTGGTCGCATATAGGCGGCCAAATTATTTCGAATTTGTCGCTGTACTTCGAATACAATCATTTATAACCACTGTTTGGGACAAATTAATAGCAAAGGGCATTCAGTTCAAACGCCGCGCGTTCGAGATGCAAAGAGAAAGAAATTAATTTTTCGTATAAAACTCTTTGACCTATCCGACCTACCGGTCATCTCCCGGGATTTCCCTAACCAGGTATCTCACCAGCCAAGCACTGCTAACCGGGGCGAGCTCTAAGCTCTCGACTGCTCTCCAAACATGTGTTACTGCAGTGCACGTATGTGTTTAGTGTGTGTAAGTAAGGGGTGATGGTAAGTCCAAAAAGAGGAAGGAAACCTTGCGCGCGGTCCATTTCGCGTTCGTTAGGGTACTGCTCCGGCATTCGTCTGGTCTTGACCGGAGAAACCAAGGAAAATTACCGATCAGAGCAGTCCGTCCCTGTTTTTCTTTTTGTCCAGACAGCGACTGAACGCAACCTAGCTATGTAAAAAGCCCTGCCACCGTGCACTCAAACCTAGGACCTCCCGGTCAGAGACACTAGTGACATCAGTTGATGCCTTGAGCCACGACTACCGGTGCACTAGTAGAGAGCAGCTCTGAAGAGCTTGGAGCAAAGGCGAAAAGCTACCCAAACCAAAGAGATTACACAACTGACTAGTACAAGAAAGTCTGAGCCATTTTATAGCACCACCCGTTAAAAATTGTAAAGACAAGCACATATGTTGAATGTGGTTATTGGAGAATTCTTGACCGATTTTAGCAGCCGACCACTAGAATTCTCCTCCAGGCAGCGGTTGAATTCGGCCTAGCTATCTACCTAGTGTCGAAAATCCTGCCACCGTCTGAATTCGAACCCTAGCACCTCCCGGTCAGAGGCACTGCAGTAGCAATAGTTGATGCCCACCTAAGCCGGTGGGAAGACCGACGTCTGGGGAGCGGAACGCGTAAAAGGGGAAATAAAGTGAAATAAATTGGCATGGCACGACAAAATAGCTATTTATCCACGCCCGACGGGGTTTTCTCGCCGCTCGATCCTTAGAACCAGTTAACGCCCGTGGTACAGACATGATTTTACTTTTTACGTAATTTTAATGATTCAGATTTACTTATTACCAATTAACTACTTGTTTACTGTCTTTTCATATCTCCTATGATTTCCTATTTCTCCTATAATTCCCTTTCATAATTCACTCTTCTAATTCCCTCCTTAAGAGAACATGTAACACGATTCAACTGTGTTCATATTTCCCGCGAAACCACGATTTTCTCGAACCAGAATTGTACATCGAACTCCGTATCGAAGGCAATAACAAGCTAAAACGTATCAGTAAAAATTAAAGAATGTTGTTGTTGTTGTTGTGAGACTAACCGGGCTGAAGAAAACTATCACTTGTGCAATTGTGACACATTACGAGACCTGATAATACTCTTTGGGACAAATCAGCAAAGAAAGTTTGGTTTATTGATTTTGCAGTCGTCAATACCAGCAATATGATGACAACATACCAGACTAAAATCGACAAATACAGAGAATGTCAGAAGTGAAAAATATCCCAATTGTACTGTCATCAACTGGCGTGATACCAAAAACTCTCTCCAGATCGTTGGAAGAACTCTGCTTGGAGAAGAGCATTATCATCGGCCTCCAGAAATCGGTTATAATCAGTACCTTCTCACTAGCCAAGAGATTCATGGGAGGACATGTTGGGTTTTGAAAGCTCATTCTTGAAATTGTATTTGTTATTAGCATTCGAACACTGTTATTTTATGTTTACATCTGAAAACAGTTATTTTATGATTATGTGTTAGAATGTCTTAATTTGTTTTGTAGATTTTAAATATGTCTGTGTTACCATGCTTTGATATTGTATCTGTGTGGTATCCATGTAAAACCAAAAACTTTGAGAATAAACAAAATAATAATAATAATAATAATAATAATAATAATAATAATAATAATAATAATAATGTCGGCCCCGTGGTGCAGAGGGTTGCGGGAGCCGTCGTCTGCGCCGAGGAGGCTGCAGGTTCGAGTCCTACCTATGCATGGTCGTATTTGTGATCGTCCTTTCACCCCTCATTATCATCCTATCGCCTCATTATTCATAATTCAAAGTGTAGCAACCTTGTCTCATCACGGGATATAGCGGTGAAAAGCCGATTCCAATAATTACACACTCTAATCACTCCGGAACCTCGCGCGTAGTGTGGTCATAAATGGCCAATCGACTGAAGAAGAAAAAAGGAAAAAGAAACTTACGGCGTCATTGGCCGGAACCGGATGGTACAACTCGAAAAGCGGGCCATCCCCACTCTGATCCGAGGCAGGGTCTGGTAACATATGGAACGTTAGGAACATTGTAAGAGCACATGCAGCACCGATCAGGAATGCACAGCAAGCGCTCATTCTTCGTGTCATCGTCCTGGCAACAAAAAAGGAAATTGGGTAACAGTAGAGACGTGCATTAGAAATATCTTGCTGAACGACCCTATAGTAGTGGGGCTACATCAGCACATATATGCTCGCATTTTTTTGCAACATCTGCAATAGTCTACTATTACATGAACATGCAACAGTATTTTCAAGAGGCGATTTTTTTCCACCCGGAGACTCAAAGTCAAGGAGACCGAGGTAACACGCCTGCGTAAGTGGTAGCGAGAAAGTAAAAACGATGACTGAGATGTGTTAATGACAGAAATGACATACGACTGATATTACGATATAAATATTGCGTAACCGTTACTAAGGGCGAGCAACTATGTGCTGATTTAGCCCCACTAGTATTAATACACTGCATTAATTTCAAGTACAAGTTGCGCGAAATTACTCTTTTTTTTCAAAAAATTCTACAAGGTTTTTAAGAAGCTGATTTTTAGAACACATTTTGTTTAACACAAAAGTAACTTCATTTTTTTAATTTTTAAATGTTAACATTTTGCAATTTTCGACAACACAGAGTTCACCGAATATGAGACAGGCACCATTTATATACCGTCCTACATAAGAGGGGGAAAAATTCAAGAAAAATTAAAGCCTTTTCAAGAAAAAAAGATTTTAAAAAAATTAAAATTGCCTTTATTTCACACAAAATTATGCGAAAACTAACAACATTTTCGAAAAATTCGACATGATTTTATTTCAGGATCCATCTTTAAAGAACATATTTCATCAAGGGAAAAATCTCTAACTTCAATATTAAAGTTGCATGAAGCCGCCTAAAAAATTTGAACTTTTGCAATTTAACAAAAATTCAGGTATTTCAACGAATATATGACCCGGACCATTTCTTAAGCGTCCTGTAGTCTATTCGAGGACAAAATTCACTCAATCAAATTTGGGACCATTTTTGAGAAAATTTGAAGGCTTCATGTAACGCACAAAATCAAAATATCAGTTTCAAACACTATGGCCGCTAGGTCTTTTGAAACGATCGAGAAATACTTTTGAACAACATCGGCTGAACGGTTTAGACGCTAGTATAGTCCACGGACAGATACACACGTTTCTACGTCAATAGATTTTTCGGTAACAAAGGGCCGCAAACATGGATTCTGATTACACAACGTAGAGGAAGTAATTTGTTATGCATATGTAACTTTTATTCTCTTTTTCGTTACTAGGGCCTAGGAATAAGATTTTCTGGCGAAAATTTGCCGTTTCCGGCGAAGGATTAGAACACTTTCTCTTCTTACGATGTAAGGTCGAGATGGTAAAAGGTGTCTTAATTTTTGCTATTTTGAAAATATCTCGAAATGTATCTGTGCATAAATGAACACTGAAAATGTGTGTTAACAGATGAAAAATATTCGTCCCCTCCTGATATTGACCGCAATTCACAAAATGTGTTTGTTGAAGTGACAGAGTTTACAGAATTACTTACTTCTCTGACATCATTTACAATAACAGCCCTTTTTGAGAAAATTGCCCCTATTTCAATTTGCACAAAATTATCACAAATTTCAGAGAATTCAACGGAAATACGCCATTTTCATTAGCGAGCTTGGCACTATTCGCCAAAAAACGTTAATCCAAAACTTTGCAGGCATTGACAAAAAATGAAAATGTTTTTGAAGCTTCCAGTACCCTCCCCCCAAGAAAATATCCATTTCAGATGAAAGAGGCCGCGGCCTCAGCAAGATCCGAGAACATCAATTTTGTTGCAAATCTCGCTTACCATTTCGCCTCCAGCGTTTAAGGAAGAACAGACACACAGAGTCGGAGACGGAGACACACACACGGAGACGGAGACAGAGACACACACACGGAGACGGAGACAAAGACACAGACAGAGACGGAGACAGACACGCACATACAGAGACGGAGACAGAGACACACACAGACGGAGACAGAGACACACACACAGACGGAGACAGACACACATACAGAGACGGAGACAGACACACACATACAGAGAAGGAGACAGACACACACACACAGAGACGGAGACAGACACACACACAGACGGAGACAGACACACACACAGACGGAGACAGACACACACACAGACAGAGACAGACACACACACAGACGGAGACAGACACACACACAGACGGAGACAGACACACACACACATACAGAGACAGACACACACACAGACGGAGACAGACACACACACACAGACGGGTACAGACACACACAGAGAGACGGAGACAGACACACACACACAGAGACGGAGACAGACACACACACAGAGAGACGGAGACAGACACACACACAGAGAGACGGAGACAGACACACACACAGAGAGACGGAGACAGAGACACACACACAGACGGAGACAGACACACACATACGGAGACAGAGACACACACACGGAGACAGAGACACACACACGGAGACGGAGACAGAGACACACACACAGACGGAGACAGACACACACACAGAGACGGAGACAGACACACACACACACACATACAGACGGAGACAGACACACACACACAGACGGAGACAGACACACACACAGACGGAGACAGACACAGACACACACAGAGACGGAGACAGACATACACACACACACACAGTGACGGTGACACACACACAGAGACGGTGACACACACACAGAGACGGAGACACACACACAGAGACGGAGACACACACACACAGACGGAGACACACACACAGAGACGGAGACACACACAGAGACGGAGACACACAGAGACAGATGGACGGACATCAAGTAAGGCCATGAACAATATTTTGAAAATTTGAGTAGTTTTCCCGTAATTTTGCGTGTAATATAGCCAATTTCTATTCTTTAAAACCATTTTTGAAATAAATAGTGCTTTGAGTTTTGCAAACAAACAGCCCGTAGTTAAGTTTTGTGAATCAAGAACTCTCAAAACGAGGATTCTAAGTTCACAACGTATTAGTGGAGGAAAATTCTATTGTAGGAACAATATTTACTCACTTTTCGCTACCAGTCCTTCAATACGAGTGTTTCTGTCAACAAATCGTCGTCTTTTAGCGACACAATACTTTCTCTGTAAAAAATAAGTAGTATGTGAAGAGAAGAGTATGAGAAAAAACGTACATCTCACATACCACTGAAGCTACAACTTGCTTCCTCGTTAGCAAGTACGATAGCGTAGAAGTGAAGACATACCTTTCTTGCCACTGTTCGTTATGTGCCCAATGGAGGCGTCGATTGCAAGAACGACGAAGTTATAATTTTTCAGACACGAAGTCCCCATTACGACAACCAAGATTACTGTAGTAAGTCGTTGAAAAATAGCGATAGTCTTTGCCTTGACTGTTAACTGTCACGGCAAGCTACACAGAGTAAGGTGAAAGCATTGCGCATGCTCTTCAAGAGAAAGAGGACGCTATCGAAGAGCGTACTAATATCGAATTGAGTATTTTTTCATAATTTTTGACTTCTATTGGTGTTTCCCTTTTATTATTTTTCATGTTCCCTAGAATGTAACTCACTTCCGTGAAGTTGGCCAGAAATACGGAATAGAATTAAGCAATTAGAATAAAGACTGCACACTCTGAGTAACCTTCGTTGACGATACTTCCACAAATGAAAAAAATCTGTACAATATTTTACAAAATGTGACCTTGATACCACAAATACAAATTTATTTTGCCGAAGAACAAACAAGATTTAAAAGTGTATTAGTAGCACGCCGCTTGCAACGTAGTCGTTACTCAATTTTAGTTGCTGATCGGTCGGGCTACTTCTTCGGCTGAAGGAAAAATTATATAGTGCGTACTGTTTTGTAACAGTGTTCTTGCCAAAATCAAATTTGGCCCAAATAAGATTTATGCTTGCAGGTACAGAAATGGAATTTGAAGCGGTAGCATATATTCTTAGGGGAGCGTATATTCCGTCAAGCGCATTCTTTGTATTGGTCGTACTTCTGAAGGAAAAACAGATTTTCATGTGCCTAGGCACAGAAATGGAATTACAAGCGGAAGCGTGTATCGTTACGGGCCTCCGTCAAACGCAGTCGCTGCAATGATCAGTAATGATCAGCAATTTCCTATGCCGAAGGAAAACTTACACAGTGCTACCATGAAATTTGCCGTAGAACAAAAATATGTGTCTTATGTAGTTCAGTGTCCAAATGACAGTGGTGAAACCCGTTTTTCGCTATCACCTAAACTTTCTTCTAGAAACTCAATTTTGTTTGCGCTCGACTGCGATATTTGTGGTGTCGCGGCGCATATCACATTCTGTTATTTTACGGATATTATTGCCAATTGCTGGGAGTACAGAAGGGAGGAGGAGATAGCCACTGGGGGTAGGTAAATGGAAGTTGTAGTTGCGTCAGTCAATCGATAGTGAGGTCACACAATATCTGTTCTTGAAGTGTGTTAATCCGCTTACGTGAAGAATATTGTTTGTGCGTATACGCGTGTTTCTTATACTACTCAGCGATGTCCAGGAAGTATGTTAATTCACCAAATCTTTTCTGTTATGTGTGTGGCGAGTTTACGACTAAGTCTCAAAGACACCCAATCTATCCGATCGTCAATTATCTGGGCCTGGGACAACAATATACTAAGTTTGGTTAAAATCCCCATTTTTCCGGCTAACTTCAAGGGGCTATGTAATTCCATTGTTCAACTGAGTCATCCAGGGAATAACTAATATAATAGTTGACAGTGCCGAGGTTGCGTTCGGGAGCCAATTACTCGAAGTCACTGCTCTGATGATCTTTCGAATAATTTCATTTCCCCATTCAGATTCACTGGAAAAATAAACCAATCCTCTTTCGGAAGATTGTCTCAGAAGAGTGGGAATTTCATCCATATTGCATGTCATATATGCAGTTGAAACGAATATATTCAGTTGCATTATATCCAAAACGCGGAAGCTCGAGAAGTTGCGAAAAAAAAGGCTGGATTTAGATTTATATTTATATTTATTCAGTCACAAAAACAGTAAAAACTGTATGTGACGTAGGGGGAAAAGATTAACTGCGCACATTTTCTTGAATTCCAGAATCTCTTCCCGCCATTTTAACTATAAATAGTTGAAAGGTGAGTTAAGGTTTAACATAAATAAAATAAATAAATAAATTTTAAAGATATATTTTAAAATCGTAAGATTAGCAATATTTGAAAAATAGTCATTTTTGTTTGTGAGTTATAGAAAACGTATTTGCATCGGCTGAAGGAATAAATCATTGCTTTTCCCGACGCGCAAGGCTCGGAGGACCGCGAAACCGACCTTTCGACTTCCCGCAACGTTCACGACTGAAAGCTGCGAGAGCGTCTCAAAGGCGTGATACATCTGAGAAATAAACTCGAAGGAGAATACGCGGGCACGAACTTTAACCATCACGCTATCGCATCTTAAGCGACACAGTGACGCGGCGCCCCCGCTTAAGTGTTAAGCGTCTTGCGCTCTACTCGAAGGAAAGTATGAATTAATTTTGAACCATTTTTGAAAAAATTCTTCCAAAATATTTTTTTTAGAAAACCGGGCCTTCATGTTAAGTACCCGAAAAAATCAAAATATTGGTTTCAAATTCAAAGGGCCGCGACATCAGTCAGATCCATCAGAGAATATCAATTTTGAAGAAAACTGTGGCAACGGTGTAGCCGCTAGCGTTGTTAGACCAGCAGAGAGACAGACGTTTTGCTGTCAATCAATTTTTCGATATCAAGGATCCATCATAATTCACGTGTAAATCAAGGTTATTACAAACAGAACAAAATGTATCCACGTTTTCTTTACTAGGAGCCGATAATAATAATAATATTAATAATAATAAATAATAATAATAATAAATAATAATAATAATAATAATAATAATAATAATAATAATAATAATAATAATAATAATAATAATACCGAGCGAAGTGGCTCAGTGCGTAGCGCACTGACTTCGTGATCGGGAGGTCCGGGTTCGATTCCCGGGCCGGCCATCCTGACCGGGGTTTTCGTGGTTTCCCTCGGTCATAAAAGCGAATGCTGGGATGGTTCCAAAAGTCCACGATCACCTATCGCCTCCTAATCCATTCCTATCATCTCTCATCTTCCATACCCCCGGGCTAACAACCATGGGGGATAAAAGTCGGATCCAGCTAAATGCTGGTCCCCCCAAAGAATTGTTGCAAGCACCTGCTACCGCGATAATAAATAAAAACTGAGCCACGGTAAATGCAGGATGCTTGCTTGCGTGGTCCTAGTCGGCCGATTAACGAAAATAATAATAATAATAATAATAATAATAATAATAATAAAATAATAATAAAAATAATAATACCATTCTTCCCGCTTTGCGACAATCGCGTGTTACGAACTACATCATGAGTAGAGGCATCAGGTTTTCGTAACGATATAACCGACAAAAAAACAAATTAAAATAAAATTCCGAGTTTTCTTGACAAACTGAATAGTTGGTATTCATAATTTAATGAAACGTCGCTAGTTTTCGAAGTGCTTTAAAGCAAAATTGGCGAATATTTGCAATAAACGTGAAATTCTCGTAAATTCCAATTTTTTTACTTTCTCGCGCTAAAGAAGAGAAAGTTAGGTAATGCTGCGCAAAAATTCGGCGAATTTTCGGCAAGGCCATTTTTAATTTTTGTTTACACATTTCTCAAAAACGGGTTCATTGTTTTTATGAAACTTTGTTGGTGGATAGTCTGGAGGACGTTTAAGAGAATAGTGTAGATTTCATGTTGATTGAAAACTCTGATTTTTCGAAAATTGATAATATTCAATTTTTTTTCGGCATCTCCCTACAACTATAATTATGCCGTCATTTTTTTCCTTAATGAAATATGTTCAACAAAAGCAGATCTTCAAATAAGATCATGATAATTTTTTTCGAAAATGTGAGTACTTCCTTAATAATTAGCCGTCTAACTTAATCGCCCGCTATGAAAATCCTGTGATTCGACTTTAGTGTTTTGAGGCGGTGTTATGATAAATGAGTTAGAATGTGTATATTATTTCATTTTTCTTTGTTCGTTTCTTCAAGTTTTTGCTATAAGTTTCGCTATTTGCTTCAAGCGTTTGCTAATATTAGGGCCGGTTTCACCGGTGCCTGATAAAGTTCTTTTTTTTAAAAAAATTTATTTCTACCTGCTCGGCATTTCTGCCTTTCAGGGGTGTTCATTATACAATATTCTACACATTAACTTTTAGGGATGGACATCCGCATGCGTTACCTCCTCTCTCAGGGGTCTGATAAAACGTTGTTCTTTGAGAAGAAACTGTGGATAACAGTTTTTGGAGTTATATGTGATAATTTTGAGGAGAGGGTGTCAGTGGGTGGAATTTTTGGAAAGTGGAAGATCGGTAGGTGGTTTAAGGTGGACGAAGGGAGTCTTTACGGAATCGTGATCTTATTCTTTTTGATGAACCATACGTTTTACCTAGCTTGAATATTGTTGTACTGCGCGATTGGGGAAGGGATGAGAAGAATTTATGAGTCATAAGATTTATATATTCGTTAATGGATGATATATTTAGTTCATTTTGGATTTGTATGTTGCTTATGAACCAAGGAGCTTTAATGATCTTTCTGAGAAATTTATTTTGTATTATTTCTATTTTATTTAGGTTTGTTTTTGCGGCGTTATTCTAGATCGGGCAGGCATATGTGAGGGTTGGTCTTATTATTGTTTTGTAGATGATTAAGCCGCAGTCAGTGCTAAGTCCGGAATTTCTATTTATTATTGGATATAGTTTGGATATTTTTGCATAAGTTTTATCTGCTATAGATTTGATTTGTTGTTTCCAGTTTAGTTTGGTGTCAAGTAGTACTCCTAAGTAGTTTGCTGGTGTATTTCCACTCATCCATTCTATATTTGTGTTTTGGAAGCTGAGGAGGGGTGGTTGAGGAGGTTTGCGGAGTGTGAATATTTTTGCTTGAGTTTTAGATGCGTTAATCTTTATTTTCCAGTTTTAAGCCCATTTAATGTAGTTATTTAGGTCAATCTGTATGTTGTCGAAGGCGCAGCTAATGTCTGAATGAGAGGTAAAAAGTGCTGTGTCATCTGCGTAAAGGGCAATTTCTGTATAGTCTGACTGTGGTAAATCCGACATGTAAACAGTAAAGAGAAGTGGAGAGAGGCAAGAACCTTGAGGGACTCCTGCATTAATTTCAAATCTGTTTGAGAGACTTGAGTTAATACGGACGGAAAAATATCTTTTAGAAAACTTCTGATTAGATGGAGTAGATACTTGGGAGTTCCTAGTTGGCGCAGTTTGTATAAAAGACCTTCATGCCAGAGTTTATCAAAGGCTTTCTCAATGTCTAGGAAAACTGCAATTGTGTATTTTTTGCTGAGAAATGAATTTGCAATATATTCAGTTAAACGGAGCAATAGGTGGGTGGTGCTATGTTGAGATCTGAATCCGAACTGAAAGTCTGTGATAGCGCTAATTTTTGTTAGGTAAGTAGATAATCTGCTGTGAATTAATTTTTCAAATACCTTTGCGATTGAGGGTAGGAGGCTTATTGGTCTGTAGCTTGTAGGGAAGCGAGGATCTTTGCCTGGTTTACAGAAGGGTAAGATTATAGAGAATTTCCAATCTTTTGGAAAGTGGCCCAGTCTTAGACAGGAATTAAATAAGGCGGTTAAAATAGTTATAGCTCTTTTGGGTAATTCTTTAAGAGCTCTGTTGTTAATATGGTCGTGACCTGCTGATTTTCGGGTTTTCAATTGCTTAATAATTTTAGATGTTTCGGATGGGGATATAAATTTTATTTTATCTGGGACATAGTCTGGTAACAGGACGTTTTTTGTAATATAATTAGTAAAGGAAGAATTTGTATTTGGGTTTGGAGTAAAACTATTTTGCAGATATTTACCTAACATATTGGCTTTTATATGATCCGTATAAGCTACATTTGAGTTGTGTTTCAGGATAGGAATGTCAGTAGTTTCTTTACATAGTCTTTTTATGGTTGACCAGATACTATTAGGGTGTATTTGAGCTATGGATCTTTGAAAATTGCTTATTCGAATTTGATTTAATTTGTTTTTGATTGTTCTCCCTAATTTGTTGATTTTTGCTTTAAGGTCATGTCTGCGGTTGATTTGCCAGAGCCGTCGAAGGTTACGTTTACTTTTAATTAGGTTTAGAATATTCCTTGGAATCGGATTTCTATTGTTTGTGAAAGGTCTTGCGAAAGGAGTTGTTGATTGTAGCAATGCAACGTAGATTTTCTGTGTGATATTAGTTACCTGGTTGTCTATTTCATTTGTTGTTTGTATCTGTTCCGGGTAGTGAAGGTTTACTTCTAATAGGTCTCTAAATTTATTCCAGTTGACGTGCCCAAAACTGTGAAGGGATTATTAGACTGCATGAGGTTTGAAGATTTTAGTTCAATGATGACTGGGCAATGATCTGAATCTAATTCAGGAAGTACGGTTTGAGATGTAGGTAAGTGGAAGTTTTTAGACACCATTATGTCTAAAATATCTGGGATAATATTACTATTGTACGTGTAGTGTGTTGGCTGCCAAGGTGCTATTACATCTAAGTTATTGTTTACTGCAAAAGATTGCAATTTAGTGCCTTGCTGGGTTGTGCAATTGCATCCCCATGCTTGGTTTTTACTGTTTAGGTCTCCTAGTAGAATAACGGTGTTGTTATTAAATATTTCCTTGTATTCTTTTACTGGAAATTGTTTATTCGGAGGTTTATAAGCTGTTATTATTGTGTAATCTTTATTATCTATGGTTACGGTGACTGACACAGTTTCCAGGTTAGAAGTGTTGGGGCTAAGTGACCGTTGATGTTTGACTCGGGTTGAAAGAGCAATCAAAATACCCCCCGCTGCAACATTTGAAATTCTGTCACTTCTATATATTTTATAACCAGAAATTTTGAATTTTTCATTTAGAACCAAGTGGGTTTCGGTTATGCATGCAATATCGATTTTGTGTTCGTGAATAAAAATTTCTATTTGTGATTGTTGTCTTTTAATTCCGTTTGCATTCCAATTCATTAAAGTGATTTTATTTGCCATTATGGAAATTTATTAGCACTGACTGTATAATATTTTGAATTTGCGGGATTATAGCTGAGATTACTTGTGATACTATTGTGGTTATTAGTTGGGATACATCAGTTGGCATTTGGGTTTGCAAAGATTGAACCGGTGACCACGGGGTATTGCTTTTGGGAAGGGGAGGAAATCCGCGAGGGCTAAATGTTGGAGGGCTGCGAGAGGGATTGTTGCGCGGCGGCGGTTGTTGCTCTGACCCTGACCTGCGTTCATTTAGAAGGTTTGAACGTGCTTGCTGAGTTTCTTTGAAAATGCGACAGCCTTTGTAATTGGCCGTGTGCTCCTCGCCACAGTTTACGCAATTCGGTTTGTCACTTTTTGGTTTTGTGCATTGAGAATAGTGGTGTGACTCTTTACATCTAACGCACCTCGGAGTGAGTCGGCAGTTTGCTTGCGAGTGTCCATACCTTTGACAACGTTTACATTGTATTGGGTAGTTTCGATTTGTTCTAGGTTGAACTTGTATGACGCAATGCATCAGGCGATTTAAAGTTAATATTGACTTCCCCTCTTTATTGTCTTTTATTTCTAGAGCACAAATTTCTATTGGATTTTTCTTTTTGTCAAATAATCTAGTCACTTTGGTAACAGGGTATTTGAGTTCAAGTTCTTTTAAAATGTCAGCTTCCGAGTAACATGTGGGGATGCCCTTCAACACTGCATTAAAGGTTTTAATAGAAGGGTCGCGGAAAGAATAGAATTGTTTGTTCTTCTCAACACAGTGATGTCTAAAATTACGGTAATCTATTGTAGTGAGCATGATTTTTAGTTGATCACCGGCTGTCTTGGTTGTGAAATCACATTTGACGACTGATTTAATGTCGGAAATCATTTGGTTGTAGTCAAGTACGTTGTGCATAATTATGGGCGGAATTTTTAATGTTTGTTCTGGAGTACTTAGATCACTGTCTTTAAGATTTTGAAGCACTTCGAAACGCGATGAAGTTTGAACATTGTATAATGGCATAGAGTTTTCATCATCATTTCTCTTTCGTTTACTTACGTTTGAAAGCGTTTCGTTGGAAGTTGTTGCGTGCATCTCCTCGCTTTGGTGTTCTTGAGGCAGGGTACTTTGGGGCGGTTGCTGCTGCATTAACGGTTGCCCTTGCTGCGCTGTGGGTTGATTCTGTTGAAGTAGCAGTAGTTGATGCTGTTGTTGCTGATGAAGGAGTTGCAGATGTTGCTGCTGTTGTTGTAAAAGTTGAAATTGTGCTGTTGGGAGAATGCACTGATCGCTATTGCTTGCATATAAGGTATCCATAGCGTTCACAAACACTTCTGATGTGCTGTGTAGCCCCGACTCGGGGCTACCTTGTACGTTCATTTCGCCACTCGCGGTCACGGGTTGGTTTTCACTCACTTGTGGTAAATATTTATAATACTATTTGCAAAATTAAACTGTTTTTGGTGTAACAATGTATAATATTTAAAATAGACACGTAGATTGCTGTGCAAGCGAAACTAGTTTGACACTCAATCTAAACACACTACGCAGAGAGAGAGAGCTGTGGCGTACGATGTTCACGGCACGGCTGCTCGGTGCGAACTGTGCTGATAAAGTTCCGAATTCTAATCCGACAGATAAAAGTACCTGATATTTATTTTGTGTTTCACCAAGGCCTTTCTTGTTAGAATATCTAACGGATATTTTTCTGATACATAATCTGGCTGATTGCTCTTACACCACCGGCAACGCCGAATTTTCGAGTCAAACGCACTCTGTACGCGCGAATTCGAATGTGTTTTGTTAATGGAAGTGTCAGGAATTTTTTGCATCATTCGTTGTTATTTTGTGCTACAGTTTACTTCGGCGTGAGCTGTGTGCGAGTTCGATGTAAAAGAGTGTTTTATTGCTACGTACTTTGTGTGTGTAGGAGTTTCAAAATGGAAAGGGGAAAGAATAGAAAAAGAGGAGTTAATTTTACACGTGAGGAAACAAACTTGTATCCCTCGTAGCGGTGAGGAAAGATATTATCAAATGTAAAGTAAACGGTGCTACCATGTAGCAGGATAGGAATTGGCATGGATAGCTACTGAAAAGGTTTTTAATAGCTCGGTGGGGGATGTTCTTTGAAAAGGGAAACATCTTTAATATAAATATGAAGCTATGAAGAGAGATTAAGAAAACCTTATTACTACTCTTCAAAGTTCCTTTTAACAAAAGCATAACGGAAATGATGCTTACTAAAATTTTCTGATTCTAAAATCATAACTGAAGTAAGGCAAGGAAATCCATTACATTTTTTGACATGATTATGGAGGATATAATTGAAAATGGATTCTTTAATTTCTATTGCCTATTTCTCATAAATGATTCAATATTGAGACATTTCTCTGATTAGCAGCCTATTATATACTATCAAAATAAATTTCTAAATACTATTCACTCCCTGAACAGAATTTGAGGGTGCATAATTTACAATTAAATTAAGAAAATAAAAGTCAGAGTAAAATGAGTTAAACATTTCAACAGAATGAAGTCCAACACACAGATTAAAATCCTACTGAGAGGAGTGTGGGAAGCCCCATGAAACGAGAGTGATCTACTTTAAATACTAACAACAACAGAAAAAACTGTACAAAAACTTCAAAGTTTAGGAAAGTTTAAACATATAAAAATGTGAGAAAAATATGATTGTCACTTGAATAATAATTATTCAAGTATTCTTTTACTTTTTAACAATCATGAAAATGTTTTTATTCAAAAAATATATTTTACGGTTTTTTATTTTAGAAAGAATATTTTTATTAATATTTGTGAAAATATTTGACTCTAACATGGTATTAATTTATTCTAACATGCTATTACTACCATGTTATAACCAAATTTTTTCAAAACATTTATGACAATTTTCTCGCTAAAATAAAAATTAATTTAGGATAATGGACCCAAAAAATATTCTAAAATAATATCAGAAACACGACAGATAAAAACACAAGACTATTCATTCCATGTTAGAATCAAATCATTCCACAAACCTTTAAACAATGATCTTTCTAAAATAAAAATAGCATAAAATAAATTTTTATACTTTGTGATAGGTTCCAATTGCCTTTTTTCCCTCTATTTTTTGTTAGTCGCATCAACAATTAATATTGTTAATGATCAATGATTTCGTATCGTATCGTATAGCAAGTGCTTACACAATTATAATTTCAATCATTACATCAACGTGTCATAACAAATATATCCTAGCATTGTATGGCATCACATATTATATATAATATCAGGATGGGATTTTTTTTTATTTAATTTTTTTCTTGTTGATAAATTTTTTATACAGTTCTATTTTTTGTAAAAATATCTACTTAATTTAATATGCTTTGGCAAGTTTTCTCCCGTCTACTTATATAGTTTCTACTTACTACTTTTATATTTTTTCCACTTATACTTGATTTTTTAATGAATTTCATGTCTTAATTCTACATAACTTTTATTTTTGATTCTTTTATTTTATTCACTATCTTCAAAATTTGTTAACACTTTTTTTCAGACGGATCATGTCAATTAAGCCGATCTCACATGATGAGTGTAATTGACACATCGAATCGGTGTGTTCGACAATACAGACTTCTTTTGAAGAAAAAATTCATTAATTGTTAAACAAGAATAGGATACTTGTTTTTAATTGATTTATTGAGAACCATTTCATAAAGATTGTTCACAAGACAGTCACTATTTCGAGTAGAACACTATTAAATCGTCTAAACTCAACATAAAACCATTCTCCTGCAAATGATATTTTGGAGATATCACTTCTCTTAAACATCAACGAAATGTATGTTACATATTACCAGGTGATTGTATGGGAACATGTGTGCAATATATTGCTGCGAGAACTCTAGTAAATCTAGCAATTTCATAAAAATCTTCTTGGGTGATTTCTACATTCCTTGAAAACTTCACGAACTCACTTCCGTTGAAGCAGTTGATTGATCACGTCAATGAAGATTAATTACGATAAAAGATGATCCCGTTGCAAAATAACGCAGTGAGAAGTCGATTCATTGGTGATACCTCAGAATTACTAACAAAACACAAAATATACATTTTATTATTTTGAATAAAATAAATTTAACAGGACCATTACAGAAATATAAGTCGGTATTCACAAATCTTTTATTTTCTGTTCTATCAAAGACCATGCTAACCATAGGCTTCCTTAACCTAAAACGGGATTTGCAATCTTGTCAGTCAGGAATTTCAAAATATTCCGACCGACATGTCGTCTGGGTGGACGCTCTAAGCCATTAAAGAATTCGTCGTCCATTTTCTCTATTACGTTGTCCATTACGGAAATACCACAATATTCCTTGAAAATAACAGCAAGTTCACACACTAATTTTGTCATTTTGGAGTTATCTACCAGATAAACATTTAACAGACTCTCCAACCTCCATATTATAAACAGGATACTTTAACCACTGGATAGATTTATCAGGCACTCGTGAAACACAAATTTTCAACATTATCAGTATGATAACTTCTGGATAGACTATCAGACACTTTATTAGGCCTCGGTGAAACAGGCTTTTAGAAAATAGAAATCTTTTAGAAGTTATTTAAAATCTATTTTAAATTGCGTTCTTTAATTGAGTTAAATGTGGAATGGAATACGATTTCGCTTTGTTTATTAAGATGTACCAATAAAAAGTAAAGCATGTAAAAGCCGAGTAATTTAGAAGCACATAAAAATATTATATTTAATTATTACATTTTTATATTTTAATTTTCTTGCTAGCGGTGTCAACAATGTTAATTGGAAAAATGAGTATCCCATTCGAATTAATGGTGTTTGTTGCTTGTAACCCAATGTTGTAACGCCGCATTGACAACAGAAGGTGAAAATGGCATGTCTTTTCTTTCGCTTTAATATTAACTAATAATTTTATTTATGGCTAAAATACGCATTGTGCATCGTTGGCACATTTATGTAGAACGTGAGTACACTGCATTCGGCAGCATGTACTTTAACTCCTAGACCGAGAACCAGTACTTCCGTTTGCGATGAATTTCGCAGCAGTTTTTTATAAATTACTCCTCAGAATGCCCGATGAGGTATATTACATACTACTTAATATCATCTGATTTTTAAAGCAATTTACTGCGTATTGAACAAAGGAATCTAGTGGAGCTACAACAGCACGTCGTTTTTCGCGATTTTGGAAACTACATAATATTGAAATATTGCACTTTCTGCGAACACCACCTAAGCATTACTAGAGAACGCGCAATTCAACAAAGAAGCAAGCAACGCAGCGTTTCCATAACAACGTAGTAAAAACTTTTTTTTTTTTTTTAATTTATTGTCTACCTGTTCAACATACATGTTTTTCAGGGATGTGAATTCAATCATATATAACTTTTGGATTATTTCCTAACTGTGGGCGCCCTAGACGGATGCGTTAAATGTTTTTGGTTGTTATTATTATTATTAATTTAAATTATTACGGCAGTAGATTGATAGTACAGAGAATGATCGTTGATAAGATTGTTCGATGAAGGTTATATTATTTGAGGCCCATTTTCTGCTATTTTATGGTGGTCTGAATCTGTCTTTAGGGAAGCGTGAGTTGATTCGTAAGTTCGGTTCTGCTGTGCGTCCAAGGTTGAAAATGGAGGTGCTGGGAGATGAGGGGAGTGATGTGAAAAAGTCTTCGGACAATTTGGTAATGTGTTCTTTTATTGTCGGAATTTGCAGTTCGTGGTGGATTTGCTTGTTCGAAATAAACCATGGCGCTTTAATTATAGTTCTTAGCGCTTTATTTTGTATAGTTTGCAACAGGTTAAAATTAGTTTTTGCTGCATTTCCCCATATTGGGCATGCATAAGTCATAGTTGGTCGAATTATTGACTTGTAAATTAACATTCCGGTCTCTATTTTAAGGGAGGATTTTTTGTTAATTAGTGCGTAAAGTTGGGAAAGTTTTGCTTGTGTTTTTGTTCGTGTAGTGTAAATGTGTGTTTTCCAGTTTAATTTTGTATCAAGTTGCATTCCTAGATATTTCGCTGCTGTATTATTTGCGGCCCAGGGAATATTTTCGTTGTTCAAAATTAACTGCGGAGGGGTGAGGGGATGTCTTAGGGTAAAAATTTTCGCCTGTGTTTTATCTGGATTTATTTTAATTCTCCAATTTTTTGCCCATTTATTGAATATGTCAAGGTCGTCTTGTAAGTTATTCCTAGCTGTCATAACGTCCCCGTGCTTGGAAAAAAGTGCGGTGTCGTCAGCGTAAAGCGCTATTTGCGAATCTATTAGGTGTGGATAATCGGATATATATAAATTGAATAATACCGGTGATAATGGGGACCCTTGGGGCAGCCCTGCTGAAATCTGGCGTAAGGATGATATGGCATCGTTAATTTTGACTTGGAATATCCTTTGATTTAGGAAACTTTTAATAATTTGGAATAAGTAGTCTGGAGTGCCTATTTGTCTTAATTTGTAGAGAAGGCCTTGATGCCATATTTTGTCAAACGCTTTGGTGATGTCCAGGAATATTGCGATAGTGTGTTGTTTGGCATGGAATCCTTGCGCTATATATTCGGTAAGCCGTAATATTTGATGTGTTGTGGAGTGGTTAGGTCGAAATCCAAATTGCGTGTCTGGGATTACATGTGTGTTTGTCAAGAATTTTATTAATCGTTTTAGTATCACTTTCTCTAATAGTTTCGACAATGACGGGAGTAGGCTTATTGGTCTATAGTTCGCTGGAAAATAGTAAAAACTATGTGCATTTGCTTGTATAATAATATCAATACAGCAATTAGAAAATATGCAATTGACATCAAAACAATTACGAGAATTCTGGCTGCTCACTCCTGAGTTGCCTTTCGTTGTAAAATAACAGTTCTCAGCGTTTCGTTTTTCTTTTATTGAATTTGCAGTAAATTCTTTTTTAGCGATCAGATAATATTAAATGATATATAACATACCTCACCGGGCATTCTGAGGATGAATCTATAAACAACTGCTGGGAAATTCGCAAACGGAAGTACTGACTCTCGGTGTAGGAGTTACACCACCACCAGCTGGACTTAATAAAACAGCCGTATCTTATCACCGCCAACATCTCGACGTTCGACAATAATTAGCTACTCAAATATCAGTGCCGCGTTGTTCCGAAATTTCTATCACGCTTTGCAGAATGCTTAAAAACAAATATACATTTAAAATGCAAATTGAGTATAAAGTAAAAAAAAAGTAAATTTAGAATTCATATTGGCAAATTCAATAGTAATTTATAATTAAACTAACTATTTTTCATATCATTCACCCAATTTTTCTCGTGGACCGTAGTTGGTGTAAAACCTGTATATAAGTAATAAAGTTCAAGCAGAAATTACGCAAAAACTACTCTTTTTTCAAAAAATTTAACATTACTTTTTTTAAAGAGGTAATTTTGTACAACAGAGTTTGTCTGAGGCAAAAATCTCTATTTTCAATTTCGTAATTTTGAATTTTGTTGCTGCAATTTTAGAAGAAGAAAAACGAGCAATATCCGCAAATTTTACCGTCTCTTATTACATAAAGAAAAGTCGTGACCGCAGAACAAGACTGGACTATTGCTACGAGCCATACAAAATCCAGAACGACAATGCCATTGACTCTCAAATTAAAGAACGTTGTAAAGAATGTTCAAACATTTAACAATATTATAGAAAATAAAGAAAAAACAAAAAGGCAATCAACTTGCATAGATCACATGTACCTTTTGAATACACAACGAATCTCTAAATGTTTATAAAGTATGTTGCTTGAACTTAAAAACGAATACAAAATTGCAATTGACATTCTGCAAAAAATAAATAAATAAATAAATAACGTACAAGGTTTAAAGTATTCAGAGTTTCACTGACTTAGTATTATGAATATGAAGTGTTTTCTGAACCCACCGAGCTTCCATAACCTCGCCTGTGTGCCCAGGCGGAAACCTTGCTCGTTTCTTAATACGGTGAACCAGTGGCTTCACTCAGTAGTGGCAGTTTTTTTTTTTTTTTTTTGCGACAAAAATAGAACAAAAAAGCACTAAGTAGAACAAATGGGACAGGATGCCGACCTCAGTCTGGAGGCTACGGCCTCCACAAAACGGCGAAGCTTGCCGCGGTTAGCGGCAGCGGCAGGCGCCGAACTTTCGTGTTAAAGCAGCACTCCATCGTCCCGAGACCCTGGCGCAGTAACCCCGTCAACCACCACCTTCCTGTACCGTCTCCCCCACGCCTCGTTCCAAAAAAACTCACTGGGTGAATTTCTAAGATGAGGTCTGAACCGCGGTTTCTTCGAGCCACGGCTCGAAATCCCAGTTTCGCTTGATAAGACGTGTTTTTGCCGAATTTTCGAGGCCGCTGCTTGAAAATTCCAGACCGAGGCGAAGAGTGGTTTAAAGTCATGGCTCATTCACTCAAATAGTAGAAAATGGAGTTCTTTAGACCTATGGAAGAATTTCGAGCTAGTGTTCATTGGATCAGGAATTCATCATTGAATCCGATAACAAGTGTGTTGCGGGATTCCATCTTTTCGAAAGAAATGACATTTGGCTGAAACTGTGCGACCTAACCTCAATCATATGGACGGCAGAGAACAGATTTACACGTGACATAAAGCTCACTGCAATCTAACTCTTTTTTCACAATTATTTATTAAAAAAAGATACAAATTAATGTTTGTATTATAATTTGCTATGTTATAATGTTTTTGGAGTGTATGTTCGAGCAGAGCTGTTTTTTTTTTATTCTCAGTATCTATTTTTGCATGTTCAATCATTTTTGGCGTGACTTGCCACCTCCAATAATTCTACGTCGAAATTGTTTTGTTTTTTCTAAAAAAAAGGGAAAATTAAAATTTCTAAATTCAATTTTTATCAAGGGCTTTCATCTTTGATTTCAAAAAAGCTGCTAATCACTTCCAATAAAATTAAATCACATGCATGAACTATTTTAGCACTGCAAGCAAATAACTCTTCACAGTAGTACTAATACAAATATGGTAGTACTAGTCCCTTTTTGGGGCTACAGGAATAGAAGTTGATAGAAGAACTGGAAGCAGCATTCGTTGTCATTAAATTCTCTGTTCTCCTGACTACATTATATTCCCGTAATTATTATCTTTAATTGTCCTCTTTTTTCCATCTTTCAAACGCTTTCAGAAGTATACACAAAAACATGAATACAAGAAACAATTTTGTAAATGAAAAACATGAAAATTGCAAGTATTTATTAGCAATAACCAAATGCAACATGCAGATATTAACATAACAAAAATTATTATGTTTATTATATTTAAATAAGCAACTCTCTTACTGCCCTACTGTTTGAACAACATAATTTTAATATGTACTACAATTCTTTGCAATACAATAATATCTCTTAGATCTGTAATCTAACAGCAAACCCCCTCACAATAGGAACTTTATCCATTATTTTGTTGTATTAACTCAGGAGGAAAATTCATAGCTCTCTAAAAAAAACTTAGTTTGCAGTAGATGTTATCAAAAATTGCACTAATTTTAACAATTATTCAAACCTTATTTACCGGATGAATCAAATCCCATTACTCTAAGGGCCGGTTTCACCAACAAGGATCAAATTCGTAGTTGATCCGAGTTTCGTGATTCCGATCCGCGGAGTTAAGGCTTACTTGATCCCTGTGCGTTTCACCAAAGTTTTGAGACTTCGAAGTTAATCCGGATCCCATGATTCGTGAGCAGTCGTGAAAATGCGCGGTTGGCAACAATTTAGCAATGCATTGTGGGTATTCTCGCGGTCAGCTGTAGGAAACGAGTTGTTTTGATTTCATTTCGTTCCGTCTGTATGGTGTTCTGTTGCGTGTGGTAGTGTTCTTGTTCGGAGATGTATTCACCTGACGTTGGAAAGAATGCATAGACTACACCCAATTTCTCTCCAGTTGAAAGAGAATTACTCGAAAGCTTAATGAGCAAATACAAAGAAAGTTTTAATGCTCGTTCTGACATTTCAAAATAATCGCTTCTTTTGGGAATTACTCGTGGTGTCTCCCCACAATAAATCTTCAATGACTTCATTAATAATAATAATAATAATAATAATAATAATAATAATAATAATAATAATAATAATAATAATAATTACATTCGAAAACATACTCCATTTTTACGGCAAATTAACCTAACAAGAACAAAAATTGAAAGTATTACTACACTAAAAAAAGTTATTAATAAAACTATCCCACGCCATTGCAATACAGATATCTCAAAATGCTTTTTTACTAATGATACTTATAATTACACTAATTTGAAGCCAAAATATATTTAAATTTTACTTCCCAATACCGAGAATTCTAACCTACAATTGTGTTAACCCTACTTTTATTTACAATACTATCTTAAAAAACACATTTGCTCAACAAATATTACGCGCAATCCTACTTCTTAGCGAATACTTCCATACTGAATCTAAGTCCAACTACAGGTATTTACTTAAAAAATACGGAAAACTGGAATAGCTAGACCAGAGAGTATATATCACCAGACGACCAAGACGAGATATAACTCCTGATCTGGCCGTGATCCACCGCTCGGCGACGGATCAATTGCGAGTCAAATTTGATCCGAGTCAGACACGTTGATTCGTATCAAGTGCGTGGAGAAACGTACAACGGGGGTCAAACTGAAGTTGATCCGTATGAACTGGGGATCACCATCATCTTGATTCCGGTTGGTGAAACCGGCCCTAAACCAATCATACATGCATCATGCTACATCACATGCGAAAGATAAATGTCACTGTTACAAAATAACAGAACAGCAAGTAGGGACATTGTATAAATGAATATACAATATATGTATTTAAAAGGTTTTCTCCTAGAAACACGTTTTCAGCTTATCTTCATATATGTTGGTAGGTATTTTTTAAGAAAACCAGGGCAACTACGAAACTCGCTATTTGGCTACAAAAACGTACCTTGTAGTTGTCCAATCTCGCTGAGGTTTGCTTGGATTCGAGGCGGTGAATTCCTCGCATAATTTCGTCCAAGTTTGCTTCCTCTCACTAATTATTTGATAACAGTACCGCTTCATCCCTAAAACTGGGTATTTCTGGCGAACTTATGCCAGGATTCCTCTTTCTTGTTCAAACCCAGCCATCTGTATTAATACAGAACGAAATGTTGGCATGGCTTTATCATTATTATAAAAGAATAATTCGTCATTCATTACATTATCGTGCAAAATAAGAATGGAAATACAATTCGTACCTACGCTATCAAACGTATATCCACTTCGTTGAATCGTTTTATCAACCTGATTCGCGCCAGGGCTCAAGCCGTGGTTTCGAAGTCACAGTTTCAAAACAGCGGCCCAGACGTCGTCGTCTTAAAATCCACGTGTCGGGCTCCGCTCGCACTTACAAAACCTGCACCGCCTCTCCCTCTCGCGTTCCACACCTGTCTCCGAGTCTGGTCGCCTCCCTGCCCCCTCCGCGCGCGTCCCGTTCCCACAGGGTAGGGGCGGCACCCCCTCCCTGCTGAAGGGCGGCGCGTCGGGGCGGCAGCGCTTGGCAAGCGAAAGCGACGCATTGTTTGGTTGCAAATGCTACGTACAGTTTTCGAAACAAAAATTAAACGCACCGTCTGCGGCTAAGTTCATCTATTGTACGGCTTGGGCAGCCCTTATCATGACGAATCGTCGCAGGCGGAGCCTCACAAAGACCGCAGCCGATCTTAACGAGGGGGGGGGGGGTTGAGGCCTAACAAAATTATGAAGAAGAAAATGGCGGACGTCCCTAATTCAGATGTGGAAATATTTTCGAATAAAAATACATGAAATGAAAGAATTTTATAAACACGAAAGTAAATTCATCGAAATAAATGTATAAACGCATTCACTTCACCAGTTTTAACACATTTCTTTTTGACGAAAATACGTTGATATGAGGTAAAATATAAGTAATTTTAGATCAATTACTTTCTCATAAACATTTTAATTTCAATATTATTTTTCACACACAATCCATGAACTTTATCAAATGTCCAGTTTACCGTAGATTTTATCAAAAAGAAAAACTATCATAATTGCAGATTTGCAAGTGTATGTTTATATAATTTGCAAAAATTGCATAACAGTATATTTCTTGGATCGATAGAGGACTCCTAGGGAACCATTTCAATCACATTCAAGCACCAAGTGTATATTTATCATTACAGTAACAATTTAACTAGATATTAAGCAATGAATATGCATTTCTTATCAAAATTGTTATTTTACAATGTTCAACTCGGAGACAAATTTGGGACAGTCCCCAGCAGAAATTGTTTATAAAATTGTTAATTGTTGAAAAAATTGTTTTTTCGTAATTTTCGGTTCTGTGTCATTAGAGAACCCTTCCCACTTTAGAATCGCAACAATAAGAAATTGTTTATAAATTTTAAAATGTAATTCTTTTTAGTTGTCTCATCACAATTACCTTTCAGCAAGTTGCAAAATTCCACAATTTGATCGGCGCTATCTCCTTTCGTTTTCGAGAAATGCAATTGTTTATAAGATATTAGCATCTTATGCCAACCCTCATTCGTTTTACAGACAATTCATTCGTCTTTGCAGTCAAGTATAGTGTTCAGATTCTGTTTTTGCAGTGTCTGGCTTTTCATCGATCATATTGAATTAACGATTTCTGACTTACGTCAAATTGATGGAAATTGTTGCAAATGGATTATTGCTATTTTTTAACTTATGAAATTTCCTTTGCATTCTAAATACATCGTTTATACTGCGTTTCGACATTTTGATTCGTTGGCGTTAGAAATAAATTTTGTTGCAAATTTCAAAACGCAGAAACTAAGTTGTCCTGCAATTGTGAAAGTCTTTTAGGAAGGAAGACGAAAATGTGCTTCGGCATATTATATTCTGCGGTGAAAAGTAGACGTCAATAGTTTTTTGTCTAAGAAGAAAACGGATTATAAATAAATTATTTTCAAAAAGGAATCTTGACAGAACGGTGGTTCATTTTAGATAGATCATTTTAATATTTATTCCACGAGGCAAGTGTTTTGCAGCAGAGATATTCTTCGTAATATTTTTAATTTGTTGAAATTGAATGTCATTTGTTTTTATATAGAACTACAAAGTTTTGACATACGGCTTGAGCAATACTCAACTCTAAGAACAACTGCTATCGTCGGCTTCTAGCAATTCAAGTAGCCTAACCTCGGAAGTTTTCCCCCTTTCTCCTCGCATAAAAGGGGAATTCTCAAGAATGAGGCACAAATCCTTCTCTATGCTCTCTTGGGGGCACAAGTTGTTGAAGTATTAAATCGTGCAATAGATTGTGACAAAAAAATTTAAACTAAACACATAAGCAAAGAATATTTTTACTAAAAATTGCAATGCTACACACATTTAAATATATAAATAAGACAAGCAACTCCCCAGTATACACACCGTAAGCAGATATATAATGATGTTTGCTGAAGATGTGAACACGGGGAGGAGAAAGACTAACGGACGAATTTTCTTTAAAAGCTTTTTTTTTTCTTTTTTTTTTTTTTCTTTCCCCAAAGTAGAATCGATCTTTTGTGTGACTTCCACAACTGATGATAAATTAATTTTAACTGGAAATCAGTGGGTACTATATCAGAGCAATATGTGTGATCGTATTTGATAACTTTTGATTTTAATAACATTGACCTTGAAAAGTCCCGAGCATTCATACAAGCATAACACTTTCCATGGTGGGCTAAAGCACTATTCGCCAGTAGGAGTAAAGATACCGGATTGGCTTCCATGTCCTTCAATTGGTAAATCTTATCAGCAGTGGCGGCTCTGGGATTAGGCAACAGGGAGGGCACAAAAAGTTACAGAATCAATGTTAGGCATATGAAAAAATGTTATATGTGGATTGTTTAAGTCACATAAGTAATATTTACAATCGAATTATCTCCCCGGAAGACAGGCTAAACACATGATCGAGAAATTAAATTGAGTCTTCTGTTGTTACATTCTGTAAATCTATTACTAATTCTTCAAAATTAAATGAGTCTCGTAACAAAACTCTTTATAATGAAAACATACAAGTCCATTCAATCTCTCTTCCGATATGGTATTTCTTAAAAATGTCTATAATCTTTTCAAAATGAAAACGCTCTCTCAGATTCTTTTATATAACACATCCAGCTCAGATTTTAGTTTGCTAGCTCACGAACGGAGAGTACTGTGAAAAGCGATCAACCTTTTGTAGAGGACATTTTCTTGATATTGTTGGAACGTTTTACAATCAAAGAGAGAACACAAGGCTAAATTCCCTCTAAAATTAAGATGGCCATTAACCCCTTTGAAATTTTCGTACAAAAGAACGATTGCCATTTCTATCAGATTGTAATTTTTTTTTTATATCAGGCCGAGGTGACCCAATTCTCTTCATGCACAGCCTTGTATCATAACCACATTGACTGTTTTCAGGCATTTTACAGAATTGGAAACCATTCTCATTCTCAATGCACAATACGAACTGGACGCAAAGATCGGAATACAGTATTCACATAGTTTATCTACGGATCGGAAAGATGATGCCGATTGCACACTACTGCACTGAATGCTTGTGATAGGGGAGATCAGTTAAACAGAACACCAGCAGATAGCACTGTCCTGCACGTAAATCAAGCGAAAGGAATATTGTAAGTTTAAAAATCGATCAATAGATAGCGCCGGGCAACGAGGTTGCTACCTCCCCTGTCAGGCTGCTGGGCGCAGGCTGGGCGGCGGCCGTCATAAGACGCCATTTGCCGAACCCATGTTGCCATTTCAACACTCATTGGCAGCGATTTCTATGTCTGAAAGTTCCGTAACAACCCTGCTTTTAGGACACAGAGGCGAGTGTCCGCAGCCAATGAAAATCGTTCTACGGAACAAGCGGGAGTTTGAAAGCTAAAGAAATGTTCGATTCGCAAACAACCCTACAGACCCACAGAGGTTATTTTAGACAGCGCAAGGGGAGAAATACTGATCTCAGTAGGGGGGGGGGGCAGTGTCCCTAGCGCCTCCCTGCCGCAGCCGCCACTGCTTATCAGTAACGGAGCGCTCTTCCGCAATTCCGCCAGTTATCGGGATCACCTCGTGAATCTCATTACCGATGCACGCCCTTTACCGCCTCTTTTCACGCAGTTGCCCTTGTCTGTCGTTTGCTTTCGTGCTCCTCCATGACCTACAGTATAGCGAGTAGCGTCTGTTGTCGGAATTAATAATTTAGGATTGGGTTCGCTTCTATCTAGTAGATGTTATTATCAATAGAGTTTTTGTTCATAAAATCGGGTTTATTCTAGTACATTTATTATATTATCGGTTATTTATACATGTTTTATTAGTAGAATACAATTCTTAAGTGATTACGATCATCAGAATAAAGTTTGTAAACATTACATTATCGAATTAAAAGTATTGGACAAATCTTCGCGCAAGATTTATAATGATTTACTTATTTAAAATAATTAAATGAAATGGGAATTTACCGAGAATATTGAACTGATTTTTTTGATTTACCACCTAAATATCAAAAAATACTAAACAAACATTATTCTGATATTACGATCAGCAAACAAATGTAATTGTAAATGCAAACAAATGTAATTGTAATTTAAACAAATGTAAATGTTATTGTTATTGTTATTGTTATTGTTGTTATTGTTATTGTTATTGTTATTGTTATTGTTATTGTTATTGTTATTATTATTATTATTATTATTATTATTATTATTATTATTATTATTATTATTATTATTATTATTATCATTATTATTATTATTATTATTATAGTCGATAGAACTAACGCCATATGGACCATGGACACAGTCGATACCTTGAAATAAAATCTCACATCCAACCAACAGTAAACCAGAATATCTCACAGCCAATAGAAACTCTTATTTTGCTTACGTTTATGTTAGATATTGTGAATACTTCAGTCTATCACTTATGTTAATGTTTATGTCTATGCGCTATGCTAATGTTTACGTTTGCATTGTGAATGGGCCTTAATACCGTAGTTGTAGGAAGAAAAAAAATATACTCTGCAATTTCCCAAAATTCAGAGTTCAACGAAAATGAGACTGCCATTTTTCAGTGTCCTTGGTCTTTCCGTGGAAAAAATGTATAGAAACCAAATTTGAGTTTTTTGAGAAAATGTGTTTTTTAACTCCATTAACTTCTAATAGATATTTCGCGAATACTACTTTTAAAAACATTGTACGTGATCTTATTTTAAAGATCTGTTTGACAATCTCAACACGCTAAATCTGGTTGAATATTGTACTTGTGTTTTTTTCGCGATTTTAAAGAACCAAGAAAGATCGCTGAGTATAGAATCAGCACCATTTTTTATCGTTCTTTGTTGCACACAAAATTTAAACGAAAAATTTGTAGCCATTGAAAAAAAATTGCTTATTTTTCATGCACAATTACGCGAAAACTATTTTCGAAAAATTGTACACGACCTTCTTTCAAGATTTGTCTTTGAACGATAGATTTCATTCAGGGTCTATGTAGTGCTGCTCAAATAACACGTACATTCTCGTCCTTAGCAACTTCTTAACAAGATTATTATTATACCTCAATTTCTGTCCTTGTTAACATGTCTCAGTCATTTGTAAATCCCGATACAAATCGTAAAGCATTAGATGTGAAAACTAATTCTTTTAAAGATAATAGAGCACAAATTCGTCAATTAAAGCTGCGTTTCATACATCTGTAACATCTCTCAACAATGAGGAGGAATTCTCAGAATTTCAAACTGGCGTATTGCAGTACGGCATGCGCCTTTATCGTATTTCCACCTGGTATCTCCCGAGCTAGCAAACTGAGCAGAGGAAATTCGAATTTGACGTCTCCAAAGTCAAAAGAAAGATACGAAAAGGAATACAATTTGTTTAAGAAATGTTGCTGTGAGAAGAAGGTCGAAATTTTCAACGAAGATGTTTTGCTTTGTTACTTCGTATTGAAGGCAAAATATGTGCAGGCTTCGACTGGTCGATTTATTCCGTGATAAAATGTGTGCTGCAAGTTGAAATGAACTTACACATTAGCAAATTTGCATCTTACTTTACACAAAATATTTATTTATATCTTCCATATGCATGTTACATGTAAATTGTTTTACATTTGCAAATTTACAAAGCTTATCACTTTCCTAAAGCAAAAAAATAAAAATCCTAAAAAATCCAATACCTTTTCGCGAGATGAGATAATGGAATTTATGAACAATATGTGTGTGATTAAATGATTGTAAAAATTAAGATATCTAGGATCTGCAAAGAATTTAAATATTTCCAAAAGAAGACTACACTGAAGATGCAAAATTCATTCATGTTGTCAATACTAGTTATCTAAAATGGTCAATGTATACCACACACTTGGTTGTAAAGAGGAACGAAAATAACAAGCCCAATCCCTCAATGGGAGTCTTCAACTACGTCATATAGCAACAGCTTAATGAAAACTTAATACAGAAAGGGAGGGAAATGTTATATTTCAGCAGTTCTTAATATTATTTCTAAACACCATTACTTATGCCCACAAGTCAATTGTCAAACATCAATCATCATATCACATTCAATAATCATTAAAATAATTTCAGACTTAAAGAGACCGAAAATCATTTTTATTGTTCCACACATGTTCAGGTTTTAGAAATGAAATATAGAATGAATTCAAATGAACTGAACCAAAAATTCTATACTGGTTATACAAACAAAACAAAGACTATGGCATATCAAGGAAAGAAAATGAAAAGGTGAAGATAAGTTGCATTCTTCATTAATTGGCAAATAAAAGAAGAAGTTTCTAAATTCAACAATATCATGCATGAAGATCAGATAACATAGAAAACAAAATCCAAAAATAAAACAAAACAAATGAAAAAATTAAATGGGCATTTTGGAAGAGAAATGTCCCAAGAAACTTTATTAAAAAACATAACATCAAAACTACTATTCTCATATAATATGGATCAGAAACATAGAAAATGAAAAGCAGAAATTGTTAAAAACTAGAAGGTAGATGAGATTTCTACATGACCTCTTGGGAGTCACCATGACAGACCGTCACGGAAGTGAGGACAGCTGGAATTATGATATAAATGCATAAGTAACTATTTGTAGGGTATACCAATTCAATAGGACTTAATATGTGTGAAACAGGTACTAAGCTTCAACCTTTGGATCTGTTCCTGAACTATTAAATCAAGTTTTTCGTGGGTCAGTGTGCAAATGCTGAGATGATTGCAAGCTTACTTCTGGACATAAATGTAGCTTCACTTTGTGAATGTTTTGTTAAGTTTTTTCTGCTTTTTTCTGGAGGAATATATTTATATTATTAGCAAGATTATTACAAAATCAAATTTGTAGTTTTTTTTACTGATACCAGCAGGGTTTCTATTACTTGTGAGAGAGAACTTCTTTGCAAATGATGATTTGATTTGATTTATTTTTATTAAAAAAGCAGAAAAAAAACTGTAAGTGCCATCTTGGTGAGAAGAATAAGTTGAATGTGTACCTTTATTCAACCAAGTAGAGAAAAAGAGAAAGGGAGGAATACACAGATAATACTTCTTTTCTACGTGTAACATGCAGATTTTTACTTTGTTTTGATAATAAATAAATGAAAAGATCAAACACTTCTTCCTCAATGCTGATAAATATTTCACTTCCTGTAGTGGGTGACTGTCTTAGAATCGAATTGATGAAGACACCTGAGAACAGTTCTGGTATAGAGTTCTCATAATAATTTGAATTTCAGCACTATTCATCATATTTAAAAAAAAATATTTTATACTTTCTGCTCATTAACGAAGTTTGGAATTTTTTTTTTGCATCAAAATGATATTTCCGTATTTATCTTACATTGTGACACAGACTTAGGTCATTCATATTCCCAAGATTTTACCATGTTTCTTATTCTGAAGACACTGAGGAAACATTGCATTTATGTGCAAATTGACATTTAATTAATGTTTATTTTAACATCTCAACTACTTCTTTTTTTTACTGAAGTCATATTTACCACTTCTCTTCTCTTGAAATACTAATTCATTTAGTATTATGTAGGAGAAAAAAAGTATTTCAATTTTTGACTAACTCAGAATAGTACATTTTAACTATCTTGTAAGTAAAAGAATGAAATGATAACTGTCATAATTTAACATACAAAATGGATTGGATGAAATATTATATTATGTTGTACATTTGTCATTCAGTAATTATTAAAGAAACTTCAACAATTGAAACAATGTGTCATTGGCAGATATATTGTGGCGTCACCGATTAATTAAATATAATTTTATTATGGCATCGCCAATAACTAATAATTCCTACAGCTGGAAATAGCTCGCGCCGCGGCACAGAAGTGGGTCAAGAGGCGTCAGCCCCCGCCGCGGAGGTTTCTTTAGTTCCGCATTGGGTCGCCCGAACGCACCCAGCCCCCTTCTCAGAAGCAACCCCGTTTTATTACCCCCTCATAAAAATACTTGCTGCCCCCTCGCCAAAACCTTAGCGGACAAAAGAGCGCCCCCGCGCCCTTCCTTCAGCCGCGCGACCAGGGAATGCCAGCCCCGATGGAGTTGGGCCGGGTGTCAATTAGGCGAGGAAGACACATTTACGACACGTCGTGAGCGAAACCTTTCTTGAACATCAAACTGATCTCTTCCCGGACAATGCTAACTCCCCACATTCGTTCTGCCACGCGTCTGGGCACGCGACGGGCACCAGAGGTCTCGCGGGAGCTGTTTCCCCCGAAATACAGTAGGGTGTCGATTAGCCCATGACGATCCGGGAATCCGGGAATCGGGAATCCGTGAAATGCGCTTCGGCGCGCGCACGTGTCCAGACAAGCTGCGATCAGCTCCCGGAGTAACTGACAAAGGGAAGCGAGTGAGAGAGCGAAGCCAGCGACAGACAGAGAACATTTACGGAAAAATACAGAGAAATCGACGCGAGATTGGTCAATCAGAATTCTGCGACGCAGCCACCCTCGGCCAATGGGAAGCTTCGCCATGAGGGAAGGGAGAAATTTGGTGCCAGGAACAATTTGGGAAGGGGAAAGGAACTTCTTTTATAAACGCGATGCAGAGTAGGAATAAAGACTTCTAAAAATTTCTTCGAGACACTTTGTAAAATTTCTTCGGAGGAACACTTCTAAAAATTTCCTCGAAACGAGACTTCTTCTTAGATTTGTTTGAAGAGACTACTTCTAAGATTTTCCGGCGAACTTCACTTGTAAATTCCTTCGACAGTCTCGACTTGTAAAATTTCTTCGTGGAACTTCGAAATTTTCGTTACATGAGAACTTCACTTCTAAAAGTTATCCAGTCATTCACGATCGGGATGCGAGTTTGGGAAAAGACTTTCCCACAGCCGAATTAGTCAGGACGCGACTCGTAAATTGTTGCGGAGAAAACTCGGGCGGGAAACTACCGGATCCCGCGCCGTTTTCGCTTCGGCCCGCCAGCCTTGCCGCCTCTCGTCCCGGGCTAAGTGACAGCCCTTTTCGCAACGTCAACGCCCGTGGCCACTCGCCCCCTCTGAGCCTGCTGGAGCTGACAACCTGGAATCGCCGCTACCTGAGCGAGAGAAGACGCGCCGCAGAAGATCAGCAACCCGGAGCCGCCGCCGCCTCTGCTTTGAGGCTGCCGCCTCGGCCCGCCCATGAAGACCAGCAGCCATTGGTGATAACCATGAGACGATGCCGTCTCACTGAACAATTATAACAGCGAAAAACTGCAAGTGGCCGCGCTCAGGCCCAGCAGAATTAACCACTTGTAATTAATTCACAGAGTAATTTGAGTAAAAAACTTGCGTCGCCCATTGCGACATTGTAATTTCCCTGGTAGCTTTTGGTGCCAGAAATAAACTGGTATTCGTTACAAATGACTCTGTGTTCATTCCTGACCTCCCAACTCTTCCATTCAGTTACATTTCAGGAGCTGAACCTGGCGCCCTCCCCCGTGCACATTAGGTTTGTTTACATTTGGCTGGTCCCAACTTGGGGCTAGTTTAGTGCAACATTAGGTTAGTTTACATTTGGCTTTCCCAAGTGGGGCCCGATTTGTATTGTTAAATACCCCAGTAAGCGACCCCGAGATTAGGAAGTCAAATTGCTCATGAAATATTTTGTTAGTAATATTTTTTTGGTTCAGCTCCTTCAAAATTCTATTGCGACAGCTTAAATCACAAGTTACCGCAATAAATGGATGGAAGAAAGTTGTAGGAGGGTCAATAATTTGTGTACTCTGTTTGATGTATTTGTTGTTTGTGTTTTTGTGTTTATTGTCTTTGTACTGTGTTGCGTGTGTCGGTGTTTGCGTGTGCGGTCTAATAGTAAACAAAGTGAACAAAAGAACCCAGTAAAAATGCTCGACGAATCAGGTGTCGATCTAGCAGGCTCAGACAGTTCGAGTGACCCACCGGCGCAAGGCGACAGTAAAACCGATATAGCGGAAATTCTAAAATCGATGCAAATTCAGGCGGCGCAACAGGCGGCGCGACAGGAGGCGCAAAGGGAAGAAGATAAGAAAACTCAGGAGGCGCAACGGGAAAAAGATAGGAAAACTCAGGAGGCGCAACGGGAAAAAGATAGGAAAACTCAGGAGGCGCAACGGGAAAAAGATAGGGAAATTCAGGAAAAACATTTTAGAGAATTAAAAGGGAGTATTCAGAAAACTAAGGATGAACTTAATGAAACCATTGTCAGCCGAATCGCGGAAAATGCCAGGGAAATGGAGGAGAAACTCATTAAACGTTTTTCGGAACACGAAGCTAAATGCGACGAAAGATTTGATCAGTTACAGAAATGTTTCGATTCGCAGGCGGAAAAAGTAGGGCATCTTGAAAAACAACTAGGTCAAGAAATAAAAACTTTTAAATGCGAGGTAGGGGAGAAATGCGCGGAAATCGAAAACCATGTAGCGAAAGTGACCGAAGAGCTTGGCCACTCGAGAGCCGAAACGAAAGTCAACTTTGACAAACTAGAAACCGAAATGGACCGTAGGCTACGGGGTTTCGAAAATAAAATGGAGGGACTAGATGACTCCCTAGAAAAGAGCGTAACCGACGTCAAAAAGGAGCTTAATGAGAACATTAATAAGATCGACAAGAAATTAAGCTCGGAGGTTAGCCAAATACAGGAAAAAGTAAATTCTATGGGAAATGCGCAAGAGGAATACGTGAGGGGAAACAAATCTAAAATTAGGGAAGAAATAGACCGGAATGTCAAAATTTTAGTGCAAGAGGCTTTAGAGAGGGACAGAGAAAAAATCGTAGGAAGCTCTCCCACGGCTGAGGCAGGCTTGCGATTTTCGTGGGCGCCCCCACAAAACCTTTGTTTTTCGGGATCTCCGGACGAGAACCCGAAAGCTTTCTTAGATCGAGCCGAAAATTATATGGCTCTAACTAAATCGGTTCCCTCCTCGCTCAAACCCAGGTTCATGCAGGAGTTGCTACGCGGTAACGCCGCCCACTGGTTGACAGCACTCACTCCGTTCCCGAGCAGTTACGAGGAGTTCCGACACAGATTCCTGGACAGATTCTGGGGGGAACAAACTCGTTACGAGTTTGAAAGGAAAATTTTAGAAAGTAGATGGGACAGGCGTGGCAAGCTGTCATACTTAGACTATGCGATGGGCAAAATTTCGGCCATTAAATTGTGTGACCCGTACGCGGGCGACAAAAAAATTATTTGGTTGCTCACTGCTCATATTCCGCCTTATGTACAAAATCTAATCAATAGTGTAGGGTGCGAGAACCTAGACAGGTTCCAGGAACTGTTGGCCCAATTCGACCGCTCCAGGATCAACTTTCCTGATGATGAGGGTGAGAGAAATCCCAGGCCTTATCAAAATGGGGGTCAACGCTATCAGCCACCGTGGCGACGCGACGGGATGAGGCCCGGCATTGAGAACAATGAGAGGCGACCGCCTTCAGAACCGCCCGCGGGGAGACCGGAAAATCCAACAGAAAGAAACGGCCCCAGCACTAGCGGCAATAACAACGTAAGAACAAATTCGACAAACTAAAACCGTTTGGGTCCTCTGGGTATCTGGGTCCCAAACGAATTGTGGCAGAGATACCATTCGATGAAACGATATCTGTAGATTACGCCTTCCACGATTTTGGCAATGGGGAGGCTAATCAAGTCAAAGAGCGTGTCCGGAAATGTCCTGTTTTAGAATTTAAATTAGATAGAATTCCTGTCCGTGCATTGGTCGACACAGGCAGTGAAATCAGTGCCATTTCGTTAAAATTGTTTTCTCGCCTTATAAGTGAACAGGTGCCCGTGCCAACACTGCCCACTGCTAAGTGTTATGTTATCGGGGTAGGAAATAAACGAAGTAAGCCTATTAATAAGCAGGCCCTTATCTCGTTTCAGGTACAAGAGCACTTATTTGACGTCCCTTGTCTAGTTATAGAGGATTTAAAACACGATCTAATTTTGGGGGTTGATTTCTTAAAAGAAAATGATGGGGTGATTGACTTTTCTAGAGATATTATGAGTTTTGGCGGGGGTAAGGAAATTGCAATTACGGATGATGTTGACGGCGAAATAGAACCAAGTATGCTGTGTGCGTCCTGGAGTCGGGGGGATGACGTGAGTGGGGTCATAAGCCCAGTGAGAGCAAAAAATGACTTAATTAATGACCACGAGCGCTCCCAGCTAGAGCAGTTACTTTTTAAATTTTCGGATGTGTTCGCGCGTCCAACTCATCCTGTGAAAGACTTTTGTTTTCGGATTAACGTCACTGACGATACCCCTTTCAAAATTCGCAACTATCCTGTTCCTCAATCACTCAGGGAACAAGTCGATGACACTATTAGGGAAATGATTAATGAAGGAATAATAGAGAGAAGCGTCACGGCGTATTTAAATCCTATTGTTGTAGTTAAAAAGAAAGACGGGGGAGTCAGAATTTGCCTAGATGCGAGACGCATCAACGAAGTGACTGTACCTGAGAACGAAGCGCCACAAAACATTGACGAAATTCTTTGGAAATTCAACAAAACGAAAATTTTTTCGGCCTTAGATTTTTCTAGCTCGTATTGGCAAATAGCCATCCACCCTGATGATAGAAAATTCACCGGTTTCCTGTACAACGGCTTAACCTATGTGTGGAAACGCATGCCATTCGGATTGAAGAATAGCGGGGCCGCATTCATAAGATGCCTTGATGAGAAACTCGGCGACGGAATAAAACAATTCGTGACCCCTTATATCGATGATATTGTAATATCTTCGCAAAATTTTGCAGAGCACATTATCCATTTGGAAAGGCTCTTAAAATGCTTACTGGATAACGGCATGAGATTGAATTTTGAGAAATCACAACTGTGCTCTTCCCAAATTTCCTTTTTAGGGTACATTGTGAGCACTGACGGGGTACAAATTGACCCGGGGAAGGTCGACGCGATCGATAAAGTATTGCGGCCGCAAAACCAAAAACAATTGAAAGGTTTCCTGGGCATGTGTGTGTACCAATCACGGTTCATCCCGGGCTATGGCACTTTGACCGCTCCCTTAAGCAACTTACTTAGGAAAGGCGAAAAGTGGCACTGGACCGAAGAGCACGACAGGATTTTCGCTAGAATTAAGGCAGCATTCAAAAATGCCGTGATGATGAATCACCCTGACTTCACACGACCGTTCTATTTACAGACAGACAGCTCAAACGTGGGTATCGGCTGCATGCTCACGCAAGTAGATGAGGGCAGTTCGGGACCGAAAATCATTGCTGTCGCGAGTAGGGTCTTGCGTCCTAATGAACAGGCATTTTCCGTGACAGAGAAAGAGGCTCTTTCTGTAGTCTGGGCATTACAAAAAATGTTAGGCTATCTGGCTGGGAGAAAATTCTTCATTGTTACCGACCATAAGGCGTTAATTTTTTTGAAACGTTGTCACTGTTCTAACGCTAGGCTGCTGAGATGGGTGTTGTGGTTGCAACAGTTCAATTTCGAAATTCAGTACTGTGAGGGGAGGAATAATTTAATCGCGGATTTTTTAAGTAGGCTCCCGTACTCGTCCGATCATAAAGTCAGAGACGAAAACGTCTATTACGTCAATGCAATTGACCTCGGGATTACTCCTATTCCCGAAATGCAACCACGGGCACTCCAAAATTTACAAGAAGAAGACCCTGTAATCGGACGGGCAAAGAAATTTGTCCTTAACCAACTCGACCAGAATGACCCATTACATTCCAAATTAGAACGCGATCCGGGACTAGTTAAGCTTTCTAGCAATCTCGTGATGTACAGAACCAAGCAGCACCCGACCGAGTATCGAGTCTGGATACCAGCCCAAATTACCACTAAATTAATCAATCACGTGCACCAGAGGCATGCCCACTTTGGGGGTAACAAAATTTTAAAAAATTTAATAACATTTTCTTACTGGAAGGACATGGCAAGACAAACAAGGACGACAGTTTCCAAGTGCGAAATCTGTCAGAAAACAAAATTCCCGAACAGACACTACGACGGACCCATGGGACACATTATTCCGACCGCCCCTAACGAAATTGCCTGCCTTGACTTATACGGACCGCTACCAACTGCACGATACGGCTACAAACACGTAATGGTCGTCGTCGACGCATTTTCGAAATTTACACAACTGTACCCTATTACAAGACCCAACGCACAAAACTGCCTCAGACGCTTGACACAAGAATTCTTTCGGACTGCAGGAACCTACAAGAAAGTACTAAATGACCATGCATCGCAATTCACTAGCACCCAATGGACACAGACCCTAGAAGCCGAGGGCGTTTCTGTAATTTTTTCATCTATTCGACATCCACAATCGAACCCCAGTGAGAGAATCATGAGAGAGATATCCCGCCTCTTTAGAGTGTACGTTTCACGGAACCACAAGGAATGGCCCCTCCTGATAACACACATTAACGAATGGCTGAACAATGTAGTTCATGACTCGACCGGCATGTCCCCCTTTGAAGCCCATTTTGGGAAAAAGCCCAAACATGCTTTCCCGCTTCTCGCCAGGTTAACTGGACAGCCCATCCCTGGGTACGAAGAAAGGTGTAGGATAATTTTGGAAAACCTGAATAGGAATGCCCAAAGGAGGGAGAAATTAGTTAAGCGACCGCACCATTTCCAAATCGGTGACAAAGTACTTGTCAGGACGCCGCGACTTAGTGACCAGCCTGCGGGCCTGTACTACAAGTTTTTTCCACTCTTCACCGGCCCGTACGAAGTCGAATCAATCCCCCACCCCAACGTGTGTTGCCTTAGAGACACAAACGGAGATTCGATGGGCAAATACAATTTCTATAATTTACGGCCTTTCAAAGAATGATTAAAAGAACAAGTTTCAAAGAACTCTGCCCACAATTCGCCAGAACCTGCGACTCATACGACACTAGTTGTCACGATTAGAAGTAAGCACCGTAATAATAAGGGTTTTAATTATAGAAAATTAGTAATGTAGACAGAGAGGCGCAGTATCTTAAGCCTCCAATTAAAAATTAAATTAAGCATTTCTTTATCTTAGGTGACACCACTGTTATTTTTTTCGACGATTGAGAATTCTCGCCCTTTATTAGAAATTAACAAAGAAACTCGAATTATCAATCTAGTGGGAGGGGGATGCTAATGTGGCGTCACCGATTAATTAAATATAATTTTATTATGGCATCGCCAATAACTAATAATTCCTACAGCTGGAAATAGCTCGCGCCGCGGCACAGAAGTGGGTCAAGAAGCGCCAGCCCCCGCCGCGGAGGTTTCTTTAGTTCCGCATTGGGTCGCCCGAACGCACCCAGCCCCCTTCTCAGAAGCAACCCCGTTTTATTACCCCCTCATAAAAATACTTGCTGCCCCCTCGCCAAAACCTTAGCGGACAAAAGAGCGCCCCCGCGCCCTTCCTTCAGCCGCGCGACCAGGGAATGCCAGCCCCGATGGAGTTGGGCCGGGTGTCAATTAGGCGAGGAAGACACATTTACGACACGTCGTGAGCGAAACCTTTCTTGAACATCAAACTGATCTCTTCCCGGACAATGCTAACTCCCCACATTCGTTCTGCCACGCGTCTGGGCACGCGACGGGCACCAGAGGTCTCGCGGGAGCTGTTTCCCCCGAAATACAGTAGGGTGTCGATTAGCCCATGACGATCCGGGAATCCGGGAATCGGGAATCCGTGAAATGCGCTTCGGCGCGCGCACGTGTCCAGACAAGCTGCGATCAGCTCCCGGAGTAACTGACAAAGGGAAGCGAGTGAGAGAGCGAAGCCAGCGACAGACAGAGAACATTTACGGAAAAATACAGAGAAATCGACGCGAGATTGGTCAATCAGAATTCTGCGACGCAGCCACCCTCGGCCAATGGGAAGCTTCGCCATGAGGGAAGGGAGAAATTTGGTGCCAGGAACAATTTGGGAAGGGGAAAGGAACTTCTTTTATAAACGCGATGCAGAGTAGGAATAAAGACTTCTAAAAATTTCTTCGAGACACTTTGTAAAATTTCTTCGGAGGAACACTTCTAAAAATTTCCTCGAAACGAGACTTCTTCTTAGATTTGTTTGAAGAGACTACTTCTAAGATTTTCCGGCGAACTTCACTTGTAAATTCCTTCGACAGTCTCGACTTGTAAAATTTCTTCGTGGAACTTCGAAATTTTCGTTACATGAGAACTTCACTTCTAAAAGTTATCCAGTCATTCACGATCGGGATGCGAGTTTGGGAAAAGACTTTCCCACAGCCGAATTAGTCAGGACGCGACTCGTAAATTGTTGCGGAGAAAACTCGGGCGGGAAACTACCGGATCCCGCGCCGTTTTCGCTTCGGCCCGCCAGCCTTGCCGCCTCTCGTCCCGGGCTAAGTGACAGCCCTTTTCGCAACGTCAACGCCCGTGGCCACTCGCCCCCTCTGAGCCTGCTGGAGCTGACAACCTGGAATCGCCGCTACCTGAGCGAGAGAAGACGCGCCGCAGAAGATCAGCAACCCGGAGCCGCCGCCGCCTCTGCTTTGAGGCTGCCGCCTCGGCCCGCCCATGAAGACCAGCAGCCATTGGTGATAACCATGAGACGATGCCGTCTCACTGAACAATTATAACAGCGAAAAACTGCAAGTGGCCGCGCTCAGGCCCAGCAGAATTAACCACTTGTAATTAATTCACAGAGTAATTTGAGTAAAAAACTTGCGTCGCCCATTGCGACATTGTAATTTCCCTGGTAGCTTTTGGTGCCAGAAATAAACTGGTATTCGTTACAAATGACTCTGTGTTCATTCCTGACCTCCCAACTCTTCCATTCAGTTACATTTCAGGAGCTGAACCTGGCGCCCTCCCCCGTGCACATTAGGTTTGTTTACATTTGGCTGGTCCCAACTTGGGGCTAGTTTAGTGCAACATTAGGTTAGTTTACATTTGGCTTTCCCAAGTGGGGCCCGATTTGTATTGTTAAATACCCCAGTAAGCGACCCCGAGATTAGGAAGTCAAATTGCTCATGAAATATTTTGTTAGTAATATTTTTTTGGTTCAGCTCCTTCAAAATTCTATTGCGACAGCTTAAATCACAAGTTACCGCAATAAATGGATGGAAGAAAGTTGTAGGAGGGTCAATAATTTGTGTACTCTGTTTGATGTATTTGTTGTTTGTGTTTTTGTGTTTATTGTCTTTGTACTGTGTTGCGTGTGTCGGTGTTTGCGTGTGCGGTCTAATAGTAAACAAAGTGAACAAAAGAACCCAGTAAAAATGCTCGACGAATCAGGTGTCGATCTAGCAGGCTCAGACAGTTCGAGTGACCCACCGGCGCAAGGCGACAGTAAAACCGATATAGCGGAAATTCTAAAATCGATGCAAATTCAGGCGGCGCAACAGGCGGCGCGACAGGAGGCGCAAAGGGAAGAAGATAAGAAAACTCAGGAGGCGCAACGGGAAAAAGATAGGAAAACTCAGGAGGCGCAACGGGAAAAAGATAGGAAAACTCAGGAGGCGCAACGGGAAAAAGATAGGGAAATTCAGGAAAAACATTTTAGAGAATTAAAAGGGAGTATTCAGAAAACTAAGGATGAACTTAATGAAACCATTGTCAGCCGAATCGCGGAAAATGCCAGGGAAATGGAGGAGAAACTCATTAAACGTTTTTCGGAACACGAAGCTAAATGCGACGAAAGATTTGATCAGTTACAGAAATGTTTCGATTCGCAGGCGGAAAAAGTAGGGCATCTTGAAAAACAACTAGGTCAAGAAATAAAAACTTTTAAATGCGAGGTAGGGGAGAAATGCGCGGAAATCGAAAACCATGTAGCGAAAGTGACCGAAGAGCTTGGCCACTCGAGAGCCGAAACGAAAGTCAACTTTGACAAACTAGAAACCGAAATGGACCGTAGGCTACGGGGTTTCGAAAATAAAATGGAGGGACTAGATGACTCCCTAGAAAAGAGCGTAACCGACGTCAAAAAGGAGCTTAATGAGAACATTAATAAGATCGACAAGAAATTAAGCTCGGAGGTTAGCCAAATACAGGAAAAAGTAAATTCTATGGGAAATGCGCAAGAGGAATACGTGAGGGGAAACAAATCTAAAATTAGGGAAGAAATAGACCGGAATGTCAAAATTTTAGTGCAAGAGGCTTTAGAGAGGGACAGAGAAAAAATCGTAGGAAGCTCTCCCACGGCTGAGGCAGGCTTGCGATTTTCGTGGGCGCCCCCACAAAACCTTTGTTTTTCGGGATCTCCGGACGAGAACCCGAAAGCTTTCTTAGATCGAGCCGAAAATTATATGGCTCTAACTAAATCGGTTCCCTCCTCGCTCAAACCCAGGTTCATGCAGGAGTTGCTACGCGGTAACGCCGCCCACTGGTTGACAGCACTCACTCCGTTCCCGAGCAGTTACGAGGAGTTCCGACACAGATTCCTGGACAGATTCTGGGGGGAACAAACTCGTTACGAGTTTGAAAGGAAAATTTTAGAAAGTAGATGGGACAGGCGTGGCAAGCTGTCATACTTAGACTATGCGATGGGCAAAATTTCGGCCATTAAATTGTGTGACCCGTACGCGGGCGACAAAAAAATTATTTGGTTGCTCACTGCTCATATTCCGCCTTATGTACAAAATCTAATCAATAGTGTAGGGTGCGAGAACCTAGACAGGTTCCAGGAACTGTTGGCCCAATTCGACCGCTCCAGGATCAACTTTCCTGATGATGAGGGTGAGAGAAATCCCAGGCCTTATCAAAATGGGGGTCAACGCTATCAGCCACCGTGGCGACGCGACGGGATGAGGCCCGGCATTGAGAACAATGAGAGGCGACCGCCTTCAGAACCGCCCGCGGGGAGACCGGAAAATCCAACAGAAAGAAACGGCCCCAGCACTAGCGGCAATAACAACGTAAGAACAAATTCGACAAACTAAAACCGTTTGGGTCCTCTGGGTATCTGGGTCCCAAACGAATTGTGGCAGAGATACCATTCGATGAAACGATATCTGTAGATTACGCCTTCCACGATTTTGGCAATGGGGAGGCTAATCAAGTCAAAGAGCGTGTCCGGAAATGTCCTGTTTTAGAATTTAAATTAGATAGAATTCCTGTCCGTGCATTGGTCGACACAGGCAGTGAAATGAGTGCCATTTCGTTAAAATTGTTGTCTCGCCTTATAAGTGAACAGGTGCCCGTGCCAACACTGCCCACTGCTAAGTGTTATGTTATCGGGGTAGGAAATAAACGAAGTAAGCCTATTAATAAGCAGGCCCTTATCTCGTTTCAGGTACAAGAGCACTTATTTGACGTCCCTTGTCTAGTTATAGAGGATTTAAAACACGATCTAATTTTGGGGGTTGATTTCTTAAAAGAAAATGATGGGGTGATTGACTTTTCTAGAGATATTATGAGTTTTGGCGGGGGTAAGGAAATTGCAATTACGGATGATGTTGACGGCGAAATAGAACCAAGTATGCTGTGTGCGTCCTGGAGTCGGGGGGATGACGTGAGTGGGGTCATAAGCCCAGTGAGAGCAAAAAATGACTTAATTAATGACCACGAGCGCTCCCAGCTAGAGCAGTTACTTTTTAAATTTTCGGATGTGTTCGCGCGTCCAACTCATCCTGTGAAAGACTTTTGTTTTCGGATTAACGTCACTGACGATACCCCTTTCAAAATTCGCAACTATCCTGTTCCTCAATCACTCAGGGAACAAGTCGATGACACTATTAGGGAAATGATTAATGAAGGAATAATAGAGAGAAGCGTCACGGCGTATTTAAATCCTATTGTTGTAGTTAAAAAGAAAGACGGGGGAGTCAGAATTTGCCTAGATGCGAGACGCATCAACGAAGTGACTGTACCTGAGAACGAAGCGCCACAAAACATTGACGAAATTCTTTGGAAATTCAACAAAACGAAAATTTTTTCGGCCTTAGATTTTTCTAGCTCGTATTGGCAAATAGCCATCCACCCTGATGATAGAAAATTCACCGGTTTCCTGTACAACGGCTTAACCTATGTGTGGAAACGCATGCCATTCGGATTGAAGAATAGCGGGGCCGCATTCATAAGATGCCTTGATGAGAAACTCGGCGACGGAATAAAACAATTCGTGACCCCTTATATCGATGATATTGTAATATCTTCGCAAAATTTTGCAGAGCACATTATCCATTTGGAAAGGCTCTTAAAATGCTTACTGGATAACGGCATGAGATTGAATTTTGAGAAATCACAACTGTGCTCTTCCCAAATTTCCTTTTTAGGGTACATTGTGAGCACTGACGGGGTACAAATTGACCCGGGGAAGGTCGACGCGATCGATAAAGTATTGCGGCCGCAAAACCAAAAACAATTGAAAGGTTTCCTGGGCATGTGTGTGTACCAATCACGGTTCATCCCGGGCTATGGCACTTTGACCGCTCCCTTAAGCAACTTACTTAGGAAAGGCGAAAAGTGGCACTGGACCGAAGAGCGCGACAGGATTTTCGCTAGAATTAAGGCAGCATTCAAAAATGCCGTGATGATGAATCACCCTGACTTCACACGACCGTTCTATTTACAGACAGACAGCTCAAACGTGGGTATCGGCTGCATGCTCACGCAAGTAGATGAGGGCAGTTCGGGACCGAAAATCATTGCTGTCGCGAGTAGGGTCTTGCGTCCTAATGAACAGGCATTTTCCGTGACAGAGAAAGAGGCTCTTTCTGTAGTCTGGGCATTACAAAAAATGTTAGGCTATCTGGCTGGGAGAAAATTCTTCATTGTTACCGACCATAAGGCGTTAATTTTTTTGAAACGTTGTCACTGTTCTAACGCTAGGCTGCTGAGATGGGTGTTGTGGTTGCAACAGTTCAATTTCGAAATTCAGTACTGTGAGGGGAGGAATAATTTAATCGCGGATTTTTTAAGTAGGCTCCCGTACTCGTCCGATCATAAAGTCAGAGACGAAAACGTCTATTACGTCAATGCAATTGACCTCGGGATTACTCCTATTCCCGAAATGCAACCACGGGCACTCCAAAATTTACAAGAAGAAGACCCTGTAATCGGACGGGCAAAGAAATTTGTCCTTAACCAACTCGACCAGAATGACCCATTACATTCCAAATTAGAACGCGATCCGGGACTAGTTAAGCTTTCTAGCAATCTCGTGATGTACAGAACCAAGCAGCACCCGACCGAGTATCGAGTCTGGATACCAGCCCAAATTACCACTAAATTAATCAATCACGTGCACCAGAGGCATGCCCACTTTGGGGGTAACAAAATTTTAAAAAATTTAATAACATTTTCTTACTGGAAGGACATGGCAAGACAAACAAGGACGACAGTTTCCAAGTGCGAAATCTGTCAGAAAACAAAATTCCCGAACAGACACTACGACGGACCCATGGGACACATTATTCCGACCGCCCCTAACGAAATTGCCTGCCTTGACTTATACGGACCGCTACCAACTGCACGATACGGCTACAAACACGTAATGGTCGTCGTCGACGCATTTTCGAAATTTACACAACTGTACCCTATTACAAGACCCAACGCACAAAACTGCCTCAGACGCTTGACACAAGAATTCTTTCGGACTGCAGGAACCTACAAGAAAGTACTAAATGACCATGCATCGCAATTCACTAGCACCCAATGGACACAGACCCTAGAAGCCGAGGGCGTTTCTGTAATTTTTTCATCTATTCGACATCCACAATCGAACCCCAGTGAGAGAATCATGAGAGAGATATCCCGCCTCTTTAGAGTGTACGTTTCACGGAACCACAAGGAATGGCCCCTCCTGATAACACACATTAACGAATGGCTGAACAATGTAGTTCATGACTCGACCGGCATGTCCCCCTTTGAAGCCCATTTTGGGAAAAAGCCCAAACATGCTTTCCCGCTTCTCGCCAGGTTAACTGGACAGCCCATCCCTGGGTACGAAGAAAGGTGTAGGATAATTTTGGAAAACCTGAATAGGAATGCCCAAAGGAGGGAGAAATTAGTTAAGCGACCGCACCATTTCCAAATCGGTGACAAAGTACTTGTCAGGACGCCGCGACTTAGTGACCAGCCTGCGGGCCTGTACTACAAGTTTTTTCCACTCTTCACCGGCCCGTACGAAGTCGAATCAATCCCCCACCCCAACGTGTGTTGCCTTAGAGACACAAACGGAGATTCGATGGGCAAATACAATTTCTATAATTTACGGCCTTTCAAAGAATGATTAAAAGAACAAGTTTCAAAGAACTCTGCCCACAATTCGCCAGAACCTGCGACTCATACGACACTAGTTGTCACGATTAGAAGTAAGCACCGTAATAATAAGGGTTTTAATTATAGAAAATTAGTAATGTAGACAGAGAGGCGCAGTATCTTAAGCCTCCAATTAAAAATTAAATTAAGCATTTCTTTATCTTAGGTGACACCACTGTTATTTTTTTCGACGATTGAGAATTCTCGCCCTTTATTAGAAATTAACAAAGAAACTCGAATTATCAATCTAGTGGGAGGGGGATGCTAATGTGGCGTCACCGATTAATTAAATATAATTTTATTATGGCATCGCCAATAACTAATAATTCCTACAGCTGGAAATAGCTCGCGCCGCGGCACAGAAGTGGGTCAAGAAGCGCCAGCCCCCGCCGCGGAGGTTTCTTTAGTTCCGCATTGGGTCGCCCGAACGCACCCAGCCCCCTTCTCAGAAGCAACCCCGTTTTATTACCCCCTCATAAAAATACTTGCTGCCCCCTCGCCAAAACCTTAGCGGACAAAAGAGCGCCCCCGCGCCCTTCCTTCAGCCGCGCGACCAGGGAATGCCAGCCCCGATGGAGTTGGGCCGGGTGTCAATTAGGCGAGGAAGACACATTTACGACACGTCGTGAGCGAAACCTTTCTTGAACATCAAACTGATCTCTTCCCGGACAATGCTAACTCCCCACATTCGTTCTGCCACGCGTCTGGGCACGCGACGGGCACCAGAGGTCTCGCGGGAGCTGTTTCCCCCGAAATACAGTAGGGTGTCGATTAGCCCATGACGATCCGGGAATCCGGGAATCGGGAATCCGTGAAATGCGCTTCGGCGCGCGCACGTGTCCAGACAAGCTGCGATCAGCTCCCGGAGTAACTGACAAAGGGAAGCGAGTGAGAGAGCGAAGCCAGCGACAGACAGAGAACATTTACGGAAAAATACAGAGAAATCGACGCGAGATTGGTCAATCAGAATTCTGCGACGCAGCCACCCTCGGCCAATGGGAAGCTTCGCCATGAGGGAAGGGAGAAATTTGGTGCCAGGAACAATTTGGGAAGGGGAAAGGAACTTCTTTTATAAACGCGATGCAGAGTAGGAATAAAGACTTCTAAAAATTTCTTCGAGACACTTTGTAAAATTTCTTCGGAGGAACACTTCTAAAAATTTCCTCGAAACGAGACTTCTTCTTAGATTTGTTTGAAGAGACTACTTCTAAGATTTTCCGGCGAACTTCACTTGTAAATTCCTTCGACAGTCTCGACTTGTAAAATTTCTTCGTGGAACTTCGAAATTTTCGTTACATGAGAACTTCACTTCTAAAAGTTATCCAGTCATTCACGATCGGGATGCGAGTTTGGGAAAAGACTTTCCCACAGCCGAATTAGTCAGGACGCGACTCGTAAATTGTTGCGGAGAAAACTCGGGCGGGAAACTACCGGATCCCGCGCCGTTTTCGCTTCGGCCCGCCAGCCTTGCCGCCTCTCGTCCCGGGCTAAGTGACAGCCCTTTTCGCAACGTCAACGCCCGTGGCCACTCGCCCCCTCTGAGCCTGCTGGAGCTGACAACCTGGAATCGCCGCTACCTGAGCGAGAGAAGACGCGCCGCAGAAGATCAGCAACCCGGAGCCGCCGCCGCCTCTGCTTTGAGGCTGCCGCCTCGGCCCGCCCATGAAGACCAGCAGCCATTGGTGATAACCATGAGACGATGCCGTCTCACTGAACAATTATAACAGCGAAAAACTGCAAGTGGCCGCGCTCAGGCCCAGCAGAATTAACCACTTGTAATTAATTCACAGAGTAATTTGAGTAAAAAACTTGCGTCGCCCATTGCGACATTGTAATTTCCCTGGTAGCTTTTGGTGCCAGAAATAAACTGGTATTCGTTACAAATGACTCTGTGTTCATTCCTGACCTCCCAACTCTTCCATTCAGTTACATTTCAGGAGCTGAACCTGGCGCCCTCCCCCGTGCACATTAGGTTTGTTTACATTTGGCTGGTCCCAACTTGGGGCTAGTTTAGTGCAACATTAGGTTAGTTTACAATATTCTTCTCATAAAGTTAATTGACTTTAACACTGGATCAAGTTTAAAATGAGATTTTGATCAAACACTAAAAGTTCATTACTCTTTGGCCCTCCACAGTAAAGCACTTTCTCTTTTCCTACAGATTTGTGGAGTTTGTCTTAGAAAATTACAATTTTCATAAAATGATGTGATTTCATAAAAGAAGACAAATGTTTGTAATTGCATCATACAGACAGGCACAATGGATTGAAAAACACTGAAGAATGTGAAGCATTATGAATACTCTCCAAATTAGATAGAATTACTATAAATTCATTTAAACAACATCAGAAGCCGTAAATGTAAAAGCATCACTTCTTGGTCAAGCCTGTTGATGACTGGAAAAACTGGATCACCTTAGATGGGTTTGGTCTCCAACAGGTACCTCAAATGTAGGAGAGGCAGAGTTGTGTGTTCCATAGCTTCCCTCTCATAAACAGTACATGTCAGTAGTGAGGAAGAGGCCAAGAGGCAAAGAAAATTGAAAATGGATGATAATAATAATAATAAAAAACATTACAAACAAATAATTCAATGATCCACACTATTATGTTTCACGCTAAATGTGGCCCCCTCATTAAGCTCCTTCAAAAAGACCTTTGATTAATAAATCAACAGGAAATGGAGCTAATTCCCAAATTTAGACTAATTCCACTCCTGTTACACAGTCCTGATGTATGTGAAATAATTGTGATGATCTATTATGATTATTGGTGTCGATACAGTTTCTAAACTTTATGATGCTTGTAAATGGATTAATAAATAAATAAGAACAAAAAACAGCTTTTGTAAAATGCATAGTTTTAGTTGCTTTATAAAAATATTACCTTGAAATAGGATATAAAGTTAAAATTTATTTTAGCCTTTCTTTTGAAAAGAATGGACAAATGTTTATTTCCTATGTTTCACCAGAGAATGTTTTCTCTTTTAGTTTTAATGAAATAGATGTAATTTCGTTAAAAGAATAAGAATTGATATCTGATTGATGTGGTAGTAATTCAGAAGAGAAAAACAGGGTAAAATGACCTACTGTTCTGAAAGATAAATTTAGAAAGAGATTGTATGCTAGCTACATAAATATAAGATGTGCATAAACTGCTGTATGAAATTTATTTGACTTTCTGAAATTAAGAAAATTTGCATTTACAGACACAAAAATATCACTATACACTGGACATAGAAGAGGTCATGCAAGAAAATGGGTTCCAAATGAACAAAATGATACTTGTGTCAATTTCATTCATTTGAACTCTACACTATTATTAAATGTGACACTTAATTTGAGCACTGAAATAATTATCACAATTTGTGTTTTTATGCATCCTGGTTTCTGCAGTAATATATAAATAATAACTTACATTTCTATCTATACATAATATTAAATCCAATGCTACTGTACACAACATATGCTGATCACATAACTAAAATATTTGTATCACTTTGTACCAAGTGATAATTAAATCTCTTTACACGTGACCCTGTCGTGAAGTCTGAGATTACACAAATTCTATCAAGCAATTGGTAAAATATTCACGTTGGTTGCTAGAAATACACATATTCTAAAACTAACTTTACACTTAATGATGCAGTATAAGTCTGTACAGAGACAAAGAAAAAAGTTTTTAATTTTTTAGAGAGACTTGATGTTCATTACACAACACAAATTAACATCGAAATATTCTAGAGTCACAATTTTGAATGAACTTCAATTAAATGGCTGTCTCTATACAAAACTGCAGTAAGATAGAAAATGAAGGATAATACTTCAAAACAGTGAACACACAATCAGTCCTATTTCACATCATTGTACATTGCCTAACTACAATGTCTCTAGTCTGCTTTTAAGTTAATACTTTACACATAAAGCTTTCAGTCTATTCTACAACATCAGCATGTATTGACTTCTTTCTTCTATGCTAACATTCAACTCTGATCCCAAGTTCCATTATCAGATTAGAAGATTTCTAAAGCTCTTGAGTGCTCTAGAATAATTTGTTCTTCCAATAGAGAGTCTTGTGTCAAGTGTAGAATCAAAGTGTTTAAATTCAATTTCCTTGTTTAATTGTTGTCTTACAATTATCTGAATTGTATTAGTACCTACTCCACATTTTTCACTATACTATACAAATATACATGAAACTCAAATGTAGAGAGGATCTCACTAGACAGAAATTAAATTATGAAAATACATACATGAAAATCATAATTGTACATTAGACAGGATTAAATAAACAATTCTTAGTTCAATTCGTTGATGATAACATTAGTTCACACATTCATTCCGTATTTTCACATCTCCTAAACAACACCCGATTCTAACTTCCATACCTACTTTATTGTACTGATCTCATTAAACTAAAACAATGGACTCACCTAAGACATTTCATACAATAAATGAAATATCCAGTTCCGCCAATAACAAATAGTTCTTTTGTCAGTTCTACTGCAGTCTGTTATCACAATGCAATATTGAAAAATGCTAGGTTCATTCATATAAGACTTAAAGACAAGCATATGATTGCACTAAAATACCTCTCTTGACTTAATCTCAAATTGAACTCTCCATAGCAGATCATTTAGTAAGCTGTCAGATGCTTACGTAAAACACTCATTATCAAATCAAAAACACTGGTAATCTTGCTTCTAGATTTTGTGTGCATTGTGAATATTAACAATGCAAATTAAATCTGCTGACACACAAATCATCTCTATTTTTAAAGCAAAATAAATTCATTGAAATTATTACATTTCATGTATTTTTAATATATGAAATGACATTAATACATGCAATAAATATACATGGCAAAAACAAGAAGCTACACAGTAGCATTAAGTGTCAAAGTATTGTAGTTTACAATTGAGGATTTTGTGGGAGTGGTAGCTGAATCTACTGTGAAAGACAGATGGGAGGAAATATCTTTCATTAGATATGATTCACTAATTACACTTGCTACGGAAGAAACACTGTTAGAATTTGATTTGGTCAACATAGTTGTCATGAGAGATACTTCACACATGTTATAAAAGATGAATGATAAATGTCGAAAGAAGAGGATTCTTTACAGCCCACTCAAGTTGCAGATTCAAGAGGGAGTTCGGAGTGACTTCGATGTCGAAGTCTGGGCGTTTCTCCCTTTCGACGACCTGCTGGCTCAGAAAACCTGTGCCGAGGTGGGGATTCAGAAACCGGAGAGCTGGTGGTGCTGTCACTGGTGGTAGTTCTGACGGTAGTTCTGGTAGAATTGCCGGAAGCGCCGTCTCCTTTGCCGTTGAATCTTACTCCAGTGTTTTTGCCAGGCTTTACGCCTTCTCCAGGGCCTGCAAGCACAATTACGTTTCTCATCATAAATGCATCATCATTTTTAAATACTTTTCACACATAACATCAGTTATTAGATATTAAATATCTTTGATAAAATTTTAAGAACTTATGTTTGATAATGCTCTTTTAAGAAAAACCAAGAATCTTCTAGATGAAAAATTATTTGATTATTTCAATTAAAAATCTCCAGACCATTCTTAATCTTACAAGTCACATCACAGAAGTGTGCATCACATATGTATCAATAAGGATAAATAGAAAATGTTTTGTTTCTTGGATGGCTTGAGCAGATCAATATTCAATTGAAGACAGAAAGGAATGAAGCAGACAATTTTTTTATCCCATATCCAGAACACTTACAGATGAAGTAATAAAACATTTTAAATTGCAGAATATAAAAGAAAACATATTTGAAAATAGGGAAACATAATCTACATTGATATACTACTTATGTGAAAAGACCTAATCACTGGAAAAACAAAATAAAATATACAAATACAATTGAACTGTTCTGTATGTAAACAATATAGACTTTCTTGAAAGCAGCCATTGAGATTAGTGCAATTGGAGAGAGCAAGAAGTCATTAGAAATTCAAAAATATTAGATAAATGTCAGATACCTAGTTAGAATCAGATACAGTTGTGAATACAATAAACAAAAAGGATTGGAGAAAATTTGCAATTTGCCTTTGTCTTCCGGGGAGATATAAAAATAAAAACTACAAATAAAACTATTTTGAATCGAATGAAGAGTCTTACAAATAATACAAGAATGGAAAAGGCTTTGTATTGGCTTTGTATTTTTGAATTGGATGGATTTATTGCCTTAGAAGATTTATTTAATGTATTTGGAGGGGAACAAGTAAATATATTATCTTTAAGAAAAGCTTTGAAATGGATGTTCATAAAAGTCTCACCAGTTCCACATATCATTATACATAAATCAGTAACGTTCAGTATTCCAGCTCATTCCAGTCTGTATTTGGTATTTTCATATTCCATCCTATTTTTTTTTTTTTGTTAGGGAGCATTAATGGAGAACTGTTTGTATATGCTGTCTCTTGCTTAAGTTACATAAGTTCTATTACATCATTTTTGTTAAATTGGTGTACTCATGATCATCATGAACTGCAGGATGAAAGGCCAGGAGACCTGTTACTGGTTAAGCAATAGAATTAAATGTTCCAGTCTTCCTGCATGATCGACTTCTTTCTTGGTCTTCCTATATCACTTTGTTCAAGTGGTTTATATTTTAGGGCAGGCCTTCTATTGTTATTTCTTCCACTGGTTGATTTTCCAGATCTGAGGTCATGTTTATGTTTGATATGTGGTTGTCTTTGTTCTACAATTTTGTATAATGTTTTATCCATTCTGTCTCTGGTATTAAATACATGTTTGCTTTGTACCTTGTTTCAGTCCCGAGCTTTTTTAGTATTTTAAACCCAACTTTTTGAGGTCCAGTGATGTATTTCCCTATGATTTTACAAATTTCTCAGAGTCTCCTCTTTTAATTCTTCTTTCTCTTTCCTAGTTTTTAAGGGATTTAGTTCACAGGATTAGTCAAAGTATAAATAATTAAACAATTAGTTTGCCGATGTTTTGCAATTTTTTAATTTCATCATCAGGGCTTTGGCCTACTAATAAATTTTAGTCACTCAGCAACATATTAAAGTTCCGAGCCAACTCCACATGGAGTTGCTGCAGCGTAAGGGTCCATTACATACCACATCTGAATCGGGCCAAGGCATTAAAGCAAATACACTTGGCACACTAATAGTTTAATTGTTGATACTCCGACCAATCCCGTGAACTACAGCCCTCATTACAGCATGGTCGTGAATTCTACAATGGTTAATTTCCTTGTTTTTGCTCTCTCTTTTTGCTCTCTGCTCTATATTACTACTAGTGGGCAAACTGCTGCTCTGTCTTCTCTCTTCTCTCCTGAGAATTTTAACTAGAGTTTCTTTAGCTCTTGTGTCCCATTTCTTTCTTTTTAGTTTCTGGCAGTATAGTTGTATCTAAATTTCTTTCTATTTCATATTCAGTTCTTTTGAATTTGCATTTCATTGATTTTTACACTTTGTTTTTTGTACATGGTTTCATTACTCTTTTTGTATTTGGTTGATCTCTAAAAACTGTCATTTAAAAATACAACACTTTAGAATTCATCACTGAGAATTCTGAATTGAGGAAATCCAAAATAATTTTGGAAGAGTCATTTTTAAGCTCTCATTTAATTTAATTTTTAAATGATAATACTTTTTTTTTAGTGAGTACACTTATTTATAGAATATTTTACAAAGTGAATAAAGTTTAACATTTTTCCAATTTAAGTATTTATTATCGTTTTTAAGATAACACATAATAAGCCATTTTGTTTTTTATTTTAAGTACTACATTAATATAGAATTGAATGTAACAGAATTTGGTCATTATAATCCAGTGATCCAGTTATTAAAATGTTATTGCTGACGATTCTTTTAGTACAATTATCACTAAGCCAGGCTTGCTTTGCAGGATTCATTTTTAAGCTTGCATTTAACATGCTTTGGCATAAACTCCATTTTAAAATTTAATAGAAATACCCAGGAAACAATTTTGATGAAGAACTTGGTTGAACTTAAGGACATAAAATTTTAAGACGAACTAAGGTATGTCTAAATTTCTCTGCAGTATGTAATGCATTGATTAATAATGGTTCTTTGAACTGACCTGTTTTCTAAATAAAAGCATTTTGTTTATGATAAAGGGTCATGAAGTGAAACAATGAAAGTTGAAAATAACACAAGTCATGCTGAACAGAAACCACAACCATCACACCAAGCACAAAACACACGCCGTTTGAGGGAGGGTGAAGGTAGCAGTTACTCACTTCGCAAGTTTCTTGCCATGCTTTCGCATATGAGGAGGCAGCACGTGGGCCTCCCCGACGATATGCATTGCTGGAGGACTGTAAAGACTTGCGCCTGCAAAGCCATGAAGCAAAGGATGGAAAAGGAATAATAGAAGGAAGGATGGCCAAGAACAGATAACAGATGGAAAGCACTGTGTTAATAATAATAATTGGATATAAAGCTCATATATATTAAAACAAGCTCATATTAATCGTTTTAAATTAACAAACACCACACAGTAATAAATGATATGTAGGATGCAGATAGCATTGCATGTCACCAACCACAAGCAGAACAATGAAGACAAACATAAAAATGGGAAATGAATTTCCATACAAGTAATTCCTGTGTAATTTAGAATATCAAAATATTTTCTTCAGTGTTTTATTGTTATATTGGCTTAATATTATAAATTATTATACATTTGTAATACAACAATTACCTAATTTATTTAAGACACATCACATCATTCTTCTCTCATCTCAGTCCTTTTAGAACCAGGATTATTCATGATTTGCTCAATCATAGTTACAATCACTCTTAGTAACCAACATATGCTACATTATTATTCTTCATAGTATCAACAATATTTATAAAAATGTTTGCAAGATTAATATTCTCCAATGAATTCCACCCCTTTGTGCAATGAATATCATCAGATTAATACAAATTAATTAAGTTTGAGAAACATTTTATCAAATTTTCAAAATTCACAAATTTGGGCAAATATGTCAGTTTTTAATTCAATAGTTTTAACACAATATAACATTTTTTTTGTCAACTTCATTTTTAACCAAATTAAATTTTCTACCAATATGTCCATTTCTGGCTGTTATTTTAAAATTATGACTCCAATCCATTACTGATTTACAGTCAGCATTAATTGTTCTTTGATGTTTTACCTGATATATCAGGTTCTTCAATCTCCTTTAACAAACAGCATCACAAAAACTTATTAATACTGATTCAATAGATTGGTAATGCAACAGTTCTTTGTTTTTTCCTTTTCCAATGAATTCAATGATTACCAATTTTTATGGTTATTCTGCAAAAGACTTAGAGAAATCCTTTGATGTACACAGGCTTGCATCTATTTTAATCACAAGTGGTCCTAATTGTTCATCTATTTTTAATTTCATATTCTTCATACCTTCTAAGTATCTCACAGTATTCCTTTTATCCATTTGGCCAGGAGCTCGGTATCATTAGATCTTGAGGATCTCAGATTGTTATCCATCCAACCAAGAATCCATGATGGAAGATGCTGCTTCCTAGGCGAAAGTCTTAGGCCACATTCGTGGTGTCTCCAGGCCAGCCATGTAGCCACTGACTCAGGCCGCGGAAGCTTGTGCTTTCAGGAATCCATGGGGTCTTGAGTTGCTTAACCTCCATGATTTCAGGAATTCGGTTAGCAATGTCTGCTTCATTGATTTCCATTGTTGTTATGTGTTCTCTTAATTTTTCAACAAATTCATTTATTTTTTATTCATTATGTCCCACAATAATGCAGTTATAATTATAAAAGGCAATGATGAAAATATTATTTCCTTTCATATTTATAAATAAACATGGATGCTTTTTGGTAGATTCATTCTGCACAATTTCAATATACCATGCAATGTTTTGTAACAGCACTTACCAACTTCAGGTAGACTGCATAAGCCCCTCTTGAATTTAAGGACTTTTCCTTCTTCTATTATTAAATGATCGGGGTGGAGGGTGGGGTACATATAAATATCCCTTTCCAAATCTTTATTTAAACAAGTTAATTCCACCTTGACAAATTTAACTACCTACTTTTTCTTTGCAGCTATCGATAAAAGCACTGAGAAAGTTTTAAACTTCCTAACTGAACTAATAATCTATTCCAATTTTCTGTTTATATCTGTTGGCAACTATTCTTGCTTTATATTTTACATTAGTTTCATTTTCCTTACCCATACATCAAATAATCTTATCATATTAAAGCTTATTTACAATATTCCAAGTTTCATATTCTTTAATTCTTTTTCCAAAACTGCCTTCCACTTGTATCCATTTCTTGACTGTAAAGCTTTTCTATTGTTTCTCAGGTCATCTTTAATCATCATGGTTGCTGACTGCAGGCTTTCTTTCTCTTTAATGATCTTCCATTTACTTCACAAGATTTATGTTCATTTTCATTCAACATCTATTCTGGTCCATCAAATCTTAGGGGCATCATAAACCAGAGATCAACACTTTTATATTATTTGTATTATGTGTTCTAACTCCATTTCTATCCAGCACTGTTTTTTAAGCCTTTTAATCCTTTTAAACTTAATTCAGCACAGACAATAAATTACCATTCAAATCCAGTACATACAACACGCTTTCAATATTGATATTGTAATGGAACGGTTGCATATGCAACCGTCCCATTACAATAATCACACCTGAACATTCATTTCAATGAAAAATTCCTCTTACATTCCCTCTCAATTCAGAAAGAAGCAGGAAGCAGAAGTTGGAAGATTTTTCTTCCAACTTCTGCAGTTGATATTTCAAGACCTTTTGGCATCATCCATTTATTTCAGTTGGGTCATTGTGTGTAGGCCAAATCATAAAATTCAGACCTTCTTTTTTCTCTTTCATAAGTTTTGAAATTTTCCACCACTTTCATTGCCTGTTCATGTCCAAATTTATTGTTACATAAATTCTAGTTCTAATTTTAAGCCTTCTGATTTATGTGCGTTTTCTTTAAGTACCTCAATCTTCTTGTTAATTTTTTCCCTTATTCTAACAATTCTTCGCTGACCAACTTTCCCACAATTATAATGACTAAATGTTTTCTTCTCTTTTACTTTGAAGGCTAATGGCTCTTGACTGAAATTCGTTTTTGTAAATATTCTTTCATACCTTAATAGACTCCCACATTACTTTGTTACTTGTACTTGGAAATGGGTAAATAGACATTCACATTGCAATGTATTCTGTTGGTAATCCTTCCATTATAAAATGTATTAGTTCTTCCTGTTCTCTATCTGAACCAATTTCTTTAATTTCATTAAATATGCATTGAACTTTAATTTGATAATAATTCTCATTCTAACTTTTCAACCCTCACTAATTTTATTTTTAAATGAGTTAGCCTTTGTCTCACAATGCCTTCATGATGCCATTTTAACACTTCCTATAACTTTAGTTATACCCTGACAAACTAAAGCTCATTCTGGTTATAAAGGTGGTATAATCATTTTTTTTGTGACCAGTCTTGCCATTTTTCATAACTAGTTTGCTTATCTTCTATACTTTTTAGCTGCTCATTAATAATATTTCATCATATAAATGTTTTCTTTTACAAGAGCTGTCGATCTTAAACTCCAAAGTTCATAATTTTTTATGTTTAATTGCTCAATATTAAAAAAAAAGTCTCAATTCTTCTTCTTCCTATATTCTTTGAAACCACACTCTGCTACCATACTGTTGTATTGGTAGTTTAATATTGTAAATTATTACTCTTTCATAATAGGACTATTATCCCATTTCATTATGACACATTATGTCATACATCTTACAGAATCAAAATTATTCATGAGTCTTCCATACAGTCACCCTTAGTAACAGACATATGCCATGTTATTGTTCTTCACAACATAAACAATATTTATACAAATTCTTTGAACAAATAATATTCTCCCACAAATATTCTGTCAAATTTTCATTATATTTATAAACGAATAATCCAAGAGTATGAAAAATTCTTTTAGGTAATAAAAATTATTATGTATGTTCTAAACCTGAATAGAAGATGATGTCCGCACTTAACATATTTTGGAAATTCCTTGTCAATTGCATGTAAATTCTAGTACTTATAAAGTAGTCATCATGAGCAGTTATGGAGATATAGGCGAGTTCTATCCTGTGTACTGTAGATCAGATGTTCCTGTAGTCTCCATCTTTTTCTTTGACCTTTCCCAATATCTTATGGCTTTATGTTGGTATTTGTTTTTGGTCATTTTGTTTGTCATTTCTGCCCTTACTCAGTTTGAAAAGTTAGAATAAAGATTATTCTCTAATCAAGGATTTAAAAAGAACTGGAATTAAAAATGTTTTGATAAATATTTTTGAACTTCCAAACATTCTTTTAGAGTCATATTTCTAATAATGTAATCAGTAAGACTTTTTTTATGTTGTTTTTAACAACTGGGTCATGTAGTGACCACTGTGATTGTTTTAACTGTGGGGGGAACTTTAGGAAGAACACCTACAGACAACATGAACAATCCAGGTTCAAGGTGGTATTCGAAACTGCGACCCTTTGAGCTGAGGCAGCTACAACCTTTCAGCCTTAGCAACCTCGGCTATCCAGGCCAGCAGAACAAGAATCTTTATCACATACAATATTTTCAAAATGAGAAATGGAGACTTATCATTACAACTAATAGAAGTTGTTGGAAAACCAAAAGGCAAAATAGCAAATAACAATTAAAAAAGAATAAGCACCCAAGACATGTTAATGCAATGAGATACTTTATTATTAATAACAAAAAATTCATACAAATGTTTTAAATCTGAACATGGATAAAAATGAGACTTTTATCCTTATATTGTCTCACACAAAATGTTTTCTTTGCTCGTTATCATAAATCATTGTTTCATGAAAAATTCGTGGAAATCACAGATAAAACATGTATGGAAATGAATGAAATTCGTCATAGCAAGTTGAGCAACGTAACATTTGTTATTAATAAAAGCAACCCAGTATGTTTCATTAAAAAAAGTTCACATCGCTATAGAAATATTTTCTTACTGTGAGTAGCGAATTTCTTTTTCTTGGATCGATTGGAATGTTGGCCATATGCCAATGGGTCTGGCACTGATCGCTGAGCCTGCAGTTGGGCGATAGGTTGCTCTGGTGAATGTGCTGGAGTTGGAGCGGCACTTCCCACTGTGCATTGCCGGGTTCCTTTGCATGCTTTCAGTTGAATTAAAGTGTCATGCAAATATGATAATTCTTCTGGTGACAACGAATGCACTCTATTCCACTGTTCAAAAGGATCTGTCAACCAAAAAGCATGCAATTCATGTAATATACCCAATTTCATTATTTCTTTATAGCCTATTAATTAAAATCAAATTAACACAAAAAAGTATCAGTAAAAATTTTATCTCAGCTTTTTTTAAGAATAAAGATTGGCTACATGCAGAATCAAATAGACACAGCTAAACTTAAGTTTCAAAATGTTAAATTAAATCTTAAACCCAGTTTCAAAATGTTTACTTGTAAAGTATTCATAATATTCGGCAAAAATAATGATTTAATAATAAAGAATTATTTTGAAGATATAAAATTACAAGTTATGAAACATTCAACAATACTTAATAAATTTAAGTACCATTTACACAAATATAGAATGTGGATGTTATTTACATTAAAACCCCCATAAAACTTACCTATACGTAAATTATAAAAGGTTATTAGTCCTGTCACAAATTCACAATACAGGAAGTTATGAGTAGCATTAATGGTCCTCAAACATGAATATGTGTTGTTATTTGCATTCATGCAGAAACAGAATGGTCCCTCTGAAAACAAACGAACAAAAAAATTAGAAATTTTGTCAAGTAGGTGCTATTAAATTAAAGGTCACTCTTATTATTTTATTATTGACTGTAATGTTTATTTATTTTCAAATCTGTAGTTTTTGTCAAAACTGACTTAGTTATAGGTGGGAATATATTTTCATGCAATACAGATATTTATAATTTCAAAATAAGACATAGAAATCATATTTATCAGATGTCCATATGAACAGCCCACTACAAGAAATCCACATGTAATGTGCCCATAGGCACATTAAACATGTAACACATGGCACACATGTAAACCCACATGTACATTACTTTACAATATATTACCAGATGACACTATGCAATTAAAATCCATACAAAAGTTTAAATATCTAGTAAAATATATTGATAGACAGTCTAATAAAAAATGATGAAGCCATTTTTTTATTTGAAAATGTCCCAAGGGCTTCGTGTAAAATATCCTCAAAACGAAGATATTCGTTTCAAATTCAAGTGGCGGCGAAATCAGCCAGATTGGTTGAGGAAGATCAATTTTGGAGAAAATCGGCTGAACGTTTTGGCCCCTAGCGTTGTACACAGACCGGAGGACGGACAGACGTTTTGTCAATAGATTTTTCGGTATCAATGACCCACAAAACATGGATTTGAGCTAAACCACGTGTTCGAGGATTTTTTTCTAAATTTAGCAATTTGATTTAGCCACTTTTCGTTAGCAGGGCCCTGTAAGAAGAGTCTTGCTGCCGAAAATTCGTCTTTTATTTCGCGCAACATCACACTAATTTCTCTCTACTCGGTAGCGAGAAAGTATAAAACCAGTGGCGATTTTGCAGGCATAGGAAGAAAGGAATGCTCTCCTCACATATTGTCTTCTTTTAAATTTAATTATTGAGTAATATTTTTTGCTTTAATGTATGAGAGAAAATGTTTAAATTTATAGTTTATAATTATCAGGCGTTTCTGATCGAGTTTAAACTGCGCGCATTTTTTATACCCCACGAAAACTCAATCGCTTTGAAGGAATTCTCAGCGCTTACTTCTTCCGTGCAGTAATTGTCAATATCACACATGACTGCAGCCACCAGAAGAAGAAGAAGAAGAAGAAAAAGAGGAAGAAGAAGAAGAATAAAAAGAGGAAGAAGAAGAAGAATAAAAAGAGGAAGAAGAAGAAGAAGAAGAAGAAGAAGAAGAAAAAGAAGAAGAAGAAGAAAAAGAAGAAGAAGAAGAAGAAGAAAAAGAAGAAGAAGAAGAAGAAGAAGAAGAAGAAAAAGAAGAAAAAGAAGAAGAAGAAGAAAAAGAAGAAGAAGTAGAAGAAGAAGAAAAAAGAAAAAGAAGAAAAAGAAGAAAAAGAAGTGTATGTAATGTAGTGTGCATAGAAGTACATGTAATGTGCCCATAGGCACATTAAACATGTAACACATGGCACACATGTAAACCCACATGTACATTACTTTACAATATATTACCAGATGACACTATGCAATTAAAATCCATACAAAAGTTTAAATATCTAGTAAAATATATTGATAGTCAGTCTAATAAAAAATGATGAAGCCATTTTTTTATTTGAAAATGTCCCAAGGGCTTCGTGTAAAATATCCTCAAAACGAAGATATTCGTTTCAAATTCAAGTGGCGGCGAAATCAGCCAGATTGGTTGAGGAAGATCAATTTTGGAGAAAATCGGCTGAACGTTTTGGCCCCTAGCGTTGTACACAGACCGGAGGACGGACAGACGTTTTGTCAATAGATTTTTCGGTATCAATGACCCACAAAACATGGATTTGAGCTAAACCACGTGTTCGAGGATTTTTTTCTAAATTTAGCAATTTGATTTAGCCACTTTTCGTTAGCAGGGCCCTGTAAGAAGAGTCTTGCTGCCGAAAATTCGTCTTTTATTTCGCGCAACATCACACTAATTTCTCTCTACTCGGTAGCGAGAAAGTATAAAACCAGTGGCGATTTTGCAGGCATAGGAAGAAAGGAATGCTCTCCTCACATATTGTCTTCTTTTAAATTTAATTATTGAGTAATATTTTTTGCTTTAATGTATGAGAGAAAATGTTTAAATTTATAGTTTATAATTATCAGGCGTTTCTGATCGAGTTTAAACTGCGCGCATTTTTTATACCCCACGAAAACTCAATCGCTTTGAAGGAATTCTCAGCGCTTACTTCTTCCGTGCAGTAATTGTCAATATCACACATGACTGCAGCCACCAGAAGAAGAAGAAGAAGAAGAAAAAGAGGAAGAAGAAGAAGAATAAAAAGAGGAAGAAGAAGAAGAATAAAAAGAGGAAGAAGAAGAAGAAGAAGAAGAAGAAGAAGAAAAAGAAGAAGAAGAAGAAAAAGAAGAAGAAGAAGAAGAAGAAAAAGAAGAAAAAGAAGAAGAAGAAGAAAAAGAAGAAGAAGTAGAAGAAGAAGAAAAAAGAAAAAGAAGAAAAAGAAGAAAAAGAAGAAGAAGAAAAAAGAAAAAGAAGAAAAAGAAGAAAAAGAAGAAAAAGAAGAAAAAGAAGAAAAAGAAGAAAAGAAGAAAAAGAAGAAAAAGAAGAAAAGAAGAAAAAGAAGAAGAAGAAAAAAAGAAAAAAAAAAGATGTTTACTTTCTCACCGTACGTCATAAGAAAAGAAAGTATTGTAATCGTGCGCCCGAAAAAAACGAATTTTCGATAGAAAAACTCTGTTACCGGGTCTTAGAAATGCAGAAGTTGATAAATGCGGTTGCTAAATTAAAAAGAAAAAAATCCTCAAACACGTGGTAATGCCACAATCTGTTTTGTAGGTTCTTCGTACCGAAAAATCAATTGACGGCAAAACGTCCGCCTGTGCGTCCATACGTTTGTCCGTCCGTCTGGTGTCTGTAAATACACTAGCGCCTAAACAATGCGTAGGATTTTTTCCAAATTGAAGAAAAACTTGTCCACCTGACTCGAGTTGAAACTTTGAGATTTTGAAAAACATTTTTGAAAATTTGCGGGTACTTTACATAAAGTCCTCCCGACATTTTCAAAGTTTTCTCAAAAAACGGCTTCAAATTTTTTCTTTACATTTCTTGTAAAAATAGAGTAAAATACACTTATAAAGATGGCATAGGTTCAATTTTTAGGGTTAACTCTGAATTATCGAAAATTAAAAAAATATGAATTTTTTCATCGACGTCTTCCTACAACAACAATATTAAAGATAAAGATTTTTCCTTCAAATAAAATTTCTTCTCAATAGTGAGTTCTTTCATTGTCATGAACATTTTTTTGATAATTTTAGAAGTTTTCGCGCAATACAGCGAGCAATATGTTAAATTTAAAAAAATTACAAATACAAGATTTTCTCAAAAATGTTCATGTCAAATGTTAAAAAAAGCAATAATGATATAATGTTTTGGAACATGAAATCAGTACTACTGCCATTTCAAATACTTTAATAAATATGAGAAGCCCAAGTTTGGTGTGTCGATAAATATCCATGAACTTTGTTCCAACCTTGTCCTTTCATGTATATATTTCACATTTTCCACCTCTGACCGTATTCTAAAATAAAATTTGCCATAACTTATGCTAAGACCTTTGTAGTATCGTTAGGTGTTTGTCATCGTGTATACAAATGGTAGATTTTTTTATATTCCGGACACTTTAGAAAAGTTGATCGAGGGAACATGCTTTGCTTTTGCACTGCATTGCTTTTGTACCGAAAGGGCGTCCACCTCAGTCACTACCTAAGTTTTGTGGCACCTGCAAAGGAGGGAAACGGCAGTTTCCCCACTACGTGATGAAATCAAGATTAACCAGATTAATTGAGCGCAAAAACAAATTCTTCTGTTTTCCTTGCATTCTATTTTCAAATGCTGTACATTTCAAAATAGCTAAATTAATGTTTCGTGAAGATGAAGGGGAATGAACAAATTGCGAAATCATGTAATTTTATATATCAAGGAATTGAAAACATCAAGATATTAGAGACATCAGTAATTGGAAAAATCTAGGATTTGGAGCTATTCTGAAATTAGAACTATCTAAGAATTGGAGCTATTAAGGAATTGAAGCTAACAAAGAATTGAAGCTATTAAGGAAACAGAGCTATTCAGAAATTGGAACTGTCAAAGAATTGACGCTATCTAGAAATTATAGATGTCAAAGAATTAGAGTTATGAAGGAATTGAAACTTTCAAAAAATCGAAGATGTCACGGAATTGGAGCTATCAAGGAATTGAATCTATCACGGAATTGAAGCTAGTAAGGAATTGGAGGTATTAAGGAATAATAACTTGCAAGGTGTTGGAGTTATCAAGGAATCGGAGCATTAAAGAAATAGGAGACATCACGGAATTGGAGATATTACCGATTTAGAGATAATGGTATTGGAGATGACATGCAGCTGGAGATAACAAGGAATTGAAGGTATTAAGGAAATGAAGGTAAGAAGAAATTGAAGATTACAGTTACAAAGAAAATTAATACATTGAGCAATTGTAAATATGTAGGAATTGGATATATAAAGAAATTCGAGATAAGGGAGAATGGAAATTGGAGAACAGGAGGAATTCAAAGAATCGGTGGTAATGGAGAAATGCTGTGCGTGTCTTACCGGTCCAGAAGGGCGCGGTCTTCCAGTGCGAATTGTCGTGACTGAAGCAGTTCATGCGCTCGTACACGCACTGCTGCAGGCGGCGCCGCTTCTTTTCGCGGCGCAGTTGGCGCTCCTGCTTGAGGCGCTGCTTCTCGCGCCGCTCCAGCTCCTTCTGCTCGCGCCGCGACAGCCTGCGCACGCGCCACGTCACACTCCCCGCCCCTCCCCTCCCCTCCCCTTCTCCTCTACCACATCACATCAACCTTCACCTCCTTCCAACACGACTTGCTCTAGGACACATCAACCTTCACCCCCATCCAACACGTCTTGCTCTAGGACACATCAACCTTCACCCCCATCCAACACGCCTTGCTCTAGGACACATCAACCTTCACCCCCATCCAACACGTCTTGCTCTAGGACACATCAACCTTCACCCCCATCCAACACGCCTTGCTCAAGGACACATCAACCTTCACCCCCATCCAACACGTCTTGCTCTAGGACACATCAACCTTCACCCCCATCCAACACGTCTTGCTCTAGGACACATCAACCTCCACCCCCATCCAACACGTCTTGCTCTAGGACACATCAACCTCCACCCCCATCTAACACGTCTTGCTCTAGGACACATCAACCTTCACCCCCATCCAACACGTCTTGCTCTAGGACACATCAACCTTCACCCCCATCCAACACGTCTTGCTCTAGGACACATCAACCTTCACCCCCATCCAACACGTCTTGCTCTAGGACACATCAACCTTCACCTCCATCCAACACGTCTTGCTCTAGGACACATCAACCTTCACCCCCATCCAACACGTCTTGCTCTAGGACACATCAACCTTCACCCCCATCCAACACGTCTTGCTCTAGGACACATCAACCTTCACCCCCATCCAACACGTCTTGCTCTAGGACACATCAACCTTCACCCCCATCCAACACGTCTTGCTCTAGGACACATCAACCTTCACCTCCATCCAACACGTCTTGCTCTAGGACACATCAACCTCCACCCCCATCCAACACGTCTTGCTCTAGGACACATCAACCTCCACCCCCATCTAACACGTCTTGCTCTAGGACACATCAACCTTCACCCCCATCCAACACGTCTTGCTCTAGGACACATCAACCTTCACCCCCATCCAACACGTCTTGCTCTAGGACACATCAACCTTCACCCCCATCCAACACGTCTTGCTCTAGGACACATCAACCTTCACCCCCATCCAACACGTCTTGCTCTAGGACACATCAACCTTCACCTCCATCCAACACGTCTTGCCCTAGGACACATCAACCTTCACCCCCATCCAACACGTCTTGCTCTAGGACACATCAACCTTCACCCCCATCCAACACGTCTTGCTCTAGGACACATCAACCTTCACCCCCATCCAACACGTCTTGCTCTAGGACACATCAACCTCCACCCCCATCCAACACGTCTTGCTCTAGGACACATCAACCTCCACCCCCATCTAACACGTCTTGCTCTAGGACACATCAACCTTCACCCCCATCCAACACGTCTTGCTCTAGGACACATCAACCTTCACCCCCATCCAACACGTCTTGCTCTAGGACACATCAACCTTCACCCCCATCCAACACGTCTTGCTCTAGGACACATCAACCTTCACCTCCATCCAACACGTCTTGCTCTAGGACACATCAACCTTCACCCCCATCCAACACGTCTTGCTCTAGGACACATCAACCTTCACCCCCATCCAACACGTCTTGCTCTAGGACACATCAACCTTCACCCCCATCCAACACGTCTTGCTCTAGGACACATCAACCTTCACCCCCATCCAACACGTCTTGCTCTAGGACACATCAACCTTCACCTCCATCCAACACGTCTTGCTCTAGGACACATCAACCTCCACCCCCATCCAACACGTCTTGTTCTAGGACACATCAACCTCCACCCCCATCTAACACGTCTTGCTCTAGGACACATCAACCTTCACCCCCATCCAACACGTCTTGCTCTAGGACACATCAACCTTCACCCCCATCCAACACGTCTTGCTCTAGGACACATCAACCTTCACCCCCATCCAACACGTCTTGCTCTAGGACACATCAACCTTCACCCCCATCCAACACGTCTTGCTCTAGGACACATCAACCTTCACCTCCATCCAACACGTCTTGCCCTAGGACACATCAACCTTCACCCCCATCCAACACGTCTTGCTCTAGGAGAGCCACCCGTTCCCCCGCCGCCCCACCACCCTCACCTCCACGCTCTTCTTCTTCTACCACAGTCCCACCACCCTCACCATCACATCAACCACCTGCTCCTCCTTTCTTCCTCTACCACATCCACCCCATTCCTCCTCCTCCGTTCTCACCATCAGATTAACCACCTCCTTCCTTCACTTCGTCCACAGCTCCTCTTCAGTTTCCCTGTTCTTTGCCCTGCAACCCCTACCAGAAGTGAATCCCATCACATCCACCTCCCCTTCCTTTTCCTTCATTTCTTCCATCTCAGCCGCTGCCACCTCCTCCACCCGGTCTATCACATTCATCCCTCCGCAACCTCCTGGTGCAATCTCCACCAGCAGTTCTCCATCAATTCACCATCACCACAGCTTCCTCCTCTTTTCTTTATTGCTTCTTCCTCCATCACGTCCCCTGCCGCCCCATCCATCCTCACCATCACATCCAACAATGCCATCCGTTATTCCTTATCTCCCTCACCACTTCCATTCCTTTTATCCTATTTCCCCTCCAAATTCTCGATAGTATACTACTTCTTGTAGATGTACACCATTAATTCTACTTCTCTTTCGCTCTTTCACCCTCTTTTTCTCTCTTTTACTCAGTTTCTCTGTTTCACAATTTTTCTCTTTCACTCTTTCTCCTTCTTTCACTCTTTCTCTCTCTTACTCTCTTTCACACACACACACACACACACACACACACTCACTCTTTCTCTGTCTCTCGCTTTTTCTCTCTCTCTCTCTCTCTCTCTCTCTCTCTCTCTCTCTCCACATACAAACAGACACACACACAGACACAGACAAAGGAGCGTGCTTCCTCAAAGCGCTCCAGGAGGCGCGGCGCGGCGCGGCGGCGCGGTGCGCGGGCTACTCACGGGTCGCAGTAGCACGCGTGCTGCTCGTGGTTCTGCGTGATGAAGAGCAGCGGCGCGCGCCCGGAGAGCAGCGGGGGCGGCGCGGGCAGCGGCGCCGAGGGCGACGAGGGCGCGGGCGTCGAGGGCGGCGGCGGCGACGGCGGCGGCGACAGCGGGGCGGGCGGGGGCGCGGGGCCCTTGGTGGGGCGCGCCGGCCGGAACACCGTCACGTCGATGCGGCCCTGCCGGACACGCGCGCGCGTCACGACGAGGCATTCCGGGCGGGCATGTCGTGCATGATTTGTTTATGAGGTGGTGCGATCTTCCCCTCCCTCCCGGATAGCGAGATCCGGCACCGACCTAGAGATCGGCTTGCGGGGATTTCTCCAACCAGGTATCTCCCACCAGCGGGACACCGACCGAGCCATGAGAGCCCTGCTCCAGACAGGACTTCCGACATGTGTACAAGAACTGGGGGTGTACTGAATGTGTACTGTGTAGTACTTGAAAGCGTGAGTGAATGTTCGCAAGGGGTGAGGATAGGACAAGGAAGAGGAAGAAAAGATCGCGCGGTCCGCGGCCCGATTGTTAGGGTACTGCTCCCGCATTTGCCTGGTGTTGATCAGAGCTACCATGGAAAACTACCGATTAGAGCAGCAGGCAGCTAGAATTCTTCCCCAGGCCGCGGCTGAATTCGACCTAGCTCTCTAGCAAGTGTCGAAAATCCTGCTGCCTTCCAGAGTGGGACTCTCGGTCAGAGGCACTGCAGTGACATCAATCGATGCTCTGAGCGACCTAAGCCGGTCATGTATTTGTGTTTGTGTTGCGATGGGGCGGGGCTCACCTGCTTGCCGGGCGGGCGCGGGTGGCCCGCGGGCGCGGGGGCGGCGGTGCTGCGTCCGGGGCTGACGGGGCGGCCGGCCGTGTAGTTGAGCCGGTCGTCCTCGTACTCCTCGAAGAGCCCCTCGTCGAACTTGGCGGGGGCGGGGGCGGGGGGCGGGCGGCGGCGGCGCCCGGCGGGCAGCGGGTTGGCCGTGGCGGGGGCGGGGGCGGAGGCCGGGCGGCGGGGGCCGGCGCCCGGGCGCGGGCGCGGCTGCGGCGGGGGCGGCGGCGACGGCGGCGGCACGATGTCCGGGTCGGGCGCGCGCGGCCGCTCGCGGTCCGTCGTCAGCTCGTAGTCGTTGGTCTCCTCCTCGATGTTGCGGCCTGGCAGCGGCAGCGGCAGCGGCGCCGCCGTGGGCGGCCGGCGGCGGCGACCCGCTGCAACCACAACCACCAACCGCTCTCCGCACTGCCTCGCAAGCGCCGCGCCGCGCCGGCGCCGGGCGGGGAAGGATTCGAAGAGTATTTTCCGGGGTAGCAGCAGAGATATTGCGGTATTCCTTGATATTAATTCAGGATGTGATGCGGTATCAACCACAAAGTATATTACAATACAAAATTTTAATAAACCCGTATTTCGGGACTTCTGTATCCCATCTTCTGTGACCACTTATCATGAATCAAACACGTATAGGAGGCTATCTTATATGGATGATGTATGTAGGGCATACAAGATGCCGACTTACGACCTACGCGCTTAATTCATTTAAAACGTATATTGTAATATACTTTCTTGTTGATTCTTCCCAATCCTGAATTAATAGCAATGAATATTGTTCACCCAAGAATTTTTATACAAACGAATGTCACAAATTCAATTCAATTCAATTTAATGATGTCTCATTTTACGAGGCGAGACTCAGGTCATCACATATGATCTTACAACTAATTCTTAATTAAAATTACTGAAGTTTTCAGTTTACTAATGCCATGTTAAGATTTTGTATCTCAAACCTTAAGTACATCTGTGTTATCTAAAAAATATTAAAACATTACCAAAATGTTTAATAATATTTTTTAGGATTAAAGTTCTAAAAATACCAACGAAACTAACAAAACTGTATTCAGAATTGACAAGAACGCATCAGTACTGAACAAAGATATTATGATCAAAATTTTTCCAATCGTGAAATGAAGAGAGTGCATTGCAAGTTATTGTTTGTAAAGTTAAAGGATAATAAGACATGGCTAATAGCAAAATGGCGCCGGTCGTAATGATCGGTGTTCCAATCTTTTGTTTGACGCCATTACGTTAGTACAGAATTAGAAAATAGTACTTTACATCACAGAACGGAAAGTGATAACATTACAAGAGTTACTCGGAATTTCCAAACCAGTAATATATCATTTCACACACTACGCATTTACTTATTTTATAGTTATTGACGACATTAAGCCAATTTAAAGTAAATGATGACGCAGTTGAAGTTTAAATTCGAGGCGACACCTCAAGTGTATAACCAACCGAGTAATTTATTTGCGATAACGTACGTATGTCATTCAATACTTCTTGTAAAACCAACTTCTTTTAAAAGAAGTTCCTATTATTGGCACCGGAGAATCCATATGTCATCTTTGGCTACACGTGAACATTGATTTTCATTCATCATAATGCCGACATCCGTTTATGGAAAAGGCGTTAAGGTTAAGCTAATTTAGAGTAAATTGTGACGCAGTTGAAGTTTAAATTCCAGGAAACACCTCAAGTTAATATCCAACTGAGTCCTTTATTTGCAATAACGTACGTATGCCATTCAATACTTTTCGTAAAACCAACTTCTTTTAAAAGAAGTTCCTATTATTGGCACCGGAGAACCCACACGTCATCTTTGGCTACACGTCAACATTGATTTTCTTTCATCTTAGTGCCGACATCCGTTTAAGGATGCCGGGTGTTAAGAGCGGCTTTTCGTCCATATGTTTGAATTGAATTATTGCCTTATTTTACGTGGCGAGACTCAGGGCATGAGGACTGCTCTTCCGTCTGACCACGCAAATTTCGCTACGCTCCTTTTTCCAATTAGCAGAGGAAGGAGGTATTTCTTGGGCGAGAAGCAGGCGATTTTTGAATTTAGTTCAGAGGCGTCATTTAGGCTTGAGGATCATTTACATGCAAGTAAATCTATTGACATGGGACAGCCGGCTTTACTTCCCCTCCGAAGGAAGGCGTACGAAGGATTTTTTCGTCCTTAAAAATCCACGGCTTCGATCGGGTTTGAACCCGCCAACTTGGGTATACCAGTCCGATACCCCAACATAACACCATCGCCGCGCGCATGTTTGGTGTCGATATAACATACACAAATCCGAAAAAAACAAACAACTGAACGGCGCAGTTGCGCTTGCGTACCTGCGACGGAGGGCCGTGTGGCGTTTTCGTGCCTCGGCCGGCCCTCGTCCTCCTCCCCGGCGCTGGCCGCCTCCGTCGTCTCGTCCTCCTCCGTCTCCTCCTCCTCGTCGTCGTCCGCGTCCTCGCTGCCGTCGTCGTCGTCCTCGTCGTCGCTACCGTCGTCCTCCTCGTCCTCTTCGTCGTCCTCGTCCTCGTCTTCCTCGTCCTCCTCCTCCTCCAGGCTGGCGTCGTAGGACGCGTGGGCGGGTCGCGTCTCGTACAGGTGCTTGCGGATGCGCTGAGCAGCAGTGATCGTCATGTTACCAATCAACGATTGATTGATTGATTTGCTATTGATTTCGGGACACTGCTAAAGATCATTAGTCCCATAAGTGTAGTGTATGCTTTTTTGGCTCGGGAGGTGGCAGTTATCTTGCCCCACTGGATGCTGAGATGCAGACAATAACATCAAAGGACAATCAACCCGGTGCATCACGGACGGGGGATTTGCCATGTAATGAAAAGAAGAAGTGAGGAATGGCATCGCACACTGCAGTAGCAATGCAAAGAGGCCACGCTTAGTATACAAGTAGTAGTTAGTTTCAAGTCCTGATTTAATGTTAAAGCTGGACAACTTTGTAATTTCCCCGTTGAATGCGCATGCGCGAGGAGGGGGGACTCACCCCATCAACTGCAACTTCCCCTTAAATTTTCTCTCTCTCTCTCTCTCTCTCTCTCACACACACACACACTCTCTATCTCTTTCTCTCCCTCCCTCTCTCTCTCACACACACACACTCTCTCCCTCTCTCTCTCTCTCTCTATCGCTCTCTCTCGCACTCGCAATGCGCGCCAACCGTAATGGCCGGAGAGGGGGGAGTCTAAGTGCAAAGGCAGGCTATTGTGCCTGCGGCCAACGCTCAGTAAAAGTGTCAGCTATTCAAATCAAAACAATTTCAGCTATCTTTGCACACACTTAATATATTATGGTTCAATAAAAGAAACATGTATATAGAAAGCATTTCCTCTGGTCGTCAGTCTATCTCTTTCGACTTTGAGTTCTGTGCAGTGTGGTGTGTGACAAGTTCACAGGGGTAATATTGTTCTTATTTGTTTTTGAATATTGTCGATGGAAGAAGTGTTGTGAACACGTGAAGAAAATCGAAGAAGAATGTATGCAAACAGACATGATCATGGACGAAGAAGGTTCCTCTTAGGACGACACTGGCGAAAGGGACGCGAAGACTTCAATGATATTGATGACTCATAGCTCTTCCTTGCTGAGGGAGGGCGATGAATCACGTGCTAAGATACCTGCCACTGTAGTAGCGATGCGAAAATAAGCTCCTCCCAAAAGGAAAACTTCTGCTGCTATAGTGAAACGAGCAAGCGAAACGAGCAAACGAACAAGTCTTATATACAATTTAAATTAATAACTCAAACTTAGCATATTAAATTAATTCTAATTATCACCAGTGCTTGTGTTATGTTTTTCAGTTCATCTGCACATATTCCTAAACCATATCACTAAGGTACAGTCACCAAATTCACCAGTAATCATCGGTACAGCTCAGTGTGGCACTCGATAACTTAAGTAACAACATACGCGTTCGTGCCTGGCATGGCGTGTTAACCAAGAATATGAGTTACGACCTCATGTTACGGCTGAGTATATTACGTATAGCCCAATATATATATATATATATATATATATATATATATATATATATATATATATATATATGTATATATATTGGGCCTAGTTTCAGTGTTAATAAGATAATAACATAAGGAAAATGTTAATTCGTGTTTATAAACAATGATTAGTGCTTTCGGGCGCGTCAACTGCTTAGGTCATTAGTCGCGTAAGTGTAGTGTATGTTTTCAGCGCGGGAGGTGGCAGTGGTATTCCCCCTCTGGATGGTGAGATTCAGCGCCAACGAAGCTATTGGGTAATAACAAACAAGTGAAAGGAAAGATCGCGCGCGGTCCGTGGTCATTTTGTAAGCGTACTGCTCTGGCACTTGCCTGACAATTATCGGAGGACCCACGGAAAAGAACTTATCAGAGCAGCCGCCCCCTAGACTCCTCCTCCGGACAGCGACTGAATTCGACCTAGCTATGTAGCAAGTGAAGAAAAGTCTGTTACGTTGGTCGTGAAACCCTGGGACCTCTCGGACAGAGACACTGCAGTGACAACAGCTGTCTTGGGCCATTTTTTTTATAAAGACTAGCGGAACCCGGCAGACGTTCTTCTGCCTTTCTCCTTCCCTTTCCCTCTCTTCGTCTCTTTTTCTCTGTTTCTGTCTCAGTCTGTCTGATTCTGTCCTTGTGTGCCTCTCTTTCTGTCTGTCTTTTCCTCTTTCCGTCGCTCTCCTTGAGTGTCTTCGTCTCTCTGTCCCTGTCTCTCCCTATCTCCGTCTCTCTGTCCTTGTCTCTCCCTTTCTCCGTCTCTCCGCGCACTTTTGTTCTGCAGCGCCATCTGGCGGAGTTACAACAAAACTACCAACCAGGAGAAAAACACGTAGATGTGCCATCTTTCATGGATTTCGGACACGGTGTTAGAGTTTACCGCTCTTTTAAACACCAACATTCATATGTATACAAACACACACACACACACACACACACACATATATATATATATATATATATATACTCATTTATTTACTTATTTATTTTTGTATTTATTTATTTAATCTATTTATTAAGCGTGTGTAGAGAGAGGTGTACGGGGCGCTACCTCGAAGGCGAGCAGCTGCATCTTGAGGCGGCGGATCTCCTCCTGCACCTCTCGGTTGCGGTGGCGCCACACGCGCGGGTTGCGGTACACGGCGGAGGAACAGTTGACGGCGCCGTCCGCCGCCACGCGGCACCCGGCCGCCACGCCCGCGCCCTCCGCCGCCGCCGGCCCCTCGCCCTCCGCCTGCGCAAGCAAGCCACGCCGTCACTGCTCCGGCCTTCAACTCAGTCGACAAACTGAAACTCGGAAAGCATCACAGAGAGATTCTTTCAGGTCAACTCTTTAGAAGTCTTCAGTCTATAGCAGGGGTTCCCAGCGGGGTCGGTTGATTGAAAAGTGTTTCCGAGCGCGTCAACTGCTAAGTTCATTAGAACTGTAAGTGTAGTGCATGTTCTTTCCTCGGGAGGTGATGGTGATCTTGCTCTGCTGGATGGTGAGATCCGGCACTGACCTACCTGTTGGTTAGCGGGGTTTTCTCCAACCAGGTATCTCCCACCAGGCTCAGCCTGGACAAGCTCTAACCTCCCGACCGGTTTCCCGCAATGTGTGGTGGTGTATTGCATGGTGCGTGTAAGTGAGGGTTAGGGAAGGAAAAGGATTGGGAAGGAATGATCGCGCACGGCCCATGCCGTTTGTTAAGGTTCTGCCTCGGCATTTGCCTGGTATTGATCGGAGAAACCACAGAAAAGTACCAATGATAACAGCTGGCCGTTAGAATTCTCCTTCCGACAGTGACAGAACTCGACCTAGCTATTTAGCCAGTGTCAAAAATTCTGCCACCGTTGGATCTCGAATCTAGGGCCTCCGGGTCAGAGGCCCTGCAGTGATTTGTTGAGTCACCTGGTCATCCATCCCAGTCCTATGGGGTCGGTGAGGATCGATGATATTTTAAAGGCGGATTCAGATGATCAGGAGTTCGATTGGGGGTCTATATCCGAATATGAACGGGCGAATGTTATGAATATTCAAGATCCCATTGATTACAAAAAAATGAACTTGATAATTAATTTCTGTCTGATAAAAGAACAACAAATTATATAAATTACACTGTTGCTTCGCTTCTTTCGCGTCTGCTGTTCATTCTTAGTATGAAGACGTAGCTTGGCTGAGGTAACGGGGGCACCGCATCGAGCTCCCGAAATATGGGCCCCTTAAGAAGACCCCGCGAACGGATTTAGTCACAGAATAAAAAGAAGTAATTCTTCTGTACGTCCATATAAAATCAGTGCTTTGCCAGCAGACGCGCCACTGGGTGGCGCAGCAGAGTGGCTCCGTGTGAAGAAGATGTTCTGCTAGCAGTGGCGCGGACCGAGAGACATAAGTGTGGCACCCGTTCGCCACCGAGCGCCAAAAGCGACTCCTCCGCTCGTGTGAATCGCTCCATTTAAACCAATGCTTTTCCAGCAGACGCGCCACCGGGTGGCTCGGTGTGAAGGGGGCGTCCTCACTCACCTGCGGAGCCGGTGTGCGCTCGAGGGCGGCCGGGTCGAGGCCGGGGGTGGGCGCGAGGGTGGAGGGGGCGTCGTCGTCGTCGCCGGGGGGCGGGGCCAAGTCGCGGCGCAGGCGCGCGCGCAGCTGGCGGAAGCGACGCACGACGCCGTCGCGGCGCCGCTCCAGCTGCTGCAGCTGCTGCGTCTGCTTCTGCTGCTCCTCACGCTGATGCTGCAGCTGGCGGCGCGCTCGCAGGAGGAAGCGCGGGCGGAACTCCTTGAGGTCGCGGCTCGCGTGCTCCCTGCAACCACAACCACAACCACACTCAAGCGCTCGCACACTGCTTCCTCGCGGGCGGATTTGGGCTGCGGCCTTGGATAGTAGTCTCACATATGGAAATCCTGGTGGGGAATTGAAATCTCCAGCTCAGGTACCGGCGACACGCACGTACTTAGTGCCAAGGTGAACGCACCCAGAACCCAGAGTGGGCTACAACCCCACCTTCATTTATTTTCTTCCAAGAGGATAAATCCCCGGAGTGAACATTTAGGCTTTTTGCCTTTGCTCTTATTCCCCGCGGCAGACACGCTTTGGGCCATTGATATCCGGATACCGCCGGAAAGCAGTTATCCCTTTCGGCAACCACCCCATTCAATGCCTGGGTCGGGTCGCCCTGACAGCTCAGAGCCACTGGCTTTCCAGACCAATTCCAGAGTCGTAACAATGCGCCACTCACGAAGCGCTGGGACAAGTCGCTCCTCTACGCCCAAAGTATTGGGTCACTTCCATGACGAGACCAAGTGCCAAAATGGGGGACACCCTGGCAAAGGCCTCCTCACTGCTTCCACCTTGATGCTAACGACGTGCGTATCGCCGGAACCTAGGCAACCTGACAGGGGTCTTCATGCTCCCTGTCAGGACTTTATAAGCGAGTTCCGGAGTATTCCGACGATGGTCCCTCGCCCAATCCCGTGCAACGGTCGGCGCTCTTGAGGACTCTCTGGGTGAACCCGGCAACACGGCGCTTAGCATCGTCTACTCGCTGCCTGCGCTTTGCAGCTAACGACGTGAGTGACGCCGAGATACGCAGGCATCGACTAGACGTCTCCGCCTTCACCTAGATCCTCAGGTCTCTCGACCGTCTGCCCCCTCTCCAGTGAGACGAATTGGAGTCTGATCGGGTGTTACAGCTCGGATGATTAATTTCTTAGCATGCCGCCGAGAGGCGCCGCAATCGTACATTATGAAACGATGTTGAAATGATGGGTATTAACACACGAGTGTGATACTACCATGTGAACGACGAACGAGCATCGTAACCTTTACACGAGTGTATTAACACCAATTACATCGAGTTTCATACGATACTTTTACTACGACTTATGGTACCTTTTATAATTTAAATTTTTACATTGAATTGTTTCGTGACAAGCAGGATTCAGTGCATCAATCAAATGAAAGAATAATACAATGGGAATAGAAAAATATTTTTGTGGTAAACGGTTTTCATAAAAAGATCGGTTAAAAATGCTCTCTCAGCGACGTCAAACACTGTCGCCTGGCATTTAGGCAACCCTCTTCACACCCATGCGTCACGCCATTTTGTGTTGCAGGTTCCTACTTTTTCTTACCATTAATATTAGATGGATACCAAGGTGAAGAAGAAGAAGAAGAAGAAGAAGAAGAAGAAGAAGAAGAAGAAGAAGAAGAAGAAGAAGAAGAAGAAGAAGAGGAAGAAGAATGTTGTTTTTCTCTTTATTCAGAAAGAAGAAAGAGATGAAGAGAAAAAATAAATTGAAAATAATAAGAAAAAGCAGGAAAGGCTGATGTATTAGCCAAAAAATGTGTTTAGCAAGCGGCACTCGAAACCACTACTGATGGAATCAACCTTGGTCGCTTAACACAGGTTTCACTATATTATGAATTTACGCATTTACTTGTTTTAAGCAAATGCACTGACATATTTTTTCTCGGTGAAAAACCCATTTTCAAAAAATAAAATAAAACAAAATTATCACATTACGAAATTATGAAATATTATATCTGTTTTCACATTTGTTTGTTGCGATTGCTTTCACACAATTGAAAAAAACACACAAAATTCCTGTATGGCTCTCCAAAATCCAATAACCGTATAATGCAAAATCGAAATCGCTCACCCCTTTTCGCGAAAAACAAAAACGTTTTTCACAAATACGTTATTTTAAAAATAATGTCTACCTACAACCTTCGATCATCCAATCATCACTGTACACGACAATCATCCCATCACGAGATCGATGAAACTGGGAGAATCAGCGTAACAACGACGTAAAAAGTTGGACAACAATTGGAAAATGAATTGTTGATGCCATTTTTTGTCCAAGAAGGTGAACTATACTATCTTTGAACATTGTTGGGTAGACCAGTTTTCCTCCATGAAGTAATGAACGAAATAATTTCCCCCTTTTAGTAATGCAACGCACACTATGAAACTTTAACGTCAAAATCTCGTCCAGAGGCACCCAGCGAAAACCCGACTGAGCGTAATAACTCGTCCAGAGGTGACCATGCACGGAAATATTTTGCGTATCAACTCGTCTAGAGCAGTCAAGGGGTTAATGGCTTGTCATTGGCGCGTTTTTTCAAGAAGAGGTTTTTATAATGGTGCAGACTTTGGTTTATGCTTGGAGAAAAGTTCTGACGTTCCGCGTACGATCTTGTCCAAAGGCTCCTAGCGACAACCCGACTGAGCGTAATAACTTGTCCAGATGCTTCCGCGCACGGAAATATGTTGCGCATCAACTCGTGTAGAGGTGTCAAAGGGACGAGAGGAGCGGCTTAGAGCTCCGCTGCGCCTCCTGCGTGGCCGAAAGCGCCACCCACCTGAGGAACTGCCGCTGCAGCTTGCGCTCGTCGGGCAGCGGGCGCACGTACTGGCGGCCGGAGGGCGTCACGCACGTGCACATGCGCCGGCTGGGGGGCAGCGCGTGCGCGGCGAGGGCGGCGCCGGCGGGCGGGGGCGGGGGCGGGGGCCCCAGCGGGGACACGCCCACCCCGGCCACGGGCTTCTGGTAGAGCGCGGCGGGCGCCGCCAGGCGCTGCAGCTGCGCCACCTGCCGACAACGCCGCGCGTGCTCAGGAAGGCATCTTCGTCGACTGACTGGTTAGTGATCCCCGGCGCGTCAACTGCTCATGTCATTAGTCCCGTGTTTTATCGCGGGAGGAGGCGGTGATCTTCCTCTGCTGGCCGAGGTCCGGCGCCGACCTACGTTGGGTTGCGGGAATTTTCCCCAACCAGGTATCTCCCACCAGTGGGGCACCGCCCCAGCCGGGACAGGCTCAAACCTCCCGACCGGTCTCCGGACATGTGTAGTAGTGTTGTGCATGTTAGTATTAGTGCGTGTAAGAAAGGGGTGAGGAGAGGACAAGAAAGAGACAGGAAAGATCGCGCGCGGTTCGTGACCCGTTTGTTAGGGTACTGCTCTGGTATTCGCCTGGGCCTTCCGCCTGTACTGGGCCTTCCGCCTACACTTCCGCCTTGTACTGTCCTTAGACTGTCCAGCCTACTTATACTGTAAATGACAATAAGATAAGCGCAAACAGAAGAAATAATAATTTATCATTTAATACCAAAAATATTACTACTGTTTGCCTGAGAGGCTGCGAGCGTCAGGAGAATTTGGTTGGAAATCCAATTGAGAAAGATGGCCACCTGATTGGGAAAGTGATAAGAGCTCGTGCCTGAAGAGAAGTATCCTCTGCTGACGTTAGAGTGCATGTTTTTGATTAGTCTATTGAAGAGTGGTGAACTGCGCCGTAATTAGGAACGTAGACTGGGCACTAAGACTGCGCTGCAAACACTGCAATTCTAGCGTCCGGCTGCTCTGACCGGTTCTTCGTGGTTTCTCCGGAGACACCAGGAGAATGCCGGAGCATCACTAACAAACGGGCCACGGACCGCGCGCGATCTTTCCTTCCCATTCCGCTCGCGCCCTTATACACACACTTACACTTACATGCACTACACTAATCCACATGACAGGAGACTAGTCGCGAGCTTTGAGCTTGTCACGGCTGAGGCGGCGCCCCGATGGTGGGAGATACCTGGTTGAGGAAACCACGCTCGGTTGGTAAATCTCACCATTTAGTGAAGGAAGATCACTTCAACATTCCGAGCGAAGAGCGTGCACTACACTTACGGGAATAATGACCTTAGCCGTTGATGCGCCCGGAATCGCTAGTAATCAATCAGCCGATCGTGTATACTTCACAGTGCGATGATCCTCCGCGTGGGCGGAGCACTCACCCCGGCGTGCGAGAAGGGCTGCGGGTGGGGCTGCGGGGGTTGGTAGAAGAGGTGGTGCGGCTTGCACTTGTGCTTGCGCCAGCGCCGGTTCTCGTCCAGCACGCAGCGCCAGCGCTGGCCCGGGCGGCAGGGCGCGCGCAGCTCGGGCGACGCGCACTCCAGCGCCAGGCGCGCCGACTTGCTGACGGCGCCCGCGGCGCCCGCGCCGCCGGCCACGCCCCCCTGGCCCGCCCCCGCGCCGCCCAGCTCCGGCAGCACGCGGTTGTCCACGTGCAGCTCAGGCCCTGCAACACAACCGCGTTGCCGACGTTCAGTGACAGTGTTGCACTGCATTACCCACCCCCCAAAAGCTGACGAGAGTCGGGCGGGATTTTGGTAAAAATATGTAAATATAATGACAAACAGGTAACATAATATAGTGCTTGATGTACTCAGTATTTGCGAGCAGGTCATAAAACGTACATGTGCTGACAACATGATTGTTCTATTTCAGGAGTCAGAATCACTGGAAAAGGCAATCAACATTGCAAATTTCATCTTTACTGCTCTTCCAAAATATTAAACACTAGGGGGCGGATTTTAATGAAATGTCATTTTTTTATTTGACAACAATGTGTTTTAGTATAGTCAATAATTTCATGTTATGTCAAAAACAAATTACCCATTTTTATATGGCATATGTGTGCATTTTTCGTCGATTTCTTCTAATAACTAATTTTTTACCTTTTTCGTAATTTTTAACGCATTTTTACTTGATTTCATCCTTGATTTCATTTGATTGATATGATTTTAATGGTACTTGCAAGAAATAATATTTACGAGATGCAACACATGTTCTCCACAGAATTATTCAGTAGCCTATTCGATTTTTTTTCTCAGAAAGTGTAATATTAGCCGTTGTGAGTAATCTAGAGTTCCTGTGGAGGCTGTCGGCGCCATTGTCGGTTCGGCCGATGCCAATAAAATTAAAGACTGATTAAAGAAAGATCCAAACCAAAAGTTGGGAAGCGGAGTTCAATTGAACGAAAGGAGGATACCTTAATTACATCAGCAACATACCTGAATTTTTCATCTTAACTAGATTGGATTGATTTTTGTGACATTTTTCTTTGTTTTAGGGTATTTTAAGAGCATTTTAATGATGATTTTTGGCGATGTTAAATGGTTATTAAAATCTGCTCCCTACTATGAACTATTTTGAAGCCATAACAATCGTTTTTAGCAAAAAACCATATAAGCACTCTCAGGTCTCGCTTTATGAACATCTTTTGCGTTTTTGGAGTTTCGAAGACAGACGTACGTGCGAGCACGGGCAGGCGGAGCGGCGCGCGCCCGTCCCCGAGCGGCACGCCGTCCGCAGAGTTGTTGCCCGCGCCGCCGCCAGGGCCCTCTGTCGTCGTGGTGGAGCGCGCGCGGCGCCCAGCCGCGGCCGCCGCCGCCGCCGCCGCCGCCGCCAACGCCTCCTCCACCTCGTCCATCTCCTCCTCCTCGTCGTCCTCCAGGTCCTCCTCGTCCTCCTCCTCTTCCTCGGCCTCCTCCTCGTCGTTGTCGTCGTCAAAGCGAAAGCTGAAGCCGGCGAGCGGGTCCTCCGTAGAAGGCGTGGGCGTGGTGGTGGTTGTGGTGGTGGTGGTCGTGGAGGTGGTTGTGGTGGTCGTCGTGGTGGTTGTGGTGGTGGCTGGCGCGGTGCTCTCTCGGAAGCGCATTTCCGTTGGTTCCGGTGCGTCGCGGCGCCCACTGCTGCTCCAAAGCAGAGAAAACCATTTTAGCCATGTTTATGGTCTAAGCATACCGAAAGTAAAAGGGCCTCTATAAGGGCAATGTTTCTTACCAGTTATCCGACAACAATGCCGTCAGCCGACAATGCCGTCAGCCGACAATGCCGACGACAATGATCCAACGACAATGCCGATGTGTAAAAAGCTCTCTGTTAACACTGGCAAGTATTTAAAAATCGTTGATGATACTGACAGTGTTAATTGGCAAGTCTTTACACATCACTCACGACATTGTCGCTTGAAAACTGGTAACAAACACTGCCTTTATAGAGGTACCTTTACCATGCATTTATAGCCTAAAATCTATAAGAAAAATTTTTAAAAAATGGCCTAACAACATATTTCTCCAGTTACTTCAAATGCACATTTGAAGAAATGACAAAATGAAAAAATGAAAAAGTGTGCAAATAGTGATTTTGTGCATATTTTGTGACGTATTTGCCTCGTAGGATTTCTAAATGATCCCGCTACAAACAGTGATCACCTCTCTCGCCAGGTGCGGCCATTGTGGTTCTTAACAAATTTACCTTTTCCTTCACCTGATATGGCTTACGCTCTTGTGTTATTGCTATGCCTTACAAGGATATCTCGAGAATTCGTCGTCTTGGTCGGGATTAGGGGAAGAGGTGGACACTTGATCGCACTTTATACTATAATTTGGCTACAGAAATGGTCGGAACTACATGATAGAAAATATATGTTGATTATATCCTACCATGCGTCGATTTCTCTTTTGCAATCAGAATGATACTCTCTAGCACTTACATTTTTACGTTTGAACTTCCACTTACCTCTCTATGAGGAAGGTGTCCGGCCATTTGAGTTTGTTGCGTCTCCCGTTGGCTCCATGTTTGTTGCTGCAACATACCACATCAACTTAATGTTTTTCATTTTTCTTCAAAACAAATCGAGTTTAACGTAAAGCACCCAATGCTGTACTTGTTTTGTTTCCGCAGAATGTCATCAAGAAATTATTTTAATGTTAAATACAAATCCATTTGATAATGGCTAAATTAATAACGAGAGTTCCACTTCCCTGCAATTAACATAGCCGACAAATTTCTTCACAGATTGCTTTCGAGGGCTTCACAAAACACATTTATTTCGTTTATAACGAAAATCTTCCCCTTTTTATTTCACTCCTAACCAAACACATGTCCTTAGTAAATGACTCATGAAGATTGTACAAATTTTGCTGGCGTGCATGCTGGCGTTATAAGCTAAAGACGAGATTATTATTTTTAGGGGCCCTAAACATAAAAAAAAGAGGATCCCAAAATATTTTTGAAATATTTAACACATGTAATCAATCAACGTGAACTACGTAATCAATCATAAACAAAATATTACCAGAATTAAAATACAAATATTGAAGTATTTTTACAATGCGAGGCGCTCGACTCTAGTCTAGTGAAAGCCGAGTGAGAACTGCAACAGGCCCCAACGTTAATCTGGCCCAAATTCGTGCATTGCCGTCCTGCTTTAATCGACCCCTGAATGTGATTGCTCTGAGCTTGGCTGCGTCGTGGACTTCTTCAGAATTGAAAGGTGAATGCCTCGTATTTTAGCCCTGAGGAAGGCCCTAAAAGGTCAACAAAGCAGCCTCCGACGCCCCGTCACCCGAACATTCGCGTCCTGTCTGTTTGTTCCTTCAACCACCGACCGGGAGTAGGGATACGACATCAATGCCGATGTTTTCAAAATATAGATATTTCTATAAAAACAACGATGTTTTAAACATCGATGTATTGAAGCCGATGTTTTTTTAAACATCGATGTTTTATGTTAGAGTTTTTTTACGTCTTCGGTGTTTTGTTCGTGGATGAAAAATTCCCATAATCACATTTTTCTAAAAGTTACGAGAACTGATATTTTCACGGTCTGTTTATATGTTAGAAGTAAACGAACGCGGTTTGTAGTACCCTCAAGTAGACCATTTCTCACCCTAGCTGATTCTGACGCTCGCTCTGGTATTTCCTTCGTCTTTCCACGTATTTTGCAAAGGCAGAGGGGGTTTTAAATTATCTTTTCAGTTAAATTTTAATTATAAAGTAATTTAAATATTAATTTACACAGTTTACATTAATTTTGTTGCGCATTAATTTAATGCTATAGGTTATTAAGACAACTTTAGAAGTTAGATGTTTAAAAAATATCAATGTATTATTAACATCGATGTTTTAACTTTGAGCATCGATATTTGGAAACCGATGTGTTTCGGACGATGTATTATTAACATCGATGTTTTAATTTTGAACACCGATATTTGAGAACATCCATGCTATTTGATCGATGTATTATTAACATCTGTTTCCATTTTGAACATTGATATTTTTAGTCCATGTATTATTAACATCGATGTTTTAATTTTGAACATCGATATTAGGAAACATCGATGTTTTTTGGCCGACTTTTTATAACACCGATGTTTTAATTTTGGAGATCGATGTTTCGTTATCGACTTCGCACCCCTAGCCGGGAGGGGGCGTACTGACCGGTGCAGCAGCTGCAGGAAGGAGCGGCCGTCCATGTGCGAGGGCGTCTCCACGCCGGCCATGTCCAGGAAGGTGGGCGCCAGATCCAGGTTCAGCACGATGTCGTCCACCCTGGAAAACACATTCACAATCACAGGTTGCACTCTTCATTAACATAACTCCCCCTAGGATAGAGGAGGGTCAAGAACTTATTTTAAATAGTTCTGATTCGAATTCGTTTATGTAAATATTTTAGCAACGATGTTTTCCAACTCCTGTTATATAATTCTTGAGGAATCCCGCGCGTTGCAAAACAATAGTACATGATGAAACGATGATGTAATGATGGTTATTAATACACAAGTGTGATATTACGACACGAGCGAGTATCGTAAACTTCACACGAGTGCATTAATACCCATTACATCGAGTTTCATACGGTACATTTCTTCCATGTTATGGTAACTTTTATAAGTTCAACTTTTACATTGAGTTGAGATGCAGGATTCAGCCAAGGCTACCTAGCGGACAGCTCCCTAAACCTAAACATCTTTGCCGCATATGGCTTTGGTTACCAGTCCGCGAGAGAGTACTGCGCTAGTCAAATATAATTTAAGTGAAATGACGATACAATTTCTTTTCAATAACATTTCACGAAAAATACTAATAAAAAATTAAATCTGACATGCATAATGTAATATTAAATGCTATTTTAATGTACACAATCAAATAAAATATTCACTAGAACGATTCTCAATAATTAATTCGAATCTCAATGAGTAATAAGCCATTACTTGGTTTGAAAACTTCAATGTAATTGGTCAAAAACCTGTATCATAAGGAATTCTTTATCGTAATGAGCATCATTACGCAACTGGTTGCAGCCATCAAATGACAGAATTATACAATGGGAGAAGAAAAAGTCATTTTGATACAATTTCATTATAGCACAGGGGGTCACCAATTGCAGAAGCTCACAGTTGAGAAGTTATCAATCATTGAACATAGTTCTATTAAATGTCTCGTTGGATTATGTATTATTGTGCCAAGGCAACCCGTAGGGAAGTGATGTAAACGGCCCTTGCCCTCCCCCGTTTTCACATTGAACATTGCAAGAGTGTGGCCACGTCAATGAACAAATTGAACAAATGATCAAATGATCAATGAACAAATTGAATTTATAACAGCTATTATTAGCTGTATAACTAGTACGGTATAAAAGTCAATGTAATGGGTATTAAATTTCCCTTTATGAAATTTACGACACTCACTCGTATCATAATATCACTTCACACTCTGTATATCCCATCATTTCACCTTCGTTTCATAATATTCTACTTTCTAATAGTTAACTTGAAAAATGTAGTATATTCATAATACTAAATACACTCCTTCACATGTGTGGTCGATCCAGCAGTGTGTGTTTTCAATAATTTAAGAAGTATTACCAAAATTTGGCTCTTGGGGTACGGTAGTCCCCATGACTTTCTCGGGATCAGAGTAGTTAAAGCGAAGGGAAATTAAAAAAAGGACCATGGATCCTGCACGACCCTTTTTCCCCATTCAGTATCCACTCCCAGTCTTAGATGAAAGGGCCGATTCCTCATTCTCAAAACGACCAATGTCGCTTGCTCTAGAAAATATCCGACAAATGAGAAAAAAAATTAACGAAAAACAAACAAACAAAAAAAGAGAACAAAAGAAAGAACAAAATTAAGATTAATCCTACAGTTAAGCAAGAATGACATTCCACAAAATGTCGAATGGGGAAGAAGATATAGACACTTTTCTTAACGCATTTCAGAACGTGCTCATCCAACCTCTTCCGCGTCTGCATCAATTAAGGATTCTCAAAAGTTAAGAACATCTGGCAGCCCTCGCTGCCATGAATCTCCACCGCGAAGTCCGTTAGCCGAAATGCGCAGAAATGAAGCAGCGGCTGCGTCTAAGGGCGCGAAGCGTTAACCTCAGTCGGGATATCCGGCAGGCCGAGCGCCGACGGGGTGACGCATTGTTGCCAACGAAAACACCCTCTTCCCCTAACCTGAAGGCATTTCCCCTCCCGTAGAGCAAAGATTTTCAATCAGAATAAAAAAAATCAAAGCAAAATATAAAGCAGTTAAACACTACTTTATAATTAAACAAAATTTGTTTTATTTATTTTTTTAAACAATTATTTAAAAAAGAAAGAAAGATTATTTAAAAGAGAGATTATTTAAAATTGAATGGAAGAAAATAATGGCATATGAATCCATTTATTTAAAAATAAATTATAATCAATCTAAACAGTATTCCATTCATATGTATCATTTACTTTTCATCAGCATCCTATCCTCCATAAAATCGAAGGCAAAGCCTTACCACCACTTGATCTCCTACCCAGGCTAATAGAGGACATAAAGGAACGTTTCCTGAGAGTGAATGAGGGAAAACTCACAGAAATCAGTACTGCGAACATCAGACAATCTGGGTGATATGCAATGATACATCCTTCCTTCATACGGGAGAGCTTACAGCACACGACCAGGGAGATTTGAGTCGAACTAGTTGGCAACACTGGGGCTTAGAGCAGCCAACAGCGACCTTTGGCAGCGACCGCCCTCATTACCGTCGTTGGCTTAATGGATTAGTTAATTAAGAAGAGCTCATTAAGCTCCATCTGGGGCAGTCCAGGCTGAGCGATTCAGTGCTGCGGAGATCTCCTCAGACGTCAGCGCGTCCTCGCTCCGATTTTTAATGAAGAACGATGCACATTTTGCCACATGATGAATTCAAGAAAAACGTTTCTCCCGGTCAAAATGCAAACTTTTCGGAGAGTTTTTTTTTACAGAATTTGGTTCCATAAAAATATATGCAAGAAATCAATGAAGTGTTAATTTTAAACAAAGGACATCAAGGTTATCGTTTAATAAAAAACAAAGATTAAAACAAACACCCGCTTGTTTGACATTTGTCTATAACGAAGGTTCATTAGCAGATGCTTTTTTATCTTTCACTTTAGAACTCGAGCTTTATTGAGTTCATTACAATAATCCTTTTTTTTAATATAAAATGTTTAAACAATGTACTATGATAATTATTTTAACTATTTTTTATGGAACATCAAGAAAATTTACAATTTACTATTTCATTTTTAGGAAGTAATAAGTAAATGATACAACATAGGACAAAACGAAACACAATGGACAAAAAGTAATGTCGAAAGAACTACTTTCATTGATTTTCTTGCACTAACTATAATAAAAAAATAGACATTAGTGGGTTTAAAAAACATTATTAATTCTGTCTTTTAATAGAGAAGACAAATATTCGAATTCTCATTGTAGTAAATATTGAATTTGTTATGAGTAATACAGAAATCCTTTTGTTGACACATTGCCGGCCAAATTACTTCGAATTTGGCGCCTTGGCTTCGTTAACAGGGCGTTTGATGTTCTTTGAAGGCTTTTCAAAGGAAAAGACCATACATTTTAAACGTGGCGCCTTCGAGATAGTCTTAATTTTCTCCCAAAACCCGCGCGAATTTCTTCTTCTTTGGTGTCGAAAACATTCATTTCTTTTTGCAAGTTCCTTGACTTCGATGTCAACTGTCCTATTAGTGCGGAGCGTCACCGAAAGATCGCACCAGCTCCTGGGAAGGACCTTTGCAGCACGGCCGCATGTACTTGGCGGGGACAAATACTGCGAATTTTATCGCAGACGGCTTGTTGTCGCCTCGTTACGACAAGGTCACTGCGGAAGGCTGTGTAAAGGCGTGTTGGAGCTGGAGCGTCTTCAGGATTCGACCAGGATGTGCCAGGCACTACATGTAATTGAAATACGTAGTTGAAGGCCACGAAATTCGTAAGGAAAGCGCCGTTTTAGTTTGGGCAGAGGTAGCAGTGACAGCTTCTATAATCCCTGTTTCTTTCGCCAAGTAACAATATCTTTAAATTGTGTGTCATTTATTTTCCAGAACATTCTTGTCTAACGAGAGAACTACTGCGACAGAAGAGGCGATGTTCCACTGTTATTTTCATTTTTCAACAACAATGCTCTGCTCTGCTCTCCCAGCCTCGTTCAGCTATTTTCGCAGCGTCAACACCTTTCATTTCTGAAATCATGTCAGGCCGTATTTTTGTAAAATTAAACGGTAAGATTGTAATTCATTTTATATATTGAATTAGTATAGTAGCCCTAGTTCCATAGTTATGCTACAAGAAACCAGTTAATCTGGCAATGGCCATAAAACCTGCATGTGAGCATTATCTTCACGTTACAATGTTTTTGTAAAACAACGAAAAAATATTTCTGATTTTTTTTTGGTGAACTACATATTTCAACTTGAAGCACAATTGTTAAATTTCATCATGATGTTGTTAATTTGGCCAAATGTTGAAATATACAAGCAGGAACATTTGAGGCGTTTAACGTGGCCATACTACCATCACATACCTTACTTAACTGTTGTATTATAATAATGTAAATGTATTTAATTCATTAAAATGTTAAAATGTAAGTTTTGGAATAATTCCAGGTCCAAGGACGGGAGGCGTGTCCTTCAAGACACCCCTTTAGATCCGCTCCTGTATTTGTTACGTAATACGTAAGTTGAATATTAAACAGGTCAACGAAAAAAAAAACTGACATCGAATCATACTACCCTCTTTCCATACCGCAATTTGAGAACAAACAAAAGTTATGTAACTAAAGGACCTTCGCAAAGGCTTTTAACGGCCATTCTGTTCTGCGTCAATGATTTATAGCGGACCATTCATTAAAATAGAAAACAGTTCGTAACTTTTTCCTCGCCAGTCAACTCGTTACACGGCTTTTATTTATCAATGTACAGTTTTTGAGTACTCACATCTTTGAAGACGTTTCTGAAGTTTAGAAAAATAATCACTTCCACGAATTGAAAATGAAGTCGTTTCATTCGCATGTACCGTGAGACCCAGACGCACAGCGCAGTATTTATTTTTTGAACTGAAATGACGAGAATCTACTTGGCACAACTTCATGGCTGAGTAAGTCCATATTTAATTCGACATTGTTTGAAAAGTAAAATGTTTATTTTATGTGAATAACTAGTGCTGGCGTCCTGATAACCAATATCTTCTTCTGTATTTTAAGTTCTTTTGTATTTCTTTTCGCAAGTGCACAAAATTTTCCCAGGGACCGAACTAGAGACCAGAATGTTTCACAATAATATTAATAAAAATAATAAAAATTATTTAAAGAAATATAAAACCAAACTGTGAATACAATACATTATAAAAAATTACATCATCATATCAACGTGCATCGTACTTCCGACCTCACATTTTAATCTACATTTCATGCATGTCCCTTATCCCGCTATAAACATTTCCATGCCCATCATTTACCAGAATGATTCAAGCACGCTCCGACACACATATATATAGATGCCGGAGGCAGGAAAGGTAGAAACTTCGAAAATAAGGGCTTAATATTATTTTAAGCATACTTTGTCTAATAAACTACGTGGGTATTCCGAATGGCTGAGCCGGAATAAGCACTCAAAAGTTGGCTTGTTAAAAAAAATATTGGCACAACTTTGCACTATAAAAGATTACAAACACCCCAGAAATATATAAATTGTTTATTATTTACAAAAGAAATGAATATATTTGTTGAGAAAGAGAAATAACCCTAGAAATAAAAAAAAACACCCAATTTATACAAGTCGACTGATTTTTATTTCTCGCTTAATTTATCTTTCTGCACAAATATATTTATTTATTTTGTAAATAATGAACAATTTACATGTTTTCTTGGCGTTTCTAATGCAAATGTTTGGATATAAATAACTTTTTCAAACCAACTTTTGAGTGCTTAGCCATTCCAAATATCCACGTAGTTTATTACACAAAATACACATACGCTTCAACACACAGACGCTCCAACACACAGACGCTCCAACACACAGACGCTCCAACGCACAAACGCTCCAACACACAGACGCTCCAACGCACAAACGCTCCAACGCACAGACGCTCCAACACACAGACGCTCCAACACACAGACGCTCCAACACACAGACGCTCCAACACACAGACGCTCCAACACACAGACGCTCCAACACACAGACGCTCCAACGCACAGACGCTCCAACGCACAGACGCTCCAACGCACAGACGCTCCAACGCACAGACGCTCCAACGCACAGACGCTCCAACGCACAGACGCTCCAACGCACAGACGCACCAACACGCAGACGCTCCAACACGCACATGCTCCAAAACACAGACGCTCCAACACACAGACGCTCCAACACACAGACGCTCCAACACACAGACGCTCCAACACACAGACCCTCCAACACACAGACCCTCCAACATGCAGACGCTCCTACACACAGACGCTCCAACACACAGACGCTCCAACACACAGACGCTCCAACAAACAGACGCTCCAACAAACAGACGCTACCACACACAGACGCTTCAACACACAGACGCTCCAACACACAGACGATCCAACATGCAGACGCTCCAACACACAGACGCTCCAACACACAGAAGCTCCTACAAACAGTCGCTCCAACACACAGACGCTCCAACACCCAGACGCTACCACACACAGACGCTCCAACACACAGACGCTCCAACATGCAGAAGTTACCACACACAGACACTCCAACACACAAACGCTCCAACACACAGACGCTCCAACACACAGACGCTCCAACACACAGACGCTACCACACACAGACGCTTCAACACACAGACGCTCAAACATGCAGACGTTAACACACTCAGACGCTCCAACACACAAACCCTCCAACACACAGACGCTCCAACACCCAGACGCTCCAACACACAGACGCTCCAACACCCAGACGCTCCAACACACAGACGCTCCAACATGCAGACGCTCCAACATGCAGACGCTCCAACATGCAGACGCTCCAACACACAGACGCTCCTACACACAGACGCTCCAGCACTGGCGCTCCAACACACAGACGCTCCTACACACAGACGCTCCAGCACTGGCACTCCAAAACACACACACACACACACACACACACACACTCCAACACCCACGCCCACATACTCAAACACATGCAGACCTTCAAAAACACTCATAGACACAACACATATGCACACAAACACCCACGCCCGCAACGTCCCAAAGCGCAGGCGTGCCGCAGGGGCGCCGCGGTGGGCATGCGACTCACACGGTGCCCGGCTGGATGTCGGGGCCGCGCACCAGGAAGGGCACGCGCACGTCGAACTCGAAGGGGAAGGACTTGCCCTTGACGAGCCCGAACTGGCCGAGGTGGTAGCCGTGGTCCGACGTGTACACAATGTACGTGTTGTCCAGCTCGCCCAGACTCTCCAGCTCCTGGCACAACTGCAACACGCCCGCCGCCAACGCTCCACTTTCGAGGCAAGGGAAGGGTACAGGTTGCACACACATTTAAAAATACATTCTTACTAAATGTAAATGAAGACTGGAAATCAAGAAGGATGGCAGTGCTATTTCTGTTAGATTTACGTTTTTGCCAGAATAAATAAGAATGAGTCAAGTTCAATAACACAAATAAGAACCAAAGTCCAGATGCATTACTTGATAGTGTTACGGGGTGATTATAATTAGCAGGAGTTGTATGTGCCAATAAGTTTAACGTATGTGTAAAGTAATTTTTCTCAAAAGTATGAAAATGGCATTTCCATCCTTTTTTATTTCATGCCTTCAAATATGCTTCAAAATGATTTATTTTGAGAGCATGCGCGCCCTTTGGATACTTTTAGAATTAAAAATATATTATCAGAAATAAATGTGCTTTAAATGTATATAGTTTCCATATTTGTTCTAATTTCAAGCATCGAACCGTTTCAAAGACGATTTAAAGTTTTCCTCCGGTTGATTAAGTATTTTGCTCTTTGAAAACAAAGCATATCGATTTCGCTTTAATTTTTGAAACGATTCCAAACTGTTTTCCTATCTTCTCTCGAAATGGATTGTTTTTCTTTCATTAGGCTCGGTCTTCTTAGAGTTTTCTGCATGACCAGCAACCCAGTCACGAATTTTATAGATGAATTAATACGAAAAAAGCATTAAAACTATGTTGTGATTTCACAGACAATAGGTATTTTTTTACCAAGTAGAGAGAAACAACAAACGACTGCGACTTTGACACGCGCTCACGGCACAGGGTTGCAACATTATTAAACCTTCATCCAACCTCTCGACAACCTTTCGATTCGTTTGCGATCAGCGAGTCGAACTGTGGAAGTGGCTCCTTTGATGAATCGGCAATGGGCTATCTGGCGTGACCCAGAAACCATTTCTTCAGCTGCTGGTCTGTGGAGTGTCGCGCACTCTGTAGGTCACTTGATCGATCAGTCGGTCAATAGACACAGGGAAATTAATCTACAGCCGCGGGTGACGTCTCTCACTTTCATACGGGTGGGGCAACGATAGGTCAAACGGGCAAGGGCTGCTGGCATAGCTAAATAATGCACGAAGATGGATATAGGCCAGTTAAATGTACGTATTTGAATCACTATTTAGATATATAACAAGACATTAATTTGAAATGCTTTTTGAGGATTACATTGCAGGTATCAAATCTATTTATGCTCATTCAAATCTAGAACTCGAAATTTAGTAATTTTTGCAAGAGTAACATAAATGTACAAGTATTTATAATTTTCGTAAGTGCAGTTGATATGCGTATTATGTAAGTTAATGCATTTAATGGCTCCTTTTTGAATAGGTTCGGGTTACACAACGGAAACAATAATTGTAATACGTATGTTTAGTTTACGGTACGGTAATACGGGTAATACGGTTCTTATACGGGGTAGTAATAACAAAATGTCCATCTCCTGCAAAACGAAGATCAGACAGAAGAATAGAGTTTAAGTATCTGTCATTGAAGAAGAAGAAGAAGAAGAAGAAGAAGAAGAAGAAGAAGAAGAAGAAGAAGGAGAAGAAGAGGAAGAAGAAGAGCAAGAAGAATAAGAAGAAGAAGAGAGAAATAGAAGTGGCAAAGTGGCAGTGGCAAAGGAAAATAGTTCAAAAGATGATTGGCCTCAAGGAAGGAAAGATGTTACAGAGGAAAAGGAAAAACAAAGATCTACGTAAACTAAGGGAAAGGATTACATACACAAACAAAAGAAGCCTAAATCTTAGGGAATGTCTCTGGAATTAACGAGTATAGATTGACAAAAAACACTTGAACACAAGGAAAACTAATAAAAGAATAAGTGGCGTGTACAAGAAAGCACGCAGAAGTTCAGCGAAAGCATGAACAAAATATGAGAGAAAAAGAATAATATGAGAAGGTCACCCTAACTGAATGATATCAGATGGTTAGTTGCAAAACAAAAGGAAGGGAACCATGCTCTAAGAGAACGTATTCTTGCCAGATATGCAATTATATTTTTCAGTGTGCACAGGGGAAATTCTACTAAAAGATAAGTAACAAAAATATCTAACAATTGTAAGTTCAGAAAATGTACGGATTTCTAACATTCTCCAAGATAGCATACTTCCCCTTCAATGTGTCTATTTCCCTTATTGTCCAGAAAATTAAAGTTCTTTTTTCGCAGATAAGGATTCAGTTGAATTTTTTCTGAGACCTTTGATTTCAACTTCAATAAAAAGGGTGAAAAGCTAGAATCGATTTCACGTGTGCGTTCTCAAATATTAGAAGTCTATGCACACGAAAAATCGCTTTATGCGAATGACTCGATTTCTATGCATTTTGTGTTGAATAACCTTATTTCAAGATTTGACGAGAATAAACTTTCCCACAAAATTGGCTTGAAACGATTTTTCTACAACAAATGGTTTTTGAGATATATAAGACCACAAAAATAGAAATATCGTTTTTGTATCTCAATTTCTATGCCTTTTATGACAAATGAGATTCTTTCCATGCATTCCTTCAAAGGAAACCCACGCATTTCCGTACGTATGCTCATCAGATTTTGTTTCTTTAAAATCGTCCCCAGCAGCTGGCCACGTTGAAAAAACTCACACTGAACTACCGTACATTTGTAATCAGAAATAATAACCACGGTCAGAAGAATGAACGAGATAGAAATGGTTTACGAGCCAGCCTACTGCGGACTTGTCGAAGACTATTAACAGCGGAATTGGAGTGAGAGGAAGAGCAGGAGTGACAATTTATTGTTAATTATGCAGAAGTAAGAATAATTACGTAAAAATATTGAAGAAAGAATTGTGAAGTGCGAAGTGTGAATTGCAAAGTAAGAATTGGAAAGTGTGAATTACGAAGAGTGAATTACGAAGAGTGAATTACGAAGAGTGAATTGCGAAGTGTGAATTGCACAGTGTGAATTGCAAAGTGTGAATTGCAAAGTGTGAAATGCAAAGTGTGAATTGCAAAGTGTGAAATGCAAAGCGCGAATCGCAAAGTATGAATCGCTAAGTGTGAATGCTAAATTGAATTGCTAAACAGGACTTGCTAAGTGTGAATAGCTAAGTGGGAATAGCTAAGTGGGGATAACTAGTCGAGAATAGCTACGTGTGAATCGCTAAGGTGAATCGCTAAGAGGGAAGAGCTAAGTGCGAATAGCTAAGTGGGAATAGCTAAGTGGGAATAGCTAAACACGAATTGCTGAGGGTGAGTAGCTAACTGTGAAGAGCTACGTGTGAATAGGTACGTGTGAATAGCTAAAAGGGAATAGCTAAGTGTGAATAGCTAAGTGTGAAAAGCTAAGTGTGAATAGCTAAGTGTGAATAGCTAAGTGGGAATAGCTATGTGGGAATAGCTAAGTGGGATTTGCTAAGTGGGAGTAGCTAAGTGGGAATCGCTAAGTGGGAATAGCTAAGTGGGAATAGCTAAGTGGGAGTAGCTAAGTGGGAATCGCTAAGTGGGAATCGCTAAGGGAACGCGTGAAGGAGGAATTGCGCAGTGCGAGGGGCGCACTCACCCGGTGCACGGCCTGGTCGACGCTCTGCAGCGTCTGCAGGCGCTTCGTCATGAGCAAGTCGGTGAACTGGCGGTGGATGGGCTGCATGCGCTGCGTCACCTGCAGGATCCACTGCTTGTCCGGGTTGGGCGCGTAGTCGTACGCCGGGGTGCTGCGAACACAAGCGAGCGCAACCCATCGTCAGGCGTTCGTCGGGGAAAAGCAACTCAGCCAGGCTTGCCTGTTCGAGAAGCGGTTTTACTTTCTCGCTACGGAGTAGGGAGAAAGTTATGTAATGCTGCGTGAACAAAAAAAAAGGCGAATTATCAGCTGAAAAAAACTCTTATTATAGGGCTCTGGCAACGAAAAAGGGATAATTCCAGTTGCTAAATTTAGGGGGAAAAAATCCTTTAACATGTAGTATAGCCTGAGTCTATGTTTTGTGAGTCCTTGATACCGAAAAGTTGAATGCCGGCAAAATCGTATCTGTCTGTCCGTCGGCGTCTCTATTTGTCCCTCTGTCTGCCTGGTGTCTGTCTGATGTCTGTCTGCAGAAAACTAAATTTGTAAATAGTTAACTAATTTTGTAAATACCTACTGATGCATGTAAATTAGTGTCAAATACCCGAGAAGGCTGAATAAATCAATCTGTCTATGAACAACGCTAGAGGCTACACCGTTCCGCCCAAAAATCGATTTTCCCAAAAATTGATGTTCCCCAATTGATCTGGATGAAGTCGCGACATATGGAATTTGAAACCGATATTTTAATTTTTGTGGGTACTTTACGTGACGCGCCTGGGTCAGTTTCAAATTTTTCAAAAAAATGGCGCTATCGATTTTGGTTAAATTTCGTTGTTGGATAATGTAAATGACGTTTAAGAGAATGGTGTAGGTTTCATGTTCGTTGAAAACCATGATTTTTCGAATATTGCAAAGGTTCAAACTTTTTTCAGAGTCTTCCTATAATTAAAATATTAAAGATAACAATTTTCATTCAAGTCATTTAATCGCGAGCGCGACTGCAGCCATCAGCGCCCCGACAGGTGCTGCTCCAAGCGGCGAGAGCCTGGACTACGTCGAGCTGCCGTATCTGGTTTGGCGGTCCATCGCTCGAGTGCAGCATGAGCACGACCCGAGGAAGCAAGTTGCAACAGAAGACGTGGGCGAAACGCTTTTGTACTACTTCTTTCTTGACTGGCACTGTTATGAATCAACTTGCAAAAAGCTTGCTTGTTATGTTCCTAAAACACATTTAGTTGACACACTATTTGTTGGTTTTACAATAATATAAACATTTTGATTATGTTAAGTTGGCAGCGTTTTGGAAGTATTTTCTTTTTAGTTATAAAGTTTTTTGAAACTCATGCTAACTTTGCTGATGATGGCATGTGAAAGAGTTAACTTATTAAACTGCAACTTCCAATCAGATTCTACATTTTTTTAAACTGATATACACCTGAAATCAATAAGTTTATTGAGTGCTTACTGGAAATTTTCAATTTGGATTCATCTAATATCATCAATTCAATAATCAACATTTCAAAGAAAAGGTCTCATTAACATTTTCATGATATTTCAAACTGCAAACTTTTCAGTACTTTTTTTTATTTCAAAAACTTTTGAAATAATGATTATTAAACAAGTGGAGTACTACTTGCAGTTATGAAGAATGTTCCCACATATTTTAAGATTTTTTCTTCTTTGTACTCTATTTCCGAACACGGGTAGCTAGCAAATGCACAAAACATCATTGAATTTATCAAACACTTATGAACCTTTCGAATGCTTTTCTCATTGTCAGTTGTGTATGCGCAGAATGCCGCTAATAATAACACCAACATTTTATACAAATAGAGAATTCAAACTTACGTTCAACACTCCGCATTTTATATTAACTCGATTAAAAAAAAAAAAACAACTGCAATGCAGAAATCTTTCTAAAAAGAAAACAAAAACACGAAAATAAACAGACAGAATCATACAATTCGACAAAAAAGGACGCAGGGCCACTCCCACGAGCGCAATCACAACAGCAATGCTGTGTGTGGAACCAATAACGATTTTATTAATTTTAGCCCAATAAAAATATGCAGCGTCACAAACAACAGCCCTTCATTCGCGGACAAGCGCTCCTTCGCCCGAAAGGGGGGGGGGAGACGAGTGGGGGAAGGGGGAGGACAGGGACCCCAGTCTCGATGCGAGAGTACGAAATGCAGTCTACACGTTGGCTGCCTTCCAACCAATCGCAACAATTGACGCGTACAATCTGGGGATGACTAATTCCGCATGTAAATTTAAAAAAGGAGGAACGAGATTAAATTCACGAATGAATAGAAAATGAAAATGTGTTTACTAAAGCTAGAGATATGTTAAAGAGTTGAGAATAAAATGATGATTTAATTGAGAAGTAAAGATTTGTAAAATTAGAAACGAGTTATAAATTCCAGAAAAACGGTTTTATTTTAAATCCATTTCGCATTTAATTTCACCGCTATTTATTTTGTTTATAACCGGTTTAATGACATGGGTACAGAAAGCGTACACATCTGCGACGGAAGTTCATGATTTCAAAATGATGATTAGTTCTATGATCGGAAACTAGTAAGGACTTGCAGATGAGTTAATACACCCTCGAAATGTATAGTAAGACATGGGGACTACAAGGAGTAGTGGTTAATACTATTAGTCTTCTCTCGCATCGCATTTTCTATTTAAGTTTGCCCCTGTAAACTTCTGCAGTTAATCCTCTTCTAGCCATCACCTTCTCCACTCCTCCCTTCCATGTACGTCTGGACCCAGACCCAGACTAAAAGTAAATATTCGGAAAAAGGGCATTGTTTTCTTCAAAAGCGGTTTATTTGGGCCGAGAGAAAGAGAAATGGGCCGGTCTGGTTAGCCGAGATCTTTATGCAATAGTGCCGTAGCGATCTCGGACCAAAAGATCGCGGTTTCAACTCCCGCCTTGAGCGTGTTTGTATTTGTGTTCGTCCTTTCACCCCGCCCCCTTTCATCACCATATAATGTCATCTTCACAATTACCATACCGTTAAAATGCTATAGTGGTCGCTAATGACCTCGATGTTGATGCGACTTTAAATCACAACAACAAAAAAGTATATCGCACAGGATGAGTTCCACTGTGTCAAAAGATTTACATATGTTGATGCAAAATTTTCCATGTACGTGAGATGGATTAGTCATGTGGTGGAGGCACAAAGTAAAGGATGAATTTCGCTCCAAGAAATCGTTTGCGTAGAGTATCAGAATTATCTTTAAAGACGTGCGACACAATATTCAAATCGCTAGTTCTCCAAGCTAAGAAATAAGGGAAGTAGATAGAATAGATCGATTGAAAAGCATCGAAACTGATTTCCACACATTAATTTTTGAATGTCAAGATTCGCAGCAAATGCCGACGTTTTAAGAAAGGTCGGTAATGTAGGAATTTGGAAGTTTTTTGAAAATGAATTTAATGCCACTAAGCTTTGGATTAAAGAAGCAAGTGAAAAGGCTGACACGCTTAGCTGTTTGAGAGTGCAATCATAGGAAAGGTATCAGCGCTACTGGTCTTACAAAATGAAACTGTTACTAAAACGCGCACGTCTTTGAGAAATTTTGCGGAATGGTTGGGGGTAGGATGGTATGGAAAAACATGATACATAATTGTTAATTTCTGATATACTTTCGGATATAAACAGGCAAGATATCCTGGCAGCAACTGGCAAAAAAGGAAAAAAGAGATAACGCTTACTAGAGGTACACTAGTCCGGCATAGGATTGTGGAACACACACTTAGAAGGTACGCAAGAAGGGGTTATGCGTGGTTTAGGACTGGAGGACGGATGCAGCCTAGATTGAAAGACTGAAAACGGCAGCGATATATACGTGCTTTGTAGTGATATTGAAGATTGCATCCACATCCTTTTATAGTGCTGAGCAACGAAACATGGAGAAGAAAATGAATGGGAATGGGGAACTATTACTATCAACTTATGCCCAAAACACATTACATGATAATAGGTCCTACTTCACGAAATAATTAGGAAACTTTCTAGAAAATGATCGAACTATTAGGGAAACGTTAATTAAGAAGTGGGAAAATATCTCTGGTTAGTGGTATGAGCGGAGCATATACTGGGGAGAAAAAAAGTAAACGACGAAGATGTTAGTCAGTAATGACGTTTGTAAGTTTATAAGCAAACACGTTATTAAGCAACAAGTAAAAAAAGTATCAATCAATAATCAAATAAGTAAACAATCAAACAATTAATTGAGCACGTTATGGAACAAATGGAAGTGGATGTCCGAGAAGAAAGCCCAGAGGCGATGGTGCGGGCGATCTTCTTTGTCGCTGTTTGATTTCAGGTGCCAAAAGAAGGAGCCAAAGACTGGAAGGAGAATACGTGAGGTCCGCACCAGGAAATAAAAAAAAAAGTTTAAAAAGAGTTTGGTAGATTAGCTTATACTCTTCTTCTTACAGCAGGTTTTCCCCCTTCAGGAATTTTTTCCTTGGCCGCATTAAGTACTCTCTTTTTCAAGGCTTTGATCATATGGAGAAACCATCTAGAGTGAACACCATAATTCGGAAGTTTAGAATGCTTTATGATGTAGGTACCGCAATGGATTAAAGGCATTCGGCCTAGACAAAAAGTTCTAGGTTACGTAATGTATAAGGCAATAATTACCTATTAATTAAAATTAAAAACAGTCGAGAGGGATTGTTTGACGGACTAAAATAATATGAAGTAAATCTACCTAAATACAATTCTCGTTCACCATATGTAATATTAATTTACATTATGAAACGAATGTTAGAAACGGAAGTATTAAACTATTCTTGTAAGGCCTGCAGTAAGAGTTGTCAAAACATTCAAATTGCTATGTAGTCAACTTCAATGTAATATTATGTTTATAACAGCTGAAATCTGAGTGGAAAGAATCACATTAAATCACCAATCATGTCTACTATTTCCAGAGAGAATGCATCTATCATCACAAAAATAATTCCATAACATATCTCAGTTGTGAATGGGCCTTGCTGAGTCTTGAGACGAGAGATTCATGCGAACTTCGCTACAAGTAACTTCCGTCACTTTTAGGGGGGGGGGGGTGCTCGAACGGGTAGGGTACGGCTCCTACACGCGCGACGTTTCTTGAAACACGAGCCCCCTAAACATTGCCCAGCGCTGGATAGCACAACCTGGTGAAAAACGTTCTCCCCATTCGGAACGGCACTTATCAAGTTCCAAGGCACCCCTTCAAGTCTCCACAAATTTTCATATTTACTTGTGTGGATGCGTTAATAGTGGTTTGCGTAAATGTCTCTTTTATTTACGACTTTTTTTTTGCCTTACCTTTGGTTCAACGAATACGAGAAAAGGTTGGACTTATTATTCATTCATTATTTCTAAACTACGTCTGCATATTGGTCTACCATAATTCAGGTTAGGTTGTACTTGGTTAAGGAAGACGGGAATAGACTGAGTCAAATAAATGAAATAGTGATTTGAACAATTGTTACAAAAATACAAACTAATGAAATTGCTCTGAATTGCTCTGCTTGAATAAATCCTATGAAATTGTGTACTTTGTCAACTACTGAAAGAGGTGACACACTTATTAGTCTTCTACCTTATAAATTACGTACACGTACAAATGTTAAGATGGGTATTGCAGGCAAGACAGAATAGGTTCTGTAAATAGCAGTTGACATCATTGAGAAGGTCGCCAGGGAAAGTGACAGACATTCCGATGACTCTGATTAACATTCCATGAGTAAGTTGATCCCACGTCTTGGGATGCGCAAAGTTCACTTCAACTACTGGCACGCACCGTTGAAGCTGTGACCTAGCAGACCCATCCTCTCCTGCTACAGACGCTGCAGCTTCCATCCAAAGAGAACCTGCACAATACCAAGACGCCATCGAGTCTCTTCCACTCTTGTATCTTGATTTATCTGTCTAGTTTCCGGTTTATCTGCTTAAATGAGGGTAATATTACGTTTATAAACACAAAAATACTTTTAGATCATAAGGAAACAGCAGTATTTTTTCATACAGAATACCTACTTGGAGAGACAGTTTAAGTGACGAGTACGCATTTGAAATATTGCCAAGTGGCCAGCAAAATCATTTTTTGCTTCTGATAACATTCTTTGACTTCGATATCCGATTTTAACGATTCCCAAGTGCCGTATCAACACCGGGAATGAAATTACGAAGCGAAATCATTTTACACAATGTATTAACACTTGTCCAGTATTACTTGCCTGTGAACAAATAAAGATAGAAATAATCCCTGAAAGATACCACATCTATTTGAAGTTAATATATATTATTCAATACTCTGTAAAATATTATTTCTTACTTCCTACTTTCAAAATCATGAAATTCCACCAAATCCGGCGAAACTGTCTAAGTACTGGGAATATCGAAAACAGAAATGCTGATACTGTGAGAATCGATAGTGCCACAGAGTCGCAATGGCGGCGTGGCGTTGGCAGCAGGGGGAACGCGCCGCCTTCGGAAATCCTCGATGGTGATCGCATTCGCCCTTTTGAAAGGGGAGGCCACCCCACGCCCGAAGGGCTAAGGGTCGAAAGGGCGCCCGAAACATCTCGCAGCCTGCCGTCGGGAAGGTTGTTTTTTTTTTCTGCCCGAAGAGATGGCCCTTTTAGATTGGATTTCGGCGTTTACGACGAGCTAAACGACAAACGACATAAGGAAGTCCCCCACAGACGCCAAATAATAAAAACAAGAACTGATGGTAAAGGAGGCGTTTCCAGTGAAGAGGAGGACGTCTTTGTTACATGACGAAGCGCTTCACATGGTAATATTAGAACTTCCGGGAGGAGGAGAAGAAGAAGACGAAGAAGAAGAAGAAGAAGAAGAAGAAGAAGAAGAAAGAAAGAAAGAAAGAAGAAGGAGAAGAAAGAAAAAAAGATTTTAAACACTAAAAGCAGCAAGTGAATTTATAAAACACAATCGTAACAAACCTTTCAGGTAGTGTGGAATTGTTGTTGTAGACCTATTCGAAAAATGGTTAGTCAGCAGTGACTAAAACACAAAAGAAATTGAATTATAATTTTACCGTTTCTAAACTACTGAAACGCGGAAGCATTTTTCGACGGAAGCTTTTAGATAATACTTTCAGCTCCGATCAATATTAAGAAATTCATACTCGAGTTCGAATACTATTAAGAGAATTCACGTATTAAGAAATGCAATATTGTTGCCATCGCGATTTGCAGCAAAATTCCTGAATCCTCTTCCAAGTAGCCCCTCCTTGAATTCTGAATACTCCGTGTGAACCCAGCAGACAGCGCGGCGGAAAAGCACTTTCTCTTCTACTCCCAAAGTTATCAATTATGAAGCGAGAGCTCCATGAACACCCAGGTATATCCAAGGTCTCCTCAGGAATGCAACACAACTTCCACGACGATGACACGAACGTAATGAGTTACTCTTCTCCCTTCGTAACACTCCTTAACAGTTACTCGAATTACCAGGCGTTCCTCAAGGTTAGCATCTCGCTAGGCGCGTTAGCTTGCTGGTCTCTCAATCTCTCGAGAGCGCGATTGATCCCGGTTCGTTGATTGATTATTAGTTAATCCGGGCGCGTCAACTGCTAAGGTCATTCGACCTGTACGTGTGGTGCATGCATTTTTCTTAGGGGGTGGCGGTTATCTTACAATTGATGGCGAGATCCTGCGCCGAACTACCGTCGGCTAATGGAGATATCCCCGACTAGATATCTCCCACCACAGCAGAGCATCGCTCCAGCCGCTCTAGGCGTGTGTGGTACTGTAGTGCATGTAAGTGTGGGGATCTTGGCTGTCGTGCATGTATTTTCTGAAAGGTAGGAAATCCACAGAGGTCTTGTCGTCACTTGCGACATATAAAATAACTGGCTAAGAGGTCGGAAAAATTAAACCCTCTGTCAATTCCACCTTAATCAAATTTCATCAAATTAAATTCTGCGTCAAATTGCGTAGAAACGTAATGCTTCAAGTAATCTGTAAAACATACTCAGACCATTGAAGTAGCTCTCCCTGTCGGCAAATTTTTATCGACAAGCTGGAAGCCTATGACAATTGCCAACTAGAAAATACCAGCAATTTCACCTTTCGGGAAAGACTAATGGATCAATCTCCAAATGCCGGAACATTACAAACAAAACCATTTCAATATCACGCACTGGACTTCAATTATTGCCCGTTTATCTTTCGAAATATTTTTATAACGCCAACGTTCAGTGTTTAATGCCCAAAAATAAGGTGCTGGATAGTTCCCAAATCTGGCGATAGAGTACGTTGACGTTCCGACGGTAACAGGCGTTTCCAAACTGGGAACGGTCCCGGCTAGACCCCACGAGGAAATAAGTGGGAAAATTGGAGGGAGGCGGGGGGTGGGGGCGGAGCGGCGCGTGACGGCCCGCGGCGGCAGTCTCCTCCGCCCCGTCCCTCCCGCCCCCGCGCAACCATCGCCGCCCCACAATGGTCCGAACCGGACAATAAGCGGACAAAAATGTTGTTTCTTTTTTCTATTCCCACTTCCAGACACGTTTACCGGCCGAGATGACTCACGGTAACAACTGTTGCCACTGTAGCATCTGTCATCGGGAGGCCATAGGCTTTCAGTCCGACCGTAGCAGCCTTTCGACTACATATCTAGGTCGAATTATATAGGCTCGAATTATGTAGCTTAGGTCAAACTCATTGGTTACTTGGGGAAGAATTCTAACTGCCGGCCACTCTGATCGGTTCTTTTCAGTGAAATAAGTGGCGGCTGGTGACAAAAAGGATTGGAGGTTGCACCTCAATCGAATGACGGAAATATAATTACCGGAATTCAATTTAAGGATACATAATAGAAATGTAAGCAATTCAAATTAATTGAAACTAAGTTAAATAAAAATCTATATTGAAGCATTACTTAATTTTATGCGTCGTTTCCGTGAGAGGTATATTATACACATCCCGCGCACGTGGTTCTGGCTTTGATTTCCAATGGGCACTTAAGTTCGACTCTAGCACATTGCAACAAGCACTATTGCGTTAACACGATTCACACAAATAAAATTATTTATTTCGAAAATTGCATTACCCTGGAATCTTTTGTAATAAAGATCCATCCACACACACGCTCGTATTCCCACCAGCGATATCCGAATGTAACTGCAGGCGGAAAAACGCATCCACCTAGAGAGGGAGAAAGGAACTTCCAGAACGGCCTACTGCACAAAAAGAATTCATCAAGTGTGCATTTTGAATGAATAAATCTAATATTAAATGAAAAAAACTCTAAACATCATAAACAATGCATTAAATGCCGTCAATAATTGACTGAACTTGTGTGCTTTCAATTGCAAGCGAAATTCATAAAATCACGTTGCCGCGAGTTAAGGCAGAATATTATTCCCCTGAGTCTCCTTCCGTCGCCGCGCAGTGCTAGACAGCGCCACCCATCTGGTGGCATCACCAAAACATCCTATTTTCCCCGTGTTAAATCGAAGGACTAAAGAGTAATTGCAGTAAATCCAGTATTATAGCCAAGAGCCAAAAGCATGGTGCAACCTGGCAATGCACCAGACACCGGAGAGAGCGCCAGTTGAATGCTTTTTGGTTTCAAAATGATTTTATATACATCAATATAGCTGCAATATCTTGAATATTGAATTGTCATTAAAAATAAAATGTATATTCCCAAGATTTTATGAGTTCTTCATCGATTATCTGGGTGTTGTGCATCCGTGCAAACAAACACGAACCGCCATTGGTTGAATGCCAGATACCTTAACATACATCACATGGATCGTGGGCATTCTCTCAGTCTCTCCTTTCCTCTTCCCTTGGCCACACACTGACACAGTCTTACATGATCTACTCTACCACACGTGTCGAGACACCAGTCGGAAGCTTAGAATTACTGGGCGGTACTCTCTGGTGGAGATACCTAGTGGGGAAACATCCGTATAATGACGTGAAGGAGTGCGCAGCGCCGTATGTCACTTTCCAGCCGGAGAACTACCATCACTAACGAGCCACGTGCCGCGCGCCATCATCCCTTCCTCATCCTTCTCTCCTGTACATGCCCGTTGCATGTGTACGTGTGCGCGCACGCGTGGCACGTGAGGGTCTGTCTTCACGATAGAATATCTCACGGCATTTCGCGTCTTTCTCGGACGTGCCGGTAGATGTAGCACGATCGCCAGCACTGCTCAATAAGGTCGCGAACATGCGACATCTAGAGGTACGACCGAGAAAGACGCGAAATGCCGTGAGATATTCTTCCATTATGAAGACAGGCAATCATCCACCAATTTATAAAAACCCAAGTACAAGTGTGACAATTGATGCCTTTTCTCGAAGCTCCTTGTCGATGTGATCTCCGTAAGCCAGTTTTCTGCGCAACACGGCTGATGGATGCGTGGTTTACATGTACGCGCGAATTAAGTACGAAGAAAGGTAATTGATACTTTCCGGAAAGGTAATGAGAGTTTCGTGAAATACGTAAGGGTGGAAATCAGCTTCTAACGCCGAAGTGTACAGTCAGGCTTCATTTTTGTCATTTCAGAACTCTCAATTGCAAGAAGAGGGGAAGGTGGTTTTCAGAATGTCGTCAACCACAAAATTCGAGCTCTCCCACTCCGCTGAGGTCAAACAAAGCTTTTTGATGCCTCAACAGATCCGATGAGATGTGTTGCAATGTTGAGATTTGTGACAATTGCAGTCTCCCCGGAAATTCAATTTATGTACATAATAAACAAAAAGTGATACCTGATGAGAATTCTACCGGTCGATTGCGCTGATGGTCGCGTCCATCATTTCCTTCCGTCAACTCTATGCCAATGCCGGAGAAGTACCTTAGCAACGGGAAACATTTCGCGAACGATCTTTCTTTCCGATTTATCTAGAAATCTGTAACAGACGTCGCCAATCATTTTTAGTTACAGATGAAAATCAACCCAAAATGGGACTATGAAGGTTAAGAAGTGTCGGTGGTATTTTCATCTTATATCTGACTTGAAGTGAATAATGACATGAATTTTTTTATAGATTAGTTTTGCAAAATTCTTTGAAGCTTTAAACGTAAACTTTGCTTAGGATTTTATTTCAAGAAACAAATATATTGTTTACTAATGTACTCGTAATTGTCATTGTTACAAATTGTTTTCATCAATTTGTATCTCATTTAACAAGACACTTATTAAGAAACATTACATTCTAAACTCGAGTAAGACACTTGAAAGTAGCAAATGGATGAACTAGTGACACCTGGAACATACGTTGTCTCTTTTGTTGTGTAAAAGAACCGAAAACTGTGAATCCCAAAACAAGAGGAATTGTTGAGAGCACAACTTCTTGACCATTTTTAAGGTTTGTGCCTTTACACAACCAGGACCCAAAAATATGCGCATACATTATGATATTAAATATGAAGATTTGGACATTTTTATTTTCACTTTCGTCAAGTGTTAGTGGATTTTGAAAGAAAGGAAAACAATGAATTCAGTCCAGCTCCAGTTGCGAGCTGCGGGTTTGAATCCCGCCTTCGTGATGGATGTTTTCTTTAGAGCTGCGGCATAGCGGGATCTATCCCTACCAGCACGCACCCAAATCCTCCCCTGCCCTACCCCAATGGTTGACTAGGAGGAAGGACCTACGTATAACTTTCTGGGTGAGCTGCAGCGGAGTTAAAGTGTGGAAGGTAGGGGTAGGTAACAGGCAACAAGGAGCATTGTTTCTTAACCGAAAGGTTATGGAAACAAAAATGTTAAATAATAATAATGTAGTAGTAATTAATAATAATAATAATAATAATAATAATAATAATAATAGTAATAATAATAATAATTCGATAACATCCAGCATTATTGGGTCAGTGAATTAACAGTCGCAAATCACATCCGCCAAAGGCTCTCGAAAATATAGGACGAAATCCCAAGGTGGCATACACGTGGGCGTACGCAGCATGCATTGGTTGGCAGCGTGAAGAGAAATGATGCAGGTTATTGTGAAGGTAGAAGGGAAATGATGCACGATGAAGGTTCTCTAAACGAGTCTAAAAAGCAGTCGAATCAAATTACACTGAGGCCAGGGAACGAGAGGCTACTGGGTTATTGAAACTCTCCTCGCCGCAGACTTGTGTCCGCTGCGTGCGCCATCCGAAGCACTGCGCGCCGCCGCCTCGTTAGCGCAAGTGGCGGGCGAAGCGCCGCCCCCGCCGCCCCCGCCGCACGGACGCGCGCCAAGTCGCCGCGGGCCCCCGCCCCCCGCCCCCGCCCCCGCCGCCGCGCAGCTGCTCGGGACGCCTCCGCCCATGGGGCGGCCCGCGCCCCAATAAAGGGGCACCGAACGCAACACACACGTCCACACATCCTCCTCTCACTGGCTGAGCAGCTGGCCGCTCCTCTTCCCCTTGCACACGCGATTAAGGAGCCAACATTCAAAAGAAGACATGGCCATTCTGTTGTTTTTATTTCCACGGAAAAAACCTGAAATGGCTTACAATGCATTACGTAGTACCTTCTCTATTCGTTGAGTTAATATGACGGTGTTGAAAAGTGTAAACCAGTATAAAAGTCGAATGCTATTTTTTTCATTATTATCGGAATAGTGTGAAGTGGAGTTTCACGTTTGCAATGGTCGCTCCTCAATTACTCTTGTTCTCTACACAGTGGCATGCGTCGGGTGCTTGGGAGTTTGCGCTGGCTGGGAGGATACATATGGAGGGAAACCTCGCTAGCCGACGTGCATGTCGGTACCGGATCTCATTGCGAAGAGGACTTCCACCGCGTATCGTTCACTACACTAACTACAATGGACAACAAATAAGTAATGACAATGGAGTTTGATGTTACCGAAATGAAAATAATCAATCATCCTCCTTTTCAATCTGCTTTAACTCTTACCCCGCCGATCTATTACTTTCAGTGGCTGTATTGTGTGCATGAGTTCTTTGCTATAATCTTTATTAAGTATTAATTAATATCTGCTTCACTCTTACCCCTTGTTCTTATTCATCTAAGTGGTATTAAACCGTTCTTCCGTTCTAGTTAAGAAGCCCCATGATGATGTCTGTGATGGAAAAGGGTATATGTGTATGTATGAGATACGGGGAGAAAGAAGGAATGAGAGAAAGATAGAGATAGCGAGAGAGACCGTGAGCGAGTGAGAGAGACAGCGAGAGAGAAAGCGAAAGAGCAGAGTACGTGTGATTCTGGGAAGCATATATGATGGCTTCGTGCACAAACATTCTATGACCAGTCGTGCTCATTTTCGAGTTAATATCTTTTTGGAAACCGCTCGTTCATATCTAGTTAGTGTCAAAGAGTGTATTTATGTATAAAAGGGATCGTGCTTTTACCCAGAAAGCAAACATTGATGCTTCATAAGCAACTGTACATTTACAAACTTTCAAACTTGGTTTCCTCGTATCTAGGAATTCTGGCAATACAATATGTGTGTTCTAAGCAATCGATATAATATGTAAGGATTTGTGGGAGAGTTACTGTAGATTGATTACATTTCAGATGATGTTTTTTTATTCCAAGAGAAGGACGATGAGTGACGTCATGCCCTCATAGCATTATTAATTACGAATGACAGCAATGATTCCCATCCCGCCGCCCATAACCTCCAACCCAACCGAAGATGAATGACGGAACGGATCTAACAAATGGGCTACGGACCGCGCGCGATCTTTCCTTCCTCTTCCTTCTTCATTCCCCACCCCTTACACACACACACACACACACACACACACACACACATGCACTACCCTACCAAATATGAAGGAAAACCGGTCGTGGCTTGTCCCAGCTGGGGCGGTGTACCGCTAGTGGGAGGTTTCCGGTTGGGGAAAATCCCGCCAGTCGACCGCAGGTCGACACCGGATCTCGCCATCCAGAAGGTGAAGATCACCGCCACCTCCCTGCACTTGCTTACGGGGCCAATGAGCTTAGCTGTAGACGCGCCCGGAATCACTATCAATCAATCAAGCATCCCCTCCCACCCCGCCGCCGCTACCATCGTCGCAGCCGTCCCTACCAACGCTCCCGTCCTCGTCGCCACCTCCTTTCGTTTGCCGCTCAGCCCACATCGTCGCGTCCTCAACACCGCCGCCCCCGCTGCCGCTGGAGAAGCGCCACCGCAGCTGCGGCGGACGTCGCGTCGCAGACAGCGGAGGGCGGACAGGCGCAACGGACGCGGGGGTGGCGGTGCTATGCTAAGCGGGGCTGGGCGGGGCGGGGCATAGTGGAGCGGGGCGGCGTGGGGCGGGGCGGTGTGGGGCGGAGCGGGACAGGGACGGTCGGAGCTGCGCGGGGCATGGAGGGACGGGGAGCGGAGGGACGGGACGGGACGGGACGGGACGGGACGAGACGGGGCGGGGCGGGGTTGAGTGGAGCGGGGCGGGGTGTGGCGGAGCGGGACAGGGACGGTCTGAGTTGCGCGGGGCGTGGTGGGACGGGAAGAGGAGGGACGAGACGGGGCGGGGTGGGGTGGGGTGGAGTGGAGCGGGGCGGGGGATCGGGACAGGGACGGTCGGAACGTCGCGGGGCGTGGTGGGACGGGGAGAGGAGGGACTGGACGGGACGGGGCGGGACGGGGCGGGGCAAGGCGGGGCTGGGCTGGGCGGGGCGGGGCGGGACAGGACGGGACGGGACGGGACGGGGCGGGGCGGGACGGGACGGGACGGGACGGGGCGGGGCGGGGCGGGACGGGGCGGGATGGGGCGGGGTGAGGCGGGGGGGGCGGGGCGAGACAAGGCGGGTCAGGACGGCACGGGACGACTGCTTGTGCCGTTCGACGGAGGCGGCCGCGGCCAGCGCACAACGCAGCTGCACAACGGACTCCTCGGAGCAGAAGGTCATATGCATTTCCTTTGCTTCATTGTCCTATGCAGGGGTCGGCAGAAGTTGCGCGCCGCCCGCCACCGCCCACGTGGGGGTCATCAAGTCGAAAAGTGATACGCTGGCATTTGCGCTTTGCGGATTGATTGATTACTAGTGATTCCGAGATCGTGAACTGATAAGGATATTAGTCACGTAAATGTATTGCATGGATTTTGCTCGAGATGTGGCGGTGGTGTTGCCCCGTTGGGTGGGGATATCCGGCGACGATGTAGCGTCGGCTAGAGGGGTTACCCCAACAAGGTATCTCCCACCAACTGGGCACTACTCCAGCAGGGACAAGCTCTAAGCTCCCGACTGGTTTCCTATCAATGTAATGTAATGTAATGTAGTGCATGTGTGTGTGTGTGTGTGTGTAAGTAAGAGGTTAGGATAGAAAAAAGGAAGGGGAGGGAATGATCGCGCGCGGTCAGTGGTCCTTTTGTTAGGAGACTGCTCCGTCATTCCCCTGCTTTTGACGAGAGAAACCACGGAAAACTATCAATCAGAGCAGCCGGCCGGTAGAATTTTCCTCCAGACCACTTGGCGAAATGAACACCGGCCTGTCGCCAGTGGTATTCTAGACGTAAATAGGCATATGTGTTTACACGAAAGGAAAGAATTCCAATACTTCGTGTAAGGCAAGGATGTGCAACACTTGCTGTTCTACAAAGAAGTTTATGTCCTAAAGGCACAATACACTTGTCGTGCAGATATTCATACAGTTTCTGTTCAGAAACTACAAGATCTAAAACTAAAAGTATAGAAACCAAAAGTCGCACATAAACCGTCTGTACGTTTTCTGAATAAATTCGGTAAGAATTGGCACAAAATGCCACTAGGATATCTTCCAGGAAACAACTGAATTGCGCCGTCCTAGTACTTTCAATGGCGGTTTTCTGTGCATGAGTTCTGGCTGTGATCTGTTTTAAGTATTAATTAACCATGACCGTAGAGAAGAAAATTAGGAAGGTGGACATAGGAAAGAGGTAGTTTGTCACAATACCACTTCACGCATTGGCACACGTAAACAAGCAAAATGGAAATGGCCTACTATCGTCGCGTCAGGTAAACAAATCCGTTAGTGAATGATTCTGCCACTAGAGGCGCTTGAGTCAAACTGTAAGTTTTCTGCGCGAAAAATAAGAAACATGCTCCAAAGTTTTCATGAAGAAATCGTCCAGTCTCGACTGCATGTTTTCTGTTCGTCTAATCTGCTTGAAAACTGTACTGTGTATACCGCCTTAAGAAAACATTGAATTCATCAATCACAGGCTGGGAAGGTGTACATCTCCCTGGGACTCTCGGAGTTTATTTTGCAACGTACGTGAAAGACGGGTCTCCTTACTTGTTTTATGTGTGTGACAGCTCCTTTTTTTCATTCTAACGAATGAAACATTACGAAATATGCACGAAACATCGCGAAGCATGTGCAAAATAACTTTCGCGCACTGTGTGTTAAAACATACACGTGCGCGAGGTGATTGGTGCACTCATTTCTGCACTTGTGCACTTCTTAAGTCATCTCCTTGCACTCGGTTAAAAAAATGAATTTTTACACTACGTCGTCGTACGTGGGCTGGAATATTGACGGTTTTTGTTGCTTGAATATGAACAACTACGTGTAGAAACTAACAAGCGAACTGAGATGCACGCTTGAACTGACAAACAAGCAGACCGACCGACCGACAGAGAGACAGATCGACCGACAGACAGACCGACAGACAGACCGACAGACAGACCGACAGACAGACAGACCGACAGACAGACAGGCCGACAGACAGACAGGCCGACAGACAGACAGGCCGACAGACAGGCCGACAGACAGGCCGACAGACAGGCCGACAGACTAACAGACCGACAGACTAACAGACTAACAGACCGACAGACTAACAGACCGACCAACGCTTATCAGCAGAGACTAACCTGCGCCACTAGCTACATGCGCAAACACTGTTGGCGCGAAGTGCAGAGACCTGTTCTCTGATTAAAAAAAATGCGAACAACATGTGCACGTCTAGCAGTTCTTAGAACTAGAGCAATAACAGACGATAATAAAAATGAATTAATTGGTGATATACAAACTTAAAAAAATAAATTTTAAATCTATCGATTTAAACCCTTTTCAAAGCTTTTGTTTCAACCCAAACGTGGGTTCAACTATCGTCAATGTAGTGATTGAAGTAGTATCGAATCATGTTATGCCCGAAATGCAGTGCTATAGTAATTCATGTTTTCTTGTTGTAGAAGCCTTAAACACCCAAAACATTTTACTCCCCAGAATATCTTGGAACGACCCCACTGAAAAAAGTGCCAATTGATTTCTATAGGCGAAGGGAATCGACCTGTCCTCCGTCCCCCGCCAAACGCTATGGTTTCTCGTTATTTACATGCATTTTAATACAACTAAAAATTGCACATGTTTTTTGGGGAAACGAAACAGTTCATAAAGAGAGGAAACGTTACATCAAACACGTTCTCCCTTAATCTGCTGGTCATGAAGAACACAAGTGGTTTTCGATTGGTCGGCACGATTTAATTAATTTGCCACTATACAGCAGTGATCTGGAATTCGCATTATTCCGTTGCATGCCCAATTATCGCAACATCACTGAACATTGAACAAGTTACTGCATACAAAATGAGCATGTGGTCAAATACTTACAGAAAAAAGTGAAAGCTTTTTACGTTGTAACCAGTAAGCAAATATGAATTATGATCAAATCAGACATTACATGTTAATTAGTGCCTCGTTACATAATGAAAACTCTGTAACACTCGACGTTTTATCAAGAGTAGTCTGTTTTGAATATTATGAAAAATTCGGAGTATTATTACCAACATTGAAAGGAATAGTGTTGGGGAAAGTAGTTTAGACAACAGTGGGTCAGAGACGGAAGAAACGTAGAATGAAGGAGAGTGGTGAGAAGAGCATTTAAATGCAGGAAATATAATAGAGGAAAAGAAAAGAAGTAAGCGATGACGGTGCTACAAAAACAAGTTTTGGGTTAATCGTTTTTGTTTTGATTTTTTTCATTTTCCATTTAAGCCGGCTGTTAAATCCGATCAAAATAACCTCTTAAATTGCCAGCTTTTTGCCTTTTAAAGCGTTTGTACAAAGTAATTCAATTTTTAAATGAAAAAATAATTTATTTGTACATAACACGATTATCGAATTAAAACAAACTTAAAATTGAGACAAATATTATAGAAAAACCGGTGAACTAAAACAAAACAAACACACCGTTTTATACATTACTAGTAGGATTACGCTTCGCCGCCATTTTTCTTATCGGTCGACGCAGTTATGACCTGCATGTTCTCGTACCACTAACGCCCTCTCACTGTCGTCTATCTCCGCATTAGCTTCGTCCAGTCGACATCCCGCGCCGCGCGCTCGTCCTGAACTACTCGACTCGACCAGCCCCGCGAGACACGGCATCGCCCAGCAACAATGGAGCCCAACTGGATTAGGAAATGCATTTAACTGAGGCGCCGTATTAATCTGCAGCGCTTTCTAGTGGAGAGACAACAAAGTGGACAGCTTAAAAACATTCTCCATGAAAAATAAAACATACACTAATATATGCCAAGTTTCATGCAGATCGGACAAACCAACATATATTTTTATGAATACCGATTTCAATGAATTTTGAAAACGAATGGCAAATGTAGGCAGGTTCAGTGCAATTCAACGAAACGTAAACACCAGAAGCCCTGAAGGCATGCGCATTTGTTACTTAACGCAATGTTATTAATTTAATCACATTTTAACAAACTAATTCGCCAACTATAAATTCCTAATGACTTCAATTCACCTCATTTCAAAATGCAGTTCTGTCCGATTATTGGGATTCAAAAAACGGTAAAAAAACCGGAGCAGAAATAACACGTGAACTTTATATATATATAAATATATATATATATTATATATATATATATATATATATATATAAAAAACAGGCAAACCAGACAGACAGGCAATATCGTTAGACAAGCTGTGTGCGAAAAATACATAGTCAATATGGTTGTATACGTAACTTTGATAATTAGCAAAAGCGAAAAAATTCACTCAAAACAGGGAGTAAAATGTGCGCTGAAGCCAAACGGTAATGAATGTATGGAGTATTTTCGGAATGCTCCTTTTTTTAACTTACTCGCAGAGATTTCATAGATTAAAATGCACACAAACCGCATTTGCTCATAAAGATTATGACGTTTAGTAATTGAGATAACGAGTTAACGTTCTCTGCATAAACTAACACATAAAGTAGAGGAGATGTATGACCTAATGAAAGCGTGCATTGGTTTGTGACGTCAACATCATGAATTCGTGTGTACCACGCACAACAAGCCACATTTTCGGGAGCACGCAAACGTTGGATTATGACATCAAATATGCACACGACACAGATACATCTCTGCTGATATGAGAGAGCGGGACCAAAACGCGAAACATTTAGTAGAATCTTCATAAACGATTGGCTCAAATCCAATGCACTTCAATGCTCATGAATCTTTCAAAATGCGCACGGCAGTGAAATGAAAACTACATGTCACAATTAGCTGATGAGATGTTCTGTTAAAATTATTTCCTGTTAGACTGATTAAAACAAACATGTTCACGTAGTTACACTTCTTTTGCCCCTGATACCAATGTTTTTGAACTGATCTCTGCTTTATGATAATTGTCAAGAACAGAAAATAATTCATGATTTTGAAGCTTCAAGAAAAGTTATGACATTCCATCGTCTTCAAAATGAATACGGAACATAAAAAAGTCACAACCTGCCTCAGGTGTTGTCGAAGCTGTCAAAGTACATTTCGTGACATCTGACGTGATGTGCTAATATTATCACAGACAAATGAGGGGGGGGGGGAGAGGGAGCGGCGATTTGGAGTATCCAGTCGAAAATATGTCTTAACACACCAAATGGAGTCGCAATACTTGTGATGCGTTGCCCATATTTTTATGTTCATTTGCCCATTTTTGATACAACAATTATTCGATGACACCGCGAATGTGCACCAAAACTGATGTAGCAATAAGGAGTGTTTGAACTGGGCATGACCCTGGGAAGGACGGCCGCTATATTGAGATAGTAACAGAGAAAGGAAAGCACACTTTTGCACTTACTACAATAAAATATATTTTCACCGTGAATAAAATTTCACTAGTTGAATGTGGCGTCGCCGTCGCTTTAAAATGTTTTAAAAGTATTTTCATTTTCAAAGTTGAAAATTTCTTTCATATTTAATTTCTTTCATACGTAGCATTGTTCATGTTCTTAAAGTATCTGGCGTTGAAATGAATCGTAGTAGCTATTACTGTTATACTTCTTTCAAAAATACCCTACATCCAATGGCCTGGTGTATTACCTCCATACGGAATATGAACTGGTCAAATTGAAATTTCAAAATTATAATCACCGTAACAAATACTTGTAGGTTTTCATGCTAATAGTTAGAGTTTAATACAGCTATATTTTTTACGACCTTTGCTACTAGGCACAATAAATCACAAAGATTACCTGTAGGCAGTTCTGGGTTATTCTCTAATCCTAATATAAAATCATTCTCAATTTGTTTCAAAAATTGTCGCAAAAACATTTAATTCTTCCCCAGATTTGCTTAACACTTCTATATTTTTCTCCCTTAATTTTTGAAGAGATTAAAATTTAATCTGATTTGTGTTCACTTCTACTAATGCAATGGCTCTATTAATCGTTTGTATGTCAATCTATATTAACATTGAAAGGCAACTGTTTTGTATGTTGATTTTGTATGTGAATACAGTGTTAGTTGAGTTTAACAAGAATAAGTTCTGGGTCACATTGATTTGAAAATCGGCATGTGTACACTTAAGAATGTAAACGTGAGAAGTCCAACGTAAGAACATTCATTTATTCCCTAACATTACTCACAGTTTTGTTTTCTCCGTATTCACTTGAAATTCTTCAAATTTAATAAGTTCCATAGCAATACTGTTCATAGGTTTTCGCAAATTTATTTTTTTAAATATGGTAATACGCCTACGGAAAAATTTAAAAACGAAATAGCGATTAGCTTGTTCAAATTAACATCATTTGTTCACTTAAAGAAGTTAATATCAGTGTTGCCAACGTCGTGAAAGAAAATTATGCCGAATTGGGCGCAAAATGCCTCTGGGTACTGGAGTTTAATCAACGTCACCTACAAAGATCTATTTAGGTGGCCCTTGGTTCAATACCCGGCACTTTCGAAAAGATCGCAGAGGCAAAACACGTTTATGGAAATTTCTTTGAATCTTCTGACCGGATCCAAAATCTAGTTATCAGTTCCCCATCAGGAGACCGAGCCGCGTCGAATGACACTTCATATGTCTCGATTGGTGCTCAGGACGTGACCTAGTCATCAGTAACGGAACCGCACATTCACTCACTCGGACGCTACTCAAATACTGTACAGGGATACTTGTGGAAAATTGATTTTGATGAAACTATATTAACATATGCTGATTTTGATTTAAATGTGACGTTAAATGGATTACAATTGCGAATTTTAAATCGTGTGTTGATTCCAACTGTCAGAGAAAGAAACTATAATAATCGATAGAAAAATATAAGTATTATCGATATGTCGTTTGGTTGATATCGACTAGAAATATAGATTTAAGTCCCCTCATGTGTAACCGGCGGGCGGGCCCAAGAGAAGAGGATTCTGAGGTCCGCTGTGTGCCCCCAAGAGGCCTATTTGTAATTTAGGAAAAAAATTGCATCCTGGGTGGCTTCGCGCGGCCCCCCCCTCTCTCTCTCTCTCTGTCATCTTCTCCCCTCTCTTTCCGCCTCACTTCTTCTTCTCTCTTCTCTTCTCATTTCCTCTCGTCTCGTCTCCTTTCTTCTCCTCTCCTCCTCTCTTCTCCTTTCCACTTCTCACCCTCCTCCTCCTTCTCTCCTCACCCTCCTCCTCCTTCTCTCCTCTCCCTCCTCTTCACACGAGTCGCACGGACAATTAGCACAGGCCCCCAGGAAGACGTATCAATTCGTAACGCCCCTCCCCATCCTTCCCCGCCCACATGGGAGAAGAGGGGGAGTGTGCACGACTGCATAGTTAATGGCCACGACCTCCCCCACTCCGCATCGGCACTCAGCCTCGTCCGCCCACGCCGCCCACGCCGCCCATGTTGCCCGGCCCGCACAGTGGGTTTTATGTGCATGCTGACGCAGAACGGAAGTAACGAGCCTCAAAAACTGTCAATAACAACCAAGCTACAAGACGATGGTGCCCTTTGATTTGGAAGACACGTTCTAAATCTCTCTATATAAAACAAAGTCGGATTAGTTACAGCATTTACAACTCAAGAACAGCTGGACCAGTTTTAATTATCTCTGGTTTTTTTTGGATTCAACTCCTCCCCGAATAGCAGAATAAGTATTAAAATATCGAAAAAAATTCACCTGATGGCGCTGTAGAGGAAAATTAAATATTTACGTCAAATGCAAGTCGCAACATACTTTGCAGGATATTTTTGAATATATTGTGTATATATATATATATATATATATATATATATATATATATAAATATATATATATATATATATATATATATATATATCGTCACATAACTCCTAAAGAAAGGGCTCTACAGCATTAAAAACTAAAATTTTGAGGCTTTTAGCCTCAGAATTGTATTCAGTAGTTGAGTATTTATTCTTTACTGTTTTACTTTTATTTGTAATACACAGTAATTTACCATGGCACCATCGGCCAATATACTCGTATTCATGTTAAAAATATTTATTTGCTTTTTTTTAAGTTTATAAAAATTGAAAGTTATTAACATCATATACTTTCCCAGCTTGGCCATCCCAGAGCATAAAAAATTGTCCTACATGCAAACATATTGATAGAAATACTTCATAAATATTTTTATGTTCCATTACAAAATTATAATTAATAAAATCGTAATGATATTACGCGGGAAAGTGAACATAGTAATTCAACACTCACGATTTACGTTTCTTCAATGTAGGTACCTTGAAATCCTCCCAAAACACTTTTGTCTAGATGTCTAAATTATTCAAGAAAAATTCAACTAAAAAAGTGCCTTCCTATACTAGTATATTGTCAAAAATAGAATGAAATATTGAAAACCAACCAAACACATTTTAAGCGGGATTAATTGGGAGTCATAAGTAGGCATTTTGCTTTTTCTTCGTATGTGCGCATGGTTAGATATTTCAGCTCACTGTGCGCAACCCGCCGCCTGCTACCGTCCGCCCCGCCCCGCCCCGCCCCGCCCCGCCCCGCTCCGTCCCGTCGCGTCGCGTCGCTTCCCGTTCCGTCCCGTCCCGTCCCGTCCCGTCCCGTCGCGTCCCGTCGCGTCCCGTCGCGTCCCGTCCCGTCTCGTCCCGTCCTGTCGCCTGCCGACTTCGTCACGACACACTGTCTCTCGTTTGCGCCCGGCCCCTGCCGGCCCCAACCCGTTCCTCGCCCTGCGTCTCCGTCGCCGCGCCCGCCATCGGCCCTGCCGCTGCCCGCCCGTCCTCACCGTCGCCCTCCGTCCATCTTCCCCTTCGTCCTAACTCTCACCGTCCGCCCTCAACCGTTCACACCCTGGTTCACCTTCGGCAGTCTCCGTGTACGCACCAACATCGCAGCGCCAAAACACGTAAAAGCACGTTTTTGAAAATTTCTTAGAAATTTCTGTCCGGATCTAATAACAAAATAATTAGTTCCCCATCAGGAGACCGTGACACGTCGAGTGACACCTCAAACGCGTCGATTGGTACACGGAAAGTGGTCTAACCGTGAGAGACGGATCTGCATGTAAGAACATTCGAACATCCGCAAATCGGCACACTCGGGAGTTACTCAAATACTGTATAGGGATGGTTTTCGTATATTTCGTTACAACTTATCCATTTTATTTCTACGCATGCATTTTTTACGTTTTATTGATTTTTGAATACATTTTATTTGTATTTTATTCGGTTATCTTGGGAATAACAGAAAGCGGTTTGACTTGAGTTTAGAGAAGGAACGTGTTGCTACAACAGGTTCGCCGAAGACTGAGAAATTTATGAGGATATTCTGGAGCGAAGTAGCACAGCAAGTTTTTATATGTTACACAATGTTTAATTAACATTTTTGAATTTCTAGTTTAAAGTTGATGTACACGGAAAGGTAATTTTTGGCTCTGTTGTTAGCGAAGTAAAAAAGATGTCTTTAACACGATTTTTGATGAGATATACAGATCTGAGGATTGCTGAATCGACAGCTGGTACGATATTAAACAATTAAAATATTGGCTAAAACATCATCCCTACTATGCATTTATAAATTCAATATTTATTTACTTAGCATCCCGTGGTTCCTCCACTTAAACGTAATAATACTTAATTTACTACAACTAAACTATGTTATTAAGGATACCAAAATTATTGCATTAGGTATCGACAATGCATTAGAAACTTTTCTAAATGCATTTTTGACATACTGCTTCCTGTAATTATTATTATTATTATTATTATTATTATTATTTAGAGTCGAAACCAAGAGCAATGATTGCCGTACTGATGTTTCTCAGTTACTACCAAACTATGGCCAGCGAATGCATCGAAGAATATTTTTACAATAAGCCTTTTTTCCCCATTTTTTTTCCACATGTGAGAGATCAATATTCATGCCAGGCAATTGTTGAAGCCTGCAGACTCAAGATCCAATTCAATTCAGTTCAATACAATTCAATTTCTTACATTAGGTGGCGTTCAGGCCTACTCTTTCATCAGACCACTCAAATTTCGCTAGGCTTTTTTCTCCATATAGTAGAGTAAAAAAGACATCACTCAGGCGACGAAACATGCGATTTAAATTTAGATCAGAGGCTTCTTTTAGGCCCGAGAATCTTTTACATGCAGCAAATCTACAACATGGGACAACCGGCTTTACTTCAATCCGAAGAAAGGCGTACGGAGGATTATTTCGCCCATAAACATTCACGGCGTCGACCGCGTTTGAACTCGCAAACTTGGGGCCCCGATACGCTAATCGTTATACCGCCGTTGCCGTCACATCGCTGTAACATAACGATAACAAACGGATTCATTCTTGTAATTCTCTTGCAGCAATTTTGATAATTGCAATGTTTTTGAAATGCACTGTAGGTCTTGCAGCGGATGTCGGTAGGGGCTTGATTCATCTCCGACACAGTCGGAGAAGGGGGCTCGGCAGGGGAGCGGAAGGCAGCGGTGGCCAGGCGACCGAGACGGCCCGGGGGTGGCGCTTCGGGGGTGGATTGGTGGAGGCGATTTGTCAGGGCAGGAGGGGAGGGCGGCGAAAGGGCAACGGGCCGAGGGCAGAATAGCTCGATGAGGAAGGGTAACCTCTCCTAGCATGTAAGCAAACATTTCCGAGTGACTTAGTTCGAGGGAAATTGCAATCGTCCATTTTGGAAAACATTAATAGACCTTTGTAGAAGTAGGGAGGTAGAATTTTTAGGGACGTTTTCCGATTGCCTCCTTTGCTTAATGGGAACGAGGGATTGAAAAAACATCAAGCATGCTATATAAGTACGGCATCAATTTTCCTTTATATTTTTAAATAATTCTTTCTGGAAATTGATGTAGTGAATGCAAATGTACGTGTAAATATAAAGGAAGCGGAGGGCATGAGAAAGAGAAAGGAAATATGTCGCGTGGTCCAAGGCCCGTTAGTAAGGAACTGCTCCGGCATTCACCTGAAGTAGATCAGAGAAACCACGGAAAACTACCGTTCAGAGCAGCCGGCCGTTAGAATTCTCCTCCAGACAGCGGCTGAGTTCGACCTCAAGGTCAAGGATGCTTCAGAAGCAACTGTGTTGCCGCTGAGCCACTGCTGCAAATTCATCAAATAGTACATCGTTTCAGCGAAATGCAACCGAGGAACCAGCGGCCCATGAGACTCCGTGTGGTCGCTGGGGAGGGAGCAGCGAACTGCGAAGAAGTCCCAGCGGGTGGGGGGAGGGGGGACAGCGGCAAATGGACGCGCATATGAGGCGAATGGGGCGCGTCGCAGGGGGAAGGAGAGGGAGAGGGAAAGCGGGGAGGGGGAGCGCGGAGAGGGGAGGGGGGAACCCCTCGCAGCCGCCTGTGCTTTTACGGCCGACGTGCTGTCGCTGCTCTTCTGCCCCCCTCCCCCCCTCAAACGGCTCTTCGGCGACCGACGAAGGCAGCGGATGCTTTCGCCACTACGGGAAATTTGAACTAAAACCAAAAATGATTGATTATTGATTCCAGACGCGTCAACTACTACGGTCATTAGTCCCGTAAGTGTGGTGTCGGTTTTTATCGCGAGAGGTGGCAGTGATCTTCCTCAGCTGGATGATGAGATCCAGCCCCGACCTACTGGTCGGCTAGAGGTATCTCTCCAACCAGGCACTGTTCCAGTCGGAACAAGCTCTAAGCTCCCGACTGGCGTTCCGGCATGTGTGTGTACATATGTAAGTGTAAGTGGCAAGGGGTGATAATAGTAGAAGGAAGAGCAGGGAGAGATTGCGCACGACCCGTAGCCCGTTTGTTAGGGTACTGCTCCGGCATTCGCCGGATGTTGATCGGAAAAAGCATGGAAATATACTCATCAGAGAAGCCAACTGCTAGAATACAACCAAAAACATTCGATACATACATATACTATACACAGTCATATATAACGCATTTCTATTTTTTAATTGTATAAATTGCTTGTCTGATTGTTTACTTTACGATAAACCATTGACTGTGAGCAGTGGAAGTTGGGCTTGCAATAGTCAATCAAACAGAAAAAAGACCGGCTCAGTGCTTCCAAACTTGATGAGAACTCGGACAACCAAGTTGACAGTCAGCCAGCTCATCTCATCTTACATTCATTATAGGTGCAGCAAGTGTGATGTAAGTATTCCACCTTGCGTACAAATTAGCAGTACCATAAGTACATGAAACAGGAGAGGTAGGTTTTTTTTATCTGAAGAGGATTAAAGGCAATTCAAAGGCAGAAGACAGATAATCATCTCTTGTAATGCTGTCAAGCTTGACTTCATCATACAAACTACTAAAATAAAATAGTCGATGCAAAGTTTACATCGAGGAAAGTATAAGGTGGTCATTTAGAACTTGCTGAGTACGTCTGTTATTTTTAGGTAATGATTACTGATGTTATGAGAAAGCAACAGTTTGGAAAAAGCACACTAAATACTCGTATCTAGTGAGTACGTTCGGTGTATGTATGAGAAACATACGAATTCATTTTATGTTACTTTTGGCATCTGGTTTCTCCTCCTCGTTGTCACTAAGTACAGCAAACCCCTAGATCGATCCACGTACGTTCATGGTAAATAATAGTTTTATCAGCAATTTTTTAGCTGTTCAAACAAACACGAGCATTTCCGGCTACTATACGGCGAGTAAAACGGCACAAACGAAAGCCAATGACTTCCGATTTTTTTACGACTTCCGGATTAAAGGTATCTTGAACATCTGTGGAGGCAAGACTATGCCAGGGGCACTTTTGTTGCACTTGTAAACGTGAAAGTTGTTTAGCTATGCGGTTTGTTAACCCGAACGAGTAAAACTGGGCATCTGTAGCCACAATACTATTTTGATTGTTAGAAGAACTATTCTACACTAAAGTAAAATCGTTATTTTCTCCACTCTAGCACCATGTACAGCTTCTCCGCTGTTTCTTTATTAATGAAAGAATAAGAATTCTTAGTGCAATTTGAGTATACGAGTAATAAAGTTCCTGAAAAAAATAGGAATAATAAAAATATAAGGTACTTTATCCTCAATTATTTAGTAAAATGTACATTATAACCTCTTGAATCTTAAACCAATGATACAGTTTCTTTATTTCCTTCTTTATTATTCACTTCCGTTCACGACAACAGAAAATAAATGCTTATTTCTCCAATCATTGCTCGCATTGATTTAAAATGTTGAAATTTTTCGAAACTAAATTGACACTGGGAACATGGAACGATGTAATCATTCAAATGTTCCTTTACTTTTCCATAATATAAAAAAGAATGTGATATAGCATCGTGTCTGCTTTTTGTATCAGTCTCGTCCGTTCGTGCGAAGTATTGTCATGACGTCATATGCCATTCCATTACAGGCCCGCCGTCAGCACAGCCACTTTCTTTCTTCACTCCACGCAAAGGGAACTTTTACGGCCCAGCCTAAGCACCGGGAAGCACATGGCGAAGACATTCGGAGAAGTCGCACCCCCTCCCGAAGACGCTCGTGCCACCGCCGATAATTCGATCAAGGCAGTCGAGTCGGCGACGGCTGCGCTTCACGACAGCGTCACTCGGAAGTAACGGATCCCCATACTACAAGACCCGTCGATCAATGGGGCACGAATGAAATGTCATCTCAATTCTCCTGATCCAGCGTGAGTGTAACGATACGCGTCGGGACGTCATCAATAAAACTCTGGTATGCTTATCGCGCCTTCGATCTGACAGCTTGATAGCTGAGAGAGGAGCTCGCGTAACTACTTTACAACCAGAGGAAGTGATAGATTTATGCAAGTTAATTTTGATCTATTGCTTGGTGGCGAACATTATGGTGGCCCTCGTTAAAAATGAACATAATAAGCTCTCAAATCGCATTATGATAGTAGAGAGCGAAAAGATGTAAACATTGATTTTATATTAAATCGCTATTGTCTTTGTGGACTCAAATCTAACTCATATACATAAAATAATCAACCAGATATTTCTTTCTTTATTACAGCTAAGAAATTTATTTACACCCACATTCAATGTCTACGGGCGTCGACCGAGTGATTTAAAGTACCAGCAAATCAAGTGGCATAAAAAACAAACATTACAGGAAAGGCCAGGAAGATTTATTGTGGCGGAATTTAGTTGCTTGTAGTTTAAATTCCAAATTCATGAGTTACTACGCAATATACAGTCTTCGTTTAATCATTACGAAGTGCTGCCTACAAATACGAGTATTATTAATTTTGTTAGTATTGTGTTATTTTTAGTATATCTTTATTAGTGAACGAATGTACATAGTTCAGTATTATGTATACTACATCATATGTATTTTTATGACTTATATTTAACTTAAATGCTAATCTTACAACTAAATCTAAATACACATGAATAGGAAACTCACAGAGCACCTATGTGATTAATTGAGTTCCGAAAATATGCTGAGGAATGAATCTAATGGATATCTATTTTTTATTCTTGTTGGGAGCTGGTAGGTGGTGGCTAGGCCGTAATGGGTGGCTTGGGTAGTATTGTGTTCAGTGCAACATCGATAACACGAGCATTGACATTTCGAATTTTATTCGTTCACGTCGTCTCTACAGCAGGCACGAAAAGTGGCAACAAGATTGTTGTTAGATAATATAAACAAACTCCCCAAGAGACTCGCTTCACACTCCAACAATCCCCATACTTCAGCCAGCGCTTTTGCTAATACCAACATTAGCTGGATGAATGTGGAAATTATTCGCTCCTCATCGTTCGTACAGTGTTATTCACACCATCTGGCCAACGTGCGAATGAACCGGATATCCCTAACATTAACCATATTTCAGCCTTTAGCAATGAAATTTGTGATTTTGTGATTTAATTAAATGAATATTTTCAATTATTTATTTCAAATATTTCCCAATTTTAAAATTCAATGAATACTTTCGTTGCTGACTTTTCTGACGTCAGGCCTGGTTACCCGTGGGCTCAGTTAATCGGGTGCTGGGTAATCTTGTTTGTGCTTGTAATTGCGATTCGGCCTATCCAAACGCTGCTCTGAGCGCTCTTGAGCAGCAAACGAGTGCGGCGCGAACAGCTGAGCGACGCTCGATCGAGAGGTCCTGCCCCCCCCCCCCCCCCCCCCACCGAGCAAGGACGCGCGGGCGGAGGGTCGCTGACTCGGTCGCACCGGCGCCGCCCCCGCCCCGTCCGAGCACGTCACGCGCGGCGCCCAGCACACGCGCCCCTCCACCCCACCCCCCACCCCACCCCACCTCGACCCGTCGCCACGTCCGACCGTTGTCCTTACTCGCTGCATAGCACGCCATTCTCTGCGGCTGTGAGACACACTGAGAGTCTGCCCGCTGTGCATCCCCTAGCTGCGTCCCTCTCGCAAGACACTGTGACGACCCTGCCGGCAGCCAATGGGGCTCTGGTCTCGCCGACACTTCCCGGCACACCCCTTCCAGGCGACCCACGCTCACTACTCGACTCCGCACCTCGCCACTCGTGCACTCCCGTTGCCGGACTTACCACCAAGACTCCCCCGAGCCATCGCCACTCCCTCGCTTCACCTCACCCGACTCCCTTCTCACCTCTCCCTACTCCTTTACTCACCTCTCCGAACTCCCTATTCACCTCTCACGACTCCCTTATTCACCTCTCCCAACCCTCATATTCGCCTCTCATGACTCCACTATTCACCTCTCACAAATCCCCTATTCACCTCTCTCAACCCTCTATTCACCTCGCCAATCTCCCCTACTCATCTCTCCTAACTCTCCTATTCACCCCTTCCAGCCCCTTCATTCACCTCTGCCACCTCCCCTACTCATGTCTCCAAAGCCTCCTATTCACCTCTCCCAATCCCCTTCTCACCTCACACTTTTTACCTCTCACGGCTCCTCTATTCCCCTCTTTCAACTCCCCTATTCACCTCTCCCTAACCCCTATTCACCTCTCCCAATCCCCCACTGACCTCACCCTATTCACCTCTCACGACTCCCCTATTCATCTCTCGCAACTCGCCTCTCCCGCCTGCCCGACGCACCTCTCCGGACTTTCCGACTCACCTCTCCCAACTCCCCAATTCCCCGACCCACCTCTCTCCCACGCCCCTCCCCGCCAGACCGCAGCGCGCCCTGCCGCCGCCGCCGCCCCCGCGCTCCGTGTGGGTTCCGCGAAGCGGGCTCGCGTGCGCCCGGCAGGGGCGTGGGCGGGGCGCGCTGTCGCCCCACGGCTCGCCCCGCCGCGCCACCGGCAGACACACGGCGCGAGGGCATTGCACGATTGATTGGTGCGGCCGGGCGCGTCCACTGCTACGGTCATTAGTCCCGTGCGTGCACCGAGCGAAGTGGCTCAGGGCGTAGCGCGCTGACTTCGCAATCGGGAGGTCGGGGTTCGATTCCCAGGCCAGCCATCCTGACCGGGGTCTTCCCTCGGTCATAAGGCGAATGCTGGGACCAATTCAAGAAGTCCACAATCACCTTTATCCCACGATCACCAATATCCCATCACATAATAATAACAATAATAATAATAATAATAACAACAACAACAACGAGAACAACAACAACGAGAACAACAACGAGAACAACAACAAGAACAACAACAACAAGAACAAGAACAACAACAACAACAATTCACAGCGGGGACAAAGTTGCTTGCGTCCGTGGTCTACCACACGTGTCGCCTTGGTAACGCTAAATGAGCAACAGTAATTCGCCATCTACGCGCTTGACCGTTGATGGCGTACGGATCTCTACAAGCCGAGGGGAAAGCCTGCGCTTCTATACTGGTCGGTGCGGCACCAAAATGGCTAACATGCGGGGGCGGTATTTCTCCTTAGAACGAGAGATCCACTAAACTACGCTTCAGAGAAAGCTGCCGATCAGAGCAGCCAGCCGCTAGAATTCTCCTCCAGTCACTATCTGAAATCGTCCTAGCAATCTAGCTAGAATCCAAAATCTGCCAACGTCACTACACGAACCCTCGGACTAGGACCTCCCGGTCAGAGACACTGCAGTGGGAACAGTTATTGCCCTGAGCTAATTTAACTGGGAAAAAATGGGGATCATGCGCCTTTTTCTTAAAAAAAAAACAACAACACATTTTCCTGTTTTTATGTAACAAAACCAAGGAAAGAAATATGGCTAATGTTACGTGTGGCTAGTGAAATCACACATTAGCAAGAAGGTACGACGTAAAACTGACATTTCGGACAACATGCAGTTAATATAATTGACCTTCGGACTACATCCTATACGAGTATCAATGAAAGACCTGACTTTGTAAGAACTTTCCCCAACTTATTAACGCAAATGTCTCACGTCCTTACTCTGCATACAGCGGGACGTCTTCTATCCGTACCTTTCTACTTCTCTCATGAGACTGAATTTTATTATCACTTTATTAACACTTCTTAATATGAATGAAATATTAGACAACGTTTTATTACGTTATATTTATTGATAAGAATCAATTTAAAATAATTGAGACTCATGGCTCCTCTACAACAGATTGAATTTGTTTTTAACACACAATTAGACAGTGCAGCAATTAGACAATAAGAATTAGATCGATATTAGACAGTGCAGCATCAGATGACCCTTAGTATTGTGATATGCGCCGTTCGGCGACGAAATGCTCCGAGGAGCCCTGAAAAATCCCTGAGACGCACAGGCGCTCTTTAAAGGCAACCCTATCGTTAAAAAAATTATCACAAAACGGCCAATATTGATGAACACATACTTTTTACAAAACTTCTTTTACAATATGCAATAGAGTACAGCGAAATAAAAAGTCGGTGAATGAGTTTCACAATGGAGTATAATTGTCCACGTAAACGAAAATTTGAACTCTGAACTTTAAAATTTGAACTAATTAGTTCTTTTCTTATGGCCATGAATATTTTTTTTGAAAATTATTGCTTCAAATATGTGCAATATTAAAAAAGTATAAAAATTAAGAATTTCTCGAAAATGACTTCAATTTTATTCTTTAAACTTTCTAGTACGGATAGTGTTAAATGTATTGTATAAGATCACATAAGCACCAATTTGCACTATTCTTTTGTTGATTTTCTAAAAAAATTAGACAATTGTAATTTATTTACGTCTCTATCACTTCGTTAATAGTCCAATTGACGGCGATTTGTATACATGATTGAATTTGTTAACCAGTGCTTTAACTGATGTCTCATAAAGATAATGTCTCAAAAACTGATGCCTCAAAAACTTAAATGTTTTCTCTGAAAATAAGCTCCAAATTCCTCATTTTCAGAAACGCTAAATTTTTTTTCGCAAAACATTTTGCTTCAAGTGGCTACCAATGAAGTTCCTCGAAAATGAATGATTTCTATGAAAAGGAGCTTCAAAATTTGCATCACATAACGCTTACACGAAATTATCTTCAAAAGGCTCTCCTCTTCGATAATATTCGGTTCTACCATTAGGGAACGAAAAAAATTAGAAAATGTGAAAAAATGTACTTTGGGCGGCGATAGATAGCAGCTCGCAAGACGATGGAGCAAGACCGAAAAGCTCAGACCAAAGAAATTAGAAAACTAGCTAGTACGAGAAAGTCTGTGCCATTCGGTATCATCACTAGTCTGTGAGTGTGTAGATGTGTTCGTGTGAAAGTATACGTTTGTGAAGGGTTAGGGTCCATAACAATGACAAACGAATGAAAGATTGGAGAGAATACCTACGTTAATGTACAAACCATCTGTTTCGTGTTGTGAGCTCTCATGTGTCCGCCTGATGTTGGGGGCAACAATCCCCGAAACCGTAGAACGATTATCAAATAAATTAATGCTAGAAAAAATTCGTCTGTCGAAATATCGACCCTAACCCTTCACCAACTCATAATTAATTAAAAGGCAGACTAAAAGGTGGAAATATAAAAGTATACCTGTGTGTGTGTGTGTGAGAGAGAGAGAGAGAGAGAAAGCGAAAGAGAGAGAAAGCGAAAAAGAAAGAGAAAGAAAGAGAAAGAGCGAGAGAGAGAGAAAGAGCGAGAGAGAGAAAGAGCGAGAGAGAGAGAAAGAGCGAGAGAGAGAGAAAGAGCGAGAGAGAGAAATAAAGAGAGAGAAAGAGAAAGAGAGACAGAAAGAGAAAGAGAAAGAGAAAGAAAGAGAAAGAGAGAGAGAAAGAGCGAGAGAGAGAACGAGAGAGAGAAAGAGACACATAAAGAGAGAGAAAGCGAAAGAGAGTTAAAGAGAAAGAAGGCGAGAAAGAAAGAGAAAGAGAGAGAGAAAGAGCGAGAGAGAGAGAAAGAGCGAGAGAGAGCGAAAGAGCGAGAGAGAGAAAGAGCGAGAGAGAGAGAAGGAGCGAGAGAGAGAGAAGGAGCGAGAGAGAGAGGAGCGAGAGAGAGAGAAGGAGCGAGAGAGAGAGAAAGAGCGAGAGAACGAAAGAGAGAAAGAGAGACAGAAAGAGAGAGAGAAAGAGACAGAAAGAGAGACAGAGAGACAGAAAGAGAAAGAAAGACAGAAAGAGAAAGAGAGAGAGAGAGAGAGAGAGAGAGAGAGAGAGAGAGAGAGAGAGAGAGAGAGAGTCGCGGGGCCAGTCGCAATAACTCCTCGTTCGAGTGCACGTTTACGTCCGTGTGGTGGCGGCGGCCCAATTGCCAGCGAGCTGCCGCCCATTGCCTCCAGCGTGCCCTCTCCGCCCCTCCCGCGCTCTCGTCGCGCTGGAACAGCCAGCGGCAGCCCTATCGATTTCACATTAATTTCCTCCCCTCCCCGGTCGCTGCCCCCTCTTCAAAAACAGCTTGAGTCGCGGACAAAACTAATCCCGTTCCGACACGCCCGCTGGCCCGCGGGGCGCCGCCATAAAAATGAAATTTAACGCTTGACACCCGCGCCGCCTCGCGACAGATTCCGAAACATTTCCGCCGCACCTGATTAATTATTCCCGTGCGGGGAGCGGATAACGGGGCAGGGGAGGGGGGGTGGAGGAGAGTCGACAGGTGCGGTGATGGAGCTAAAGCGAAAGTGGCGAGGGGGGGAACAACGGGGCAACAGTGGATGGGGGATGGGGGATGGGGCGGGTTGAGGAATAGGGGTGGGGAAGGTTGCCGCGGGCATTCAAAGTAGATAAATAGATAGATAATTATTATTGCAAGTAAGTTCATACGACCTGGTGGAAGAACTCTACAATTTACATAATACAATTACGAATATTAATACAATCTAATTTTAAATTATTTAAAAAAACTACATTTTATTGCTAACCTGCACAGATATTTTAACTAATAAATAAATGAATTTATAGACGCACTCCACTTCACTTCACATCATTTCTCTTTTCACTTTTCATTCCACTTCTCGATTGCATACACTTAACAACACGTCACGACACTCCAATTCAAATATTAAAGTAATTATGTATTTAATGAAGCAATGCATTTAATAGCAATTATCACAATACTAATACTAATAATAACAAAAAATAATAATAAAATAGTAACTGTTTTAATAAGCCATGATAAGACTTAATAAGCCTTTTAATAACTTACTAATTAATAAAGTTTACAAGTATCATTGGTTAGATTACTTTGAAATCTTTGAAAACCTAATGGAAAGGGTTCCGTGGCTGTCCCAGGCAAGTTATTCCAGTTGGGACGGAAGGAGCGGCCAGGGGGTGTGGGAGGCGACGGGGTGAGTCCGGAGGGGCAGCGACGGGCGAACAGCGGCAGCGGGAGTCGGAGGAGGCTCGAAAAATAGGATTCGCGGAACAGTAGGAGCCGGCAGGGGCGTGGACGGCAAGGCGAAGAGGGGGCAGTGGCAGAAGCGGCAGGGAGGGCGGAGATGGTGGGTGTGGCTGCTTAGATGGTTCTTAGTGATTCCGTCAACTACTGAGGCCATAGGTCCCGTAAGTGTAGTGCAAGTTTCTCTCTCGAGAGGTGGACGTGATCATCCCCCGCTGGATAGGGAAATCCGGCGTCGACCTAACATCGGCTAGCGGGGCTTTTCACCAACTAGGTATCTCCCACCAACGGGGCAGCGCCTGAACCGGGACAAGCTCTAAGCTCCCGAGCGGTCTCCCGGCATGTGTGGTAGTGTAATTCATGTATGTGTAAGTGTGTGTAAGGGGTGAGGATAGAACAAGGAAGAGGAAGGAGGGATCGCGCGCGATCCGGGGCTTGTTTGTTAGAATACTGCTCCAGCAATCACCTGGTACTGATCGGAGAAACCTCGGAAAACTACCGATCAGAGCAGACGGCGGCTAGAATTCTCTCCCAGGCTGCGACGAATTCGACTTGCCTCTGTATCTCGTGTCAAAAATCCGTCTGCATTCGAACTTTAGGACCTCTCGATCAGAGGCACTGCAGTGACATCAGTTGAAGCACTGAGCCACCTCTCTCGGTGCGGGTGCGGGTGCGGTCTCAAAGGCAGGGGCGGCAGAACGGGGAGTGAGGCAAAGGAGGGTGGCGGCGCGGCGGGGAGTGCGGGTGGGGGTGACGAAGGGGAGCGAGGCGTGGGTGGAACGAAGCGGCCCAGGGAACGCTGCCGATGACGATGGCGCAGGCTACGGGGCGGAGCGGGGCGGGGCGGAGCGGGGTGGGGCGGGGCGGGGCGGGGCGGGGCGGAGCGGGGTGGGGCGGGGCGGGGCGGGGCGGGGCGGAGCGGGGTGGGGCGGGGCGGGGCGGGGCGGAGCGGAGCGAGGCGGGGTGAGGGGGAGGGGGGCGGAGCGGAGCGGGGCGGAGGGGGGCAGAGCGGAGCGGGGCGTGGCGGGCGGGGCTGGGCGGAGTAGGAGCGGAGCGGGGCGGAGCGGGCCGGGGCGGGGCGGAGGGGGGCGGGGCGGGGGGAGCGGGGCGGAGCGGGGCGGAACGGGGCGGAGCTGGGCGGGGCGCGGCGGAGCGGGACGGCGCGACCGGGGCAGGGGCGGCGAGAACGACTGCGTGAGTGGTGGTCGACCGCCCCAGAGACCCGCCGCGGCGCGGGCAGATGGGCTGGCAGAGCGATGTCCCGAGTTCGACTCCCAGGGGCGGCGTCGGCCGAGTGTTCGCCTCCGACTGCACGCGGTCGATGATGGGGGAACGGGGAGGGTGCGATGTCGATTCGTAGAGGCAGCCCTGGTGACGACCGCATGGCGTCATCAGCAACCGGCGCTGCCGTTCGGGACTCGTGGTGGAACATCAAACTCCCGCAGAAAAAAAATCACTATAATAGTTGATTGATTGTTAGTGATTCCGGGCGCGCCAACTAGAAGGGTCATTGGTTTCGTAAGTTTAGTGCACGTTTTTGCCCGAGAGGTGGGGGTGGTCTTCCCCCCGCTGTTTGGCGAGATTCGGTGCCGACCTTACGGATGGCTAGCGAAATTTCTCGGACCTCGGCTCACACCAACAGCTAACGATAAAATGTCTTCTAGGCTTTGTAAAAAAATGCTTCTCAGGTGTTCTGCAGTCATTTATCATTCCTGCAACATCTTCCGGTACTTCTGGGAACTATTTTCTGCAATCTTTGGCAGTGGATCATTAATTATCCTGCCATGAAAAATACACACACGGAGAAGAAATGACGGTTCAAATTTTGTACCTTCGTGCGACCGATGCGTTACGTAAATACAAGTATTTTGTATCACCGCGCTGGAGAGTGCGGAAATCCGAAGTCTGGTGATTAATGACACATTTATTATGATGATTGCATCTTCAACTGATCTAATTTACAGATTCCCAACTTGTCATAGTAGGATTCTACGTTAAATTATTTTCATTCTTCACAATCTCTTTTCAACATGAGCTAAATGGCAGACAAGTGTCGATGACGCTTTTGCTGGCAGTCCGACAATTGACGGCATATGTTCATAGAGGGAGCACAACAACGAGCTAGAATATACTACATGAAGTGGCTGAAGCACCTCTAGCTTTGCAGCAAATTGAAGCCATGTTTTTTTGCAGTCAAAGCAGCGCCTTCTGGAGAAACAGAGTATTCTAGTATTACGATTGGTGCTGCTTAAGTTTGGGTGGGTGCGGACCGCGTGTACTGTCAATCCTCTTGCTCTGTTTCACGACCAAAAAGCAATAATTTAAAAACGAAATCACAATATGTAAGGATAACAAATTGAGAAACTGTTCTTCCTGCATCGGTTATTGTCATAAGAATAGAAGCTGTTGAAATGTTATTGTCATAACGCCTGAAAGTGAATGTTATTGAAATAAGAACCAAACAAATAGATCACAAATAAGGCGGCAAACTTGAAAAAAGATATATTTGTGTTTTGATGAGTTCTATTTTTAGAGTTATATGCAGAACATATTGAAGGCATCGAGAATATTATTATTCTAACCACTAATATAATTTAAATACAATTAAACGGAAATACTCTAATATAGAATTATAATCCGATACAAACAACAAGTCGATTCAGTTCAACAGTTCTACTCCCTACCATCAGGCATCTCTCGTGTTTCGAATGCAAAAACATGGTGGCCCCCTAGTTCGACCAAGAGCGCTGAAAACATATGGTCAGCCCGAGCTAAAATATACTACATAGAGTAGCTGAAGCGCCTCAATCTTTGAAGCAAATTGAAACCATGTTTTTTTGCAGTCAAAGCAGCGCTCTCTAGGAAACTAAGTATTGTTGCATTACGTTTGACAGTGGTTACGGACGGTTACACTCTGGTTACACCCACTCTCGTATGTTTTGACTTCGAAAAACATGGCGGCCACTAGTTCAGCCTCCGCCAAGAGAGCTGAAACTATAGGGACAGCCCCTCTATGTAGTGTATATACCTGGTTAGAGCACGTCCAAGAGCAAACTGTTTTCTAAGAATCGCAGCGTTCAGCAATGAAATATCCCGAGCACAATCGATTGTCTAAAGATTTAATCAATCGCACGGCACAATCTGCACACCTGCGCGGCATTCTGCAACGCCACATTACTGTCGACTGGCGCTTGATTATGCAAGAAAAAACGAGCCCGGTGCATTCCGATTCTACCCACGTGACCCGACGCCCGGCCGTCGCTTGTTCCGCGGAGGATGTTTGCAAACAACAGACGCTCAGCACGCGATCGGCCGACATTTGTTTCGTTGCGAGCGATCAACAATTGTTGCTATACGTCCATGTAGGCAATCAATTAAGTCAAGAGAGCCGCACATTCCTTCTGCGGAATGGGAAATGTGGACGTGATTATTCAAAGGCTTACTATCCATCACAATACAGAGGAAACCAGTGTGAAAGATTAGACGGTACAAGGATTAGATACAAAATGTATTATTGAAAATAAGAAACGTATCAAAAGAGTTCACTCATTGATTTTCTTCATGACGTAGGGTACTTTATGCACACGTATATGTTCATTAATTACTATATTTAGTAAGTTAATGCAATAACTTGTTTCCCGTTCTTTTCGTAATCATTGTATACAATTCAAATTCTTTCTATTCACAACGTACTTTTAGACTTGGGTTACTCAAATTCATAGATCGAAAAGGGACTTCCTCCTACTGATTCGAAAGAGCAGATACATTTTGACTCAACATAAGGGATTTGCAATAATCTCTGTTTCTCAAAATCTGCGTGTTGAAGGAATCAGGTACCTCTTCTTTTAACAAAACCGTTAATACATAGTTTTATGTTCACGTGCTTCTAGTTTCAGCAAACGTTCTGCACATTACCTCTGTTTAAGTGAATTACAACGATTCAAAAAATCTGTCAACGACAAAACATCTAATACTGTATTGTTCAGAATTGTTTCGTTGCGAGTTAGAATGATTAGTATACAGTCTTTTTCAATTTATTTTGCTTCATTTTTACTTTCTGAAATGTATATCCTTACGAATAAAAAATAATTGTGATATTTTATCTTTAGAAATAATACGACATTTGACACAAGTCAAATGTAGCCAAGAGAGTAATCTGAGATGTAGCCTTAATGACCCAATTCGCTTCGTAATCTTTCTAATTCATAGAATACTTTGTTTTTGACAATTTGTATTGACCACTCACTAATAGTCACAGTGAAAAATAATTTCATATCTTTGCATTAGTATCTTATCAACAAATATGATACAGAAAATTCAACAAAATGTCTCATTGTTGGAGTAGGAGAAGAAAACAGCTAACCGTTTACGTATTACATTTTTAACATTGAATTGAACTGTTGCAATGAACAGGGGGTAAAAATATAGTTGGTTCATGCTACATGTGGAAAATAAACTTTTATTTAATAAAATAAAATAAATGAAACATTGCTGCTAGAAGATACCTAACCGCAAGGAATTTCAATTGTAATACCATCAAGACCAGATCCCCAAGGAAGACTTACATGGGCCACACGGAGCACCAATTGTCCGCGGAGCTTAGTTCGGGCAACAACGATCAAATTATTAATGTTTCCAAAGTGTGTGGAGTGGGGTAGGTTACAGTAGTGCTCACGTGGCCCTGAGAGATCCCACACCCTTAGGGAATCTTATTCGGAGAAGGCCCCTCCCTGGTGCCCGGGTAACCGCGGAGGCGATCACATATTAAGAGAGTATTCCTGGACCTGCGAGCATCTCCCCTACTGCATCACAAACCCCCTGATCCAAACGGACGGAAGACGCAGAAATTATATTAGGGCGTTAGGGGTGGGATGGGGGGCGCGAACTGTCGATTTGGTTGAGGCACAGAGAGGTATGGGGACTGGTCGGGATTACAGATGCAATCCCGACCGCGACTGTGCCGAAGCAACGGCACTGCTGTCTCTGAGCCATTCCGACCGGGGAGAGTCTTAGGGACAATGAGAGTGAGTGGAGCGGAGCGAGGGCGGCGAGGAGGGAAGAGAAGCAGTGAGGAAGCGCGGCAGGCGGGCTGGAGGGAAGAGGGGACGCTGGAGGGCTGGGGGGCGGCATGGAGAGGCGGGGTACGGGCGGGCGGGCGGGCGGGCGGGCGGGCGGGAGGGAGGGTGGGGGAATGGGTGGGTGGGAATGGGTGGGGCGGGTAGAATTGGTTGATGTGGGGAGAAACGCAGGTGAAGGTGGGGGGGTTGGGTGGGTGGAGTGGGTTGGATGAGTTGGGTTGGGTGGGAGTGTTGGGTGAGAGGGGTGGGGGTGGGATGGAGGGTTGGGTGGGTTGGGTATGGTAGGTGGGATGGGTTGGTTGGGTGGTTTGGATGGTTTGGGAGCGTGGAGTGGGGTGGGTTAGGTGGTTTGGGTGAGTTGGTTCTTTCGGGTGGGTGTGGTGGGTTAGATGGAATGGGTGGGTTGGGTGGGTGTGCTGGTGGAGGGGGAGAGCGGGGTGGGCAGGGATACAGGGCTGGGCGGGGGGCAGGAGCACGGTCGGGCGCTTAAAGGCGAGCGTCCACTGCCCCGGGCGCTCGTGCGGGAACTGGGTTTCTGCGCGCTTCTCCAATGAAACGGGCTGGAAATAAATTAAACGCGCTATCGTCCAATCTCCCCGCGCGCGCGCTCTCAGGGCTGCCGGTGCGAGGTTTAAATCGAATGAAATAGATTGGAGATCGCTTAATATGTAGCGCTCGCGGACGCGCGGGCGTCGGATTTATTTCCGGATTCTCTTCACACAGGCCACTGATACCCATTTGTTTCGCAAAATGTTTCACTTTTTTTGTTCTCCTTATTTTTCTTTTTCCTCCTCTTCTTTTCCCTATTCGTGATTACTCCATAGCGTCTTCTCGCTTTCTTTTCGATTTATCTCCAGACATCCTTACTCATACCTAAATTGCTTTTAAGTTCCGTATCTGATTTTATTACAAAGTCTACTTTGTTATCTTCACTACATTTTTGTTAAAAATTTGATAACTATCATATATTTTCCATATAATGAAGGTATTACTGCTTATATAAAAGACGCATTACAATTAGACAAATTTGGTGATTTTATTTTAAATCAAGGGCTGACTACATTCTGTTAAATCCTTATTTCAGCTAATCTGAGGAAATTAATCAGCTGTAAAAGTAGTTTCAAAAACTTTGCAATCTAATCCCAATGTTATCGATCAATGTATTTCATAAATAAGTATTGATACTTTGAAAACGAAAATCTAAACTCTTTCCCTTACGTGTTGAGGTGCTTATTATATCAAAATACGTAAACAATCTAAACGTATGGGACACTTCACTTCACAACTATCGACATCAAGTGAAACTGATAAACACCTTTCTTCTCGCAATTGATAATCTACTCGTTTGTATTTGGCGAGTTGGTAGAATTGTCCAACATTGTCCGCTAGCTAATGATGTCCGCATGCCTGATCTTAGCCTTAATTCCCATGTTTGCGGGGAATTATCGTGAAATGAATAACATTTACGGTTGTCGGCGGAGCGGCAAACGCGTTTCTGGACAAAGGCGAGCGAGAAGATTTGATGCCGTTCCTTTTCTTGGGCAGATGATGCCAGTGGCCTTTGACATCCACTTGTGAAGTTCGTTCTGGGATAATAAAGGGTATACGATGATGTCAGAAGAAAGTTCAGGATGGTTGATGTTCAGCTGAAATATGTGATGGTAAAAGCCAACCATCTAACCACACCAAACAAAGTGAAAAACACCAGGCGAATACCGGAGGCAATCAATACCAGGCGAATACCGAAGCAGTACTCTAACAAAGGAGCCACGGACCGCGCGCGATCTCACCTTCCTCTTCCTTGTCCTATCCTCACTACTTACATACACTTACACTAACATGCACTACACTACCACACATGCCGGGAGACCGGTCAGGAGCATAGAGCTTGTCTCGGCTGGGGCGGTGTTCCGATGGTGGAAGACACCTGGATGAGGAAAACCCTGCCAGCTGACGATCGGTCGGCGCCAGATATCGCCGTACAAAATTACCGCTTCCTCCTGGGCAGAAACATGCACTATACTTACGGGAATAACAACCTAGTTAGTTGACGTGCTCGGAATCACTAAACAATCAACGTTCGACCGCGAAATGAGACGCGGTTTCGAGCCCCTGCAACACCAAGGCAGACACAAATGGGGTAGGCTATGTGATTTGTTGAAACTAGTTTAGAGGAGCGACACAGACGGCTGTTTCGTCTTCATAACATTTTTTTTTGTAATATTCAACTTCATAAATAATATATATTGCAAAAGAACAGCTCCTGGCTCCATTCTCAGGCTAAGAAAGGTATGTGAAAAATATCAATATAATAGTATATTACGCTACTAGTTCGTAATGTTGCGTTGTATTACACGAGTACATGTTTTGAAAAACGAGCGGCATTAGAAGTGAGTTTTCAAATTTGTAAGTATGCAATAAAGTAATATTAAACGAGTTTAGAACGTTTTTTGTTTTGTTTTTGAATAACAGCAATTTCTAAGAAAATGTAAGTTAATTTTTGTGAAGAACTTTATCAATACGGATATTTGACAGCTGTACGAAAAAACGGCGGCCGGCTGTATAGTTTACCGGTAACGCCATCCCCCTAAACACACACACACGATTCTCTCGCTGCGATTGAGAGCAATTGAATGAGATGCAATTATTCGTGCCACACACGGCAAACGTGTCATTATATGAGCTAATATGTCATTTTATGAACGATTTCTTCCAACGAAAAGGGCGTTTATAATGCTAGCATACAAAAAAAATTTAATTATTGTAGATTTAATAACGCGATTAGGTATATTCATAGAGGTAAATCTGATGAACGAAGACTTAAGAGTCATTAGTCCTGTAAGTGTAGTGCATGTTTCCCTCGGTGACGGTAATCTTCCCCGCTGGGCGGTGAGATCCGACGGCAACCTACTGTTGGCTAGCGAGGTTTTTCCCAACCCGGTGCCTACTAGCAGCGGGGCACCGCTCGCGACGGGACAAGCTCTAAGCTCCCGACTGGTCTGCTGGCATGTGTGATAGTGTACTGCATGTGATTGTAAGTGTGTGTGTGTGAGTAAGGGGTGAGGGTAGGACATGGAAGGGCCATGAAAGATCATGCGCGGTGGCCCGTTTTTTAGGGTACTGCTCCGACATTCGACTGGAATTGGTCGGAGAAACCACGAAAAACTAACGATCTGCGCATCTGGCCGCTAGACCTCTTCTAGGCAGCAGGTGAATTCCATCTGGTCGAAAATCCAGCCATCGAAAACCCGCCGGGACTCGAACAGTGCCTTTGATCTGCCGATCGGAGGCACTGCAATGACATCAATTGCTGCCCTAAGCGACAATTGCTGGTCTTTTTTATTCGAGAATTATCGTATGTTCTCAAAGGGCCGGAAAGAAATTATCAATTTCCCTCCAGAAGTTCTGAGCACTTCGAATGGCACCTTACTTTCCCAGAGTGCTGGACCAGAAAACGCAGTTTCTTAAATATTACGTAGGATGTACAAAAATGTACCATTCACATTATTATTTTAGTTTAGCGTCACGCTGCTTCTGGTTAAGTTTTACATTTTCCTCCCGCTACACTCATAGGATATCGAGAGAAACCACACTGTTACTTGATTAGGCAGGCTTGCGCAGATTTATTCACTCCAATATTCTGCAGTCCCAGGGCTGTCATATGGATTCCGCAGAACGTGTGACTGCGTGAACCATGAAACAGTCGATATCAATTATTTGCAGAATATACAATGCAGATTTCGCGGATCACGTGAAGTTTCAATGATCCATTTTGACATGGCTCCTACGGCTGAAGCCATCACCCCTACACCCCAATAATTTAGTACCAGCAGTAGGGACGGCTTTTCAATGATAGGGACGGAAGTCCAGGTCTCTCTAACAAATGCCGACGGCAACTTTGACGGCCACCCTTTTTACTGATTTACCCATCACTTCTTTTTTCGGGTTATTCGTATCTATTTAAAGAAACAGCTTCGTGTAAAGCGAAGTCAGACGAAGGGGTACGCAAATGATACGTTTGCTTTGGTGTCCCGCGGGCCTATTAGATTTCTAGAGAAGGGGCTTAGGGGTTTAACCTGACGAGAAAGCTGAGATTCCCAAAACAATCGCTTTGGCTTTTCATAAAGAGACATTTATTCAATTATAGGCTGTAATATAAATTTTTGTTAAAACCAAATTCACCCAATGAAATAACCAAGGATTTTGTGCTTTCGCTTAAAAGTTATCATTGTTTATTTGTCCACTTGAAAAATTAAACATATTGGCTGTTATCCCTATCCACAAAGAATGGAATTCCTGCAATGGGAAAACAGAAAATTACTTTTGGTCTCCACGGTCAATTCTACCCGGTTAAACTTCCTTTCTAAGATTCAAGATAGTTGAATAACTAATGAAGTTCGAAAGATGGATGGAATTTGGTTTTAACATAAGCTTCTATTACAGCCTATAATTGAATAAATGTCTCTTTATGAAAAGCCAATGCGATTGTTTTGCCAAAGCCTCTCAGCTTTCTCGTGAGGTTAAACCTCTAAGCCCTTTCTCTACGAGTAGAAATCTAATCGGCCCGCGGGACAATAAACTAAACGTATCATTCGCGTGCCCCTTCGTCTGACTTCGCTTTACACGAAGCTTCTTTGTTTCTTCGTGTTAGAAAGTTTAACAACAACCCCCTCCAAATTGTGTCCGTCATTATTTGCCTGCTCAATCCAATTTATCCCGGGGGTCTCGATCGCCGCGTGGATTTACCTTCGGAGCGTGCCCCGTGAGGCCTCGGGTTCGCCCCCGCCTCCGCCCTCACGTCCTTGTCCTCGTCCTCGTCCTCGTGGTGCTCCGAGGCGGCGCGGGGCTGGCAGTGGAGGAAGGGATGGAGGAGGGGTGGGAAGGGGGTGGGGGTAGGGAGGGAGTGGAGAGGGGGAGGGGTGGGGAAGAGGTGGGGAGGGGGTTGGGACGGGGAGGGGGCGGCCACCGCCTCCTCGCGCTGTCAGTCGCGCGCCCAATTAATCCCGTGCGGGCGGGGGAGGCTGGGTGTTAGTAAGGGGTGGTGAGGGGAGGTGATGGGGAGGGGGCGTACCCAAAACCGCATGTCGCGCGTCACTGTCAATTAGGCCCCGCGCAGCGCCGCAGAGGACTTCCCGGAAAGCGGCCCGCGCCGCGACGCGCCGGCGCGGAAGACACAGTAGGCTGAGAGGGGGATGAGGAAAGGAGAGGTCCCGTGTGACGTACGGTCCCTCTTTACTTCTCTTCATTTACCTCTCCAACTCATTCTTTCTCCATCTCCTCTCTCCATATCTTCCGCTACCCATCTCCACCTCTCTCCAGCTCCTCCTCTTCTCATATTTTCCTCTTCCCATCTCCTCTCCCCTTTTCTTCCCCTCCCCATCTCTTCCTCTCTCCCTATTTCTTCCTCTCATCTCTTCGTCTCGCCATTTCCTCCTCTCCCTATCTCTTCCGCTGCCCATCTTCTTCTCTCTCCATCTTCTTTTTCATCTCCTCCTCCCAACATGTCTTCCACTTTCCATTTACGCTTTCCCCATCTCCACCTCTCCCCATTTCTTCCTCTTCACATCCCTTCCTCTCTCCCTATTTCTTCTTCTCATCTCTTCCTCTCTCCATTTCCATCCATCCATTCTTACACTATCACTTTCTTTCACCCTCTTTTACTCTTTCTGTATCTCTCTTTCACTCTTCATCTTCCTCTTGCCTCTTCTTGCATGTATTCTCTCTCTCCCTCTCCGTCCCTCTCCGTCTCTCTCTCCGTCTCTCTCTCCCTCTTTTTCTCCGTCTCTCTCTCCGCCTGTTCCTGTTTCCTAATCTTCCAATTGAAGTAATCATTTGTATAGTCTCTGCATGCTATTACATATTCACTGTATGATATACCATGCATATAATGTAAAATCGTTTCATAAATGGCTACTTCCAAAATTGTTATTTCAATACTTCGTAATTATTTCGAAGTTACTGTTCGATCAATAAGATGTAATCAACAAGATGGCAGATGGGTATTGTCTAAAGAAAGAGTGTCATCGTTCGTTAATACTCCAACATAAATATATTTGCATTAAGTGAATGCTGGAGATACGTCGCGCCCCGCCAAGCGATATCTTCATTTCGCCGTTTCCCCTGGTCCCTTGCCTGTCGCTTCGAATGCAGTGGAGGCGGCTCCCCCACGCCCAAGTGTAATTTACCTTGACGCATTCCTGGAATCCTCTGTCTGAATTTCCACCAAAAGCTTCATTGCGTCTGTAAATCCCTTCTCACACTCCCTGAAAGAAATGAACTACTTACTACTATCATCTTCAGGCCCTGTGGCGCAACGGATAACGCGTCTGACTACGGATCAGAAGATTCCAGGTTCGAATCCTGGCAGGGTCGACTTATTTTTCCAACAAAAAAATACGACGGTCAAAATCATGATAGCGAGATAAGGCAATTCGAAGGTAAGTAATCGAAGCCATAAAAATATGGAATATAATAACAAGCAGTAACAGAAATGTAAGAAGAAATATAAGAAAAACGCCCGGTTACGTATATTGAACAATTTGCTTCATACGACGATTATACCACAGAGGAAAGACTAATATATTTCCTCTAATCTGTGTATAACGAAGAAAAAGAAATAGAATGACAGCATTAAACAACAGCATTAGGCAAAGTAAAAATGCAACGAGAAGCAGATTAAGATAAGTAAGCAGAAGCAGTGAAATATCATTTAAGTGAAATCAGAAGAAACAGCAGAATAAGACGAACAAGCAGAATAGACTGAAGAAGCAAAATAAGAAGGCGAAAAAAGGATAAAAATATTAGAAAAGGAAAGAAGACCAAAAGGAGACAAGAAGAAGTAGATAACAAATACATACACAGGAGAAAAGAAGAGGCAAGAGGGTGAAAAGAGGACAATAAGAGGAAGGAAGGAAACAAGAAGAACATGCGAGGGCACAGACGGAAGTAGAAAAAGAAGATGACGAAGAAGAGGAAAAAGAAGAAGAAGCAGAAGAAGAAGAAGAAGAAGAAGAAGAAGAAGAAGAAGAAGAAGAAGAAGAAGAAGGGATTGCTCGTCTGCCCCGAGTTGGAGTTGTTCTTTCTTGATTTGTTCTTGTTGGTGCTTGTGCGTGCGGGTTTCTTTCGCATCCTTCCGCCATACGAGACGGAGGTTGGATAGCAAAGTGGGTTTGGTGAGATGGGTTATTTTGATATGGTGAAGACAGGTTCTTATATTGAAGGTATTTTGGTCGACAGGGGAATAGAATACATGACAAGGAAGAAGTGAGAAGAGAAGTGGAAGAAAAGGAGGAAAAAGCGAAGAAAATGTGAGAGTTTTTTTGTTTGTCTTGCGGGGGGGGGGAGTTAAATGCTGTTGCTGTTTGCAGTTTTTTTTGTGCTTGTAATTATCGTTTGTCAATATTTGTGGTGGCGGTGATCATGGTGGTAGCGGTAGTCGTGGTCGTAGTCGTAGGAGGGAGGAGGTGAATGAGGAGAAAGCGGGAGGAGAAAGGAGGAAGGAGAAGGAGAAGGAGGAGGAAGAAGGAGAAGGAGGAGGAGGAGGAGGAGGCGGAGGAGGAGGAGGAGGAGGAGGAGGAGGAGGAAGAGGGAGGAGGAAGAAGGAGGATTAAGAGGAAGGAGGAAGAGGGAGGATATAGAGGGAGGAGGGAGAGGGAGAGGGAGAAGGAGAAGGAGGAGGAGGGGCGAGGAGAAAAGTAACAGCGGCCCATCTCGTCTAATTCCGATCTGCACTCAACCGAGGCGAGGGTTCATCTCGCGAGCTCTGCGTCGGGGGCCGCGGGCGGAGGCGACGAGCACATGCGCGGCATAACGAGCGCCGGGGGCGGCGGGGGCGGCGGGGGCGGCGGGGACGGCGGGGGCCGCGCGCGTCATAGCCCATTGTGATGGATGGATTACGTTCCGCTCACGACCAGCCCCATTGGCGACGCCTCACACGCCACGCATTAGCAAGACGACACGCACCTCCCGCTCTTCCGCCAAAGTCCCCATGGTGGCAGGATTTTCGACGCTAGCTGGAGAGCTAAGTTGAGTGCAGTCGCTGCCTGGAGAATTCTAGCATGTGGGTGCTCTGATCGGAAGTTTACGTGGTTTCTCGAATCAACCAGGCGAAAACCGAATCAGTACTCTAACAAACGGGACAAGGACCGCGCGCGGTCTTTCCTTCCTCTTCCTTGACCTATTTTCACCCCTTCCTTACACACACACTTACACTTACATGCAGTACACTACCACACTAGTGGGAGACCTGTCGGGAGATTAGAGCTCGTCCCGGTTGGGGTGCATTCCCATATACCTGAAGGGGGATCTCGCCAGCCAGCGAGGGACGTCCAATCGAAACCTCCCGAGCCAAAACATGAACTACACTCTCGGGACTAACGATCTTAGTAGTTGACCGACTAAGAATCAATCAATCAATCAATCTCGACCTGCCAATAATAGATCCGCAGCGAAATGAACTTAGCAGTTGACGCTCCCGGAAAAACTAATCAATCGATCACGACCAGTCCCATTGGCGAGACTTTACACGCCTCGCATGACGAAGACGACACGCACCTCCCGCCATTACGCAGGGCTCTTCGTTCTCGCATATTGCGTCTCCGCCGCTCTACTTGTACTGGCATTAGATCCTCAAAAACTTCATTTGAAATAGACGTGACTCGACAGGAAAATCATTTTAAAAGTTTCGTTGTGTACGTCACTAGTGCAGAAACAGTGGCCAGTCGTCCGCTCATCAATTAATGTGGCGATGACCAAGCAAAATAATAAAAAATACTGCTTTTTAAATATTTGAGACAAAAGTGTCATAGTTAATTTTACGAAACAACTAAAAAAACAGTCATTCTTGTATCAACTAGAATATCGCATTATCGCTTTTAATTGAGACACTGCCAGCTCTCAACCGGCCGCAGCGGTTTGCTTTAATTTATTTTCATTCAAAAATTTCATGTAGCCAAATTAAATAATTACCAACAATTATGTAGTGTAAAAGAGTGGGGTAGGAATTCTGCAGCTTACGATAGCGTGCGCAGATTAAACTTCTCCCCATACATCACGAACACGTTCTGTTTGATCACGAAAATACACGTACTGTTTTCTCGTGATACCAACGTGCAGGTACCGTTTTCTCACGTAAGTCAACCGAATCAAGTGGGTACTCACTGGTGATTTATTTTGGTTTATTTATTTTCATTCAAGAGTTTCATGTAGCCAAATTAAATAATTACATTCAACAATGTAGAGTAACAGAGTGGGGTAGGAATTCTGCAGCTAAAGATAGCGTGCGCAGATTCAACTTCACCCTCTACACCACGGACACGTACTGTTTGATCACGTACACGTACTGTTTTCTCGTGATATCAAAGAGCAGGTACCGTTTTCTCACGAAAGTCAACCGAATCAAGTGGAATTGGTGCGCGTGGGTACTCACTGGTGCGTGGTGACGTTGAAGAAGAGGTGCGAGAACTGCGGCGCGCTGTCCTCGGGGCCGTGCGGCGCGGGGAAGCTCAGCACCAGCATCACGGGCTTGCGCGCGAAGTACTGCTTCGAGTGGCGCAGGAAGGCCAGCGAGTCGTTGGCGATCAGGTCCGGGTAGTAGTCCTGCGCGCGCAAACACGGGGACATAGGTGGTTACATATACGCAAGATATGTACGATGGGATACATCAGGTAATTACGAGGGCTCGGATTCTAACGGTATTCTATCTTTTCGTTGGTGCATTCTAGACGTAGCTACTTGTAAATTAATGTATATTATGACATTTAAGAGACCGAAATGTATTTTAATTGAGTGATTTTTTTGTCATTTTTGCCATTTTTAATTTTTTTTTTCTTTTCATCTTTTTTTTTGCGTCATTTTTGTCATTATGTTCACGAATTTATAAGGACACTCTAAAAAAATGTTGTTTCCCCCTTATTTTTAAGTAATTTTCTTCTTATTTTTAAGTCATTTTATGAGTCATTTTCAACGATTTTTTATAATACCAGAATCCGAGCCCTGATAATTACAAACAGGCAACTTAAGCGTGGAGATTCTCGGATGGCCGGGTGACACCGCGCCCTAAACGTGTACTAAGATGGAAGCATTTCGATCCTCATACCGCGACCTTCTTCAGGGCGAAATGCGTTGGGCCCTGACGGAGGTCCTAGTACGACAGAAACGTTGGCTCTCTCGTACAGTCAAATGTCTATTGAATATGGGCGCGAAATCTTATAATTTCAGACTAAGTACGTGCTTAGGTCTCCCAATTTTATCAATTTTCTTAGAGTTCACTAAACGTACAGAACTTTGAAGTAGGATTACTATTCTTATACACTTTAAAATAGCATTTTATTCAAATTCAGAAAAAAATTCAAGAAAAAAACAGTCGACGTTTTATAAGTCGTAGAACAACACATATTACAAATGAACAAATCCTATTAATTTTTATCAAAAACTGACAAACGAAAAATATTTGGCCGAAACAATGCCCCATTTTTTAAAAACGTTAAAAATAAAAATATAATATACGTTTGTTAACCCAACTAAATTTATTATTAATTTTACACACTGGTGTTGCATTTAGTTTTGTACGTTCAAGGGAAGAATGATGAGCTGAGGGCCTCACCTTGTGGTAGTCATCTCCGTGCTTGACGCGCTTGCCGTTGAGGTTGACGGAGTAGTTGTAGTAGCGGCTGTTCATGATGAGGCCACCCCACTCCCGCCAGCCAGGGGGGATGTAGCTGCCGTTGTACTTGTTCAAGTACTTGCCGAAGTAACCTGCAGACACGGAAACAGGGCTCTAAGAATTCGCTCGTAAAATGTTGATTGGATACGAATTTTACTATCGATTCCAATAAAAAGTAATTTACTGTTATTATCATAAAATGATATAACAGTCGATATACACATGAACCATCGCTCTCTCAAATATCAACGAGAAAAACAAAAATATTTTTTTTGTCTTAAAGGAAAAACAAAGAACCAAGTGTAATAGAGTGAGGTGAAATAAAAATTGGAGATGTAAAACGCATGTATGAAACTATTGGTAATTCGATAATGTTTAGCATTCATTGACATATTAATGGTTAGATGTAGTTGGTTAGTTAACAGGTTAATAGTTAACAAGCGTATCCGTGCGAGAACTCTCTCATGTTAAACTCCACCCTATTTTTTTCCTAAGGGTATCGTGGAACTGAAACATGGGACATTTGGCATGAAACATGGTACACAGCATTTGTAATCCACGGCGAAACGTTAAATGAATTTTTGCACTACACGAATAAGAAAATATCTTCATCGGTATCAAGTAACTATTAATAGTACTTCTAGTTGCTGCTGGAGCGATTCTTGAATTAATAGTAATGTAAGCAAACCTCACCAGTCTGCGCTAACAAAGGCGTACACAGAAAGAGTAAATTCAAGATGGAGCCTCCTAAGCGTGACGTCACAAAGATGGCCACCTGGACCAAGGGTTGAAATATAGTTCATGGAGGAATATATTCAGTATTCCTCCGTGTATAGGTGGTATTGGTAGTATCTATAAGCGATGAACCGGCAAAATGTTATACATTTTCCATGAATCTCTCATCTTAGTATTTTATAATGCGAGGACAGTTTTTTTGAGGTCTTTGGCGTCAAAATTTTAGTTTTCAAGTTTTAGTTTAGAAGTTATTTAAGGATATAACAGACCGAGTGCTGCCGGTTGCATTGACGTGAAGCTTTATATGCGTTTTTTAACACATCGTTCATATTTTTAAAGTTAAAGTGCAATTCGTCACGTCTCCGAGAAATTCTCTTTTCTTAGAGACCTTATTTATAAAGATTGGTTGCGTGTGATAACGGCAAAAAGAATATGCACTACAGAAATTATACAAGATACGATTGTAACGCGTCCGGCGCTGACCAATTGTAGGGGCGAATAACTTAGGTGAAGGAAAGAAAGATTTTTTATTTTTTAAGATTATTATTAGATATATTATTTTACATTATTATTAGTAATTATTATTAGTAATTATTATTATTATTATTATTATTATTATTATTATTATTATTATTATTAGTAGTAGTAGTAGTAGTAGTAGTAGTAGTAGTAGTAGTAGTAGTAGTAGTAGTAGTAGTAGTAGTAGTACTAGTAGTAGTAGTAATTATTATTATTATTAGTAATTATTATTATTATTAATTATTATTATTATTATTATTATTATTATTATTATTATTATTATTATTATTATTAGAGTCCGAGTATATTCCACCCGAGATGTAAACACGCATGAGTGAATATCTCTTCGCATATGTAAAAATGCTTGTGTGTTTATTTGTTTGGAGATTCATGTTCATTCTTAGGTCGGTTACCCGCGGTTTCAAAACCACTACAAGTCGTGGATTGGGCGAAAAACAAATCTTTCGTACCTCGTTCTTCCGATGTGGAATAGCAACGGCTGTCCGATGTTGTAGATCTACATGTAAAATATTCTCAAGCCCAAAAGAAGCCTCTGAGTTGAAGACAAATTTTCGTGGCTCGATTGATTCCTTCTCTCGCTGATAGATGGCGAAAGGAGCGTAGCGATAGTTGCGTGGCCAAGCGGAAGATCTGGCCTGATGGCCTCAGCCTCGTTACGGAAAACAAAGCATCAATGAATTCAATGGTAATTCTGACAGATGGACAGACGGTCCGACGGACAACCAGACGGACAGGTCGACGGACGGACAGACGAACAGACGGACAGACTGACAAACTGACAGACGATCAGACTGACAGACTGACAAACGGGCAGACGGACAGCCTAACAAACGGGCAGACGGACAGACGGACGGACAGATGGACGGACAGACGGACGGACAGACGGATAGACAGACAGACGGACAGACGGACGGACAGACGGACGGACAGACGGACAGACAGACAGACAGACACACAGACGGACAGACAGACAGACAGACACAAAGACGGACAGACAGACAGACAGACAGACAGACGGACAGAATGACAGACTGAAAGACTGACAGACTCACAGACGGACAGACGGACAGACGGACAGACTGACAGACTGACGGACGGACAGACTGACGGACGGACTGATAGACGGACAGACTTACTGACCGACGGACTGATAGACGGACGGACTGACACACCAACAGACGTTTTGCCGTTATTCCATTTTTCTGTATCAAGAACCCACAAAACATTGATACTGGGTACATCACGAGTTATAATTTTTAGCAACTGGTTTTATCCACTTTTTCGTTACCAGGTCCCTGTAATGGGGGTTTCTGCCGAAAATTCGCCGATTTTTTCGTGCAGCATTAAACAACTTTCTCTGCACTGCGTAAGCGGTAGCGAGAAAGTAAAAACTTTCTATTGATTCGCGAGAACCGATATCGGAACGCCTGATATGGAAATGCATTTTATCTGCACATCAAGCAGGCAAGTGTGGCGCCGCGCCTCGTGCATCGCTGGCTTTCAACGCTCCCGACGCGCGCCGCGCGTCCTTTGTCGTGCGTGCGAGCGAGGAGGGCGTTTCTTGTCGGCGCGCTCTCGCCGTCCGCTTTAAGCGCCCGCCTCTCTGGGGCAATTAGCGCCTCTCTCTTAAAGGCAGGCGGCGACGCGGCGCACGCCAGTGCGCTCACAGGCCCAAGCCCAGGCCTGCTCGCAAACCCAGACCCATACATACTGCGTACGTTCGAGTCCTGACTGTGACAATATTTTCGACATTAGTTTGTCAGCTAGGTTGAATTCAGTCGGTCTCTGGAGGAGAAGTCTAGAAACCGGCTGCTCTGATCGGTAGTTTTCCGTGGTTTCTCCGATCAACTCCACGAAAACGATGTAGCAATACCCTAACAATCGGGCCACAGACTACGCGCAATATTTCCTTCTTCCTTGTCCTATCCTCACCCCATACACACACACACATTAACATGCACTACACTACCACACATGCCGGGAGACTGGTCGGGGGCTTAGAGCATGTCCCGGCTGGGGCGGTGCTCCGCTGATGGGAGATACCTGGTTGGGGAAATTCCGCTAGCAGGCAGTATTCGGCGCGAGATTTTGCCATCCAGCGGGAGAGGATTGCCGCCTTCTCCCGAGGAAGAAACATACACCACACTTACGGGACTAATGACCGTAGTAGTTGACGCGCCGGAATAGCATACAACCAACCAACCCGTCCACGTTTAGATCCAAATCCGGGGCCAGACGTAGATCCTTATCCACACCCTAACCCGAACGTTTGAACTCACATTAAAAAATACTTTTTCGGTATCATGGATCTCAAAATTTTAACGAGTATTTCTGTTAAAATAGAATACATTTTTTTCGTCAGCAATTGTACATAACTTCCTTTAAACTAACATACAGAAGATAAAAAATCAAGAATCAAATCAAAAACAAAAATTTCACAAAAACAGCAACAACGTTTTATTTCAAACTTCTTGTAAGAATAGAGCGCAAACCACTGAATTCCAGGTGTCATTTTCAATTAAACCTTTTGAATTGTCAAAAATCATAAAGATTTACGATTTGTAATCACCCGCGAAAAAGTATAAGATGTTCTAGCATCATTGGTTTTTAAATTTATTTCGTGAAATGTGTTTCAAGGACTTTTATTACAGATACTTAAATGTTGCTTTTGGTGCTCTCCGTATGCAGAAATTTATTCGCGACTAAGAAATTACAATATCGTTAATTTAAACCATGATAAAGTTTACTATATAATTGAAAGTTCTTCGGTATTGTGGTGATCTAAATATATCTTTTGTATATCTTAATACACGAGCTCCCCGCGATTAGTCCTAGTCGAAGGAAGAGCCCATTTTACAAGGTCATTTTTTCCTTATTTTCCATCGGTACAGAATCGTGACATACCAGACGGGTCGTAATAGTATAGGTTAACTACCTTTCCAATTTAGTTATGGAGAAAAAGTCTAACCTAGACACTGTACAAAAATGACCCTAATAATAACATAAATTAAACCCTTAGGTAAACACATAAAAATGAACACAGGAAAATGATGAAAATATGACCGTAAAAAAGGATTATAAGAAGACAGACAGCTGACTCAATTTTGATAGTAATAATGCACTTTTAGTGCTGTGTGATACATTACAGGACGTGTAATTAGTTCTCTTTAAATTTGTGCATTAGAAATATCCATGGAAAGTCTGTGGTGACGATATTCTGATATTTACGATGGTTTTTGTACGGATGAGTCAATAAACTCTTGTTACTGTTATATACAAAGTTTCTGAGGTATTTTATAATCGAAGTTAATCAGATACTATTTTAACGCAGTCGTCACAAAATCATGATACAAGTTTGGAAAGTATTAAGTTCGGTCAATACATACATTTAGAGGTTAAAACATCACGAGTTGCATCGATTAAGAATTATGGATGGAATTTTGAAACATTCGTTGTGGAATATCATTTTAGGTACTTATTAATTCATATATTATCATTCTACTGGATTTCTGCTGCATCCACAGGGAATATCTAGCAATGCACGTGCTTCACACATTTTAATTGATTAATGCTAGTTCAAAATTTGAAATTCCGTACTTCTTACTGCGTATCTTTTCCCAAACGTCTAATTTTTAAAACACACACTTCGCGCGAAACCTTTTTTATCGACACATGAGCACCGTCAATGCTGGAAACGTTCTTGTGACGATCGTGCCAAGATACACGCTCTTCCTCTTGCATGGACGAGTGGTCAACATAAATAATTCAGTATTTCTCAGAATTCGCTTGACACATTCATCGTATTCTCTAAATCTAGGGCGTCAACGATTCAATAATAAATTCGTAATGTCTTGTATCACACCAGGCACTGACGACTGCAGAGAAGATGGAAAATCTATAGAATGCCTCAAAAAAGTAGCCAGGTGCTCTAACTTACAATTACATTCACGAAGTATCAAGTTTCGTAGATATTGTTTATTCTAAATATTTTATTCAAAGATTCACTACGTTCTTTCTTACACATTTAGAGAATATGTTAAAATTTAATCATTATTTTGTTCTCTTTAAGTGAAGAGTATAAGTTAAACAATGATCAATCCATTTTTCAAAAATACTTAAGACAATGCTCGCAAAAAAAAAAAAAAAAAAAAAAAAAAAAAAAAAAAAAAAAAAAAAATGCCGCGCAAATGTTTGTCGTTACTATTCAGCGTTGTCCTTATGGCAATCATCAACAGCAGCGAACCAAAAGAAAAATATATCAGCATCAGATGTAGTTCCTGGATTTCAGTCAAATAGCCTGTGTCAAGTAACATTTTCATCTTGATTTAATGGTAGGGTTCAAGCGGTATTCTTGAAGCAGCTTGTAGAATTCATTATTCATGAAATACGTTAACTACATTCTTTTGACATGAGTAAATTGAATCTTCAATATTAAAAACGACATTCGCGCCGTCATTGGTTACCAATTCAAAATCGGATTACGTGGCAAGACGCTGTGCAAGACGCAATAGGCGCCACCCAGTGTTGCCAAGTTAATGGATTTTATTTAGATTAATGGGCAGTTTTGGGATTTAATTATTTGAGAGGTATGTTTAGGGTATTTATAAAGGTGGTTGCACTACTAAGTCCCATTCACAGTCGTCACTGAATTGAACTTGAAGAGTAAGATTACATTTAATATTACTTTAAGTTGTGACTAATGTACACTAACAAATTTTAATATATTGGACACATAAAATAATTTATAAATTTGTTAAATTGACTATGTAAACTAAAATAATAAGCAGAAAGAACTTTGGGGATTGTTTCATAATATAGGGGTAAATGACTTCTTGTTGCTGGAATACCAACATTAGTCTGGCAATACTGGCGCCACCTTGTGAAAGTCGCTTCGTTGTCTCGGCCCGCACTCTGACAACTCTGCTTGCGAGCCTGCCTGACCAAGAGTTTCAAGCCATTGGCGTATGACAATTTCCTAATATTCTCAAATATGAGAACTTCCAACTTCTCGTACTTTTATGATGATTCATACTTCTTTCGCTCATAAAAACAGAGAATGAAAGTAGTAATGGATTCTAGCAACGTGTTTAAAAATAAAATTCCGATATGAAATACCTTCACATATTTTGACAGGCAGGATATTAATGAACCACGTAATATGTGAAATTAAAGGGTGAAATTCTATCCAAATATTTTGACGTGTTCGCCGACCGGCTGCAATAAGGCATTGACGTGCGGGCAAGAATGCGTGTTCAGACGCAAGTAAGATTTGTGACCTCGTGTAGACAGCGACAGTCGAAGTACATCTCATTAATTTCTAGCATCGACTCTGTCGTTAATTTATTGATTCCACAAGAAGCAGAGCACCGATCACTACCTCACAAAGGCTTAGAGCAATATTCCAGAACACAGAGCAGAAGGATGCGGGTTCACGATTTGTGCGAGGCATGAGTGTTTTGTATTGTGATGGTTGGATTCTGATTTCATTCCAAATCCTTCCATTACGCCATTGCAATACCATAATCCACTAGTAAGCAGTCACAAAATTTATCTTCCATTTTTATTAACTTTTCATTAAAATATTTTTAACATTCCTGATCCTTTTTAATGTAAGTTCGTTCTACACCTAGGTTCATTCACTAATCTACTTTGCCTTTTTTCTTTAATTATTTATTTTAGGTCGCTTTAGAAACAGCAAAGATCATTAGCCACCACTGTTAATTTACAAAAGAGATTCAACACAGTACAATAAAGTTTATAATAATTCAGATCATTTTATCCAAATCAACAATATTATGGCATTATAAAACTGATTTGCAACCTTCAATTAAATTAAATATTTTTTTGTATTCCAGCATTATAAAAGAACCTTTTCTGTAGCAAGAAATTGTTCATAATCGGGCATTTTACGGCACGAATGATGACGTATTAGATTATATGTCACGAATGATTGTGTCATCACACATTCAGCCAATCGTAGCGACAGAATCGTGGGGAGGTAGAGCTAAACCGAATAGCCGACCACCGTTTACTCGCACGATGTCAAATACCCGAGTCGTTACAGGGATCGTTTCGCAAACTTAAGTTTGATTCTCTTATAAATGTATAATGCTTTTATACAAAAAATATAGTATGCAACTCGTTTATAATGTTGCTTTATTACATTCGTACAAATTTGAAAACTCGCTCCTAAAGTCGCTCGTTTTCAAAACATGTACTCGTGCAATAAAGCTTAACATCATAAACTAATTGCGTAAACTACTATTATTTATATCGTAATTGATCCCAAGAGAGCTTCTTAGACTTTGGAAGTTTAAGCATTCAAGGATAATGTAAGAGTTTGATAACATTCCTCCACATTTTCGACAGGTGGCTGGGTTCGTTTTTTTATTAGATTATTTTTTATTATTTACTTTGCCTTTATCTACTCTCCAAAGGCAAAGTGCGGACCGTGAGGTCGGCGTGACTTCTGTAGGGTTACGAAGCACTCGTTTGAGTCGTGCTCTTTGAATTCGGCCCCGTGCCTCCTGGCGTTCACCTGCCTCAGTGCGAATAGGACTCCTTCGCCCGCCGGCGACCTCGGGGCTATTTCTGCCCGCATCGATCCTCATTGACTCGCCCGGCCCCAAACGCCCCGCCCACGCCCACGCCCTGGGCGGCGATTTGCTCCTGGCCTCGGCAAAGACTTGGCTCGGCGAAACTACTCACCGCAAATCCAGAATTCCACCGGCCCCCTCTCGCGGAGGGAATATCAACTAGAAAGGAAGACGGAAATCCCTTCTGCTTGTTTTAGGTCAGGAAGGGTTGTTTTAGAAAATAAGTTGTTTGTGATTAAGCAAGTGCTCCTCAAGACGCAATTTTTGTCATTGAAGTTTAATTTTTTACTTATTTCAGGTCGCTTTTCAAATACCAAGTTGATATAGTGACCTTGTAACACTGGGGTAACGGTAACGTTATACGGACACACACAGCATACAAACATTCATTCCCCGGACGGGATTCGAACCCGCAACATTTCAGGCACGAGGAAGCTAAGGTTCTTCAGCCTAAGCGACCTCGGCTATCCACACCGGATATTGATTATTTTTATAATTATTACATTATTAATTTCCATGGCACTCACATCTATCCATTTTACGTATCGTACGATATGTGTACAAGTGTCCCTATACGTTCTTGAAAGCTCTTAATACACGAAAGAACACCCCAAATAAAGTAGAAAACATTAGTACTACTATATTCATATATCCCCACAGTTTCTGAGCAATCGCACTTTGAAAGATGCGCAAAACGTGCCATTTCTTTCACGACATTTTATCGCCACATGTTGCCGCCAAATTGCTCGTGGAATGAGAAACCTTCCCAAATATTTGTATTTGTTCAAAGTGATGATCACCGAATTTTGGAATATATTGGGGAATATATTGCAGCTATGTCGTTCTGTTCGACCTCAAATGGATTGTGTGATATTGATTTTATTTTCGATGAATGTCGTTGCGAGTGCGTTACATGCTGTGCGCAATCTCACATGTGTTGTACCGAGTTCTGTATCTATTTTAAGACTTGATGACAAAATAAGTACGACAGGCAATGTTGTACATATACGCGCCCAGTTTGGTGGTCGATCAAGGCGTACGACTGTATTACAAACTGTTCCGCTTGCAACTTGCTTTAAATATGATAATTTCTCAATGCATAAATCCAGAAATAACTGAATATTTTAATAATAATGTTGTTCTACATTCTTAATTAAATTATTTAATTTCTGTACTGAACAATTAAAATAGAAAAACAAATGCCACAAGTAAAAGTAACAAATGAATTCATTATAATAGCAATTGCACTCAGGAAAGTAAAATAATAGATTTACATTTATTTGGATATAGATTTTATATTTATTCAGTCAAAAAAACAGTAAAACCTTGATGTGACGTATGGGGGAGAAGATCATTTGCGAACGTTTTGTTGAGTTCCAGAATCCGTTAACTATAAATAGTTTAAATAGTTGAAAGATGAATAAAAGTTTAAAATAAACAAATAAAAATAAATTTTAAACAAGCGCAAGATTAGCAATATTTAAAAAAATAGATATATCGTTCCTGATTTATAGAAAACTTATTTGCATCGGTAAATGAATTGCAAGTATGATTTTTCTGCATTGCTAATGCCAATGCTTGCAATGCCAATGCTTGCATTGCATTGCGGCGATGGTGTAACGGTTAGCGTACCGGACTGTTGTACCGAAGTTGGCGGGTTCAAACCCGATCGAAGCCGTGGATTTTTAAGGGCGAAAAAATCCTTCGTACGCCTTCCTTCGGCGGGGAAGTAAAGATTAGAAGATTTACAGATTTACTTGCATGTAAAAGATCCTCAAGCCTAAAGGACGCCTCTGAGCTAAATTCAAAATCGCCTGTTTCTCGCCCAAGAAATACCTCCTTCCTCTGCTAGTTGGTGGTGCTACTCCTACTATTACAAGGCAGTTGACGCGCCCGGAATCATCGATCGATCAATCGAAACAACTCCATCTCTGCTAGGAAATGACGGAAGAGCGCGGAAGGATACAAAATGTCCCTAAAAGTCATACGTCGTTGACGAAAGAGAACAGGAGATAAGAAAGAGAATACGGTCGTACATGGCAGAACGCCTTGGTATTGGCAATCCCGAGTGAACCTTTGTCTGAATGATGAGAAACACAATAAATAGGAAGGCCTAGTACAGGCGTGTAGCAAACCAACAGTGTGAGCTGAAGACCAATAAGATGATGACTTAAGGCTTCAAAACTGCATGATAGAGTTGAAAGAGCTCTCGAAGGCATATGCTGATGCGAAAGGTCGTAAAGATGGCAATCTTGTTAGTAGCATTCTAACCTGTACTTAATATGTTAATTACCCGCAATAAAATTCAATAGTCAGCAGTTATTTTCAAATAGATTATTTGCTCTTATTGTAATAAGCTCATAATGTTTGAAATATGAAAAACAAAAAGTTCTTATTCTTCCTGCGCACAATATCTCGTACTTTTTCTAATTCAATATTTAATATAAACGTGATACCTACAACATCCAAAGTTAAATATTCGTTTATAATCACGATATTAAATGTAACTTACATGAAACATTTTACTGGAATCTGTAATAGATGTTAGAACTTCAACCAGACTTAGTAAAAAAGTTGTAATATATTTTCGAATATATTACAAATTATCAGTGTTGTATTTGCATCACAGGCTCTCATCGCCTTCGCAATTGTTAATACGTCGATCACACATTCATAGAGCTTTAAACACTTCATAGAAGGTCAAGGCTCTCAAACAACAATCTAGACCTCTCCACTGATCGCTACAACCTGCCACTTGACAGGCTGTTAAAACAAATTAAGGCCACGTGACTTGTGCACACCCGAACAGCTGGAGGAAGGCGTATTCTTGATCACTTTTAGACCTTCACCACTGAAGGTTATGACGCATGAACTTATTGTCAGTACACGCAGATGATTTAACGAAACGTTAACGACGATCATTTATATTGCAGAGACGCAATACACATGGCTGATGGAACAATTCATTCTTGTAAAGAGTTTCTTTGACTTCTTGAAAGTCAAATGAAAGTAGTAAACCGCGTAAAACTTTAGTGGGATCAGTGTCCGCCAACGCTCATGGCAGCTATAGATCTACTCCGTACTGAAGGACGTGCAAATCAGAGCTTACCTCTCCCAAGCAAGGAGGAAGAAATAAATTTTAAAAAAATTATATTATATATTATTTAAAAAAGAATTCTACTCAGTTCTAAAACAGTTTGAACTGTTATCTGAAAACTGATAACACTAAGTTTGATCCCCAAAATATTCCACATACAGCAACTTTAAAACATTCGGAAGCGTGATTTACTACATTATTCTTCTATAGCCTTAGAAAATGCACACTGAAACAAGAGCCCGTATCTGAGGTGAGCAATTGATAAACATCGGTCTAAGAAATAGAAGAACACCATGAAGTGCGTGTGTGTGTGTGTGTGTGTGAATATTTCCGAGAGCACCAACTATTGGTCAGTGGTCCCGTGTGTGTAGTGCATGTTATAGCCGAAAGGTTGCAGCGTTTCTCCCCCGCTGGAACATGACGTACGACGTCGACCTTCATGTCAGCATACGGGGGTTTCTCTTCCAGGTATCTCCCTCCAGAAGGCACCGCCGGGATTATCTCACGAAGCTCCCGACGTGTGATAGAGCATGGAAAGTAAGTGTGTGTGTGTGTGTGTGTGTGTGTGTGTGTGTGTGTGCGTGAGTGCGTGTGGCCAAGGGAAAAGAATGGGAGAAGGATGGCAACGGAGAGTTTGCGCACGGTCCAGGTGCTGGTTCTTTCGGAACTGCTCCGATCTTCGTCTGATTTTGAGAGGATGAACAATAGAAAACTGATCCGAGGAGTAGCTCGCTAGAAATCTCCAGACAGCGGTTGAATTTGACCTAGCTACGTACGTAACTAGTATTGAAAACCCAACACCGTCGGAACTTGTACCCTCAGACCTCCCGGCCAATACCTTCTCGCTGCAGCGGCAACGGTCACCACCGAGCCATCTCAGCCGGTGCCAGAAAATGAAGAAGAAAATGAATAATAATAATGGGAAGCAGAAAACGAAGAACAACACCGCGAAGACTACAAGCCGTGCACGCTGCAGTGCTGGCGGCCGGGCGGTCCCGTTATGCAAGAACGCGCAGAGAAGAGAGGGCTCTTTGGCTGAGGAGGAAAAAAAAAGAAGGCGCAGAAGCGGCGCATGAAGCAATTACGCGGCGCGGCGCACACCGCGCACTGCAGTCGAGTGACTGGACGGCACGGCACGGGGCGGGGCGGGGCGGGGCGGGGCGGGGCGGCCTTCGCGGCGCCCGCCGCTTCGTGCGTTGTGGTTCGGAAGTTGGGAAGGAGGGGAGAGGGATGGGACGGGGAAGGCAGGGGAGAGGAGGGACGGATGGGATTGGACGAGGAAGTGAGAGAGACGGGGGAGGGGACGGGAGGGGGGGACGGGAGGGGGAGGAGAGTGACGGAGACGGGGAGGAGGACGGGAGGGGGACGGGAGGGGGGCAGAAGAGTGGCCGGGAGGGTGACGGGTGGGCAACGGGAAGGGGGCTGTTGGGCGACGGGAGGGGGACGGGAGGGTGACGCGAAGGGGACGGGTGGGCGACGGAAGGGCGGCGGGAGGGCGACGGGAGGGGGACGGAAGCTGAGAGAGGCGAGCGCGGTGCAGCATCAGGGGAAGGCAGTGGGAGGAGGGATGCGATGGGGAGGGGAACGAGGAGGGGAGAGAGACGAGAAGGAGCAGGGAGGGGGGAAGGCGGGAGGGGGAGGGGAGTCGGGCGGGATGGGAGAGATGCGAGCGCGGTGCAGCAGCGGCCATGAATCACCCGAGAGACAAGCGCGGCGCTGTTTACGCTCTGCACTGGGCGGTGCAGTCCCTGCTCCCGCGAATAGCTGGCTGGACTTCAGCGCCGGGCGACAACCCCTTCGACTCCCCACGCACGTGGACCGGTCATCTTTATATTTAAAACACCAAGGGCCATTGAATAAAGAGACGTTTCACAATTCTACTCAACCACATTTCGTCATTCTTCCTATAAATTAAGGTAGTGCGTGAAGCTGTCGCGTGCAGTGCACGCTCCAGTGCGGAGAACGTTTGTGGTGAAGGTGGTGAGGTTGATTCCCTTTTCATGTGTTATGTGTTATGTTATTGTATAACTTAAAGTGTCCATGGCAGAAATCGTCGGCCTAGCAGTAGTAGGAAATCCGGTACAGGAGCGCTAGCCCCTTTGTCAGTCCCCTAGTGTACTAGTTAACAAATTCGCTTTTGAAGAACTGGTGTAGAGGAGGATTCCCTGACGCACGTGCGTTAGCGTTGCCGTTGGCGCTGCATGTCCGCTGCGGATGTTGACAGTCGCGTAGGGCAGTGGGTGAGCGCAATGGGTGGCGGCTTAGCAAGGGAGGGGTAGCTGGAAGGGAGCTTCGCCGGGTAGGAAGGTGGTGGGGCTCTGCAGGGCTCTAGATGGGTGAGATGGCGTAGGCGAGTGAAAGCGGGTGGGACAGGGGCGGGGACGATGTGAGAGCGAACGTCTTTGAGGAAAGGAGGGAACTGAGAAAAAGAGGGGTGCAAGTAGTGGAGGGGACTAAACTGGAGAGGTAGGTTCTGAGAAAGTAAAGGCACTCAAGAAGGAATAAGATTGAGAAAGGGAGGGGGGTTCCCGAAGTGAGAGGCAGCAGGGAGGGGACGGAGAAAGAGAGGCACTGAAGGAGGCAGGATGCTGAGAAAGAGAAGGGAGTGAAGAAGGGACGGGTAGGGGAAGGAAGTACGGATAGTGAGGAAGGGAGGGGACAGAAGAGACTGAGGAATGCAGGGAGGTGATAAAGGGAGGGGCCTAAGACAGAAAGGATATTGAGGAATGGAGGGACATAAATAGATAAAACTGAGGAAGGGAGAGCGATGAGGAAGGGAAGGGAGAGGGCTGAGATAGGAAGAATACTGAGGAATGGATGGGAATGAGAAAGGGAGGGGATGCGAAAGGGAGGGGAAGGCAAAGGTAGGGGCGGCGAAAGGAAGGATTCTGAGGAAGGGAGGGGAGGAAATGGAGGAGATTGAAGAATGGAAGCGGATGTGAAAGGGAGTTGAGAAAGGGAGGGAGCTGAGGAACGAAAGTGACTGAGGAAGGAATGGAACTGAAAAGGGAGGGGATAAAGGAAGGGAAGGGAGGGGAGGGCAAGCGTGCGATCTTGCGTGGCAGCAAGAGGCCTCTCCTCTCTCTCCGCCCCACCGCGCAAAGACCTTCCCAGACAAGCGACAACTCAGCTGCCACGGAGGAAATCCCAGAGGTCATCGATCTCCTCAAATACCGACCGGGGAGTTCTTTTTCTGGCAGGTGAAAGTAACTGCAAATACATTCGTTTGCTCTGCTCCTTTCATGGGTCATTTTTTAAAACACGAATATTAATTTTTTGTATGTATCAAATATATTCTGAAAAATTGTGAAATGTCAGACTTTTTCCAAAATCCATGAGATAATGATTAATTTTCTTCACAAAATTTGACTTCAAATATTAACGTTTTATTAAATATTAAACAGACAATCGCTTACACTCACACACACACACACACACACACACACACACACACACACACACACACACACACACACACACACTAAGTCCACACTCAAAAATGTATTATTACATTAATTTATTCTAATAAAAATATTAGTCGTGGAAAGCATTTTTAAAGAATCTGCAAATTCTAGTTTTCTCCGCCTAACCTATCAAATTCCAACTATCTCTGCCTTCAAACTTTACAAAAGCAACAAAAAGTACAAAACTAAGTTTCAATACTTTTACTTCCCCGCGTAAAAATGGCATAAGTACTCTAGGGATTTTTGAAAACTGCAAATGTTACAGGCAATGCGAGGAAGTATGTATTTTTGTAGCACCTCTAGTTTTGTGTGGTTTCGGGAATGATAATTGCTTACAGTACCACACTGAATGAAGCTGCCGTGACAATTTAGAGAAGTATTAAATTTGTGTTTCCAACTGCAGAAACAGGATGTATGTCTTCTGAAAATGTCCTCTCGCTAGAAACAGTTGGAATGTCGCACATTGAGCGGTTCGAGTCATTTGTTGATCCTGCACCCAAGGCACACACACGAAGCACAGGCGGCACCTCGGCTGGTGCAAGCGGCGGGGCGACAAAGGTGTCGCAGATGTGGGACGAGACTTCCTGAGGAAGGAGGCGAACGGAACAGGCATGGTGCAAGTACGACACAGCACTACACATCTTTCACCTACCACGGAGAAGTATAGCAGATAATACAGAGCCACTTATCGCTAAATAAAATTTTTAAAAAACGCCGAAACCGCTAAAACTTGACAAGAAAATAGGTAAATAAGTCAAACTTTAAATGTATGAGGTTTCATGTATCTGCATAAACATCGACGAAATTGTAGTTTTGTTCTAGCTCGTTGGGGGAGACGTTACTAATTTGCTGGAAAGTCAATTGAAAATAACAAAGCTTCAAGCGTTTGAAAATTTTCATTTTCTACAGTTGCCTTATTGTTTCATTCGATACACGATACGAAGTAAAATTTAGGTAGTATGAGAATGATATTTTTAATAAAAATACTGAAACTTTAATCAACGAGAAAGCAATGTAATTTTTGTAACTTTGTATTTTGAGTAAAGAATTATTAGCACAAGTCATTCCATAATGTACGATGTTTATGGTAGTGAAGTAATAAGAAATTTTATAATAATTCTAATAAATCAATTTAATTTTCGCAAATGGATAAATTGTGAGAATACCATAGAGATCCTTTATCTATAAGGTTCAAATTCCAAACGTTATTAACTCTAGGAAATTCGTTATCTCCCTAAAAATACATTTTATGAAAGTTTTACGTTGAAAACCAAATATGTCGCGTGATAACTCATAAATACTCCAATGCGTAGAAAGTCCGTGGTTGTGGTCTCACGGAATAATGTGCTTTGGTATTTGTGACTGATTTAGGAAGAATTAGAAGATTATTCGTGTATTATCTTCATGTCACCAGTAGTAGCAGCGGACTGTACGGACCATTTACTGAGAAACATTATTATGAAATACGAAGAACACTGTTATTTCGTCTTTCTGGGTACGACAACTGCTTTGGTCATTAGCCCGGAAGATGTACAGCAGATATCCCTTGATGTGGCGCCCCCCCCCGTGGAACCAGAAATTCGGTGTCAACCTAAACGTCGGCTCGCGGATTTCCCCTCCAGGAGTCCCTCCCACTACCACCCCTACCACCGGCAGGGCACTGCCCATACGGGACGAGCTCTAAGCTCCTGACTAGTCTCTCGACATACGTAGCGGTGTAGTGCATTTAAATGTGCATATTTAAGGCGAGAGGACGAGTCACGACTAATTAAGGAAAAAGCGTGCGGGAGCCGTGGCCAGTTGGTTAAGGTACTGCTCGCGCATTCAGCTCGTAGTGATTGAAGAAACCTGGGGAAACTACCGATCGAGCAGCCGGTCGTTAGAATTCTCGTCCAGCCGGCGGCTGAATTCGAACTCGGTGCTTTCGAAATTCAGAGCTCGTAATGGCTCGAACCCCAAGACCTTCTGCTCAGAGAAGCTGCAGTGGCAACAGCTCTTGTCCGGAGCCACCTCTTTTGAAAAAGTGATTACAGAAAATTACGGAATAATTCGTTCAGAGCAACTGACCAATCGAATTCTTGTATACAGAGCATTGTCAGCCCAGCGAATATTCTAATGGCGGAAAGAATACTCGTACACAGGCTCTGTCGCTTTGAAATTACAGTAAAACTTACTCAATGCGGAATCTCTAGGTACCAGTACTTTTTTCGCATTAGACAAGATTCCGCATTATGCAATGTAACACTGCGGAATTCACGTTTGCTGGAACCGCGATTCATGTTCAAATTAAACAGATTTCCGCATTATACACGATCCACATTGAGCAAGTTTTACTGTAGTATGTAATTATTCTGTTTAATACATATCATGGTGTGTAACGAAGTAATGAAAATCAAAAACAGCATTAATCACACAATAATTGAGTTAGGAGAGAGTACTCTTCGCTGGACGTCAGACACAATCCTCCACCTCGTGCAGGTGTCAATGACTCAGCACGTACCCGTATGTTTTTTACTGAGGTATGAAAATTATTCGACTAAAGACGTAGAGTTTGAATTTATTAATTTACTTTAACACTCTATGATCTCTGATTACTCTATGAACATTCCGTTTTTATTTATGAACATTCTGACCCTCTTTAGCATCTTTCTTATCAGTGCCACACACTGCATTTTGATGGCTGGGACGTTTAGCCATATTTCCTTCAATTTAAGTACCAGACCTTCACGTGAGGTTATCTCACTTTTTTAGCTTCTTTGTAACTATTGCCTAAATATTTTCAATTGGATTTATATCTGGAGTGATAGCTGGCCATGGCAGCACAGATTGTTCAATTGTTCAATGGCAGTAACTGAGACACTGACCACATAGTGGAGTAAACAAATTAAATAGCAGTTCTACCAGCGTCAGTTGTACATGAAACACTAACAAAAAAGTAGCAGACGTCACAAAGTATAGTTTTGAAAGCAATAGGAGCGCTGTCAATTTTATTTATTATTTCTACGAGTTTAACTGCATTTACTGAAGAAGAAAATATTGTTAGTCTAATAACTTGCACACCTCTGTACAGTATTTCTCCAGGCGCAGTTTTCGTGGCCAGTTGCCACAGGAAACTTTGGCATTACACGTACTGCTCGCTTCTCGGCGAATTCCGTCACGTGCCCGCGCTACGCGGTGCCCCATTGCAAGCACTGGACGTGACGTCAGCCAGCGGATGGCACCTCCCGTGAGACGGCGGGTCATCTCCCGGCGCAAGCAACGCCGAGGCGGCCTTCGCGGCGTCAGGTGTGGAGGTCGCACGTCAGGCAGGAGGAAAAATCAACACTTGCACCGATTGCACTCCTTGTCGACGGACGGAAGGGCAGGCGGACAGACTGACTGACAGACTGACACACAGACAGACAAATTGACAGACTGACAGATGGACACGGACAGACAGACTGACTAACACACAGACAGACTGACACAAAGACAGATTGACAGAGACTGACACACAGACAGACAGACCAACGGATAGACTGACTGACGGACAGATTGTGTATTCTTGGCTATCCGGGATGAGCCGCGTCTCAGTTAATTGGACTGACGTTTTGGCCATCTTGCTGAGGCCTTCTTCAGAGCTATACTGCTGCCAAGAGGTTGGCGTGTCTCATCTTATAGGAAAGGCGCGTGGGCCGACTGGGTGCAGCGGCGGCCAATAGGGACTGACGGACAGACTGACTGACACATTGGCGGATAGTGACAAACGAACAGACTGACAGACGCATAGCCTCACAGACGCACGGCCTCACAGACGGACAGCCTCACAGACGGACAGCCTCACAGACGGACAGCCTCACAGACGGACAGCCTCACAGACGGACAGCCTCACAGACGGACAGCCTCACAGACGGACAGCCTCACAGACGGACAGCCTCACAGACGGACAGCCTCACAGACGGACAGCCTCACAGACGGACAGCCTCACAGACGGACAGCCTCACAGACGGACAGCCTCACAGACGGACAGCCTCACAGACGGACAGCCTCACAGACGGACAGCCTCACAGACGGACAGCCTCACAGACGGACAGCCTCACAGACGGACAGCCTCACAGACGGACAGCCTCACAGACGGACAGCCTCACAGACGGACAGCCTCACAGACGGACAGCCTCACAGACGGACAGCCTCACAGACGGACAGCCTCACAGACGGACAGCCTCACAGACGGACAGCCTCACAGACGGACAGCCTCACAGACGGACAGCCTCACAGACGGACAGCCTCACAGACGGACAGCCTCACAGACGGACAGCCTCACAGACGGACAGCCTCACAGACGGACAGCCTCACAGACGGACAGCCTCACAGACGGACAGCCTCACAAACGGACAGTAAAGGTATCAAAGACCCATAAAAGTGGATTCCGACTGCATAATGTGTTAGAAAAAGTAATTTACTACCTCTAGGAACACAATATAAGCATTGTTTTGTTGCCAGGGCCTTTCTATGTGAGTGTTTTTTTCAAAAAATTGCCGATTTCTGACGCACAATTACTATACTATCTCTTTTCGAGTAGGTAAATATTAGAATACTTAATTCCAGTTACCTAAAGCAGCCAAAACGTCTCTGAACACCCCCCCCCTAAAAAAATGGTTCACACTGCTCATGAACATGTTAAATACTCTCCTGTTGCTTTACAATAACGGTCTTCACGTACACTGCAATAACATATTGCAGTATAAATGAGTACAATAGTACTTATCAAGACAACTTTACTTATCAAGAATAAACGGAATAACAAAGAAAAATTTGCATTTTCCAGTCAAAATCGAAGCTTTCATTGTCTCTGGATATTTCAGAGATTTTGTGTCTAAAGAACCGGCGGCTGCCTAGTGTTTTTAAGAATTTCTGCACCGATAAGAAATTAGTAATATAGATGTATCAGTTAATAATCTATATTGATGTTGTCTTCGCAAGTATAAGTTATATCATCGAAATGTATAGTTTTTCAGATAAGCAATGAGTGATATTAGTTTTTAGAACGAATAACATTTTGCGAATCTTTACGTACTCTCACACGTTCTAGGTGTGACAATGTAACGTTTTGTACTGGCAAGATATCAACGAAACGCTCAAACTCATAAAATATCGCTCTACTTTTCGTGGTAATCCGCAACACAGCTGTGCAGCTGTCTGCAATATTGCGAGAAAACGGCTGTAATCTTTCCGCGACATATCGTCTTCAAAAAAAAAAGTTTGACTGCCAAATCCAAACAGATAAATAATACGTCCTGTGTTATTCGTCTGATAGTAGAATGTCAAACGGCCACACGACACTGAACGCTGCCCGCCCTTCCCAACGGGAGCGATAACCCAAAAACTGTTGGTAAACACGACCAACATACTATCGCCCGCCGAAGTTCGTCTGCAGATTTCCCTAATGGAACAAGTTCTCGCTTTCCGGGCTGTAAAAAAAATGAGGTCGAGAACTGGAGGTGATAAACAGTTTGCAAAACGAGCGGTCTAACCCGCCATTACACGTACACACCCAAACCTGCTGTCGCGAAAAGGCCTCTTTTTTCAGGGCGGCCAACCCGTTAACCGCGCATTTCTTGCCGTCGTGGCGATTCCGTGGAAACAAAACGAAGCTCTACGAGGCGACAAACCTCAGGAATCCATTGGGCGTCCGCTCACAATGCGGCGAGCGCCTGTGGCTCTCCGAGGCGCGGCGGAAGGCTGGCGGGGCGTCCCCTGATCGCCAGCCCGTCTGCTCGAGTTCCAACTGCGCCGGTGCGGAACGCGCCCGCGGACTCCGCTCCGAGGGGCGATTGGACGCAATCGGAGCACGGGGAATGGCGACGCGTCAAATGCTTCGAGGTACGATTAGAAGTTCTTTGGCTCTACTATACTAAACAAGGCAAAGCGAAGAGGATCAGGGCGAAGCGGGCTGACTTTGCCTTCCGGAGGCCTGGGTTCAATCCCCATGCCGGCCATCCTGACTGGTGTTTTCGTGGTTTCGCACGGTCATCCACGTGAATGCTGGAATGGTTCTATTGAAAGGCCACGACCGCGAAACCAACGACATTAGCCGAATCCGTTAACTATGGGAAGTCACGAAGGTGAAGCGAATTCGAGATATCATGGATTCCTGGTTGGGTGACCGACTAGGAACTACAGGATCCAACGGCTCCGAGGTCAACAGCCCTTTACGGGACATTTCATGGCTAAATACAAATGCTAAACAAGTGATCGCCACCAAACCGGGTAAACGTAGTGCAATGTTCGTTACACGATTCTTGTCGTAGAGGGAAGGTAGTGCGAGATACGGATAATCCATATCAACGTAATTCCATTACCTCAGTGGCTTACAGCCCACTCAAAATCTTTTAAGGCCGAAAGGTCATTGAGCCAATGTTAGCTGAATCTATGTTTCTATAAAAACCCTCCGTGACAATTTATTATCATAAACATACTGGCCTTTAAGTTAAGAGGTACCGCTTTTTTATCGACTGATTAGTGATTGCTGCTATGGTAATTAGTTGCTGAACTGCTAAGGCCATTAGTTGTGTAGGCAGATTATATGGTATTACCGCGTGAGGTGACGGTGATCTTACCCCGCCGCATGACGAGATTCGGCGTCGACCTACCCGTCGGCTGGCGAGACTCGAACCTTTCGGTCAGAGGCATTGCAGTGACATCAATTGGTGCCCTGAGCCACCTCTATTTTTATTCTTAGAAAATGAATCAAATAGAGTGACAATCGTCGTGAATATGTGAACAGCGTCTGGTAGTTAGGGCAGCTACCAGCCCGCCATTGCCAACCAGGTGCCTCGCACTGTGCGGCGATCAGTACCCAAGTCTCTCTACTTAATGTGAACAATAATTATTTTTTCGCGTTAATTTTGTTCGGATGCGTGAAAAATTATGAACAATTCTGCGTTGATTCCTTTTTTTCGAAAATTGGTGATAAACACGCACTATTAAATTATGTTTATACTTTAATTACAAGTTGATAAAGATAATAAAAGTACTGTTTAATGAAGTAACTTAAAGCGAGAAATCATTTCATAACTCAGGGGGATTTTATAAAAAGAAGACAAGCCCGAGAATCAATATTAACGTACTTTCAGTGCCATATTTGTACAACCGTTAATATTAAACCGTATATCGACGTCTTATCATTCCGATGCGCTTGCTAACTCAACATGGTACTAAACACGTGCCCGCGACCACGACAGAACTGCAAGAACCCACGCAACAAAATGTAGTTTATACAACTAATCTAATCCGATTTCTAGACAATATTTCATGTTTTTCAGGGCACCAATTATTGTAATTGAAACAAACTAAAACGATTTTACTTCCCCTCATTTTAAATAAACAGCTGAGCTACTTTTTTATTTCTTTGACTGAATGTTTATGTCGGAAATTAAAATTAACATGAGTTTTAAGAATTTAAAGAAACTGAATGTAAAATGTTCTAGATAGTTTTATCTTTAATGTTTAATGAATTTCGCGAAAATCCGCAAATTTATCGAATTCGAAATATCACAACACTTCACTTCTCTTTCTACTAGTTTTATCATTAATGTTTAATAAATTTCGCAAGAATCCGCAAATTTATCGAATTCGAAATATCACAACACTTGAACTTCACTTCTCTTTCTACTTCTCTATTACACTACCCAACACGTCACTACACTTCAATACATATACTACACTGAATATTACTCTATTGTATATTTAATAAATCAAAGCATTTAGTAGTAATAATAACAATAAAAAGCAATAAGAAAAAGTAATAATTGTGTTAATAAGCCTAAATTATTAACTAATTAGAGTTTACAAACATCATTAGTTAATTTACTTTTAAGTATTTGAACACCTAGGTGAAAGGACTAATTGTGAGTAAAGAAACAAGTCGAAAAAAACAACCCACAACAACATGCTCCGGTCGACGCAGAGCGGCGCAGCTCCCGCCAGCCTCAAGCGTGTTCCCGAGGGCGGGACGGGGCGGCTCGGCGCGGCGCGGGGGCGGCGCGGGGGCGGCGCGGCGGGCGATGACGTCAGCACTGCGATCCGAGAGCGCACTGACCTTGCAATGCCGTCGCCCCCGCCCCGCCCCCGCCCCCGCCCCCGCCACACGCTGGGGCTACATCCCGAAAGGGCGGCCAAAATTCAAGAAATTAAACAGGCTTAACGCAGGGCAACAGTGTGACGTACCGGGTGGTCCTAGCGTTTGAGTCCCGCGGATTTTCGAGACTATACAGTAATTTCTTCAACTCTGTTCCTGCCAGGTATCAGCTGTTGTCGGTTTCGTTTAATTGGAGGCTAGAACGTCACCGTAGTGACGTCTCTATGGTGGCGTTAAAGATGCCGTCTGCTCTGAACGGTAGTTTTCCGTGGTTTCTTCGATCAACACCAGCCGAATGCCGGGCCATGGACAAACGAGCCATAAACGATCCACGCGCCGGTCTTCCCTTTCTCGTTCTCTTCTATCCCTCTCCCTTTACATCACACACACACACACACACACACACACAAGCACACACAATACTTACATGAAGTATACTACCACACATAACGCGAAACCAGTCGGAAGCTTACCGCTTATTCCGGCTTGTGGCTGTGTCCCGTTTGGAGGAAGATACCTGAAGAGGAAAACCTTGCAAACCGACGTGAAGATCGGCAACGGATTTCATGTTCTATAAGGGGAGGTACACGGCCATCTTCCGAACGACACTGACAGGATTAATGGCAGCAGCCGTTGACACGCCCCAAAACACGAAACAAACAAAAAAGGTTACTTAAGGGGTTTTGACCGTGCATTCTATTAGATCGATGCTCAAAATGTCACATTGCAGAGTTAGGAAAGTGGGTTTGCATTTCTTTTGCGTCAATTCAAACGAGACGCTCGTGTAAATAACTACTTAGCCAAAAAATGAGAAGTATCTAACGATTCATTCAAAAAGGCAACTGAGAAATTGTTTTAGGTTTTGAAGATGGAGCCACGTCATCGTCTGTAGAATATTTAATATTTATAAATAGTTTTTTGCCTTTAAATACAGAAAAATGCTGTTAGACTTTCTGAAAGAAATTTACGGAGCCTGTAATATCACGTAGCGAATTGTTTAAAGCAAAAAGGCAAAAAGTGCCATTCTGCAATTGGGATAAGTGTTTGCACCAATAAGTAGAGATATTTCTCTGGCGAGAAAAGCAATTATCAAATTGAGTTATTACTCTGGGGAAAAAAAACAACAACAACCGGAAATTGAACTTAAGTGACAGGAGAAATTCGTCGGGGCGTGAGATTTTTGTAGCGTGTGCAGGCATAAATCCTTTGGCAGAGTTCTCTAACAGAAACATTATCCTGCAGCCTCATTACATTGCTGATTAACCTGACGATACCCAGGTATCTTGGAAAGGACACAATTCAATATTTTATTACATTGCATTACATCTGAAGAGAAATATAGATATGCCTAGGCATGACCTCCGAAAAAAGCTGGAACCTAGTACATGGCAGGCAGTACGTTCGCCTACATAAAAACGTAAATATTTATGAGTGTATTATTATTATTTACAATCTCGTATATTGATATGAGTATATTATTCAGAAGAGATCTTCTTTCTTGTATCCTTCCGAGCTCGATTGTTCACAACGGCTTACCCGGTTTTGTAGTGTCTCAGAACGTGACATAAAACATGGTGGCCTGCGCCTAATATCGAAAATATTAACTTGCAAAAGAGCATTAGAAAAGGTGCGATCAAAATTAATGAATTAAATAAATGGTCAAATAATAATAAAAGCTATGGAACGCTTTGGGCTTACGGACCAGGCGTAACGGCAGTTTCCCTCTTCTTGGGCGAGCGCCCATGGGCTGCAGTATCAAAAGCGGCTAGAGCATATTACAAGGCTTATCTCCTCAGCTCTCCAAATCCCCTTCGCCCAGGCACAAGCCTACAGAGCAGTCATTGCTAATCGCCACACCAGCCAATCCCGCCCTCAGCTCTCGAAATACCCCTCGTCCAGGCAAAAGCAGTGAACTCCAATCGCCCGGTCACCCTGTCCTGCCATCAGATCTTCAAATCTCTTGCCCAGGCACAAGCCCCACAGGGCAGTCAGCCCCCACCCCCACCCCGCCAATTGTCAGCCCCCCCCACCACATTCCTGCCTTCAGCTCTTCAAATCCCCCTCGCCCAGGCACAAGCCTACAGAGCAGTCATCGCCAATCGCCAGACCACCCACAGTCCTCCAGCTCTCCAAATCCCACACGCCCAGGCACAAGCCCTACAGAGCAGCCATCACCAATTGCCAGGCCACCCACATTCCTGCCCACCTGCGCACAAGCCCAGCAGCAGCAGCCATCTGGGAGTCACTGCTCTAATAAAACCAGTTGCAGCGCGGTCGCCGCCTGGGACATGTGGAGACTTTAACGGCCGAGAGGATATTTTCGCGGCTCGCCGCGCCGCCTCGCCAAACCCGTCAGTCAAGGTGAGTGCCTTCACACTGAACTGGAGCTCAGACAAATCACCCAAGGTCGCACGCGTGGCAGGTGATTTGCAAGATGTTGCCTTCGTCACGTTTCGGTGATCAGAAAAGCGCTAGGCTCACAAATCAAACCGGGCATACCTTGTGGAGATGAAATCGCCTTTCGCACTATTCATGGAGGTGCAGAAGTGAAGGTTAAGTGATGCACGACGTACACACATGGTGACTAATCAACGAGCCATGCCGTTCAATAAATATGGACGTGCCATTTTAAACTGACGGTCGATAGCCAATATTTTCATTACAGTGCATATTATCTTATACTGAAAATTGGTGTCATTAAACATGCACAAAAAATAACTGTTGCACATATTTTAATAATATTTCAATGAGAATACAATAATGTGTTTACCAGACGTGAAACAGCAGAAGGCTGTAACGGAAACACACTGCAACGGCTGCACTTCGGAGTTAGGCATTATGTGATGAAACTCATTTATTTTATTTTTTGTATACCAGCATTATAAACGACTTCTTCTGTTGCAAGAAATCGTTCATAATTTGACATTGTACGGCATAATGATGACGTATCAGATTTTACGGCACTAATTGTTGCGTCATTACACATTCAGGCAATCGCTGCGAGAGAATCGTCAGGAGGTAGCGGTGAACGGAACATTCGACCTCAGTTTTCTTGCACAGATATGAAATACCAGAAACGCCACAAGAATGTTTAATTAAATTAAATTTGATTCTCTTACGAATTTATAATGCTATTATACAAAAATAGCGTATGCAACTCGTTTATAACGTTGCTTCATTGCATTCGTACAATTTTGAAAACTTGTTCCTAACGTCGCTTGTTTTCAAAACATGTTCTCGTGCAATAAAGCTTAGCATTATAAACTAATTGCATAAACTACTATTCTGATTGCGGTTTTATGTACATGGTCAGCATCATAAATGCCATTTAATAATCACGATTATCGCCGGCCTGGGAAGCTGCGATCGCCAACGGACGCGCCTTGGAAGTATCGACTCGAAGGGTCGTGGTTTCGAATTCCAACACGGGCGTGGATGTTACAATCCGGCAGGCAGTGACACAAAATTAAGCTGATTAAAGGACGGCTAGTTCAATGGCTTTTAGTTTGTTTTAAAGCCAATTAAGGCCAAACGATAGTCAGCCGACTACCTCTGAGGATAACCCGTATCGCATCACCATGATCAGCTACGTTTTCACACACGATCACCGTTACTACAACAATCGTTACTACACTAAATTGTAAACAAATTCATTAATGCATTGTTGCATACTCCCGGCAAACTTCCAGTAACAATTTTGATGTGTAATTACTCAAACTGTAATGGCGCTATTCAAATGAACTCAATAGCATACAGTAGGAAAACTTATAAGCTTTAAAGGAAATGTAATGCATCTTAATGTGTTTCTTCACCCTTCTGATAAAATTATTCGCAAACGTTACTAACGCGTACACTTAAATTTTGTATCAAGGTGTGATAAATGTAATACAGTAATAATTCTCACATGTTCATCTCTGTCTTTTTTTCATAATGGTTACTCCCGTAGGTAGGGTGACTGACTTTTTCACCTTAATTGGCATTAAAAATAAATTTAAAAAACAAACAATATATTAGATCACTAGAAATTTTATGCCGCTGCCTGCCGAATAATTAGCTTCTGTGCAGTGGCATGGGCGGAGCTTGTCCAAACCGCCTTCCTCGCCCTGGGTAGAAGTAGGTGGGATGAGCGTAAGGGGTTGGTATGTGCGTGTGGACGAGGGAGGAAAGCGCTGTCAAAGAGTTTAGAATGGACCACGACGCGCGGGCCATCTTTGCTTCCCACCTTTACAGCAGATCTAGAAGCCGCTACGGGTCCATGGGGTACAGGCGGCTGCGCTAGTGGAGCCTCTAGGCTGTAAGAATCTCGGTGAATTCCAACGAGCTAGAATATTCTACATTGAGTGACTGTCCCTATAGTTTCAGCGCTCTTGGTGAATGCTCGCCGAACTAGTGGCCGACATGTTTTTGAAGTAAAAACATACGAGCAATGCTATCTATTCATACATTACTTTTTGTGGTATCGATGTCGGTTACATGTCGTTGAATTCAAATTCATTAGTATAGATGCAAGAATTTAAATTATTAGTCAAACTTGTCGCTAATGTTATGGAGAACATTCCAAGAATAACAATAACATTAGAAATTGAATTAACGATGGGGCTTGATACCACTGAATGAAACCTAAGAGACCGGTCGGGAGCTTAGAGCTTGCCCCGCTGGTCGGAGATACCTGGGTAGAGAAAATCCGTTTAGCCGACGACAGGTCTGCGCCGGATCTCACCATCCAGGGAAAGCACACTGCCACCTCCCCGACAGTGAGAAAACATGCACTACATTTACGGAACTAATGACCTTTGCAGTTAGCACACCCGGATTAACAAATTAATCAATGCAGAACAAAAGGAGAAAAACCAGAATATGACAAATTAAAAAGATAAAGAAAAAAATTAAAAAATAAAAACAAAAAACAAAAAAAAGAAGAAAAAAGAAAAGTTAAACAGATAAAGAAAAAAGAAAGAGAACAAGAAAAAAGAAAAAGGGTAAAGAAAAAATTTAAAAACAGAAAAAAGAAAAACTAAAAGACTCGGTGGATTGATGATATCAACGTTGAAGAGGACGGAAAAGCCTTTAGCCCTAATCCTTGATGAAGAAGAAGAGGAAGAAGAAAGAAGAAGAAAAAAGAAGAAGAAAGAAGAAGAAAGAAGAAGAACGAAGAAGAAGAAAGAAGAAGAAGAAAGAAGAAGAAGAAGAAGAAAGAAGAAGAAAGAAGAAGAAAGAAGAGGAAAGAAGAAGAAAGAAGAAGAAAAAAGAAATAAAAAGAAAGAAAACGATCCCGAAGGTAGTCGTTGCACAAATGGTGCTTCGGAGCGCGGGGGCGGGGCGCGGGGGCGGGGGCGGGGCGCTGGGCGCGGGGCGCTGTCGCGGGGCGCGGGGCGCGGGCGCCGATACTGACCGGTGCGGTAGCCGGCGTTGCTGAGGTATGTGGCGAAGGAGCGCGTCTCGTGGTGCGCCTGCCACGCGGCCGACGAGCAGTTCTCGTTGTTGGTGAACACGTGGTGGTTGTGCACGTACATGCCGGTGAGCAGCGACGAGCGCGACGGGCAGCACATGGGCGTGGTGACGTACGCGCGCCGGAACTCCGCGCCGCCGTCGCGCAGCAGCCGCAGCGTGCGCGGCATGAAGTTGAGCGAGCCTGCAACACATCACCACGTCACCACTAAGAGTATTCACTTGGTATCTTGTCTACAACGCCATATACAATAGAGCATTAGGAAGTTGAGCGAGCCATCACCACGTCACCATCAGAACATGCAATACTATTTACTAATACAGAATTATGAGGGTGAGCTAGCCTGCGACACATCACCACGTCACCACTAGGAGTATTCACTTGGTATCTAGTCTACAACGCCATATACAATAGAGCATTATGAAGTTGAGCGAGCCTGCAACACATCACCGCGTCACCACCAAAACATACAATAATATTTACTAATACAGCAGTATGAGGGTAAGTAAGTCTGCAACACATCACTACGTCACCACCAAAACACAATAATATTTACTAATACAGCAGTGTGAGGGTAAGTAAGCCTGCAACGCATCACCACATCACCACCCGAACATACGACACATCTGGACAGAAATTCTAATTACTAATACAGCATTATGAGGGTGAGCGAGCCTGCGACACCCCCATCACATCACCACCAGAACATCTAGCCTACAATTCCATTATGAGGATGAGCGAGCTTGCAACACATCACCACCGGAACATACGACGCATCTAGTCTACAATTCCAAATTATATGATTGAGCGAGCCTGCAATACATCGCCACATCACCACCAGAAACACGCAACACATCTACTTTAAAATACCAAATTTTATTCTCTAAAACAGCATTAGGAGAGTGAGCGAGCCTGCAACACATCAGCACCAGAAACAGACAACTCATCTAGTTCACAATATCAAATTTTATTTACTAACAGAGCATTTCGAGGTTGAGCGAGCCCTCAAAACATCGCCGCAATGATCGCTTTGCATCGCTACAAAGGACAACATATTGTACAATGGTAAAACCAACACCTAACTGATCTACAAAACGTTTATTTACTAATACATTATTATGAGGTTGTGCGAGCATGCAGCACCTCACCACATCATCACCTTGCATGAACATCTGAAACAATACGGAATTAAGAAAAAAAACATGTCTACAAAACGTTTATTTCCTAATGTAGCTGACGAAGTTCAGCGAAACTGATGCACATCACTCATTCATAGCTTTGCATCAGCACAACAAACAACATATAAAGCAAAACAATCACCCATTTGCAAAATAAGTTCATTTACTCATATAGTTATAAATTGGCATCCATAGTTATAGTGAGCCTACGACCCATCACATCATTGCTGCATCCCAACACACGATCCTATTAAGAAACCCAAGACCTAATTACTCCAGACTCATTTTCTTCAGTTCATTTATACAAGACATGCAATTTTTTTTAAATAACCCACAATTTAGCTGATTTTCACACACAATTTTTGGAGACCGTCAATATGCATTTTCCGTTATTTATGCACCAAGGGTGTTATAAGAGATCTACTGATCTCTGGCAACAATAAGCCTTCATTTTGTCACCGCTCCATATTTAGAACCAGTTAACGTCAATGATAATTACATTATTTTATTTTTTACCTAATTTTATTGATTCAGATTTACTTCTTTACTAATTTATTATACTATGTTCACTTGACTCGGTTTGTCTTCATATTTCCCTCTCATAATTCCCTCCAGAAGAGAACTCTTCACCTGTTAAGAGAACTGTTTTCATATTTCCCTCGTAACCATGATCTTTTCGATCCAGGAAACTTATACAGTACATCGAGCTTCGCATCCATGGCAATAACAAGCTATAATGTATCAGTAAAAAAATCCGTGGTGGTAGTAGATACCTTGCGGTAATCTATACTATGGTAAAGGAAATAATCTCCACAAAAGTTTTATCTTTCAAAAGATGGCTGCCACCTAGCTGTAACCAGCATGTTTTTCAGTTTTCGTATTTTTTGACCATGTTGTGAACATTCATGGAAGATCCACGTTGCTTGGGCAAGATCCACTGAGGACGGGAAAAGTGTTTTCCCGAAAGTTAACTCTGGAAACTTATTAATAAAAATTATTAAAACTTTTGTGGAGATTATTTCCTTTACCATATAAAAAACATTGTTAAATTAGCATTTTTTTCCTATTGATCGCAGTCTTTTGAACAAAATTTGACTTCAGAATTTGGAACATAAGGAAAGTTTAGTTTTATGCTGGTCACCCTGAATGCGGAATTTCCCCAAATCCATAATTTTTAGAGCGTCAAAACGAACGTGTTTCAGTGAGTAATTATCCCCCTACCTGAGATCCCCTCTCTCGGGCAATGGTCATCGGTTTTCCCTAATCCGTGGAAGGGCGCCTAGCAACCGCAAGGAACGCTATCTTTCGTCTGAATCACAAACAAGCTTAGTACAAAATGCGTGCCTTCGTAGCATACTGTGCGCGCCACTTTATATCAGAGACTGCATACTCCACTTTATATCAGAGTCTCAGAATTACACTCAATATTAAATCTATCGCTCCTCGAAGAGCACTTCAAAAATTTAGTTACTGACTTCTTTTCCAAAATAAACGCGTCAAATAATGACCTTATTAAAATTTAACTTTGTACGAGCCGGATCCCACGGCCACGTACAAGCGCCCGAGAGATATGCTACAGTAGGCGAAACGCCAATACGTGCATGAAAATTGCGGTAAACAACGCCAAAAGCGCGCCAAACGGCTATTGTCTTTCCTGACCTTGTTCTTCTTTTCTATTTTACAGATCAGCCATAGATGTCCGAAAGGAGAGGAATGGTTTCATAGCAGGGAAGGGTGGCGGCATTGCAGAACGCGGCCACACAAAACTGCGCTGCAAAGCTACGGGCGCCACAAACAAGTTACGTTTTTGTGCAAGTCACAGGATACACAGATAATTTATTAATACCCACAAGGGACAGGAGAAAATTTGGAGACATCCAAATGTTTAGTAGCTTGGGTATAGTTGCTCGTCCAGAAATACCTTTCTTAAAGAGTTCACTGCATACTGCTTGGCTGCCGACAGAGTTTGTGAGCGCGATGTCGTTGTCTTACGTTTCGGCACAATCTTTCACAATGGAAATCTATATTTCGAGCAGCTAGTACTCTCTTTTTGAACCTCTGCTATTTGGTGAATTCGAATTTTCCGGACGTCTTACACACGAGTATTACTGTGCTCCGTGGATACTTTGCTACCTTGATTTCAGAAGCACCTTGCTAATAATACACTGCAGCTATCTATATTTCAGAAGCATCCTACACCGAGATTTAACTCGCGACTGACATACTAGTTAGGACGTTTATGGTGCACTTGGAACTGATAAACCTCTGACTCAACCACGAATGAAGACGTATTGCAAAGACAGCCTCTAGTAAAAGAGGTTACTTTTAGGTCACGAACAGGGTGTTTAAAGTTCAACTTTTAGCTCTAGTGCTAAAAGGGAGACGATGCTCAAATGTCCAGATAAAACTGTGAATGCCGCAAAGAAAACAAAATAATTTCCTCTGATCAGCTACAAATGATCTTAATGTAGTATGATACCCAATTAAGTGATTTATAAACTACTTAAATTAAAAATTAAGGAAAGTCAATGAGACTCCCATGATACGTAGTAAAATTGATTTTATTTTGCTCATAGGATTGCGCCACTCGGCTCATCACCCTCGTGTCGCAACATTTTCTACTCTCAAAATAAAATGTCAGTTTTATCGCTCTACTATAAATAACTTTTTTATTTTTTAATGTGGTTATTTTGTCAGCTTTTGCTGCTACGTGACACTAGAACAAGTATACGTGGTGGAGCTAGCTCTTTTAGCGGAAGAAGTTGGTAACCCAATCGCAGCATGACAACGCGGGAGCAGGGCGGGCGGGGGGCATCCTGCTCCCCGTACCGTAAATTAGGGGGGCACGTAAAGTCACCATGCCCACAGGGGGCCTACTGTCCCACTTCTCCTACTTGTCGCGACGGCAGTTATGGTTTTTCAAGATTCATCATCTGGTTACATTGATATATCTTACTACAAGTTTACGAGCCTCACAAATAGAGTTTATGCTTCAACCACAAAATCCGAAAATGAAAAAGTAATCAATATTATTTACGATTTTTCGAAATCATTCACCTCGATTCACTGACCAATTATCATATATGGTTATGAACATATGCTTGCAATACGCTTATTCTTCAGGTTCGGAGGTTGAGTTATTAGCAGTGGGTAAGTTATCAGGCAGGTAATTTGCTTCAACGGAGAAAGTCGCAATTGCTTAAACATATCTAGAGTGTTCTAAGCAAGAAAATATTAGGTAAATAGCGTTTCTAAGCGTGCCAAAATGCGCCCGTTCAAGACACTTGCTCGCCTGAGAACCCGGAGCTTCTGCGACCAATGGCAACGCCCCCTGACTCCGTTCTCATTCTCCTTGAAACTTCAGAGGGGGTGTAGCCTTGTTCTTTGATCTCTAACCACATTTGTTAGCATTGTTCTTTGAACTCTAACGATTCTCTACCTAAAATGTGTCGAGACAACCGACTTCAATACTAGAGGACACCTACTTTATTTAACAAAAACTTTGCCACGATAAGTTTTTGACGAATCGAACGACTAAAAGCATTTTCCACTATTTTTGTTTCCAGTTCTTTTTTCATAAGTTGAAGTGAATTTTATAGTTACGTAAAGTACTAACTACGCAATCCTACGAGCAAAATAAAATCGCTTTTACCACATGTGTCATACACCGTTCTTGGGAGTCTTCGTGACTTACCTTAATTTTAATTTAAGTAGTTTATAAATCACTTCATTGGGTATCATGCTACATTAAGATCATTTTTAGTTATAGTTAATTTTATAATTTAATTTTTACTATTAGTTTCGTACAATTGTCAATTTTTCCTAAAATTGAAGTTCCTTATTACTCTCATTGCCAAACTCTTGTGCTCAATCGTGACAACGAGTGTTCCGTAAATATTGCCTCAACCGAATGGTGTCGGGAAAGTCGGGAGTCCCGATGGTGGCATGATTTTCCACACTAACTACGAGTACACGGATAGATCGTGTACCGTCGCTGACTGAAGGAGAATTCTAGCGGCGCGGCCGGCAGCTCTATGGGTAGTTTTTCGTGGTTTCTCCAATCAATACCAGGCGAACGCCGGAGCAGTACCCTAACAAACGGGCCACGGACCGCAAGCGAACTTCCCTTCCTCTTTCTTGTTCTGACCTCACTCCTTACACACACTTACACTTACAAGCACTACACTATCGGGAGTTCAGTCGGGAGCTAGAACTTGTCCCGGCTGAGGTGGTGCCCAGCTGGTGGAGATACACGGTCGGGGGAAAACCCCGGTAGCCGACGGTAGGTCGGTGCCGGATCTCACCGTCCAGCGAGGGATGATCACCCTCACCTCACGAGGAAAAAACGAGCACTACACTAACGGGACTAATGACTATAGCAGTTGACGCGCCCGGAATATCTAATCAGTCAATCAAAAAAAAATTAACCGTATACTCTTCCATGGTCCGATTCTCTGCCTGTGGACAAGCAATATTTGCAGGCCATCCATAGGATGAGCGATGCGGAGTGGACGCCAGATGACCTTTGGGGGTAGCGACCAGGCAAGGCCGCATTTACGGCGCTCTGACGGCGACCTTATGCGCAGCAGCGTAATGTTAACAACGTGAGGAAAGGTGTTCGGGTGATGCAAACACGGTCATAAAATAAATTAATACCCTTATTAGCCCGGGAACGATCCTTGGTCGGCCGAGTACGCCGCGATGCGAATACAAGAGAACAAAGTATGCATCCAACCTCGTGTTTATTTTCATGTAGAAAGTTGGAAGGATATACTAACACGTGTCTGATTTCACACGAGGCAATAATAAACAAAGGCTCGGGAATCAACAAAACATGTACGTACTGGTTTATGCGTTATGGAATAGGAAGATATTATGCATACTATTTGCATTCTCAATACGGCGTGTTACGTATCTGTTAATGACGAACGACATATGCAAATTGAAGTAGTAAATTCCAACTTTTCAATATGCCTTTTACATACTAAAATCTTTTATTAAGAACCATATAGTTGTTTGCAAGAAATCACCTAGCGTGATATTCATTCATACTAAAAGTGACATTAACAAGATCAAATAATGTAATCGCATTAATTCTAACTACTTGAAAAGACGCTGTAAGCGAGTCTGCGAACCCTTACTAGAACGTCGGCAATAGGGAATTAATGACCAGTAAGTAACAAAATGAAAGTAATGGAGCAACATTTCCGAAAAAAATTAGAGATTTTCAGGGAGATGCTGAAGATATTTGGCTTAATTAGCCACAATATATGTGCAACATGTCATCCAAGGCTCGCAAGCATTCAGAGGCTCGGGCATTTTGAGCATCACTAAGATATCATCATCTAAGAGCATCACTATGATACAGTACAAATGATAGACTAATTCAACAAAGTTTCCTACACCTTTCTTGTAGTTATAGAACGAGGGATGTGACGTATTTTGACTCGTACCAAATTTTCAGTATGATGTGAAAAAAATATTCGGCTCCCGAGATCTGCATTTAGAAGTTAACCATAGAGAAAGCAGTGTCTTTCCTCTATGGTTTAAACCTATCACAATCGCGTACTTTTCCCTTTCGTTATCCTTAGATCCAGGCAATAAAGACTCCAGTAGTATAGAGAGAGAGGAGAAGAGAGAGAGAGAGGAGAAGAGAGAGAGAGAGGAGAAGAGAGAGAGGAGAAGAGAGAGAGAGGAGAAGAGAGAGAGGAGGAGAGTGAGAAGAGGAGCGTGAGAAGAGGAGAGAGAGAAGAGGAAAGAGAGAAGAGGAAAGAGAGAAGAGAGAGAAGAGGAAAGAAAGAGAGGAAAGAGAGTGAGTGTTGGAGGCTAATGCTTGGGCATGGAGAAAGGAAAATAAAAATCGCCCGACAAAACCTGAGCTTAGCTAAGCCGTGGTTGAATGCAGAGCACTACGTTTTAAATCTCTCCCCCTCCTCTCGCCATCATTCTCTCTCCCTCCTCATCTCACTCTCTCTTTCACCCACTCTTCCTCTGGGCCGAGGTGACGCATGAAAGCCTGACAACTTTAATCTCCAATATCACCCGATTTGCCGCCTTTTTTACTCGCGCGGAAAAATAAAACAAAACCCCTTTTTCAAAGCCCATGCGTATGAGCAAAATGTAATTTTCAAAGTAGATGAAATATTACCTCGGGGAAATTTAAGTTCCGTCACACAAGCTCTTATAAAGACGCTCTTGCTGAGAGATTTACCGTATCAACGTAATATAAGTATTCGATCCGAAGTTGGGTAAAGATTAAATACAAAAGTGTTTTGGTTGCGAATTAAATATAAAGATATTTTATCAAGCTGATTTGGCAATTCCATAATAATTTTTAATTCGCATTATCACTACTAATAGCTGAAGCTTACGAAATTTGATTGCGTAACCACATAGGCCAACAACGTCTGCAATGTAATGGAGGTCTTATGCAATTAACAGATATTCCAATGATGTTTATTAGTACGTGAAACGAAGTGATCACACTAGGTTGCGGATAAAAATATTCGATTTTGAGGTGACCGCATAATAGAGGTTATGAAAATGTAAGAGGATATTTGGCGTAATTTTGCTCTTTGCAAAGATTTTAGTAAGCAAGTCTTGTTAACACTAATTTCACAGTACACAAAATATCGGACGCTTTTTATTTGCTCCTGTGTCTTTAAACAACTTTCACACAAAATCTTTCATGATAATTGAAATATTCTTTTTCACATCACTGGTTGTTTCCTTCCCATTTGGGAACTTTAAGCTCAACTAAACTCGACTCTTCAGTTCTCTCTCTAAGAAACTTTTATTGCTTGCATAAAAATAATTTAATTCCAACCAAAACAAATTAATTATCCTGCAAAATAAGCAACTGTGTCTGACTTTTCTACACAATATGACAGCACTCGATCCACGGAGACACAGAATACTCATAATAATATACACTGGTTATTATGATACACACTACACACATTATATATAATAATCGCATTATGTAGTATACACTATATAATATTATACACCTCTTTTAGCCTTAAGGATCAAATCGTCAGGAAGTTGCGATCTGAGATAATCTATGAAAAGAACCTGACCGCTGACTGCGTAGCTAGATGGCTGCTTAAAAGAGGGAATATTTTCACGTGTCATGTCATCAAATCGGTTCTTTGGAAAATCAGAAGGTACAAATGGACCTAATTTTGCTCTTTGCAATGATTTTTGTAAGCAACGTTAATTCAGGTGACCGCTTAATTGTGTTCTAATCGTAGGATTCCGCGGCAGTGTCGTGTGAAGGCTGTCCGGGTGACGACGCCGCGTCGAGAGCAGTGATGGCGACTTTTCGACCATCCTCCCGTGGTCTTCTTCGGGGCTAGAATGCAATTTTGGCACAATCGTGACAGCCGGACAGCCAAGAGCCTTCGCTTAATTGAGATGGTCATTTCAGCAGGGTTCACTGTACAGATTAATCTCAGTAGCTTCCTTAATAAACCTGACCTTGGGCCTCTGCCCAGGGTAGCCGCGGGCAATACTTCGCGGCCAGTAGTGGTGTGAGAAGGCTCAGCTGACGGCGTTAGCTGAATCGCTTCACTACGCTTCGTGAAGTCATGGACGTCAAGCAACTAGAGACGCCACGGATTCTCGGATGGGTGACCGTCTGGGAAACCCGGTTACGCACCCTTGCACCCCACACACCCTTGCACTAACATGCCCTACACTTTCACACATGCCGGGAGACCGATCGGGAGCTTAGAGCTTGCCCGGATGGGGTGGTGCCCCGCTGGTGGGAGATACCTGGTTAGGGAAACACCACTCACCGACAGGTCGGCGCCGGTTCTCGCCATCTAGCAGGGGAAGATCACCGCCACCTTCCGAGGAGAACATGAAGTATTCATAGGCCATTTTCTTTGTGCTGTACTCATCTACGACTAGCTGGCGGATTAAGTCACTTAAAGTAGTCCAAATAAATCCATACGCTTTTTCTTATTCTGAATTTTGACTATTTTATTGGCAAGATGTGGGTATTTCTTTGCGTTCCGTGACTCTCGTCCCGAAGAATAGAGCCTCCCCGTCAATGAAGTTCTTTCACCAGCGTGAAAATACCGGCGCACGACCCTCTTCCAAAGCTACCTGGCAGTTTTACTACCGTTTTCCTTTCGGGCGCCGCGTCGTTCAGATTCCCTTTGACAGCGTGCGGTTGTTTCGTTAACCAGCGAAAGACTCGAGCCGCCCTCGAGTGTCTTTTCTCTTGAGGAACCACCCCACGGGCCACCGGCCCGACCCGCGCCCCGCAGCCCGCGAAGGTGGAATGCTGGCGTTTTCGCATTCCTCGGATTGTTGGATGCTTTACAGGCGCTTCACACCCTCTCCAAGTGCGCGCAGCGAGAGGAGAGCGGGAGGCGATTCGGGAGCGGAAGGCGCCTCTCCACGCGCACAGTGGGCCGTTGCTGCCAACCACATGGACAAATGCGTGTCAGCTCCATCAGCGAGGCAGGTCGTGTTTTTGGGGGTGACGAGAACGTTCACTCTTAAAAACAAATATCTAACATTTAAACAAAACTCTAAAGAAATTTTGAAAATGGCTCACGCTGGAAAAGTTTGAGAGTATCCTAAAATATTTAGTTAGAAAGGTCATCCCCAAGTATTGGTAATAAGTATTGGTAATGAGACTGTTGATATCAAAGTCATTGAGTTCCCTCACGCTGATGCCAATCATCCAATGGTTAAAAAACAAAAGTCTGTTGCAGAATGTCGTGCCGTGTCCCACTGCTGAAAATCAACTCCACAATCTGACTAGAGTTAGGAAAACTATTTTTTTTAAATTTAGAAATTGATTGAGAATCTTTCCCTTTGACTACTAAAGTCATTGATGGTCATGGTCATTGGTTGTTATTTCCTTTAATTATTTATTCGGCTACTAAGATCATTGATAGTCATGAGTAGGGAGTGGATTTCTATGATTCTGAATTATTTTCTGTTTTTTCAGGGTATAGATAAGTGAAATTTCTTGACATTTGATTAGAATTGGATTAGTAGATTAATATGTTAAGGCATATTTGTGCATATTTGGCCAATTTTTCCTGTTAATGCATATTCCCGTAATTATAGGAGCATAATTTGCACATTTCGTTAAAATAGAGACTTATTTGTCGTAAAACGTTTCATGTTTTCATAAAATCTATTTATATGTGAGCGTTCATTGATTAGAAAGATATTTCTCGTTTTGAGTTTTTTTCTTTCCTAGAAATGATAAAATACTTGTGCAAATGTAGGATATTTCTTGATATATTTTTTAAACCAGCCAGAAAAAATAAAATATACAATGTACTTCACAAGATGCATATTTCCTTTAATTATTTCTCCCGCGAAGTAACTTATGTTATATTATGTTTGCACAAAAATATATCTTTTCATTCCAAGCAAGCTGCTCCTGAATTTTTATCAAGAAAGGTTGGTACAGGAAACGAAATATTGTGAATTTTAATTGCATATTAAAGTGCATATTTGAGAATTTGTAGGTCATGAATGGATATTTCTTATAAGCATGATCTGATGGGATAATGATGAGGTGAATGGTGAGCAATATTGAGAGGCAGTTCGCACGAATTCCGCAATTAGTCGGTGAACAAACCCGGGTTATATTGGTTCACTTCCACTACATTTTTTTAGACTATCTTTAGAATATGTGATAATATGAAAGGAAATTATCTAATACTGAAAAAAAATCCTTGAAAAATGTACATTTGATAAGACAGTAATGTTATCATCTGAAGGTATGCGTATCAAGAAAAAATTGATCAAATGTACGAAATATTAAATTGTAGTTGAGATGTACTTCCGTACATGAACTGCGAATTAATACTAACCAATATGATTGGATATGTGCTCCACAGTTTATATAATTTTGAACTTTATAATAATAATAGTAATAATAATAATAATAATAATAATAATAATAATAATAATAATAATAATAATAATAATAATAATAATAATAATAATTATTATTATTATTATTATTATTATTATGTACTTGATTTGACTTATTGAATCCAAAACGCAACGATGAACGCAACTTCTGCCCGGAACAAAACGTATGCATTCATCTTCGAGTGCAACGCTGAAGCGTTAAAAATTCTAAGCGGCAAGTATTTAGTCATGCTCATACAATATTTTCATTAAGTTGACTGTTGATACATGAATTACTAATTATTTTAATTCAAAAAGGATGTTGCTTCCTAATGATGTTGCGGGATTTTGTTCGATTCGATATTTGTCATGAACGCAATTACCGTAAAATATCGAAAGTTTGAAACCTGCATATGAATAAACTTCAAGAATCATGTTTCCAATACGAATAGTTATCAATACAGGAATATATGACAAATAGTAAAACAAATATTGCATGGTACATTCTTAATTATTCGTGCAGGAAACTTATCTTCTTTTCTCAATATCAGTACTAAGCAGAAAGAGTATCAAGCGAGATGTTAACATGAGTTAACCCGACTGTATAAACCAATTTATTATGTGCAATTTTCTATACGGATACTCCACTTTCACATATCAATATTACGGCTTCATTAATTAATTAGTAACAGTTAATTGTAACAATCAGCAACTACTACTAAAAAAGAACACAACCTCGGAGCACTATCGGAGGAAAATCGCGTTCCTCCACTTTACCAATACTTCCGATATCGGATGAATAGTAACACGCCCGTGTCCTAAGAAGCTCGAAGTCAGTGACAGAATTAGGTGAGTTGATTAAAATTGAATTGAAGATGTTTTATCCTCGGGAAGTAACACATTCCATTTGAGCGGTATTTCGTTTTCTGGATGAATAACTCACTAGACCTTGCCGATACCTTCTTCAAATAAACACCCTGCTCCCTGCTCCCCAACGTTGTTGGGAAAACCGTTCACAGGGGTGGCATGAGGGTGTGGTGTCGTTTAGCACTCCCGCCCCCGACCACCGCCGTCAGCACCCCAGCTCAGAGTCACTTCCCCAGCTACCCCAACCGTCCTCGCCCCCACCCCCACTACTTTCACCATCACCATTGCTTCCGCCATCATCTCCGCCTTCGTCATCGCTACCATCACCGCCGCCGCTACCCTTGACACCATCACCGTCGTCACCAGTGCCACTGCACTCTTCTCCACCTTCGCCACCGTCACCGTCACCGCTTCCGCGTCCATCACTACCACCGCCGCTGTCTCCGCCACCATCATAGCCGCCACAACTGTCTCCCAACTGCCACCATCACCACCGCCGTCATCACTGCCCCTGCCTCCATCTCCACCACCGCCACCGCTTCCGCCTTTGCCTCCGCAACTGCCCCTGCATCAACCACCGCCTCCGCAACTGTTCCCGGCTCCCGCCTCCGCTACCGCCACCACCTCCGCCTCCGCCGTTACCACCGCCACCGAAATTGCCCCCGCCTCCGCCTCCACGGCCTCCATCGCCTCCGCAACTGCCCCTGCATCCGTCACCGCCTCCGCAACTGCCCCCGGCACCCGCCTCCGCCACTGACACCACCTCCGCCTCGGCCACCGCCATTACCATCGCCACCGCAACTGCCCCCGCCTCCATGGCCTCCATCACCCTGGCCACGCCGCGCTCCCCAGCCTCCGTCCAGCTGTCGAAAGGCGGTGACTGGCATCGGCGCCGCTACCTGTCGCAGGTAGGTGCACGCCCCCCCCCCCCCCGGGGAAACCCGGCCAGCGAAGGGCGCGAGCCTGTTTCCTGCTTTAATCTACAAGAGCCGCCCTCAAAGCGGCCGGGCGGGCGCGCGCAGCTCAATACGCCCAGGGAAGGGCCAAAGGGGCGACGTGGCGCCGCTTGCGCCCAACAGGAGACAGGCTGTCTGCGTTGCCCCACCCGCACCACGCACCGTTGCGGGAAAAGCTCACCAGGCGGCTCTGGAAAACTGCAGTGCAATTTCCAACACGTTACACAGCTTGGCCATTAGGTTAACAGGATACACCGAAACCGTCCTAACGAAGGAAACTATTTAAACGTTGAGTGCTGCTATTCGTATGAGTTTCTGAGAACTGCGTTTGTTTCAATTGCCTGCAAGTTCTTTTTTTATTAACTTTTCTTTAACATTAATTAGTATATAAAATTAACATTTATTTTGTTACCTAAGAGCGGGAGAGACTGATAACATTATTATTATTATTATTATTATTATTATTATTATTATTATTATTATTATTATTATTATTATTATTATTATTATATAATCTCCATCTTCATTTTTCATCTAATTCGAAAATGGCTCTTATTAAAATTCAACAACAGATATTTGAACACGAATCCGTTCTCTTAGAGTATTAATTCATTGTTAACTATTTGTTCTAGATTGAAAAATATCCTGACAATGTTGCAGAATCGAAGAAAAAAGCAATATTTCCGATGTTTCCATCAACTTCTGATGGTTTTCACTAAACGAATTATTCCTTCAGAAAATATAACTTACGAGCGCAGGCAGTTTTACCCCAACTTTGAATTTAAAATTATCCACATTGCATTCGAAGCTACTCCAAAAGCTCAAAAAGTACTTTGTTGGCTTGAGATATTATTCGAATAGCACGTTCTTTTATGTTCCTGAATTCTCATTCAGTATTCGTTCCTTATGTACATTGACCAAACCGGAGTTGCAGAACTTTCACACGTGGAATTACCAGTCAGAGCTCCAGCTCATCTGCCGGGCGGAATAATATATTTTGCAATGCTGTTTTTAGCAAGGGTCACGTGATTCAATAAATCTGATTTTCTAGCATTGCCCTTTAAAGTAACGAATCACTAACTCTCCACCTTGGTTCATATCAAATGCTGCACTAGGCCGATTCCTCGATATGTCAACAGCCCAAGAAAAAAGCTCGAAACATCACCAAAGACAAGAATGCAATCCAACAATCGACTCCTAAATATCCTCGATAACAGCGAAGAAATATATCGTCTCAATAGAATTTCTTCTCTCCTTCTTGCTGCTTTGACACATAGACTCACAAACAAGTTTGGATACGTTCTGGTACTGCTCTAATACCAATTACCTTTTTTATAGTTGTGGTAAAGAAGCCACGGATAGTACCGACGAGTGACTTACTATAAGCCACAGCTGACTTTACATTGCACAATTCATTTTATATTCCAATTAAAGATATTTTAATGTATGAAATATATTGTAAATTTTCGCTGTGTATAATAAAAAATGTTGAAAAACGTCCTGTCACTGACCGGATAGGTTTCTCATCCAATTCTCTGGATTCACTGCGCAAATTGTTTTGCTTGTGGACATGAATGTAGCTTCCCTATACGCACGTTTTGTTGAGCTCTCCTTTAGCTAGTTGAGGTCAGATTAGAGCCAGGGATGCGTGTTGCTTTTTTGCTAGCAATACTATAAAATCAAATATAGTTCGTTTACTGATGTAAATAAAAATTCTGGAGTCATAATTTCTAGTTTTCAAATTTTGTTCGTCACGCATTTTGATACTTTTATTCGCCATTCAACTACAGTAAGTATAGTGAAAGGTAGGGGAAGAGATACTGGAGTCCAAGAAAACGTGCGCAGATTATACTTTTCTACGGTTTACCAACGAAAATCCGATTTCGATACTATAGCGCACTATAGCGGTTAGCGTATCGGGCTGTCACACCCACGTTCGCGTCATGAAACCAGATCGACGCCGTGGATATTTATGGGCGAACAAATCCTTCGTACACCTTCTTTCGAAGGGGAAGTAAACCCGGCTGTCCCATGTACTAGATTTACTCCATGTAAAAGATCATGAAGCCTACAGACGTCTATGAGCTAAATTCAAATCGCCTGTTTCAATAACACATTCTTTCGCCGCTAGATGCTGAGAGGAGTATAGCGAAATTTACGTGGTCGGACGGAAGAGCAGGCCTCATGGACTGAGTCTCGCCATGTAAAATAAGGCACCATTGAAGCCTATGAGCTAAATTCAAATCGCCTGTTTCAATAACACTTTCTTTTGCCGCTAGATGCTGACAGGAGTATAGCGAAATTTACGTGGTCGGACGGAAGAGCAGGCCTCATGGACTGAGTCTCGCCACGTAAAATAAGGCACCATTGAAGCCTATGAGCTAAATTCAAATCGCCTGTTTCAATAACACTTTCTTTTTCCGCCAGATGCTGAGAGGAGTATAGCGAAATTTACGTGGTCGGACGGAAGAGCAGGCCTCATGGACTGAGTCTCGCCACGTAAAATAAGGCACCATTGAAGCCTATGAGCTAAATTCAAATCGCCTGTTTCAATAACACTTTCTTTTTCCGCTAGATGCTGACAGGATTATAGCGAAATTTACGTGGTCGGATGGAAGAGCAGGCCTCATGGCCTGAGTCTCGCCACGTAAAATAAGACACCATTGAAGCCTATGAGCTAAATTCAATTCGCCTGTTTCAATAACACTTTCTTTTTCCGCTAGAAGCTGACAGGAGTATAGCGAAATTTACGTGGTCGGACGGAAGAGCAGGCCTCATGGACTGAGTCTCGCCACGTAAAATAAGGCACCATTGAAGCCTATGAGCTAAATTCAAATCGCCTGTTTCAATAACACTTTCTTTTTCCGCCAGATGCTGAGAGGAGTATAGCGAAATTTACGTGGTCGGACGGAAGAGCAGGCCTCATGGACTGAGTCTCGCCACGTAAAATAAGGCACCATTGAAGCCTATGAGCTAAATTCAAATCGCCTGTTTCAATAACACTTTCTTTTTCCGCTAGATGCTGACAGGATTATAGCGAAATTTACGTGGTCGGATGGAAGAGCAGGCCTCATGGCCTGAGTCTCGCCACGTAAAATAAGACACCATTGAAGCCTATGAGCTAAATTCAATTCGCCTGTTTCAATAACACTTTCTTTTTCCGCTAGATGCTGACAGGATTATAGCGAAATTTACGTGGTCGGATGGAAGAGCAGGCCTCATGGCCTGAGTCTCGCCACGTAAAATAAGACACCATTGAAGCCTATGAGCTAAATTCAATTCGCCTGTTTCAATAACACTTTCTTTTGCCGCTAGATGCTGAGAGGAGTATAGCGAAATTTACGTGGTCGGACGGAAGAGCAGGCCTCATGGACTGAGTCTCGCCACGTAAAATAAGGCACCATTGAAGCCTATGAGCTAAATTCAAATCGCCTGTTTCAATAACACTTTCTTTTTCCGCTAGATGCTGAGAGGAGTATAGCGAAATTTACGTGGTCGGACGGAAGAGCAGGCCTCATGGACTGAGTCTCGCCACGTAAAATAAGGCACCATTGAAGCCTATGAGCTAAATTCAAATCGCCTGTTTCAATAACACTTTCTTTTTCCGCTAGATGCTGAGAGGAGTATAGCGAAATTTACGTGGTCGGACGGAAGAGCAGGCCTCATGGACTGAGTCTCGCCACGTAAAATAAGGCACCATTGAAGCCTATGAGCTAAATTCAAATCGCCTGTTTCAATAACACTTTCTTTTGCCGCTAGATGCTGACAGGATTATAGCGAAATTTACGTGGTCGGATGGAAGAGCAGGCCTCATGGCCTGAGTCTCGCCACGTAAAATAAGACACCATTGAAGCCTATGAGCTAAATTCAATTCGCCTGTTTCAATAACACTTTCTTTTGCCGCTAGATGCTGAGAGGAGTATAGCGAAATTTGCGTGGTCGGACGGAAGAGCAGGCCTCATGGCCTGAGTCTCGCCACGTAAAAGCAGGCATAACTGAATTTAATTCAATTGAATTGAAGCTGAGCGAAGAGCGCACTCACCCAGCTCGACGTCCTGGTCGTCGGTGAGGATGAGCACGATGTTGGGCTTGCGCTCCTTGCCGGCGGCCGTGGCCGCGTGGTGGTGCTGGTGGTGCTTCTTCAGCTTGCCGCTCCCCGCCCCTCCGCCCCCGCGCTGCCTGGGCGCGTCGCCGGCGGCGGCGGCGGCGGATCGCGCGGGCGGGGGCGGCGCGCGTTGCGGGGCGAACGGGTCGGAGGCCGGGGCGGGGCCGGGCGGCGGGCCGTCGCCCAAGCCGGCGCCCGCCGCCGCCGCCGCCGCCGCCGCCAGTAGTCCGGCGGCCGTCGCCAGCACTAGCAGCAGCGGGGGCGGGCCCGGGGGCGAGGCCGCGGGGGCGTGGGCGGAGCGGGCGGCCGCCATGGCGCCCGCGACTCGCAGCTGCTCACGGGGGGCGCTACAGCGCGCTGTGCATCGCCCCCTGCAACACACACACACACAATGCATATTAGCAGAGGCCGGAACATATGTAGTACGAAAGGTAAAATTATGTAGATAAATGTGTAATGAAAACATGTGAGACATGTAATTGAGTGTGTGTAACATGTGTGTGAAAACATGTGAGTGAGAATACGCAATAAAAATGTAAAATTGGATACAATATATAATATTAAAATACACTATTTATAAAACACATTTACATAATACAAAATTACATTGATAAGAAATGCCCTAAACAAATTTTTAAAATAATTCAAACCAAAATTCAATAAACCAAATAATTCACGATCAAATTAATTTGGAAAGCACATGTTGTTGCACACTTAGTACCATACAACTTTCCCGTCTGCAGTAAAAACTTGTATTGTTATTCAGACTGTAGTTGAGCAGCCCCAGATCAAGGTGCATATCAGCTTGGTTATTTGTACCTTGAGCAATCAAACAGCCATCGTGCACACTGGCGGCATGAACGTCCAGAAAACAATTTTTGCAGCGGGCAACATTCTCATCGAACGTAGGCGACCGCCAAAATTTCGCAGAAATTAAGGTTACAAAAGTCACAGTACGGCGCCAATGATACTTTTGGCACCTAGATTTCTTCTAGGTGTGAAAAAAGACGTATTGTTACAAAAAATATGTCATTAGATTGAAGAAAATTGACATAATAAAAAATATTTTGTGAAAAATAACAAAGTATGTAATATATTTCTACATGTGAAAAAATATGTAATGAAATGTAGTATGAAATGTGAGAAGAGAAATATGAAAAGAAAAATGTATTCTGGGATGAAACTTGAAGACAGAATGAGAATTTGAGAACGGAAGTGAAAAGAAAAGGGTATCTAATAAATCAAATGATATTAATCGTAGCTTTAACGAGTAATTGATCATAAATCACGCTAGGAATAACATCTGGAATACATAACTTCAATAACAAATTTAAATATTATTCTGATGGGGAACAGAACGTTTGATTACAGGCTATTTGGTGCAGAAGGTATTTCACGGTGAATTGTTGAAAGTAAATACACGCTTATGCAAATGAAACAAACATCAAGTCTCGTTAATCCACTTTACATACGTCCGGTAAAAAACTAAGCTGTTATAATTACGAAAGAATTTCTTGAAGATCAATTTTTCATGACGTAAAAATGTTCTCAAACTGAAACATACATATTCGTTTGGCTACCTTATTGTAGGAAATAATAGTCTGCAATTAAACTAGAATTTTAAAATATATCTGACAGGAATTTACTGAGGAAATTGATAATATCTATATTGTTAAGTTATTAACTCTTGTTCAGCTCAGCACGACAAAGAACACCTTGTTTTCATTTGACACGTAATGTAGCACTTGATATAATTTGTGTGACACCCCAAATGACGTAGCAATTGCGGGGCAGAGAAAAATGTAGCTTCCGCACGTCCTGCTCTCGGTTGCTGAAGATAAGCGTTCTTTGGAATCCGAGCACGTCCGCCTTCTTACATGAGTTACGTCAGTGCACTTACACTCGGTCTGTTCGTGGTGCCCACTGGTTGCTGATTTCGTCTAGCGCTTCGCTACACTGCGAGCAACATCTTTTTCATGATGATTTCGCTCATTCGTTCGTGGAGTGACAGCAAAAATTGGGCGCAAACAAACAAAAAAGTATTCTTAAAAAATTAACGAAAATCATACAAGATATTTGCTGAGAATTTTCTCAAACCAGTTTCGTCACACCTATTGGCTACTGCTGACTGTTTAGAAATAGACAGTGACGATGTACATTCAAAAACGGTTTTCCAAAATGTTGATGTCAAAATCGTAGCCCTGTACAGCAATAACAATGGCAATTACACTTCACACAATGCAATTCGGTGTCGTACCTGTCCCGGCGTCCGCGTTGAGCAGGCATCGTCCACGGAGCCTTCGCACGCGCCTGTTGCCCCTCCGACAGCGCCCCGACCACTGCCGAGCCCCTCCGCCCCACGCCCCACGCCCCACGCCCCACGCCCCACGCCCCACGCCCCACGCCCCACGCCCCACGCCCCACGCCCCACGCCCCCGAGCGGCATCTCACGACCGCCGCACGAACCATACCTCCTTCGGACCGGGGCAGGTGGGTCGTTCTCCGCCAGCCAATGAATGGGGGAAACTATTTCCGACGTTTTTCCTTCGCATTTGACTGCTTGTTAGTGATTCCGTGCGCGTCAACTGTTAAGATCGTTAATCCCGTAAGTGTAGAGCTTGTTTCCCCTCGGGAGGTGGCGATGGTCTTTTTGCCGGTAGATGGCGAGATACGGCGCCTACATACCGTCGGTTAGCCAGGTTTTCTCCACCCAGATACCTCCCCCCCCAGTCGGGCACCGCCGTAGTCGGGAAAAGCTCTAAGCTCCCGAACGGTCTCCCGGCATGTGTGGTAGCGTAATGCATGTTAGTGTAAGAGTGTGTAAGTAAGGGATGAGGATAGTACAAGGAAGAGGATGGGAAGATCGCGCGCAGTCCATGGCCCTTTTTAGGGTAGTGCTCCAGCATTCGCGCGGTATTGATCGGAGAAATCACGGGAAACTACCGATCAGAGCAGCCGGCCGCCAGAATTCTCCTCCGGATAGCGACTGAATTCGACCTAGCTAACAAGCTAGTGTAGGATCTCCCGGTCAGTGGCAGTGCGATGACATCCATCAGTTGATGCCCTGAGCTATCTCTCCCGGTCATTCATATTTAAAGAATCGCAGAGTTTTTCACAAATTTAATCTAACTATACCGTTTTCTTTTTGAAAGTCAGAGACTTTACCCAATATTCACAAACACGCAAACGTACGCAGACTGAAATATTATTGTTTTAGCTGCTGCTTTATTCTTCACTTTAAATTAAAGCATATATTGTATGGAATAAAATAAAGTTCCAGCAGTTAAAGGAAATAAATACCAATAATTCCTGGTGATTACCACCGATTATCGATCACATGCTGATCCATTTATGGAATACAATAATAATAATAATAATAATAATAATAATAATAATAATAATAATAATAATAATAATAATAATTATAACCTTCTAACTTGGATTACACATTAAGGCCTCGAGAAAAATCTTCTATTTATAGAAGTGAGGTTATAACACCTAAACTAATTAAACAATTTTATTTTTATTTTGTCGACAGTTGGTTTACTTCAGACAGCGTTCAGTACTAAAACAAACAAGAATTACGGAAATTTAAATTAAATTTGCATTCTTGTTCGGGACAAGGGATATCGCTCTTTGTCCTGAAGAGGGCTGAATCCGTAACAGGGTTACGTGCACATCCCTCCGTTTAGGGACAACCAAGAACACCCAACCTGAAGACAACAAGCAGCTACTGCATTTCGCCTGCGTCAGATCAAAGCACCGACTGTGACAATAGACTGCCACCTACTCTGGACGAGTGTGGACTCATTTTAGGTCTCTTAGACGGGATAGGGTAGGGTTATAACTTTACCACTTTTGCACACCTCGTGTTGAATTGTACATTAATCAGAAACCAGATTTATCCAACTGGGTTTACTGCGACTCGTTGTTAAAGAAACCATTTATATCTTGATAGGTCTCCCAAATCTAACGCTGTTAAGGCCTACTTGCCGATTACGATCAGACGTTTCACGATGGAGCTCTTTCGAGAAAATTAGTTTAAGAACATCATTCACGGAATACAGGATTAAGATACAATTTACTCGTCCAGTTTTCAGCACTTCGTGTCTTAGTGTGGCAGGTGACCAGATTTACCCGCCTGGATTATCTATTTTGATAATTTAAAAATAATTTAGAATTCTTTATTGACGAAAACTTGATTTTTCATCCTTGATCACTTAGTCTGAAGAATATTCAATTTATGGATATCTGAAAATTATTATAGAATTTTTTTATATTGCTACTTTTTTTCATTTAAAAAATGTCAAGCACATTAAAACACCGAACACACAACACCGATTTTAAAGAACATCAGTTTTAAAATAGATCCCATGAAATATATACATTTAGACCTCCATATATCGAACCTCTATATATCAAAATTCTCTATAAATCAAATTATTATCCTGTTCTTTGAAAATTATGCTTAAAAATATTTCTAAAACAAATGTATCGAAAATTACTTCTCTATATCAATCACATTTTCTGACTTGACTGTTGTTTTTTTTTTTTTGTATGAAATAAAAATGTACAGTACATACTATAAATTGTTCTCAACACTTCCGCAGGGTATTCGATTGAGAGAAAATGTTCCAGATGAAACGTTTCAGTGGGTTAACAAGTGTAAAAAGTATTTTGATCTGAGTGCATCGTATGTGCAATAAAACATTGTTAATTATTGTTTTTAAAATTTCAGTTCAATTATTTTTTGGTCAGGTACGTATGAATTACTAATCTCTGTTACTGAACATAAATTTGTAGTATGAACGATTAAAATATTTGTTAATTATTTATTGTTAAATTTTTCATTTTACCCGTTTTTTCCAAAATTTATTTAAGGCATACGCAAAATTTTCATAATTATTTCTGTAAATCGAAGTTTCTACATATCGAATGATATTGAAGGAACAGTCAGATTCGATGCATGGACGTTCGGTTGCATCTAGAAAAGGGCTGTCAATCTGGCGGCCCGTTGTCGAACTCGCTGCCCGCTATGCCATTTATTGTGACCCGCGCGCGGGTCGCGGGTACGCGGCCGCGTACGGTTATTAGTCAAAAGTGAGATCTCCTTTCATCCATGTTGGACGAGAACATTGTGTACCTAGCGCACGCGTCCTGCCGGGGTCAACACCCCCTTTAATGTAAGAATAGGTTAAGTTTAGATTTAAGTTTTTTTTTCTAGTTAATTCAGAAATTCAAAATCATCCCAATTTGATTTGTTCCCAAGTGTTATGCGTGGGTCCACGCAATATTCCCATGCGTTAAGATTCGTTCCCATGCCTTGGTCAAATGCGTGACTCGCAAAGTGTCGACAAATATTAAGGGGAATTCGGGCGTGGATCGTCCGAGTAATGGAAACATGGGCCGCAACCATATTAAAAGTTTTAGCTGTGACCCTTGAGGCCTTGCATGTTGGACCCCCCTGATCTAGAACTGTACGGGTACCTATTAAGGACCTACAAGTGTTACAAGTGCTACGGGCAGCGAATTACGTGTCGGTTTCGGCGTGACCGTCGAGAAGCTCATCTTTATCCGCACGGGTAAACTGCCCCGTATTTCTATCGCGCAGTCGCCTCCTGCCTCCTTCAACTGCACCGCCCCCGCGGAGGCGAGGTGTGAGTGGTGGCCGCTGCGGGTGCCTTTTGTCCGCCGCCCCCCTCCCCCTTCCCTGAGCCACGCGCGCCGCCCCCCACCCCTCCGAGGCTGACTTCACGGCGCAGGAATCCTCCCCGGCCGCCGCGCCGCGCCGCCAGGGTGGTCTGCTCCGCCGACCGCCACCGCCGCCGCTCCGGCCGCACGCGCGCACACGCGGAGTGCTACGGGCGGTCAGGGTTTCCGATGAGTAGTTCGGCGGTTTTCCTGCTGCGGTGGGAGGCTGGAGTAGTTCCGCGAATGAGGGTTGATACGTTATTTCTTTCCTTTCAGTATTCATTATGTGTAATCAGACACTTAGTTCTATTTTCTTTTTATACTAATTTATTCATATTTATACAGCATTTTTATGACAATTACAACAAAACAGGTTGTGGCTTCATTACGGCTGTTTTACTAATGGGGTCGTTGGAGAAGGAGCCACACGCAGAGTGGTCACTTTTGGGTATCCGATTCCTCCCCTTATTTTCATTTTTCCTATTTTTGAACCGATCATGTGAGTGATCGCAATCTTACTTATGCTTAGACGTATCAATACATTCATAAATTTTGAGTATGATTGATTGTACCTTCATTTAAAACAACATGCATTCTCATCTCTTCTTTTTAATTACAACTTAACCGTTTATATCTCTGCATCTCTCACCCGTCTCATCTCCTCCAATTCATCTTGAGGACCCCACTAACTGCGTTTATACAAGCGACTATTTAAATGTTTATGGAATATTCCAAAATATTTTCTGTATTCTATCTTTCTGGAGAACGGATGATTCAAAAGTTTGGAGCAGCTCATAAAAACAGACGTGAAAATAGAAAGGAAAAAAAGGGTGCCTAATCCACTGGTACTTTAGCCTTTCATTTCCTAACGAGACGGAACTAGAAGTCGGATATTTCTAAAGACCTACAGCAGCAAAACGTCTTCTGAACAAAACCTCACTAATTGGTTTTCCAAAACACATTATGCACATTGCTCAAGATGAAGAAATAAATATACTCGTTATGATTCAGCAAAATATTAAATAATTGAAACAAACACTCGCTTCAAGTGTTCGCCAATACTGTTATTTGTTGTCCTGGATATCCATCTATACTGACATTGTTCAGGGTAAGCGGATACACAGTATAGAAAGATTAATATAAGAAGGGACAGAGTTGACAGCAATTGCTTGGCAACTGCTGGGAATAGAACTGCAACGTCCATGCAATCATTTTGTCAGTAAGTTCATTTACAGTTAGCTCATCTGTAAATGCCTTCATCTATCTCTTCATGTTATCTCTTTGGATGCCATCGCCCTACACGACGTTCATTTGTTTTTCTACCTGTCATAGTGGTCCCTTCTTAGAGTAACTCCTCTATACTACAACTCTTTACATACCAAAAATATTAAACAAATGTTGCAATTCCAAAAGCAACAAGTTACTAGCAAATATTTAAAGGTGACTTGGAGCCCTGCTGTCGCATGGTGCCAGGGGTGTGTAGTAAGCAAGAATGCGCAAAGTATGAGAATTCAATCTGTCCGCTCTGCATAAGAATGGACTATCAAATGTTTGCATATTTCACTCAAAATAGGGACTATTTCACTGGTTTGGCATTTGGCACCCCGAGTGCCTGGGTATCTAACAAAACCATAGACCTCTCTTACACAGCCAGAAATCACATATTTTCAGTTAATTTTGGTGCGCATTGTAAATAAATACTATCGATATATTTAGACATTGTCTGTTTGGATTTGGTCATTTAGGATTTGTCTGTTTGGACTTTGAATTATCAAAGATAAATAGAGGAGCAGATTACTCGCATACAATAAGTCATGTTCACGTAAAACTTTCATAGTTTAATCCACGCCTAAGCAGTGAAGAAGTAACTGGCAAAAATCACTATAATAATAAAAAATTGGAAGATTCTTGGACTTCCTTGCTACGGTGCACCAAAATAAGGGGCCGCTTAACCGCAAACCATACATCTTTCTTCCTGAAAGTCATCTGGAGTTTTACCCAGCCCGCAGTCTATTCACTTACGGTTTGATTACTAAAAATATATTCGGCAATGATATTTCACTTCGAATGACACGATTTGAGAATCTATAGGGGAGCTACGGACTTCTGGAACCTTTTTTCACGAAATTAACATGTATAACAATAACATTTAATACAAACTCATGATTTTAATTAGCAAATATGTTTTTCCTTGAAACCATTAACTTCTGCTCGTCATTACCATAATGCTATTCAGATCGTGAATATAAAATAAACTACGTCGGAAGATAGATTTTCCACAAGAATTTTCTGAACAGACCAATTCAAAATAAAATGTGAGACACTAATACGTTTATATTTATATAAACTACAGTTTTTTATCAGTTAAGATTCTCACACCACGCAGTTTTTAGATACAATGGGTATAATTTCAAAAAATTCCTTTTCTTTTATCAATGCCGTCAATCACAGCAGTAGTTTGAGCGACCCTACCTCGTAATCGACTGTAAGAACTGGAGTAGTGTCAGAACAGTTGTTTTCTCTGAAGGAACACGAATGCGTTGCGAACGACTCCCTTCCAGTGACGTACTGCTCTTGCTCCGGGCGGGACCACGGGAACACGAACCTGTTGCTTCAGCAATGATTGGCCAGCCCGGAAGGAAGCACATGCAAGAGGGGTATCTCATTGCATTCCGAAACAGCAACGTAGCTCCGACAGCGTCAAAGATAAACCAAATATTATTACCAATTCTTTTAAAATATCACTGTTTAGTCATTGTTATTGTTTAGTAATTGTTTGATTCGTTTCGTAATGAAGAACCATACATCATAGTACACATCGTAACTATGTTATATATTTATGTAATTAAAGTATTTGTGTTCCTTTCGATAACAGAACCATTTTAAGTACATGGATTTGCCCTTTGCAAGTTCCCGTCATTTCTCCAATACACATCAAACGACGTTTTTCTCAGAGATTTGGGTATAGAGCGACAGCACGCAGGTAGATAAACACCATTTTGTGTACTTTTTCGCCATCCAGCTTCTGCGTGAGAACGCAGCCGCAAATTTCACCATGTAAAGAGGCCTCGACACAAGCTCTTTGGAGTTTGCTCGGACACAAAGGCGCGCGCCGGGACGGACGAGGTGGTCTTGTCTCTTCGCAGAGAGCGATTGCCTCCCCATTGACGCCTCTGGGTGCAAAGGGTCGAGGGACGGTCGCGCCGAAGACCTTGACACTTTTATGTCGATGGTCTGTTGCTCTTTTGTCGCCCCAAAGAAGCGACTCTTCGGCCGCGAGTGACGAGCTATTGAAGCCCCCACGCGGCGGCGGGAGGCGCGTGTTTGTAGCCTTTTACCGAGTGCTCGTAAATTGACTTTTCCGTCGAGAACTACGCGTGGCAATTATTAGACAACGCATGCGCGCCTATCTCCTGGAACTGATGGCAGAGTTAACACCTGTTCAGGGCGGCTTGTCAAAGGAGCTTCTTGATTGGGGTCCACGTATTTTCGTATTTTCGAGACCGGAACATCTTTCTTCCTGGGGCTTTTTCCTGCTTCAGAGGTTGCCGATTTCGACTATCTGCGCCCGGGTATTTAGTACGACTCTCACGTATTAACCGTTTTATACTTAACACGCTTGCGGGCTCCTCGGTCTGTGGTCAGCAAACTCACAAGGCATTGCGCGACAACACACATACATGAAACAGAAGGGACAAACAACCATGCCCAGGCGGGACTGGAACCCCCGATTGAGGCGGCGGCGAGTCGCCACACACTCCAGACACTGCTGCCTTCCAGGTCGACTCACATGACCCGGACATTTACCCGTCCGAATTTCAGCATTTAGTGAATAATCCGAACTGGATAGGCGAAAGCGATTGTTTGATTATTTTGTGTTTCCGAGCGCGTAAGCTGCAGTGTATGGAAATTAGTTCCGCTAGTGTAGTGCATGTTTTCGCCGGGAAGTGGCTGTGTTTTCCCCGGCTAGAATGTGAGGTACGGTGCAGTCCCGCGCATCGGCTTCCTCGTGCAAGGAATCCTCGCAAGCGATGCATCGCCCCATCTCGCGAGATCTAAGTTCCCCTCTGCTTACCCGACATGGTAGTGTAACACGTTGTAAGTACTTTTTCGTATAAAATGTTATGTATTTGTGTATTATACGGGAGAGAAATCCACAAGAATGAGTACAGAAGGATTGCAAGCTGTCCCTTAAAAGTACTTCCCCGGCATTCGCCTTGTATTATTCGGAGAAATCACGGAAAACTACCCATTAGGAAATCCGGACGCTACGATTCTCAATCAGACAGAGGATGCATTTGATTTAACTATCTAGCTAGAACTGAAAACCGCATTCTCAAAACTCTTCCGCATTCGAACCCCAGAACTTCGAGGTCAGAATCCCTACAATACTAACAGAGATAGTTGTTGCCATTAGCTATCTCAGCCGGTGCGGAAATGGTTTAATGGGGCCGCAAGTTCAAATCCCGCCTCGTGCGTGGAAAGCTACTTGTGTGTAGTGGGCTCTCCCACCTGAAAGGGTCAGCGCAATAGTGGACTAAGCCACGTTTTAAGGAAACGGCGAAAAATGGAGTTAAAGTTCTGTAGTCTGGTAAGAAAGCATTGCGAAGGGAAAGAATAACGACTTCATTCTTGACTTAAGTATCCCGACTGACAACGAGTCCACATTTGCTGTTTAACGCGTCCAGGTTTGAGCATCTCGTGGCGAACAGAACATCTCACAGATTCACAGGCGCAACAAAGCAGTCCCACCTGGATTAGGAGCACACACGTTCAGGGTATGAGAGCGTCGGATTCCGCGGCCGGAGTCAGTAGCCATTTGGCTGTCCGGGAGACGCCGCGTCCGAGGCACAAGGTACCAACATTTCGGCCACCATTCTCCGACCATCCTCGGGGCAGTATTTCGCCCTGAGGAAGGCAGAAACGTTGGCAGCTGTGCCTAGAACGCGACGTCTCCAGGACAGGCAAGTAGCTACGTTCAGGTTATCATCAACAAAGAATTCCTATCCCTAAGACTATCAGGAGGCAACAAATTTCCGATTGACCCTCCGAGTTGTGACGGGTAAAAGAGCTAGTGTTATTTTCAGTAAATAAAACATTTTGAATTATGAACCTCCCTGATATTAGCAAAACAAAAGTTTCAAATCCAAATCATTAAACATTTCGTTCTTCCACGTATAATGTCCTAATCAGTAAGATTTTTTACAGGTCAGAACTAGCTAAGAACTTATTGCATATCTAAGTCAGAACATTCACAACGCATTGACGAAAATAATTTTCTGTTAATGAGAAAATATTAACGCTGGTAGTACACACATATTTTATTCGTAGCAAAACCGTACTTTTTATTTTGTACTTTAGTGTACTTCTTATAAACTGTGCTTTCTAGTGAATACTCATTGCTAGGGCTGCGATTTATATGCAAAAAAAAAAACCCAGCGAAATATGTGCATATATATGTCAATATATTTGGTAATATATGCAATTAAAGAAGGAAAATATGCGAAATAGTGTGATGTAATGTGTCAGTGTAAAAATAAATAAAAAGTGTAATGTGAATAATGTCAAAAATATATTTACAGCAAAAAAAGACACAGAAATTATAAAAATTGTTACATGCAAAAAACATTAAGTCAAGGGCTTAATTTTGAATAACGTTCATTTCTTATAAAAATAATGGGAGATTCAGTAAATGTATATTTCACAAAATAAAAAATAGAATTATTGCAAGAAAAATATCGCTTCCTATCAATTCACGGGTCTGACTCTTTTAACACCACTCCACATTTGCGCCGTGTGTGGGTATTGCATAGGCGCTCGGCGGATGCACATTTCATTTCGACTGACACTGCCGATGGCAGGTCTTAGCGTGCTTCTCGAGCAACTTCGTACGAGATAGGCGAGCGGCAACCCTGATCCGTGACTATGGCAACATAAACAAAATCTCGGAAGCCCATTGCTTCAGTGCAGTCACATGATGTACCCTTGCAAGAAGGAAGCCGCTGACAGCACTGTAATTTTTGGGCTTAATTTCGCGTATGAGGGGTGACAATTAAAGTCACGGCCCCACTCATTACCAACATTACTAAATCTTTGTTAGGATAAACATTTATACAGTATTTGTGAGACATCTGAAACATAAGATACATGTTCGTGCCATTAAACGAGTTTAACAGCATCGCAAACCTTGACCAATATATAACGATAAAAAGCGTTCGATGGTTCTGCCATCCGAACATCTTTTCCCAAAAGAACGTGCGTGGGGCATGAAAGCCAAAATGCAAATTGCAAGTGTGATAAGTTCAGAGCCAAAGCGACTGAACCGATTCACGTGAGACACAAAGACTGTGGAATTGAACGTTTGCCAACGTATTCCTCTTATTTGGAACATTGGCTCCGTTCCGATAACAAAGCAATCTCTTGGAAGAGAACAGGGCAGAACAAGTGTATCGTAATGCTCTGACAGGAGTACGTGACAAATGGAAGCAGCGCCTGGACAGAATGCGAAATCGGTTTTGTTTTCCACGCTTTTCGAAGACGTGCTACGTTGGGTGCATTCGCTACAACGCAGCTCATTTGTTGTTTTTATTAGGCGCAGAAGAAAGCGAGAGGAAAAAATTTTGAAATGTTTTGTTTTTAACCATTTTCTCTACTTATTTTATTTTCCCAAATCTTGCATAACCTCCTTGACTCACATTTTATTGTTACGATCTGTTTTTGTTTCACAGGCTCGGGAAGTGGAGAACCAAACATTATCACCTCTTGAAACATGATTTCTCTCAGACAGAAAAAGGGCATTTAGAATTCTCTTTATAAGGCACATACACATGCAGAAGTGCTGGATGAAGCAAAGTGATACCCCGGAGAACACTGCAGGTTGGAGTCAGCGACTGAGAGACTATTTCGTGTTTCCACAAACTTCTTTGTCCGCAAGTCCCGTGAGTGTAGTATACGTTATAGTCAGGAAATGATGATCCTTTCTCGCCGGAACATGAGATACGCCTATTCGTCAGTCTTAGAGGCTTCCTACACCACTCAGGTGGGAAACCCGTAAGGCTGATGGGAAACCCCATAAAGGCCGACTCTTTCAACCGAGCCGTGGGGTGTTTGTGCTTCATTATATGTCCCGTCATTATATGCCACGGCGCCATTAGATCCTGGGGTTCAAAGTTGGTCACCCAACCAGGAACCCGCGATATCTCGAATTCGCTTCCCCTTCGTGACTTCAAGTAGTTAACAAATTCGGCTAGCGACGCTGTGTTCGCGGTCGTGGCCTTTCAGTAGAACCATTCCAGCATTCGCCTGGATAACTGAGAGAAATCACGAAAACCCCGGTTAGAATGGCCGGCACGGTGATTGAACCCGGGCCTTACGAATGGGAAGTCAGAGCACCACACCCTGAGCCACGTCGCTCGGTAGCCGAGAAGTAGGGAGCCGGCAAAGGTACCTTCGCAGCCGAGACACGCTTTACGCTCCAATATTATCTTCCGACAAGTGTGATAGTGTGATGCATATACGTCAAACGTCGTGTGAGCGTGTATGCAGAGAGGAAGGGGCAATAATGCAGAAGGGGGAATAATGCAGAAGGGAAATCGCGCACGACCCGTCGTCTGCTTTTTATGAAACTGTCCCGGCGTTCGCCTAGTATTCATCGGAAAAACAAAGGAAATATAACGATGAGAGCAGCTGGTGTTCATTTTCTTTTTGCAAAATTAAGCAGGAAAATATTATTTTGAAATATAACATTTTGTAAGAAGGTGTATGCTTAGAAAATGAATCTATTGATGTCAATATATCAGTTTTATAAATTATGTCTGTTACAATTTTTTTAGTTTCATGAGCGCATATTCTTACATTCTGAAACACCCGAAATATGCAGTGCGTGCAACGAATTTCATTTATGTAAATGTAAGACCATACTGTAAAACACAAAGAAAACGAAATACTAAAATGCAGGAAGGCAGAGTAATTGTTACTTAATGCAGATTTACTAATTTAAACACTTTGAAAAAGCCATGCATTGAGTACTAATTTCTTGATCATTATTATTATTATTATTATTATTATTATTATTATTATTATTATTATTATTATTACTTGCTTATTGTTTATGTTTAATAAAAAAGAATAACGGTGGCAACAATAATAAAAATAACGACAACAAAAGGTTTTCCTTACAAGCAGTGGTCTATTATTGTTGCTCCTTGTTACGTAATACGAGGCAAAGTGTTGAAGGAGATGGTCGCGGGAGGGGGGAGGGGGAAGGGAGGGGAAGGGAGGGGGCGCCGCCGAGGGGCAAGGCCGCGCAGCGCCGCGCGTTCCGCTTCGGGCTCCTCCAGGAATGAGGCTGCGGCGGCGGCGGGGAGGGCGGCGGGTGCGAGGGGCGGCGGAAGCGGCAAGGGCAGCAGCGGAGACGATGAAGATGGTGGAGGCGGCGGGGACGGCGGGGATGGCGCGGACGGCGGGGACGGCGGGGACGGAGGAGACGGAGGAGACGGAAAGGGAGACGGGCGCAACGGCGGGGACGGGGGGCAGGGCAACCACCACGTCCGAGATGGAGTGGGTGGCGGGGGTGCAGACACTCGGGCATGTTGGCGCTAGTGTTGATGACTTTGCCTTTAGTGTCCACTGCATTGTTAGCTTTAGTGATGATGTTGGCCTTAGTGTAGGCTATAGTGTCTTCATTCGTGTCGTCTTTCGTGTCGTCTTTCGTGTCGTCTTTCGTGTCGTCTTTCGTGTCGTCTTTCGTGTCGTCTTTCGTGTCGTCTTTCGTGTCGTCTTTCGTGTCGTCTTTCGTGTCGTCTTTCGTGTCGTCTTTCGTGTCGTCTTTCGTGTCGTCTTTCGTGTCGTCTTTCGTGTCGTCTTTCGTGTCGTCTTTCGTGTCGTCTTTCGTGTCGTCTTTCGTGTCGTCTTTCGTGTCGTCTTTCGTGTCGTCTTTCGTGTCGTCTTTCGTGTCGTCTTTCGTGTCGTCTTTCGTGTCGTCTGTCGTGTCGTCTGTCGTGTCGTCTGTCGTGTCGTCTTTCGTGTCGTCTTTCGTGTCGTCTTTCGTGTCGGCTTTCGTGTCGGCTTTCGTGTCGGCTTTCGTGTCGTCTTTCGTGTCGGCTTTCGTGTCGGCTTTCGTGTCGGCTTTCGTGGCGGCTTTCGTGGCGGCTTTCGTGGCGGCTTTCGTGGCGGCTTTCGTGGCGGCTTTCGTGGCGGCTTTCGTGGCGGCTTTCGTGGCGGCTTTCGTGGCGGCTTTCGTGGCGGCTTTCGTGGCGGCTTTCGAGATGAATTTCGTGTTGGCTTTCGCATTGGCTTTCGCGTTGGCTTTCGCGTTGGCTTTCGCGTTGGCTTTCGCGTTGGCTTTCGCGTTGGCTTTCGCGTTGGCTTTCGTCAGAATTATCTCAATGTCCCACTTTGTAACCTACTAAACTTATGTAAATCTTTTTAGAGATTTCAATAATATTGTTTTCAAATTGTTAAACTGTCGAAGTTCGGGAAAAAAATTAAAAATGAAAATAAAATAGGTCAAAAAATGTTTTTATACAAACTTTAACGAACTCAATATGTACATCCAATGAAAGAGCATCTTCTGTTTTTTAATGTTGCTAAATAATATATTATTGTCACAATTAGAACAGGAGTTGAAAATGATTAAGTGCAGCAATGCGACCATTTTTCCGAACATTTTGAAAATTAATATCTCGAAAAACGAAAATCAAGTGTTTCATATTTTTTATCATACTCTTCACAGAAAAAAAGCTTAAAAGTCTGGGACATTGACGTAAAAACATGCGTTTAGCATCCGGAGAACCCGTCAACTTCGCACCCGTTGGGATCTTATTTTATCGGACGAGAGTGTTCTGCTTACATACGTGCATGCGATGAAGTAAATTTATGCTTACCACTGCAAAATATCTTAACTGTGCGGGGATTCACAGTTCAATATCTAGAGTTCATCGAAAAAAAAGGAACCGTTAGAGTATACCAGATCCATGATGCTGTAACAAGGAAACTTGTTACAGTATCATGGATCTGGTATACTCCAAAGGTTCTTTTTCTCGGTGTAGTTTTCTATTTTTTTAAACCACACTTTCTCATAAATGTCACATTCCGCGTTCTTATTTACGTAACATGCCGGTATGTACTACTGTAAAAACTATGTTGCTATTTTGATGGAAATACAAGTTCAAGAAATTTCAGATAACAAAAAATTGGTTATTTCATAAACCAGTAACACGACCGTTCGTCTGTGAAATACACTGGAGCTTAAATCGAGCAGTAGATTTTCTCACAAATGATCATTCCCCGAGATCCGCCACAACTCGAGGCCCTGCAAATATAAAACGGATAAATTAATATCCAGGGAATGCCGTTCATGAATACTCTTAAAGCATTCACAACATTTTTTTCAAAATGGCGACAATTTTCTTTCAATAAGGACAAGAACCCTTCTCTTGAAAACTTCGATTCGTGAGTCCGCAGAAGTTTCGAACCCCGTGGTAGTGCGGGTGAAAGTGTTGAACACGCAAACCTATGAGCTCAAGATTAAATCTCAACCCAATCAAATACGTGTGTGGGTTGGAAATATTCGTGAAGGTCAGTTTTGGGTTCAATCCAATTTAGTTTATCCAATTTAGGTTACACGTTTCTGGTGGCGGGATAATATGTAATCGAGTTCAAATCAAACAAACGTGTTTAGTCAGATAGCATTAGAATTCAACGTAATCGCAATCTTTCGAGTGTGCGTTGTTGAAGCACTAGACATTTTTTTAAATTAGTATAATTGATCATTCACTATTCCTGATTCAAACTATAAAATAAAATGTAATTATTCGTTATGTCTTTCGTCTTTCATGCAAATTGCGCAACGAAATATTGTTCTCGTAATTACAACACCGTACTGGTAAATACTTCTCTAATTACAAATTAAATAATTGTACTTACAAAGTTAAGAATTATTAAAATGACCAAATAACAGTACGACGAAATAATTCTAGAGGTAATTACCGAGAAAAGTCGTCTACGAATATTATTTTCATGGAGCAGATTACACAAAAAATCCGAATTAGTTCATTTGAATCAGAAGTTGTGCAAACATTTTGCATTGAAATCATTTCCTTTCTGTGCATGAAACATTCTAAAAGTTTTCATGCAGAGAAATTCCCTAGATCACTTCTTAATTTTTAAGGATAAATTATTTCTCCATTCTTCAATTAATGTTTGATTCAATGAGTCAATCTTATTTCCGATCATTTAAATACAAACAGTATATGCGTGACAAAGCTTTCTCGATAGGTGTAACGATGTTGCCACATTGCATTGTAGGAAAAATAACGGCTGAAACGCGAGTATGGAAGTTATCGCGTCGGTAGTCAAGCTACTTAAATTATGAACGACATGTTTTCAGGTAGTATCAATTATTTACTACTTCCCATTTCATGCCCCGTGAGGTCAAGTACAAAGCCCAGGCGGCGATACAGGCAACTAATAATAGTGGAGGTATGGAGATCTGACGGTTCTTACGCCACATAAGGAGGTCAAAAAATGAACTCGAACCCGCACCCTACCACCCGCAAACCTGTCCCGGTTGGAAGCAGCGGCCTTGTCCCACCGCCACACAATGGGGAGGCGACGGCGGAGGCGGCGGCAGACGCGGAGGCGGTGCAGGCGGCGGCGGAGGAGGCGACTGCGGCGGCGGAGGCGGCGGTGGCGGATGAGGAGGCGACGGCGGCGGCGGAGGCAGCGGTGGCGGAGGAGGAGGAGGCGGCGGCGGCGGAGGCGATGCAGGCGGCCGTGGTATTGAAGGTGCAAGAGGTGGCAGCGGAGTTGTGTAGACCGCGTCGGAGACGGCAGTGGACGGGGAAAGGTTTAGACAACGACCCCCAACAGAGAAACAGCATTGCCAATGGCGTGAAGGCAGTGACAGTGGAAGGGTGGTGCTAGTGGAGGAATGGACGGCAGTGGCAACGGAAGGGGAGGTGGCGGTGACTTCTATAATGAACACGGTGGCGGTGGACACGTTGGACTTCGAAACGTTATTAGTTGGGTAAGATTAATTCTAACCTTGTGTTTTTGCTTCGTATATTTTTGTTTTGTTTTTTTCAAGATACAGTGGTCATTATTTTTTTCCAGATCTGCGATTTTGGAACACCAGCAAGAAGTCCACCTACATAGAGAATTTGAATAATGAGCAAACGTATTTACATAATGTTAATTGCAGTGACAACAAAACATTTTTTGATCGAGGCAATCGTAATTTTTAATGTATAAACGACAACTCTAGAATCATTAATTCCTTTACGATTATGTTTGCAACAAAATTCCATCATTAGTCGACCTCAGGAAAAGAAGATATGCAAAGATAAAAAGTACGGGAAGGCAAACTAATTTTAGAGGATATAATGAATATTTACCAAGAAAGTACACGAAGAAGAATCGCAGTGGAATCGAAATAAAAAAGAAATCAACATGAGAAGATTCGAAAGAGGATCAAATGGTGATCGTGGAAAAGAGAAAGCTTGGACTGTCAGAAGGCAAATCCATGATTACAAAATATAGAAAAACAAGTATCAAGTAGTAGGGTTCCGAAAATGCGAAACATGAGCGTACTCTAAAGACGCAAGGGGAAATAATGAGAAAAAAATGAATAATGAAAGAAAAGACAAGAGTAAAATTTCATTACAAGTGAAGACAACTGTTCATTGACCAATTATGCAAGACAATGAAATGCAGATAAATAATGAAAAAAGCGAGGTCCAATATAAGAATTAAGACGTGCAAAGCAAAGTAAAAGAGGCGGGAAAATACAAAAAGATATGGTGGAAAAGGAGTATTGACGACAGATGCTGGAAAATGAAACATAAGAGCTCACACACGTTCGGGATACGTAAATAGTTTACCCCTTTGGGCAGTGCACGTACATGTGTGGCCCCACACCCCTCATGCAAAACTGTCATCAACAAAACCCGCAGACTTCTCTTCTGGATACAAGATCAAGGTCACCCTATTCTTAAAGAGTTTGATTGAGATGCAATGCCTTCGCTTCGGATACAATAGCACCCTCACGGGGTGAAAGGGCAGCAACAGATGGGTAGGGACGAGAGCAGGCTCAGAGCCCCTGAGGTGGGGATTCGCGACAAGCGAGTCCGGACGGGCGAAACTCGATCCGTGAGCGCTTTCGGGATACGATCGAACTCGCGAGTCGCCACCATGGTCGGGTTAATCCATGATGAATCCATACGGGTCCCTTGAGCGCCGCCATACCGACAGCAGGCGCGGGGCGAACCGAAGGGGAAGGAAGCGGAGAGGGCGGGGACAATGGCGAGGGCGCGTGGGTGGCGTGTGGGAGAAGTGGCTGCGGCGAGGGCCTCCGCGCCGCCTAATGGCGTCGGCTTTTTTGCCGCTGACCTCCGGCGCTGTCGCCGGCGCCGCGCATAAATCGCCACGCACAGAGGCGGTGGCAGCGGCGGCAATGGCGGCGGCGACGGTGGCGGTGGCGGCGGCGATGGGGGGGCGGTGACTGTGATGGTGGCGGTGGCGGCGGCCGTGGTGGAGGTGGATGTGGATGTGGATGTGGATGTGGATGTGGATGTGGATGTGGATGTGGATGTGGATGTGGATGTGGATGTGGATGTGGATGTGGATGTGGATGTGGATGTGGATGTGGACGTGGACGTGGACGTGGACGTGGACGTGGACGTGGACGTGGACGTGGAGGTGGAGGTGGAGGTGGAGGTGGAGGTGGAGGTGGTGGTGGTGGTGGTGGTGGTGGTGGCGGCGGCGGCGGCGGCGGCGGCGGCGGCGGTGGTGGTGGTGGTGGTGGTGGTGGTGGCGATGGCGGTGGTGGTAGTTGCGGTGGTGGCGGTGGTGGTAGCGGTGTCGACGGCAGCGGGGGGCGGGGTGGCCGTGGCGGGGGCGGGAACAGTGGCGGGGGCGGGGGCGACGATGGATGCAGCGCCGTTGGAGGTGACGTTGGCAGCGACGGCGGCGGTAGCTGCGGAAGTGAGGGCGGTGTTGGCGATGGCGGTAGTGGCAGTGGCGGTGGCAGTGGCGGTGGCAGTGGAGGTGCCGGCGGCGGCAGCAGCACAAGCAACAACAGCAGCAGTAGCAGCTGCAATGACAGGGAGGCTGGTGGGGGAGGTAACGTCGGCTGGGACTGGAGGTGCCATTCGCAATGTCTCTGTGGATGTGGTCAGGGTGTGTAGAGGTGTCACTAAGAGTAGAGGGGTTTGATTAAGAAAGTTAAGGAGGCATGTTAAGAGGCTTAAATTGAGCGTTTGTTTACAAAAAATGTACGTGTGACTTAATCGCGTATAACAGCATCGTAGAGGACGGCCCAGGTGATGTGGGGGTGTAGGAGCAACGTCGACAGACGAAGCCGAAACGAAACGAGAAAAGCCGTGGTGACCTCGATATTAGAAGCCGCAGTGCCAAGGACGATTTGACAGCATATGCAGGTGCTTGTGTTTTGCACACGATCGAGCAACATACTCCTCTGTACATATAACTTACGTATGCTTATGTGTGCGCCATGCACATTGTATGTTATCAAATTGGTTTTCACACGCGGGCTATTGCCTATGTTTGCTTTCCATCCTCTCACCAGCACCTAGTTATTATTTTTTTGCTATGCTATTTGTTTGAAGTCTCGGCAGCCTTGTGGCAAGTTTTTGTCATGTTATGTCATCCACAGAACTTTTGATAGACACTTCCCTGGCCATGACACAGTTTTTCTTTGGTTTTACACCTTGTGGTTTTTATATGGCGAGGCAAATTTTGTTGGAGTGTGATGAATGCTGCTTTATCAATAATATAACTCGTTCACCAAGGTCCTTTATTTAGAATATCAGAGTCTGTTTTGTTCCAATTCGTCAGTTTAGCCTAAAGTTACCAACGTTCTATAATCCATAAGCGACCATAGATACCTAAAAGGATTATACCATTTATGATTTCAATAAATATTTATATATTGAACAAAACTTTCTGCTTTTAATATTTGAAAGGAAGGGGTAAATATGTAGCTCGAATTTGTGATACGATGTTTCATTTATATTCTAAACTACCTTCCTAGCAACAAGAAATTGATACAATTACAACACGGAACATTAGAAGGTACTAAAAAATAATACTCACTAATTTAATTAACAATAACAAAAAAACACAAATGCTAGTTGCCCAACCCATTCAAATATTTGACATTGCATAAACTGAGGTTTGAGACGAAAGTTCATAATTTATTTCACAATAGGTGGCCCACTAGGACTCTTTCAAAATACTTTAATTGTTCTCTCCCCCGCTATTTTTGGGCATTTAACTGCTTATTTTAACAAATATTTTTGCTCCTGAAGTTTCATCGAATCTTGACAACTACGTTCAATTTTTCGACAATTTTCTCCTAGAAAATATATTTGAGTAATGAAAGAAAAACAGGTACATGTGGCGTGAATTTTACTGACGAGATGATTTGATAATTTCTTTCTGGAACACATCTCGAATTCGCTGAAGATTTAATTAATTCATCATATTATAAATTAAATTAAATAGAAAAAATTCTAAATCCGGACAGCATGACGTGAACGTCAGTCCCCCTTCGATATGCATTCGCTAGCGTTTCTTCACAATACATTGGCGCTACCACCAATTCTGAAGGAGTTCGTTCATTAGTTATTCGTTAAGCTTTTCCGTTTATAAGGAATTCAATTACGACCTTTTGAAGCGACGTCTTCTAATAAATCCGCAAGCAACTAGCGTTTCAATATAAACGACTGCGAAATATATAATTTTAGTAATTGTGAAATTACCCAAAATCTTAGCCCGATGGGCAACTTTTGTGACTGCGGTCGGTTTTAACGTAGCAAGCTATATTAGAAACAGCTTCAATGAGCCATATAACAAAATCACTGTCGACCAGTGTAATCTACAAATCCCAAGTTTTTAATGTCTTACCTTTTTGTGTAAAATATCATGTGGGCCAGTTTTATTAAAACGAATAAATTCTAAAGTCATATTACGATTATTATGCCTGATTTATTGAAATTAGGTAAACATGAATCTACACTCTCGATCTTCAATTGGAAACTCTAGATTCAGTTGAGAACTCGCAAATTCATTGGCATGGGCGAACGATCAATATTTTCAAAATTCTATATTACATTATATTTCTATACTCAACGCAAATAATTCCAATTATTATTATTATTACTGATATGCACCTTGACCTAAGCAATATTAGATTATACGAAACATATTCGATGAGTAAAAACATGCATAAGAAATACAAACTGAAAGTGTTAGACCATTTAAAATCTAAGGTTACTCACACAAACCTAAGGACCTACATACAAACATAAGGAGCTACATTTTTAAAGCACAAAATAATAATAATAATAATAATAATAATAATAATAATAATAATAATAATAATAATAATGAAGGCCGATCCGGGTAGCCGTGCCGATTTCGCACGGAAGGATCGCGGATTCGAGTACCACCTCGGGCATCGGTGTATTTGTGTGTATGTTTGCGTCGCCCACTCATCCTTCATTATCATCATCGTTCCATATTCCACACCTCCAGGACTAGCAACCGTGGAGGGAAAATTGAATTCAGCGTAGAAAACTGTTCCCCTCAAAAGGAGTCATACACTTGCCACGGGATAACTGTAAAAGAGCCTCAGTAAGTGCATGTGTGGTCCTAGCTGGCCAATTCGCGACTCAATAATAATAATAACAACAATAATAGTAACAACAACAATAATAACAATAATATCAATAACAACAATAACAATAATAACAATAATAAAATAATAACAATAATAACAATAATAACAACAATAACAGAAATAATAATTATTATAATATATTTAATTATCCGCATTAAAGGAAACGAGAAAACAAAACCGAAGAAGGCGCGCTGAGCCCACTGTGTGTGGCGAACGCCGCCGCCGCTGCCAGCAGCTCTGTGGCGTCGCCCTGCAGACAGCGACAGCGTTTCGCACTCGCCGCTTGGCTCGTGATCTGCGCGCAGGGCCGCGTTCAATTCGCCGCTTTCCGCGATAACGCCCCCCCCCCCATCCCACTTCCCACCCTCCGGCGTCCACATCCTGCTGCAGCAGGGATTTCCAACTTTTTTTCTTGCTTCAACCCCGTTAAAATAATTATTTGCTGCATCGACCCTTTTGTTGTTGTTTTTCTATAATTCACAGCGTGCAATATAATCATGACGTGAAACTAATCAGACAATGAATACGAACAATCGTTTCAAAAAAATGGTTTATTAGGTTTACGTTTCATTATTTTTTGTTCTAGCAAAATTTTTCAGTTTTAGAAATATAAACAAGAATTTTTAGACGTTTTGAAACTTAACATAAGAAACATAGCGATGCATAAGTCTTATATTGTGAAGTGAGGTGCCGTGCTGTACAGAGCAGAGAAATAATGAAGGATGTAGTTTAAGGGTCATTGTTAAGTGAGGTGCCGCGCCGTGTGGTTTTAATTGAACTAACATTCAGCACTGAGTTGGGTTGTAGAAGTTTCTTTTTCTTAATGTAACTTAATGTATTATATTTATATTATATATATTATATTAATGATATTAATAGTATTATTGTTATATTATTATTGTACCATTATTATTATAATATAATTTTCATGTCAATTATATTACCTATTTAACTAATTAGCAGTTATATCCAATTGCAGTTTAAATAAATGTATCTTATCTTTATTTAAAACAATAAACTTCATTCATATTTTTTGCAATCGATATGATCCCGATTATATTTTTCAGCTTACCCAGTGCATAATTGGCTATCGACCCCTTGATCATCATTCACCCCTTTAAAATTGCATTCGGTCGACCCCCGGGCCGACGTCCGACCCCCTGCCACGACGAGTCTGTTCCCTACTCGTCTCATAAGGCGGGCGAAGGGTTTGGTTTTTCAACGAGAATTTTCTGGCTGGAAGATGTTTGCCTACGAATCGATGGCATTGCACATTTCATTCGCCGACACGCTACTACTGCAGCAACAATATTATTCACTTTTTGTTTCTATTTTTAATGGACGCTTTCGTTGCTGTTGTTTTTGGTGACTACCTTGATGACCTACCTTTTGATAACTACCCTACTAAAGCTATTCCGGTACCGGGCTGAAAGGAAAGACCTAGGTTAGATCCGGCGGTACCACGATTTTCGACACAAGTTAGGTCGAATTAATCTGCTGTCAGGAGAATTCTAGCGGTCGAGGGCTCTTACTTGTAGCTTTTTGTGGTTTCTCCCATCAAAATCAGGCGAATGCCGGAGTAGTACACTAACAAAAGCACCACAGACCATGAGCGATACTTCGAAAAAAATGTGTGGGGGGCCTTTCTTGACCGGCCCCCTCATTAGTTTGCGATTGTTAATAGGGATTCGGAAATTGCAAGTCTCTTGCATTTAGGACTTAATTGAACGCCACCTCTTTTTGTACAAAATTCATTATTGGAGGCGGATTTTAATGAAATATCATTCTCTTTCTTTTCACTTTATAACCAAGCCTTTTAGTATAGGCATTAATTTTGTTATGACAAAAGGACTTGACTGATTTTCATATGACTTTTTACATTTTTCTTCTATTTCGACTATGTCATTTTTCACTAAGTCAAACCTTTTCCCGTCATTTTTAAAGCATTTTTCGCAGATTTAATAGAACGTGCATCAAATAATATTTACGAGTTGCAACAAATGTTCTCCATAGAATTCCTTAGTAGCCTATGCAATTTCTTCGCTCAAAAATTGTATTGTCAGCCCTTGTGTGTACGTAGTCTAATATTCCTGTGACACCAATCAGCATCATTGACGGTTTGGCCGATATCAGGATAACTGGAGACAGGTTTCCTGGTAAAGAACAGTCCAAAACCAGGCATCTGCAAGCAGATTTCACTTGAACGAAAGGAAGAATTACGTCAGTAACATATCCAAGAATTTGTTCATCTGATCTTCATCATCATCATTCAACATGTTCATCTGGTTTTATCAATTTTTTGCGTCATTTTTCTGTACTTTTATGGCGCTTTAAAATATTTTAAGAGCATTTTATTGATCATTTTTAGTGATGGGGCTAACGGTTTAGGGAAATGTAGCACCTTTCATCACTAGGCATTAGCTCTATTGAACACTGGTCCTCACCAAACTCAGGGGCTAGTGTAGAGTAAAACAGTTTCTAGGCGTCCAATAGACTCTCCTTGCCTAAGATTGTCCGTGCCTGGTGAAGAACCACATCCTGCCTGAGATAGCACTTCTATGACAAAACACGATCTAGAGGAGCCAAACTCGAAAAAAGTTGTCCAAGGTGTGAGCAACCGTGCCGAGGGACTGCATCCGAACGATGTGGCGGAGGGTAAGAAGTCGCAAACGTGTGCCCTTCAGAAACTGATTGGCAAACTCTGATTGACATTCTGCCTTACTCCAGCAAGCGGGGCTCTTTTGGAGGTGACCGAGTATATCCCTAGCTACTCTTGGGACCACCCATGGAAACTGAAACGCAAGTACAAAATGACCAACAAAACAAAAACACGAAAAACAAAAATGGAGGAAGGAGAATGTCACGAATATAAGAGGAACTGTGTATACAAGAAGATAAATTACAAAAAAAAAAAAAAACAGAAAAAGTATTATGGAATGTATGGCAGCAATATATTGCTAAAAATAATGATTTCAGAACTATCATAACTCATCTTCCCACAAAAGTGAACTTTTTAACAATGAAAGAAACTCAACCTACACAAAATAAAGATAAAGAATTACATGAAAGTACCAGATCTGGAACATCTAGAAAAAGATAAAATGCAGAGAGATCCGATGAAGAAGAAAAATTAGTAACCAGAGAGACAGACAGACAGGCTTTTATCAAATTATAAGAAAAGAAAAGCTTCAAGCTCACCGGAGAAAACCTAACCTTGGAAGCAAATACGGTTGTGCATAATCTCGAGTCAAAAAAGACAAAACCGTCACCAATAATACTAAGCGGTATGAAGACTACAGTAAAATTCTTCAGAATATGAAGATTAAAAATCTTAAACCTAAAGATGTTATGCTGAATAATCAACAAATTAAGTTCAACGTGGAATCAAAATCAGAATATAGGGAACTGACTGAATATTTAAATAAAATGAAAATGGAATGCCTTACCTATGAGAACAAACAAAGCACGCCGATAAAAGTCATGGTAAAGGGCCTGAATCCTACATACACAGACAGACAGAGACAATAATCAAAGAGGAACTAAAATATAACAACTTTAAGATCGTTAGTGATGTAAATATTATCAAAAACCTAAGGTGAACGGTGGGGTTAAAACGGTGGTGGTCCTTTACTCTTGTTCGTGTTAACATTTGAAAATTCAGGTTCTACAGAACATACCTATTTTAAATTAAATCGATAGAGTGTATACCAGACATCACATCTAGATAACAAAGCAAGAAATGGAACTGTTATTCTGATAAAAACAATTGATCATTATAGGGATCATTATAGGTCATCTAAAATTAGCTGAATTCAAATTAACTGCAGTAATAATAAAATGTGTGAAGCAACATCTGAATATTGGTGCAATCTACTGCCCTTCAAGGCAATGAATGCCCTTCAAGGCAATGAATGCCCTTCAAGGCACTGAACTTATAGGAATGGAATACAAACAGTTCCTAGAACACATGGGGGAGAGATTTACATTAAGGAGAGACTATAACGCCAAACATGTTGATTGGGGATCAAGGCTAACCACCAAGAAGGGCAGAGAACTAAGGCAAGCAATGAGTGTGGAAGCACTTTACATTCTACAGGTAAACCTATGTAGTGGCCTTCAGACCAGAATAAATGATCCCATCTTTTAGACTTCTTTATATCAAGGAAAGTTGCACCAAAGAAATCAATATAAAAACAATGCAGACATTTCAGAACAAAGTACTGCGAAACGTGGTAAAAGCTCCATAGTACATTAGAAATAGGGATCTACATCGTGATCTTGGAATTCCCTATGTGTCAAGTGAAATTAGAAGATTCGACGCCAACCATGAAATACGACTGAACGAACATGTTAACTTAGAAGCCATTCAACTTTTGGAGAAGGTAAAAGAGCCCTTTGGAGAACCAAGTCCTTCAAATTAGTTTAATAATCTCATGAAATGTAATTTGATGTTGTAAATTAAATACATACTGCACTATTGAGTAACCATGTAAATAACATTTTAACTTGGCTGTTTGGTCATTTGTAACCAGTTTCAATCTTTGACACGAAAATTTTTAAAACAAATTTAATGATGTTTTACTGTCATCACAGTCCATCCCTATTCATCATCAATTTTGATAAACCACTTGCTTTGTGCTAACGGGTCCACCTTCAACTCCCAGGCACGTGCGCTCAGCAGCAGATAAGGCGTTTTTTGTTTCGATTGAACACCGCAAGCGTTTTACGCCCACGCGAGACTGTAGCTCTTAATGGCGCGAACGTTTAAATATGCAGTCCACGAAGCGAGAGCAGATACATTTTATCCCGAACTACAGCTCCACTGAATTCTATTAGGGATGTAAAGCTTCGTGTGTGGATTTTTTATTGTGCAGCTTTTACAGTTATGTGAGAAAAGTAACGTTCAAACGTGATAGAATTAATGCCAACTATTTCCATGAAGCTACAAAACATAGTTGAGCAACTCGCTTGATTATGGTATTGGAAACGAAATTGCAGAAAAAATTTATTACTAGCGACAGTCTGGACGAGAAGACACCGTTTATTACTAGTTTACACACTATTTATTACTAGCGACACTGTACGAGTACAAGGCTGAACTACGTACGGAATAATTACAAATTTATAAAATCAAAGAGGCATCCAAATTGGCATCTAACAAAAATATTCACAACCAAATATCAATCACAGAATCTGGAATTAAGCGGTAATGTGGATGAAGGTGAACGGTGGGGTTAAAACGGTGGTGGTTCTTTACCCTTGTTCGTGTTAACATTTGAAAAATTCAGAAGGTTCCACAGAACAGACCTATTATCACATGTAAGCATACGTACGAAAGAACAATGATGACACAACTGAATAAAAGGCATCTAGCATATCCGGGAATTTCCTTACTTCTCTCTTTAAAGTAATCACACAATTAATAAAATGTTGTTTGAAATTGATTTACTTTACCATCAATATTGAAAAATTGCTTAAAGCAGAGGAAGAGAGGTTTAGAACATTATTGACAAACGTTTTAAAAATTCGGTTATGTAAATATGAGGACGTTAATAAAAAGTATAATGTATGTTTTGCACACATGACACATATTTCTAAAAAATGACCGCAGTATCTTATTTTTAGAATCGTCAATTATGTTAACGTGAACGTTTCTTGGTGGTGAGATTTTTGTAATTCCAGCTGAACAACGCAGTGGCGTGTTTCTATAAAACTATGTCGAAGAGACATAGCTATGTGCCCAGTTCACAGGAAAGAATCTGAGAATTTCTGAACAAAGAAAGGATATGTGGAGGGGTTTCCAAATTAGACCTTTATATTCTCGAGAAATTAACAGAAGCAGGCGCATTCAACATTTCTTGAATCCAAATCCGTATCTTGACACTTGTGCGTTTCTTCAAATTTCAAATGCTTTTTATTTCTCTACGAATATAAACTGCTAGATACTTGAAAGCTGTCTTCATTCTGTGTACATCCATGCATCATTTATTAAAACCAAAATTACAATCGAGGGAAAATTAGTACTTTTGCTATTGTAGAATTATTTCATTTTTATCTCAATTTTTATCGGTTCAAGTTTTGTAAATTTGCAGTTTGTATGTTAGTTACAACGAATGTAAATTTAGAATTAATGAAAGAGGCACTTTATTGTTTGAGCTGAATAATTTTGTTGATATAAAGTAGAAACAGTTTGGAAGTAAGGTGCGTCACAGTTTGAAACATTTGAAGGTATCTTCTTACAAACGAATACATTCTGTGCCGTGATACCCAAAATTCTAATTTAAATCACATCGCTAAACAGTGATTATTTTAATTCATCTTCTCGTTCAAAACTTTGACTGTCCTTTTTGTCAGAGAGTCATAATTTCACTGATGTTGATAACTCTTATTCAATGATCGAACTAGAGTTTCTCTTACGTCAAACATCTAACGTAAACTTTACTTTCAGTAGTTTTCGCTTATACTTCGCTACCGTAACACCCGCCCGCATTATTGCGTACAGTTTCGTAGAAGAAAGAAGTTATTACTCAATTACAGGACAGGGAGAGGTCGCACAGCCACTCTGTGACGTCACTGCAGTTCCTCTGGTCGGGAGGTCTTAGTGTTCGAGTCCCGACGATGGCAGTATTTTCGCCACAGATTGGAAAATGGTTTGTAGATGGGTGCAAGAGTTGTGTCTTAAAGAAAGGATGTCAAGGTCAGGGGCAAGGTAACTGGCTCACTACAACTCGAGGGCACTGTGTTCAGAGCAACAGCTGCGAGGTTTAAAAGTTAAGGGTTCCACTAATTTCTGCAGGGTGGAGGTGCGTCCCTGAATACCTGGCCCATGTCGGTCGTTTGAAGAAGTCAGTTGACAGTTATTCTCCCAAATTTAGAGATATTAATTACAATTTTTCTAATAAATCAAATAAAATACCCATTAAAAATGAAATACTTCAGTAATATTTGAACTCATCAATTGAAAGAAAAATTAAACATTTTGGATAGAAAAGATTTTGATTTTCAAAAAGGATTTACTTACGAGTGCAATAACTGCAAAAACTTCTTACATTCAAATTAAGAATAAAGATTGTTAAAAAGTTCTCCGCACGTGGCCGCGCATCCGGCGCCGACATACCGTCGGCTAGTTTTTTCCATCCATCTCCCACCAGCAGGACACTGCTCACGCCGAGACAAGCTCTAAGCTCCCAACCGATCTCCCGGCATGTGTGGTAGTGTAGCGCATGTGAGTGTTAGTGTGGGTAAGGGTTGAGAATAGGAGAAGGAATGGGAAGGAAAGATTACGATGACTCGATTTTTACAATTTTGCTCCGGAATTCGGCTGGAGTTGAGAGGAGGAACCACGGAAAACTACTGATCAGAGCAGCCGGCCGCTAGACTTCCCCTCCACGTAGAGGTTTAACTCGACCTAGCTGTGTGGCTAAAATGTTGTCAGCGTCTGGACTGGAACCCCAGGACCTCCCGGTCAGAGGCCGCCTTGAGCGACCTCTCTCGCTTGTGTTTTCAGGCCGCACTTTGTAGTTGGGCAGGTAGCTAGCGTGAACTACCTTAAAAGACTCGTCTACCTCAAATAGCAATTTTTGGTGAAAAATCCGAATATTTAGAACAGAGAAATGCATATTGCCAATAATCAATTCTTGTAAATTGATGTTGTTACCATTGTTTTAAAAGTTCTAATTCAAATCCCTGAAAAGCACATATCCCGGAAAAGCACCCTTATCAATCTTCAAATTTAGGTTCAGACACTAAAGTATAATTCAAACAACTTAAATATACATCTAAACTTAAACTATAAATCTTAAAAAATATTCATCAATTTTTTTAACGGTTTATGATTTATGATGTCACAAATCATACCTTGTTTTTGAAAGGAAAAAGAGCATAACGATTAAAATAATTAATATATTTTTTGAAAAATATTTTTGACTTTGTTAATACCTAATCCTTTTTTAATGCTTAACTCCACATATACATAGACAAATAAAAAAAATTTAAAGCTCGGGTAGACGATTACCTTAAGAGAACTTAATCTTCCTAGGTAAATACAAATAAACATGAAACACATTCATCAGAAATTAGAACTTGCGTGACTTTTGGGAAGCTAATTATTCTTTAACTATCGCAATGGTCGTCGAGTGCACAGATATTTCGTGCGAACTCGACGTCAATGTCTATGTCGGCGCCTGTTAGTGTAGGCCACCTGCATTTCTTTCGCGCTGGCCGGGTGGCGGAAAACGCAGGTTGTATCAGGCAGTATCAGCAGCCAGGGAATACTCAACAATAGCTCAATGTTGTCAGGGTCTACTATAAGATTTCATTATTCGATACCAACGTATGCCCTTTCAAAATACGTACTATTGTGGAAATAATGGTACAACGTGTTAGATAATATTCACAGTAGCTATTTATGAAAATTGGACAGAAGATACAGAAGTTTAACTAGAATAGAAAGTAAAGTGATTTTTCCTTAAGTTATTAATAATTAAGATATTTCCTTAATTTTCAGGACAAGACTTTACTTAACTCAGATGCAAAAAATAGGTATTTTGTAATATATAAATAAAATTTAGTAACATGTATCCCAATATTAATTACTTCTCACCATTACAAAGTTGATGTAAGTACTGTCATCAGTATTGATTTATTACAATGAGTACCACAATTAAAATTAGTGACCTGAGAAACAGGGAAATTTGACTTTACCACTTATTCCCTGCGCATACAGGTGTACTGTATGTCGTATGAACTATCTATATGAATATTTTACTTGCAAACATTGACTATATTCAAAAGACATATCTTCACTTTAATAAAAAATGAGAAGCATTTAGATTGTCATTTTTCTGTGCACCGAGATACGTGAACCCTACTCAGCCCGTTGGCGCAGAACTTCTTCGACGTTCATTATTTATGGCGGCGGATTGAAAAACGCCAGGAGCAAATACGACAGAAGCTGAAATGCACCATTGACAGACACCAGCGCGCCGGCGCCACGTCGATAGGTTAACAATGGTCACGTAACGCAAGGGTAATCTGGCCGAAGGTGCTACTTCAGGGCTTCTTCTAATGGTTGAAAGCACTTCACATGTTGAACACATGCACTTAACCCTAGATTACAAAAGCGATCTGTACCGAGCATTATTACAAATGCGTATCTGACAGACTACTTTGGATAAATAAAAAGAAAAAAAATATTTTTTACATTAAAACACTAAATTTAATGGATTGAACATCTATGATATGGAGTTAAAAATACATTTTAAAGGCTTTTGTATATACATCTAAATGACTTGACTCTCAAAGCAGGCATTTGTATGGTGCTGTCCACACATGGCTTTTGAGAAGCGTCCACAGAAGAACCTTGTCATGCGACCTTTATTGTGATCGCCGTCGTCCCATTATGATTGCTAAATGTTCAGAACAAAACGTTAATGCTACAAGACAAAGAGTTTGTATTAATTATTCCCTAGCGCAAAAAAAATCACTGATAATACTTCAAACACGTAGTCTACTGGACGATGCGTGTTAAAATGGCGTATACCAGAAATAGGCACGCGCACAAGGTTACCTGAATTTCACTGTGAATTTCACCTAGAGTTTCAGAAACCGGGAGTGAGGGGAAGGGGGTGGGAGAAGCTTTCAGGACTAGTTGCATCGTCTGACAGGCGACGCCTTTGTAATCTGTGGTTAATATGTTACCTTAACTGCACGAAAAGCATAGCGTTTGGCGAGGTGGGTGTTACGTATTTCAGCATTTACATCCCAAAGTGGTGAACATTACTTTTTTTGCGTATCATCAGAAACTATCGAGTAACACTGTTAAAACATATTTTCAATTTTCATTAAAAAACATTTTAACAAGGTATTCAGGAAAAGAGTTCGCCATGTTTTAGTTTTACTATTGTCAGGGCGTGAAAACACTACAAAAGTTTTTAATACTGGTACAATTAAACATTTAAAAAAATATTTTAAAATATTTTTATGTTTACCATCCTCCGTATGTATGAACTAATTTTAATTGAGAAACAATGCATATTGGAGAACATGAATGTTTTTTTGTTTCAGATATGAAGAGAAGGTTAAAAAAACAATAAATTCATTCAAAAATTGGTTATGAAGATTTCTCATACATACGTTGCAGCAATAAGTTGAACACTAAGAAGAATTAGAACAAAAGAGTACATTATAAAAGTCATGCATAAAGTACAATATCCTGAGTTAAAAAATATTAAAATAAATTAGTGAACTAGAAATATCGCTTTTAACTTTCAAGACGTTTTCCCCTTTAATTAATTGGACAAACAAGGAGTAATTTCTAACCCAGAAACGTGTTGGAAATTCACTCGGCATTTCGAGATCTATTCTTCTCGAGGCGTAAGTATAAAAAATTAGTCTTAGTGACTAGCAATGATTAACTATCACATCTTCCGTCAGAACAAATACTGATTAGAGATATGAGGTCACTATTACATTCTTACAAATTGAAATACGTGCGAATTATAACACACTAATTATTTGTTAAATTATTTTAAAAGACCTAAGGGTGAGGCAACAATGTTAGTGAATGTGTTCAACTCAACATTGTCTGCACTTTATATTGTAATAGGTAAACAGTGGCGCAGGTTGAGCCCCCTCGCGGGCTTAGCAGCGCTGCGCAGGGAGCAGGTTGCGCAACGGCCACTTAAGCCCCGTGACACTGAGCCGTTGGCTTCGGCGCGGGGATCGACACCACGTGCCAGTGCGAGGACAGAGGCCTGGGCAGGGGTGAGGTGGGGGCCAGTTGGGGACCGGGCGGTGGCAGGTTGAGGTTAAGACGGAATAGGGCGGGGGGAGGTAGGGGCGAAGCGGGCAGAGCGGGGGAGAGCGGGGCGGGGGGGTGTGAACGGGGATGGGGCGGGGCGGGCGAGGGGCGGATACGACGGCGGGGGCAGGGCGGGACGAATGGGAGGCGAGGGCGGGGGCGGGGGCGGGGGCCGGGGCGAGGGCGAGGGCGAGGGCGGGGGGGAAGGGGCGGGGGCGGGGACGATGGCGAGGGCGAGAGCGGAGGCGAGGGCGAAGGCGAGGGAAGGGGCGATGGCGATGGCGGGGGCGGGGGCGGGGGCGGGGGCGAGGGCTAGGGCGAGGGCTAAGGCGAGGGCAAGGGCGAGGGCGAGGGCGAGGGCGAGTGCGAGGGCAAAGGTGAGGGAAGGGGCGAGGGCGAGGGAAGGGGCGATGGCGATGGCGGGGGCGGGGGCGAAGGCTAGGGCGAGGGCTAGGGCGAGGGCAAGGGCGACGGCGAGGGCGAAGGTGAGGGAAGGGGCGAGGGCGACGGCGAGGGCGAGTGCGAGGGCGAGGGCGAGGGAAGGGGCGAGGGCGAGGGAAGGAGCGAGGGCGCGGGCAAGGGCGAGGGCGGAGGCGAGGGAAGGAGTGAGGGCGATGGCGAGGGCGAAGGCGAGGGAAGGGGCGAGGGCGAGGGCGAGGGCGCAGTGAGAGCGGCGCCGAGGACGGGATAGTGTAGGGAAGAGCGTAGAGGAATCCCCCAGCAAGGCCTCGAGAGATTCGCAGGAAGCTCCCGCTCACGACCTATTGGAATCCGCGCAAGAAATAATTAAATTTGTTGCATCAATCATTATTTATGTTACGACGAAGATCAACCATGGAATATATAAGGAACTGCGCGAACTAAATTACTATGTTGTGATATTATAACCGTACACGAATTCCACATACGTGTGTTGGTAATTTTGTAACAGGTGCATAAAGTGAACGTGTACTGTTTAAAAATTCCAACTGTTCTATTACAAAAGTGTTGAAATTTTAAAAATGCAAATCAAGCAACAAAATATAATAACTGAATGGCGCAATTCGCAATAGTAACAGCGATTATTTCGAATCGTAAGATAAGAATATCAAACATTCTATTATTTTACTATTTTTAGGGTTATGGATTATTCAGAGAAATTCAGAGGGATTCATTGCTTTCAGACTCACATGATGAAGATTATTAACCATGGGCAATTAGAAACTCAAGTCATTTTGAAATTATTAAACGAAGTGTATACTACGAGTAGATACACGAACAGTAAGTGGATTGTGAAACACAGAAATACAGACGATAAAAGAAGAAAACAAGAAAGACACATGGAAATGCATTACGTAAAGATTAGATTGGGTCTGCGAGAAGTGGGCGGTTTGTTTACGCGTGTACAAGGTAGTGAAGAAGTTAAGGGACAACACTTGGGAATTCTTTCAACCAACGGCTGTAGATTCCAACAAAACATCGAAGTGAAAACTGAACGAATGCCACGAACACAGACCAGATACGAGAAGAATTAACAGGCAACAATCTGATATCAAATAACATTAGTACCACATACCCTGGACCCAAAAAAAGAAAGCTGTGCTCACATAAATCCTCTTCCTGAAACAGTTGCATCGGCGTATAGTCTTTTTAATAAAATTAAACTAATTGCGTTCCTCACGTTGCACAGAAAACAATGATGTTCGTTTTCGAGAACTGTTCCATTAACTGATCGATTAGTGATTCCGGGCGCGTCAACTCTTGAGGTCATTCGTCCCGTAAGTGGAGTAAATGTTTTCTTTTTTAGGTGGCGGTGATCTTCCCCCCTTGATGGCGAGATCCGACGACGACCTACCGTCGGTTAGCAAGGTTTTTTCCCCAACCGGGTATCTCCCACCACGGGGCACTAAGCGGTTAGCAAGCTCTAAGCTCCCGACCGGTCTCCCGGCTTGTGTGATAATACACGTAAGTGTAAGTGTGTGTAAGTACAGAGTAAGGATAAAACAATGAAGAGAGAGGAAAGATCGCGCCTTGGCCGGGAGACCGGTCGGGAGCTTAGAGCTTGCTAACCGCTTAGTGCCCCGCTGGTGGGAGATACCCGGTTGGGAAAAAACCTTGCTAACCGACGGTAGGTTGTTAAGATACTGCTCCGGCATTCCCCTGTTGATCGGAGAAACCACAGAAAACTACCGATTAGAGCAGCCGACCGCGAGAATTCTCCTACGTTCTGCGACTGTATTCGTCGTACCTGACATGCTAGTGTCGAAAATCCTCCTATCGTGATTTTGAACGATGATTTTTTGTTTTTTTGTTGTTGTTTCTGTTATTTAAGGTCGCATCAACTTCTAGGTCATTAGCGACCACTATTGCTTGTAACGGTATGGTAACTGTGAGGATGACACAATATGATGATGATACGGGGTGAAAGGACGAACACAACACAACCATACCCGAGGTGGGACTCCGACCCCCGATCCTTCGGCCCGAGAACGCTACGGCACTACTGCCTTAGCGATCTCGGCCATCCGGTCCGGCTGATGATTTTTTGTTTGTTTTCGGGAGTCGTTAGAAAAGTCGGTGTTTTGACGTGGAGGGCCCGCGTCCCCTGCCCCCTTCCCCCCTCGGGGCGTCGAGCGGCGGAGCGGAGTGGCTTTTTGCGAGGTGGTCCAGTGTCCGCCGCCGTCGCATCCGAGGCCACCGACGCGACGCCGCCTTTCCGCTCTCCGCCGCCGCCTACGACCTTTTTTTTGCCCCCCTCACGTCTGCGGCGCTGTCTCGTTCACACGGTTATCTGGATGTCTCCCAGGTGGCAATGGTCGACGCTGCGAAGGAAATCGGTCCTGCCACGTTTCCCTTTCGTTAGAGCAGGTCGCATGGAATGGAGACAATGGATGGAAATTTAAACGAAAATTGTCAAGCGAATTCCAAACAAACAAGGGACGTTTTTTTTCATCTCAGTTTCTTAAGGTGAAAAATCCGGATATTGTATTCATTTCGAGTAAATGTAACACTTGTAATTATTTCACTGCTTTACATTGTTAAAAAACACTTCCGGTTAACCAAAAATTCTAATAGTTTATATAATTTTAATTTTATTTCTCCACTTGTCTCGATCTTCATTAGCCTTATCCGTTATCCGTTAAATTCTTCTATTTCAAAAGTCCATAAACTTATCGGAACTAGCAATATTTAGATCTTCCTCTTTTCTTCCTACATACAGGAAACCACCCTAAAATGATTTTTGAAATTATATTTTCTGACATTATTTTAACATGTCCCAAACATTAATTGCTTATAGTGAATAGTTTCAAAAATTGTTAGTTATTTATTAATTTTGTTCTTGTAATTTATAATTTTTATGTCATTTAATTTTAATAACCCGAATGAACTTAAGAATCCATTTCTGTTGCCAGTAATTTTAGTTTTAAATGTAACAATTTAGATTACTAATTCTTTCTAAGGTTTTCCAAGTACAGTAGAACCCCGGTATTCCGACCTATTTGAGGATGTGGTCTGTTCGGATTAGGAAATGTTCGTATTATGCGAAAAATATTTCGTACATATACAACTACATTTATAGGATTACCAGACAACGTGGGATGTGAGAAAATGACGACGTAGCGTAGCGATCACATCATCACATCCCATCATTCAGCAGATTCAGTTCCTTACGGCAAAAGAAGATTATCAGATTTTCCAGGTTCGTCTTAACTGAAAAGTACTGCTACATTAATATGTGATGTACACCGTAGTTACCAGTGCAATAAACTTTTCATTTCGACAATTTGTGTTTCAATAATTACTTGTTCAGTTCCACAATAATTATAAAATCCTTTCTTTACACTACAAATATGCATTTTATTTATTTTTTTTTTTTCCTCCATCCCGAAGTTTGTTCGGATAATCCGAAATTTCGGCTTTGGGGGGTTCGCATTACCACGGTTCTACTGTAATATAATTGTGTATTCATAAATAGTCGCACAGCAAGTGCCACCTAGGGAGTGTACACAACTCCCCCCCCTCTCGCTTAGTCTCCACCTAACGTTGCTTCAACGACTGAGGAAAATGAGAAACATTCGCTTGCACGTAAGTCTCAATGGCCGGCGATGTATGTGGTGGTGACTGAGAACATATCCTATTATCCCAGCACCCGAAATTTAGACTTACGTAGCAACTCTTAAACTAATTTTGCAAGATTTTTATGTACGAATCTGCGTATATTTTCCCGTACCTTGCATAAATATTAAACATCTCTAGAGTGGCGCTAGGGAAAGCATCTCTAGACTAGCGATCTTACTCCTGTCACGTGTTTAAAGCTCGAATATTTCTAATCTGCTTGAGGTACTCACACACGTCCCCATTCACAGATATCGTGATAAAAAAAACTTTTTTCATCTCACGAATCCTTTAAAACGGACCTCAACCCAGAAATATGGACCTGCAAGGTTTTGGACAGAGTCCAATTCGTTTTCTCTATATATTCTCTGAAGCCGAGAAAAAAATCACAACTAAATCATGAAAAATCGGTAGGAACGTTGAGGAGATACTTGAAGTCAAGAAAACAAAAATAAAGAAACCGCACTGAGTAATTTTGTGCAATACTCAGCCACTCATTATTTTATCATTCGGCATCCAAAGGCTCGTTTAAGATAATCGCAGGAAAATGTCAAAGAACATTGAGTCTCATGTGGGGTCAGAAAGTAAAGATTATTACTCATAATTATTTAAAAGCTACTGTCGTATGAACATTTTTGAATTATTCAACAACACGCAAGAAAGTTTTAATATTTACTGGAATTTTAAAAGAGTTAAAAATATGTGACCGTCATACAATTTTACGCAATATGCAGTTTTACACCATCTGTAAATTTTTTAAAAAAAAGGGGTTTTAGGTGCTATGATAGAAATGTAATTAAATGTTTAAAAGAAAGTATTCAAACGAGAGGAAAATGAATGCTTGTTCTTCACCTAAAACAATTAAGCACTCCACAGTATACTTCTCACAATTATCTGAAAAAAATTAAACAATTACAATGGTAATCGATATAAAGAATTGTTTATTTTTTACTTCTTTTGATATTGCTAATAAATAAGATTCATTCAGCTTAAATATATCGTTTTTTTAATAAAAAAGAAACGGTTTGATATTAAGATTTATTTCGGGAGGTCTAAGGTTTAGGACCGTGATGACTGACCTGATCTAGCCATGACGAACCAATATAATAATTTTTATATGTTAGAATGTTCACCAATTAATATTAATCAAAATACAAAATGTGATTACTAAAACTTGAGTGCGCAGTTCATGCTCGTAAGCCGAGATGACTTAAAGGGGGGAAGCGTTATTTCGTGATCAGTAATCACTAGGAAGCGAATTTTTCATGTAAATAGAACATAAACTGGAACACAATACCTGCGATCAATAATATTAGAGTTTAGAGTTTACAAGACATTCTAAGTGAATTACAGCCGTTTTTTATGTTACATAATATAATTACATATAATTTATGTATTTTACTTATTGCTACACATTTTTTTTACATTTTTTTTACATTTTAATTTATGTAGATATACGTTGAAACGGTAATATTTCAGATGCGAGTTTGAAAAATATGTTACTTGAATAATCTTTCTTACAAAGCAATGCTACTGCTCTTCTGCAAACTACCAGACCTTCGCGATGAATTATGAAACTTACCCTCCTGCTTCTTAGAAATCGCGTACTCGGAATAGAGGATGGGTAGATGTTTGTGAATTACTAGCGTACAATAACTTCTGAAGAAGTAGAACTTCATTTTACCTGCTCCGAATCTATTTTAGGGCCTTTTTAAAAAAAAATATTGCAGAGTGAGGTGATCATACACCATTCAGCCATTCGGCTTTTCAGGTGATAGAAGCGAGCATTTTCAGACGAAAAGATACGAAGGGGGTGGCTAGGCGACCTCCCTTTAAACATAGGAATGAATCAGTGCGATTATTGAAGTGGTTCGGTCACATTTCCTCATTTTTCTTACTTATTTAGACAAAAAAAATTAATCAATTTTTTGAGTAAATATTTTGCGTTTTTATTACAATAAAGACCGTTCTCTAGTGATTACGAATACGAGTACAATGTATCCCATACGAACCTGAAAGCTTCTAGTAGCACCAGGTACTCTGGTACCTTCAGTTTGCGGACATCAGAACGGAGATCGAATTAGATCGTTAGCTCGTATCGAAAGTTCGTCACTGTCATATTTACAACCTCGGAACTTTCGATTTACGAAGCTCTAGTTGCAGATTCACAAATTAATTCGCTAACGCACGCAGCAAACTCATTTCAAGCAAAATTTGCGCGGTCATCACTTCAATAAAAATCACTGTGAAGCCGTTGTCACTTATTTGACAAACGTATCATTCTAAGGCTGAACAGACCTTACAAATCGTGTCGCGCGACGCCTCGGCACTTGACAGAAGGGAGGATCACGGCTGTGCGGACGCGCGGCGCGGTGAGGAGTAGGGCGTGGGAGGGGGGGCAGCGGGGGGGAGGGGGAGGGGCAGGGGCAGAGGGAGCGCGCGCTAGTAATCGCGAGGTCGCCCGGGGACCCGCGACGTCGTTATCTGCCAGCGCGCGTTAATAGATTTGACGCACAGTCTGCAACGGACCCGTCTCGCCTTACCCGCCCCGCCAAGCCTTGTCCGCCACGCTATATTACGCCACGCTCCGTCCCATCCCACCCTGCCCCGCCCATCCCCTCCCCATTCACCTCGCCCTGCTCCGACTCACCCCTTCCAAGCCATGCCACGCCACGCTCCCACCCCGTCCGGCACCGCCCCGCCCATTCCCTCCCCATCTTGCCTCGCCTCCCCGCACCTTGCCTAGCCTTGCCCCGCCCCGGCCCGCCCCGCCTTGCCCACCCCATCTCGCCTTGCCTGCCCCACCCCATCTCGCCTTGCCTGCCCCGCCCCGCCAAGCCTTGTCTGCCACGCCACGCTCCGTCCCATCCCACCCTGCCCCGCCCTCCCCGCACATCCCCTCCCAACCTCGCCTCCCCTGCCTCGCTCTGCCTCGCCCCGCCAAGCCATGCCACGCCCCATTCCCGTCCCGTCCCGTCCCACCCCGTCCGGCTGAGCCCCGCCCATCCCCTCCCCTCCCCATCTTGCCTCGCGTCCCCCCACCTCCTTGCCCCGCCCCGCCCCAGTGCGCAACCTAACGATTACCGGCTCAGCCATACTTTTGAGCTAATATCTCTATTCTCTTTATTAAAAGAAAATAATCTATTCAAGTACTATTTTAAAACTATGGCTTGATTTCGCCTACATTTAAATATTTCCTCTTCCGTGGGTTTGCGCATACGTTCTGTTTTCATACCACTTTGCAAACTATGATATTCTGCGGGTAATTTGCATCTGCGATGGTTTCTCTGCGAGTAGACGTTAGAATGTATGAATACAGAACGTTGAAAATACACTGCTTAAGGATATTTCTGCTTGATGAGAATGTTTTCAATATTCGTAGTTACTCCATACGTGGATGAAGTTACTTATACAAATTGTGTTATTTAAACTCTTTAGTCATCTCTGCTACATGATGAATTCTCTTGATCATGGTTAGTTTATCCAAAGATGTGTCACTGTTTGCAGAGACTACACTTACACATGAGATGATGAAAATATATTATCATGTAGAGTAGCAAGTTCATGTTGGATGCTACAGTAACTAGTATCGTAAGAAAATCCAATAAAAATTTGCTCCCTCTTCCTGATCAAATCTAATGAATTACAAATTCCATATCTTCGTTTACACGCTAAACGAAAATATTTTCTTTGGCTAGAATGAACTGTGATTATCGTTCAACTCTGGAATTGTAACTCATAAAGAGAAACCTCTGATATGTATTTTTCAGGATTGATTTAACGAGATGTAGCAATACTAAGAAGCTAAGAGACCACGTGTAACATGCTAACTTGTTTGGATGCAATTTGCAGGATACGAACAATAATTATTTAGATCCGAATTTATGACTCAACTGTTTGTGTATTTATATTTATTTTCAAACCTTCCCATCCTCTGAAATATTCATATTTTATTTATTATAATGTGTTCCCACTAAATGTAATTATAATATTCTTCTATCAATATTATGCATTATCAAATTGAACTATAAAAACATTAAAATAATATTTCGGTTACTGCAATATTTTATACCAATCCATGCGTGTATATTATATACACGTATATGCAGTACTTATGTGTAAGCAGTAATTTATAAAATTTTAGACCAGGGAATTCCCCCAAAATTAATTATTAATTTAATACGAATAATTATATATTTATAACATAATTTAATAATTAGTTTTTTGGAACACCGAACCGTCGCGCTCCGCCAGAAATTAAGCCCTGCGAATATGTAAGCCTTTATATACGAATGCCTATATACATATATCTTTTATTTCCTTTTTGTGCAAATATTTCTTGCCGAGCTTTGTAAATATCTCACTTGCATTCCGCTGCATTATTATTGGTTTCCCTGTTCTGTAGTTTCTATTATCTGTATCCTCCCCTCCTTCGTTCTTTCTTTCGTCAGTATTTACTGGCATGTAAAATAAAAGTTGTTAATTGAGGTATCTAAGAGAGATTGAGTCGAGAGCCCGGGCGCTCTTACCACTAAATTATCTCTCCTCTCTTTACAACTTCCAATCTCACAGTAATCCTTTCGCTCTCTAGTACCCTTCTTCATTGACTAGTTCTCTTCGATTATCTTACTTAGGCGCTGTATTTCACTCTCTAATTCCGTAATCCAGTATCTCGATCTCAACCCCGTCCCCGCTCCCACTATATCGCTCTCTAAGTCCGTAATCCTCACGCACTCGTTCTCTACAAATCCTGCTCTCAAGTGCGGCGGCCTGCCGCGTCCTGCTCTCCGAATAAACTTTATTCCCCGCCCGTGCAAAAGGACGCGTCGCGCTGCAATTTGCTGGGCGGCCGGACGCCGCGCTGCCTCTGCCCCGTCGCCGCCGCGCGCTCTCATTAACTGCGCGGCCCCGCGGCGCTGCCCCACCCCTCACTCCATCTCTTCCCACCCTTGCCTCCCCTCTGAGTTAGCTCACTGCCAGCACTACTATCATCCCTGCAACACTCGGCTCGGGATGCCTATCCTTGATATATTGATTTATTGTTAGTGATTCCGGTCGCGCCGACTACCAGGGTCATTAGTCCCGTAAGTGTCGTTCATGTTTTTGCTCGGAGGGGCGGTGAACTATCCCACGCTGTATGGCGAGATCCGCCGCCGACCTACCGTCGGCTAGTGGGGGTTTCCCCATCCAGGTATATCTCCCACCAGCGGAGAACCGCCCCAACCGGGAGTAGCTCTAAAATCCAGACCGGCCTCCCAGCATGTGTACGGGCGTGTTAGTGTGAGTGTGAGGGGACAGGATAGAACAAGGAAGAAGTAGGAAAGATTGCGCGCGGTCCGTAGCCCGTTTGTTAGGGTACTTCTCCGCCATTCTCCTGGTGTTGATCGGAGAAACCACGGAAAAATACCTATCAGAGCAGCCGGCCGCTAGGATTCTCCTCCAGATAGCGACTGAATTCGCCTTAGCTGACAAGCTAGTGTCGAAAATCCTACCACCGTCGGGACTCGAACCTAGGCCCTCCCGGTCACGGGGACTCCATTGGCATCGGTTGATACACTGAGCCATTTCTCCCGGTCGGACGCCTTAGGTTCAAGACCCGACGGTGGCAGACTTTCGGCACTAACTACAAAGCTAGGTAGAATACAACCGCTGTCTGGAGGATAATTCCAGCAGCCGTTTGCTCTGATTCGTAGTTTTCTGCAGTTTCTCTGCATCATTTTAACAACTCAGTGGTCATGGACCGCACGTGCTTTCTTGCTCTAACCTCTCCTCATGCTTACACATGCTATACCACCACCGATGATGGGAGACCACTGGGGACCTGGGGATGGTACCTGTCGGGGAATCCCCCGGCAAGAAGCTGGTCGGCGCCGGATATCACCGTCGGGCAGGGAGGCGCCCCACCTCCTCCCGGGAGAAAACATTAACTTCACTAACGGGACCAACTACCATAGCAGTTGGCGCGCCCGGAAGCAATCGAGTTCCGCTTCGTGAGTCGCTCTCGCTCTCGCTTTCAGAAGGGTCACCGCTTGATTCCCGGGAGCGTCGACCGCGCGCGTTCCCGCTCGTATTTGCATTCTGCCACCCGCGCTCCGCGATAGAAGCACAGAATAAACACCGGGCTTGGAGCGTGGCTGTGAGCGTGAGTGGGAATCAGTGGCGGAATGAGATATCGTCGACGCTCTTTAGATTTAGATTAGATTTAGATTTATTCAATCAAAAAACAGTAAGAACTGTACGTGACGTAGGGGGGAAAATTATCTACGCATGTTTTCTTTATTTCCAGAATCCCTTCCCGTCATTTTAACTATGAATAGTTGAAAGATGAGTCAAAGTATAACGTAAATAAAAATAAATTATAAAAACCGCAAGATGAGCAATATTTGAAAAATAGTCATTTTCGATTCTGTGTTATAGAAAACTTATTTGCATCGGTACACGAATTGCAAGTATGATTTTTCGGTATTGCTAACAGAATAGCAACTCGCCCTTACCTCTACTCTTACAAATACAAGCAAAAGGAGAGTTCAACAAAACGTGCGCATAGTGAAGCTACATTTACGTCCAGAAGCAAAACAAGGGGCCATCTCAGCATTTGCTCAAAGGATCACGTAAACTGGACGAACACTTGATCTACATGGGGGTCATTGACCCGGAAGCTGAAGTGCATTATTGTTACAAACATATTGTCTTTTAAAAATTTATACAATACAAATGTAAATTAATTCATTATATATCACTGTTATATAATTCACATATATCATTGTTAAAATAAACATTGTTTTCCTTTTTGATAACCAGTATAGTTTCTAATTGTATAGAAAGTTATGCAGTAGATAAGATTCTACTTTTAACTTAAATTTGTGAACCGACTTCAATTGTTTAATGTCATCTGGCAGGGCGTTGTGAAGTCTTTGCCTCCTGATGCTCTGAAACGTTCTCTCAGGAATTTCGTTTGGGTAAATACAGTGCTAAAAGAAAGCAGCATGGCATAATTGCATTCTACATTTGTTGCACTCACATCGAAGAGTATTTCTCTCACCTAACACTGATCAGTTAAGGCTCCAGGTGACTTATTTAATTTGATGAAAATTATGAAATTGCTTGTGTTACTAGTTATTAATCCAAGATGTTTCTGCCTTGTTGTAAACCATGGCAGAGCTATCACGGCGATCGTTTATTTTACAGATATAACTAAGTACACATGTTTGATTAAACGAACAGAACAGGGAAAATAATGCAAACAATATAGATTGTTTTAAAAGAAATATAGATAAACAACATTGTGCGACTACGCAGAAAAAAAAACTAATAATGCAGTACACAAATTAGACAACAAAGGGGGCAGAGATAAACCATTTATGGTGTCATCTACCTCTGATATTCACATCTACTGAATGCTCGATTTATGCTCTCTGGAAGTATCTGTCGTTCCATCACACAATCACGCGATGGTAACACTTTGTAACATTTTGAATCACGCGATTGCAAACAAAGTGTGACAGATCGGAACAAAAGAAGGAGACGAAGAATTAGAACAAGATGAAAAAAGGAGGAGGGGTTGGAAGGAAACGAGAAATAGCAAGGTAAAAAGAAAAAGGGAATAAAGATGTAGAACACGGAGAACAATGATAAAGAGCAGCATAAGATGTAAAAAAAGCAGAACGAGAAAAAAAATAGTCAACGACCAGAAGAGCAAGAGAAAGAAGAAGGAAGTATAGATTGACAAGCAGAGTGAGGAAGAGGTTGAGAAGAATATGGATAATGATGATCAGGAGGAGGAAGAGAATGAGGAGGGGATGAGAATAATACGGAGAATGGTGATGATTATGATGTGGAGGTGGAGGAGGACGAGGAGAAGGAGGAGGTGGAGTTTGAAATGAGAGTGAGGAAGAAGAAGAAGAGGAGGAGAAAGATTTGGAGAATGATGATGATGATGATGATGATGATGATGAGGAGGAGGAGGAGGAGGAGGAGGAGGAGGAGGAGGAGGAGGAGGAGGATGAGGAGGAGGAGGAGTTTGAGAAGGAGAATGAGAGTGAGGAAGAAGAAGAAGAAGAAGAAGAGGAGAAAGATTTGGAGAATGATGATGATGAGGAGGAGGAGGAGGAGGAGGAGTGAAAGGATGAGGATTGAGGAGGAGGAGAAGGAGGAAGAGGAGGAAAAGGGGGAGGAGCGTGAGGAGGAGGAGGAAGAGAAGAGGAGGAGGATGTTGAGAAGGAGGACGAGAATGCGGAAGAGGGTGAGAAGAATGAGGGGCAAGATATAGAGGAGAGGAAATCAGCTAAAACTAAAGGGGCGGTGCTCTTTCAGCGATTTGACGTCGGGACGGGTCGCGACGTACCCCGGAGACGACTGCGCTGCCATTTCTCCAACTAGCTTCGCACTCGCCGCGCACGACCTGGGGCGAGCGCGTCGCGTGATCGCGCACTCGCGCAAGAACCGCCACGTTTCACTGCAAACAGCTCTCCACGCAATGGACAATGCGCGTCCCGGTCGCCCCCGGCGATGGACATTTGTTTTAATAATTATGCGAGCAGTAATTCCTTACATAAACAAACGCAGAGATATTTAACTTTGAAATGCGTTTGCGTGGTATTTTCACTAGCGGTGTGCCTGATACATTGTTTTTCGTCAACAGCGATGGAAGGTTTGCTCGTTGGGGAGATAGCTCGAATGTGTTAATAAAGAAGATACCAATATTATTGTCAAGAGAAAGATGATTTAATACGGATCGTCATTACATTATTCAAATTCTTAAATTGAAATCTCACGGTTAAGAACCACGAACATTTCTTCAATTTAAAATTTTCATTTGCATATAAATATTTATATAAATATATATAAATATCCATATAAATAAATATACATAAATATATATAATATACATAAATATATATGATAGAAAATCACGTAAACTAAAACGCAAGTTTCTTCTTTTCAACGATTAAATGATTGAACAACTGTCAAAACTTTTAGCTATATTCATTTGGAAAAATTTAAGGCAAATCGTATTGAATTGTATTTCAGGAATCATGTCAAGGCTTAACAACCTTAGCGTACAGAGGGATACAGCTGAAAAGCTGATCCTGGAAGAATTACACACGTTAATCGTGAAGCGTGGTCAGTAACGGTCTATACGCCAATAATAATAATGATTATGTTAATAATAATGATGATGATGATGATAATAATAATAATAATAATAATAATAATAATAATAATAATAATAATAATAATAATAATAATAATAATAATAATGTGTTAATTAGCGGTGTTGCTCAGGACGTAGGGTACTCATCCTGGGAGTGCAAAACTAAGGACCATTCTGGCATACGACTTCAAGTGACTGAGTAAACCGAGAAATTTTAAAGAGGATGGAGCTTACGGAAGCAATTTAACCAGTACATAGAAGCAGAGATGGAAAATTAGCAGAAATGTAGCATAATGAAAATGAAGAGGAAATCAGGATGACGAAGAAGTAAGAGAGAATATGAGGAGGGATAAAGATAATGATAATACAAATAAAATATACAGGTATCGATTGTCGGTAATCACTTTTTACTGGAAACAAACTATACATTTCATTGAAACAATTGAAGTAGGATGAAGAGAAAAATATATTATTGTTGATAATGTAATTGGTTTGGAAGAGTGAATGAGGTCTCTGTAATGTGGTATGGTATGAAATTTTTATTTCAAGAGTGGAGAAAGTACGAGGTTTAGCGGGGCCGGCGACCGGGTTCTTGGAATAAGCGACTAGACAAACTAGGGTGATATAACAGCACGTACTTTCTCCCACGTATTTTTACGCAAATTACATGGAAAGTACTCACTTTTTCGCAAAATTGTACATGGCACTATTTCAAAATCTATTTTTTAAGGAATAGATTTAATAAATGGTAAATCTCTCATTAATATTCTAGTTGTAGGAAACTACGACTAAAATTTTTGAACTTTTCCAATTTTCAAAAATTGTGGTTTTCAACGCACATGTGACTTGTACCATTCTCTTAAACGTCCTTCACACAAATTCAGCAACAAAATTTAATCAAAAACGATGGAGATTTTTTTTTGAAAAGTTTGAAAATGTCACAGGGACATAATGTAAAGTCCCTCCAAAATTATCATATTGGTATCAAATTAAAGAGACCACGACATCAGACAGACCGATTGGGGAAATCGACAGAACGGTTTACTCGCTAGCGTTGTTCACAGATGGACAGATAAACAGAGATTTTGGCGTCATTCAATTTTTTTTTTTGTATAAATGGCCCTCAAAACACGCATTCTGGCTTCACAACGTGATAGAGGATCTTTTCTAAATTTAACAACTGGATTTATTCCACTTTTTCGGTACCAGGGTCCTGTGAGAAGAGTTTTTCTGCCGAAAATTTGTAGTTTTTCCGCGCAGCATAACATAATTTTCCCTCTACTCCGAAGTCAGAAAGTAATAATACTTCACGTAGGATTTTGCAAATAAATGAATGAGTAGAACGCAGGAAACCCGCGTTGTACACGATACTGTTTCGGCATTTGCCGAATACGTTGTAATACTTTTACCAGTGGTGATCAAGCAAATGTACTGTAAAAAGCTTTTACAATCTTCGGAAAGGGCGCGTTTAACAACACGTCAGATCACTCGCTTAGAAATCTCCTTTATTCTATTATCTTTAATGATTGATTCTTATTGAATAACATTTGGTCGGGTCATGAACCCTGCGATCGTCCTTTCCCCTGACGCCCGCCACTAATGGAACTTCACATGTTCACTTGTTCTTCCAGCCTTTTTTTCCCTCCACGTCTCGAATTCCCGCTCTGAACTCCGCACGACAGCGGACGAGACAGATTACCCTGGACGCGGCGCGATGAGCCACTAAGAGCAGAGACAGGATGCAGACTCGTTGCGCTGAAGGCGACCGGAGATTCCCGGATGCGACGAGGGCTCGCCGCCATTCGCCAGGTGGGGAGCGCCGCTCTTGCACACGCCAAGCAGCGGGGAAATCCACCGGCGCTCCGGTTGCTTCTGTGCGGGAAAGAGGTTTCTCGCATTCGCGTCGACGGGTTGTAAAGAATAGCTCGGTACCTTAAGGGAATACACAAGCCTTTTAAATCAAACTCTTTTGAATGCCGCTGGCATGTGAAAGACCATGTTAAACATTCCACTCCAGGATGTAGCAGCAAGAACGTTGAGTGTCAACATTATCTGCAAAGTAGCAACGAAGGATCTCAACGAACGGTCTGTCGGGCTCTCTGAGTACTTGTGAGAGACCGCATGCAAAAATAGTTCTCGACATGTTTGAGTCTGTATTGAGAATCATTGTAATTAACGTCTGATATATTTCTAACAATTATTCTGAATAAACAATTTGATTAAAGAGCAATGTTTGCATTATGAAGGAGTGAACTATTTTTGTTTGCTTTTTATTATATAAAAATGTCTTATTAAAACTTATCATTCAAATTAATTGTTTATCTTTGTGATATTATGTTCTTTGGTGTGAGGGTTTTATCACCTCTATGATCATTATCCGATGATTTCTTTACGAAACCCGGGTATCTGGATACTCGTTTTATTAACGACAATGTTGGGAACTTCACTTCTGTCCTGCCTTGAATTTTTCTCAAAGTTCACAATCTAACACTAATCACAGTTCCATAACGTGATCCTATTTCAGAAAATATAAGCTTTCGATTATGGGCATTTGTATATGGGGAGTGTAAGAAATAGCACCTTACATTGATTTGCAATAAGAGGGACGTAGACACATTTTTAAATTTAGATTTCCTACTATTATTAAACAGATGTGTTTTTGAAGGAAAAGCACTCAAGAATCAGAATTATGATAAGCTTAGCAATCTACCTAGAACTGACATATAAATTTGACTTCACTTAATACTGCATATTTTCATTAGAGTTAATTTTGAATTACAATGGTATGCATATGCAGTATACACGATAAGATGGATACGATTTTAAAAGCTCCACGTATCTTCTCTTTTCAGATTTGTGTATCACGATCACTAACATCACTTCGACAAGCTATTTTTAATAATAGGATGTGTCAGGATATATATACATTTAAAAACATACTTTCACAATCATTTTCGTCACCATTATTGTGCTTGAATAATTTAAAATTTATAAAATGAATATCACTTTCAAATGACCAAGTATTCGATTCTCAATTGTTCTGAGATTTAAATTTAATCTGGAGTGAAGTTGTGCGACTCAAAAATCCCAAACAGTAATTTTATAGGATCTAAGCAGAAATGTCGAAATGAGCACAAATGTATAATTAGGAAAACTCAAACACGTGAAATTTGCCTCCAGCGACTCCTTAAAGTTTGCTAAAAGCAGACAGAGTAGGTAGAGTGGCATTTTCGATTTTGGGCTGACTAGTGTGGCGTCATATCAGTCGCCTTGTACAAACGTACCAAATATCAGCAACGTGCATTTGCTGCATGCTCATAGCGCTGGCGGGAAGAGACGCCGGGCTGAACATTGGCAAACCTAGGGAGCGGAAGGGAAGGGGTGCCGTATCGTGGGTGGCCACTTGTGAACCCCGTAGACCACTTGCAGCAAACTTGCAGAACCCCGCAGGCAGGCCAGCTGCGGAAACGCGTCAGCGGAAACAGGGACATGACGCAGTTCCGTCAGCCGGCCCAGAAGGTAATATAAACGGACCCCGGACCTAAACTCCTTCTGATTCTTGGGCGCGTCGGTAGGAAGTCGCGTGAGTTGTGCGCGGCGCTGCATTTCAATGCATAGGCAACTGAGGCAGGGAACTGCAGCCGGCGTGCTACGTCGAGACGGGAGGTGCGGCATACTCGCTTCTATGCTCACTTAGGCTACTGGTACATCACACCGAATATGATATCTAATTATCAGGCCAGCGGTGGTGGTAACCAGGAACATTCCTTCTAGTAACGGGTCAATATTGTTTATTGTAAATATTGTACATAGTATTCAGGTTGGAGCATTTTTTCAAATAAATATTCAATAACTTACAAACCGTTCACGTCTGTGATTTATTGCCCTGGCAAAGGCGCCACACTAGTACAACGGGTCCTTTACGCTCCAGTGCGGCGCATGTGGAACATCCAACGAACCACCGGCGTGTCCCCTGCAAAGGCGAGGTAGCTGCCGTCTCGCATGTGACAGAGTTGACGGGCGTTGCAAGGGCCGGGGAGCGGGGAGTGGGAGGGGAAATAAGAGAAGGTGCGGGGCAGTAGAGGTACTCTGAGAGAAATGCTGTAGTAGAATGTACTAAACACGTTTAGTAAGCAATCATATTGCAAATACAATTATTCCTGTAGTAAGATTCACTAAACATTACTTAGTTTCGTTTAGTAAAATCAGAAAAATCAAATTCGTATGTGAATGAACAAAGAGAAGTGTTAGCTGTCTAGCTAGTGTCGAAAACCCTGCCTCAGTTGGGAGTGGAATCCTATGGCCTCCCCGTCAGAGACACTGCACTGTCTTCAATTGATGCCCTGTGGGCGAGGGCGGAAGGGGATGGCAGCGGGAGACCTGGAGGGGGCGTGGACTCGAGCTGCAAACGAGGCGGGTGCAGAGGTGGTGAAAGCGGCTGTGAAGGAGTGGTCGGCGAGGGCGAGTGGAAGTGGGAGTGGGGGTAGGGCGGGAGATGGTGCCAAAGGAGACGGGTGTGGAGGTGGTGAAAGTGGTTGTGAATGGTCGGCGAGGGCGGTTGTGAAGGCGTAGTCGGCGAGTGGGGGTGGGAGTGAGGGGTAGGAGTGGGGATGGGAGTGGGGGTGGGGGTGGGGGAGGGGCAGGGCAAGAGATGGCGCCAAAGGAGACGGGCGTGGAAGTGGTTGTGAAAGCGTGGACGGCGATGGCGAGTGGCAGTGGGGGTGGGAGAGGGGGTGTGATTGAGGGTGGGAGTGGGAGTGGGAGTTGGGGTGGGAGATGGCGCCAAAGGAGACGGGTGTGGTGGTAAAAGTGGTTGTGAAGGCGTGGTCGGCGAGGGCGAGTGGGAGTGTGGTGGGAGTGTGGTGGGAGTGGGGGTGGGAGCGGGTATGGGAGTGGGGGTGGGAGTGGGGTGGGAGTGGGGGTGGGAGTGGGGGTGAGGCGGGAGATGACGCCAAAGTAGGGGTGTGTGGAGGTGGTGAAAGTGGTTGTGGAGGCGTGGTCTCGAGGACGAGTGGGGGTGGGGGGGTGGGAGATGGCGACAAAGGAGACGGGTGTGGAGGTGGTGAAAGCGGTTGTGGAGGCGTAGTGCGGGGTGCCGGCGTAGGCCAGGTGATGGTCGCAGCGGCCCAGGCTAATGGACGCGGTCGAACGTGCGTCCGACTGCACCGCTCGCAGCATTTACGACGCCGCCGCCGGCGGTAATGTACTGCTACTGTGCACTGCCCGCGCCGCTCCGGGGGCAGGCGCCGACTACTTTTACTGCCCGCGCACGGCCGGCGGTTCAGCAGAGCGGCCACTTGCAATCGCGCTCAAAGCAACAATTCAGAGATATATACCACGCGCGCAAGCTGATTCGATTATCTTCTCTCCTAGCCAACTACAGGTATGGCAGTGTAATGCAATCTCAATCTCTGAATTCCTATGTCGATGTATATAGGCAGAAGTTTTAAAATAGATAACTTAATGAATGTATTTGTTTTTGATGGGGGCGATGGACACAATCACCCAAAAGCACAAAACATGGAAATTAATATTTCCCACAACAAGAAGAATCGAAGTCACTGAACTAATAACTACCGAAAAAGAGATATCAAATATTAAAATACCTAAGTTACTAAATATTTACAATATGTATTGTTCTAGACACATAATTGTAACAACCGGTATTGAGGTTATTTCCATTTTCATTGCTATATGTTGTTTACACCACTGCTTGGCAGACACATGTAGAGTGCGCTTTGAAAGTCTCTACGCAGTGGCACCTTGGCGCTGGCAACAAAAATTCTGTTGGTAGCAGCGTGTAACTAGAGAAAACATAAATAGCGCAATCTCCACATTCACAACAGATGCTCGCTGTGCTGCCCGCTTCACTTGTTTCCCAGGGCTCTGTTTGCTACCAACATCAATTGCATTTTCAATAGGAGACCCTGACTCGGCCTAGTGCGGAGAGACTATCTTGACGAACTGTATTAAACAAAGTGACGAGCGAGAGCAGGAGACGGCAGCGTTGGCTATGGCGCCGCCAGGGCCCCTGGCACCGGGTGCCGAGTCCGCGCGGCCTGCTCCATTGCCTGCGGCCGCGCGGCGGCCAATAAACCGCCGGTGAGCGAGAGGAGCGCGGGCCATAAATCTCGAGCCACCTGCCATAAAGCTCGACCTCCAGAAGGTCGGCCGCGTCGGCGCCCGAGGCGCAGGGCGGCCGATCGGACGGTCGGGCTGGATGGAGGGAGGGATGGCGATCGGTGGGTCCGGTGGGTCGGAAGGTTGGTGGGTCGGGAGGTCGGTGGGTCGGATGGTCGGTGGGTCGGGAGGTCGATGGGTCGGAAGGTCGGGAGGTCGGTGGGTTGGTGGGTCGGGAGATTGGAGAATCGGGAGATGGGAGAATCGGGAGATCAGTGGGTCGGGAGATAGCAGCATTGGAACTAGTGGTCGGGAGATAGCAGCCGTGGGACTAGTGGTCCATAGGACTGGTGTTCGGTAGGACTGCTGGCCAGTGAGTCTTGTGGTTGGTGGGTCTGGTAGTTGGACGGGCGGGCGGGCGGGCGGGCGGGCGGGCGGGCGGGCGGGCGGGCGGGCGGGCGGGCGGGCGGGCGCGCGGGCAGGTGTTCAGAGGGTAGATGGCTCGGGTGATCGGTGGGTCTCGAGATCGGTGATGAGAGGGTCTGGCGGTCTGCAGGTCGGACACTCGGCGGGGCGGCGGGCAGTTCGGCCCAGACCTACTAAACGTTGACTAGCGAGGATTTCCACAACCAGAAATCTCCTACCAGCGAGATTCGCCCCACCCGGGAGAAGCTCTAAGCTCCCAACCAGTCTTTCGGCGTGTGTGGTAGTATAGAGCATGGAAGAGTAAGTGTGCATAAGTGAAGCGCAAGGATTACAATAGGAAAATAAGGAGGAAAGAACGGGCGCGACCCGTGACTCCTTTGTTTAGGTACTACACCAGCATTCTTCTAGTGTTGATCGGAGAAACCACGGAAAACTACCGAACGGAGCAGCTGCCTGCTAGATTTCTCCTCCAGACAGCTGCCGGATTCGAACTACGGAGTTTGTGTCGAAAATCCTAGCACCGTCGGGATTTGGACCGTAGGACCTCCCGTTTATACGTACTGTATAAACTGTGACAAAAGTTGATGTCCTGGACCTCCTAAGTCGTGGTGGTGGACGAGGGGTGACGTTGGCACTGGTAGCAGCGTGGCTGGCGCCGTCGGTGGCTGAAGGCGGGCGAGGGGGCGAGGGCACGAGGGGGCGCGCCCTCTGATTTATTCAGCCTCCCTCTCTCTGGCGCCGCCGTCCATCTGTCGCCCCCGGTGGCCGCTGTCTGCGCTGTCCGTCTGGCGCGGCCCCCATCCCCGCCCCAGCCACAGCCCCAGGACCCAACCTGACCTCGCGCACCCTCCGGGATCCAATACTCGTTATCCCGGCACGACAGCCCGGAAATCGACATGCTCGAGAAGCATTGTAATACTACATTATGAAACGATGATGTAATGATGGGTGTTCGCCCTCACATGGAGTTTCATACGGTACATTTTCTACGAGTTATGGTCACTTTTATAAGTTAAACTTTTACATTGAATAGTTTGCAGTTGACATGCAGGATTCAGTCAAGGCCACCTAGCGGACAACTCTCTAACCCTACCCTTCCCTGCCACAGGTGGATTTGGTTGTTGGTACCCCTGAGAGGGAGAACTGCGCTAGTCAAATAGGATCAAAGTGAAACTACGATTCAATTGTTTTAGAATTTATTTTGGTAATTTATTATAAATAATATTCCATGAAAAAATACTAATAATGAAAGAAATTATAACTGAAAAGCATAATATAATATTAAATGCAATTTTAATGGATACAATCGAATGAAACATTTACTAGATAGATTATCAATTCACAATTAAGTGACAATACTTGGTTTGTACACTTCCCTGTGATTGCTCAAGAAACTGTATCATAAAGAAATCTGTATCTTAATGAATATAATTATGCAACTGGTTGCAGCCAACAAATGAGAGAATTATGCAATGGGAATAGAAAAAATATGTAGTATTTCATGGTGGATGCCTACCTTTGCTTCGGAAACATACTATAAATAAATTATAAATACGTTAGGCCTAGATCAGAGATGATCCGATTAGTATGGGTGAATTCAATACTCAAACAATATTTTTTTAAAGAACACCTTTCATAAAACCCCGGGAACTGACAGTATGACCAATATATACTGAATGAAATTCGCCTCTTTCTCTTGTAAAATACTTTTCTCAAAGAAGCATTCATTTAGTTCGCCCTGTGCGAAAAATATAATTTGTTTTCCTCGAATATTCTTGACAAGAATTAGAGTTCACGCTTCCTACTGGATAAGCCATATGTTATCTTCAACACATTACTGTCTAATGACACAACTTATGCCATGGTTTAATAATAATATGCGGCTAAGGTCGAACTCTAGGAGTTGTAAATTAGATAAGTTTCCCTACACTGTCATGTAATTTCAATTGCTACAATTTAACACTCATACTACTATAGTACAGTATTGGAAGGAAAAAATGTTTTTTCTTTGTCAATGATGACAATGCTGTGATTGAGTTCCTATTTTTAATATGAAAGGTCTTACATATAAATATTTTGTAATCCTATGTCCAATATTCAACTAGACACATTTGTAGCTGCATTATATCTCTGGGATAAACTTACAAGAGCATTCCTAATATTTTAAGTTTAAGTAACTTTTTACACATTTCCGTGCATTATTACTTCCAAACCAAGCGCGAGATATCATTTATAGTTCATGAATATTTTAAGAATCTAAAATTTAATAGATACGCATGATGACAAGTGACTTATCTGACTACACCTTAATAAAGAATTATTCGTTAGTAGAAAATACATGTATGTTCAACTAAAGGCGTTCTTACATTTTGACATCAAATAAGACGAAAATTAAATTAAAGATAGTATTGCTAGAGAATGGCCCTGGCGTTATCTAGTTATCCCATAGTTTCATTATCCCTCTAGTCAGGGCTAGCTTTTCGTGTTTCCCCTCACTCTTCCCAGATGTTATGTATCGGCATCTAAACTATATTTCAACATTTTTTCAATTTTTCGGTACCTTAATTGAAATATGACTTTAAGAATATTACAGAAGAGTAAAACATGGTCTCATATGCAAATTTTCATTATAAATTTTAAAGTGAACTTTGAGAACATATCGCTTGAACGTTTCTGAAAATTCCATTCGCGCAATGTCAAGTTGCGGTATCAGTCAGATCGATCGCGCAATATCAGTGTTAGTACAATTCCTGTGTACGGTTTAGCTGGTGGCGTTGATCTCGGGTGGACAGACTTACGTTTTGCCGTAAACCAATTTTTCGGTATAGGGACTCAGAAAACGTGAATTCTGACTACACAACATGTTAGATGAAAATATAGGCGTCGCTTGGGATCAAGCATTAAAAATTTTTTGTATTACGGCAAAAAAAAATCGGGTTTTCTGTCGAAATTCACCGTTTTTTCCACACATTACAATGCTTTCTCTAAGCTACGTAAGTAGTATAGGGCACGTAAAAACAAACATCACTGATTTGTCTTTGTCAACCGAGTCGACCAATTGTCGATCGAGTCTAAATACTATAGAATAAAAAAGTGCACATTTCCATCTAATTTAAAGGTTCCCTCTTCCAAATGATACAATCATATTTTTCTTAAGATGAAAGAAGAGTTGTTGTAAGTATTTTACTAAACATTGTACTACTTACCAATAATTAATGCACACAGCAGAATAATTTTAAAAGGCAGATTAATTCGAAAGGACATATCAAAGCACAACTGCTTTTATTGGAGTCAGTTAAATCAATACGTAGTACCCATAACGTCCTAACAATCACCCGTAACAAATAAAGATGTATCATGTGGGAATTTTCAGTTTACGTTTCTCTGTGAAATTGAAACGATAAATATTTGAACAAAGATGCTGTAGTTAAAATTTATATACTTTCTAAATTCCAATATTTCCATTCCTGATACTGGTTTGTTTGTTCCTAGGAAAGAAAGGCAGGTTCCACAGATCCAAACAGTGGATAAATGGCACAGCAGAGAGCTGTTAAAAAACCGCCCCTTTCCTGCGTGGGCGACAGGGTGCATCTGGCGGTGAAATGGCGACGCACGGGGAGTCACGGGAGCGGGGTGGGGGTGCGGGGAACAGGCACAGTGAGGACGGGCGTGGTGGAGAGGGAGCGATAGTGAGGCGGGGTGAGAAATGGAGAAGACGAACTTGGCGATAGAGATGTGGAGGCGCAAGAAAGATACGTATGAGGTAGTTGGGACGATATGGAGAAGAGAGTGGGGGTTCCAGGCTCTGGACACGAGAGGAATTCAGAGGAATTGCGGTTAAGCGCAGAGAGACCACGCGAAGCCAACAGAGGTCTGACAACGTTGGGCGAGGAGGAAAAAAGAGAAAAGGATGTGAACAGACTGGTGGTGGCAGAGCTCTGGCAAAGGAGAGGGAGAGAAAAATATGGGGAGGCGACAGTAGAGCAAAGCCGCGAAAGAGAGAGAGGTGGAGGAATGCGACGCGAAACAGGAACAAGCTGGAAGAAGAGCTGGCAGTCGAGTGGTGTTAAATCCGAACATAGAGAAGAAGTCAATGGAAAATTTGATCACGAGGCAACGGTGTGGAGTGAGGAGATCGTGGCATGGCTGGAACCAAGTATTGAAAAGAGCGGTACCTTGTGAGATCGGTGTGGAATTGGTATCGGAGCTTGGCGGAGAGGGGTCAAAGCGGGGTGGGTGCAGGGGTGGGATCGGTGTGGGAATGGTGTGGGAGTGGGTTGGGGGCGGGGTGGGAGCGGGGTGGGAGCGGGGTGGAAGCGGGGTGGGAGCGGGGTGGGAGCGGGGTGGGAGCGGGGTGGGAGCGGGGTGGGAGCGGGGTGGGAGCGGGGTGGGAGCGGGGTAGTAGCGGGGCAGAGCGGGTAGCAGCAGCGTTCTCAAGGGGGGCGGAGATGCGGAAAGGGGCGCGGCGCATAAGGGTCGTGTCGGTGGAAAGGGAAGATGGTGGCAGGCAAGGCGGACGTGCAGCTATGTCAAGGCGCGGCGACGGATGTTGCGGGCAGGGGTGCTGGGGGGGGGGGATTGGAGAGCTCAGCGTGTGGCGGACACATGACGCGCGCTGCATTATTCCGGAGCACTCGTGCCTCTCCTCTTCACCAACGTCCCGTCCAGTCCCACCCCGCTCGGGTTTCATGCTCTCTCTCCCGCCCGCCCCAACCCTCTCGACGTCCTCACGAGATTTTGCCCTTCTGCTAACTCACGTACACTATGAGAAATTTCCGCATTACTTTCATGTAAATTACATTAAAGAAATTATCATGAACGCACATTAAATTTAATGTACACATTTATATTAAAGTGCAAAAGTCTCAGCTTAAAATTGGTTATGTGTGTGGGCGTGTAGGCGTCTGGAGGTGTATGGAGATTTCGGAGCAGCGTTGGCCGATGTCGTGCTGCATGGGAAGTGCTTGGGTAATGGAATGTCGAGGTGCGGCAGAACGTGCGAGGCCACAACGTCCGCGACGCGTGTGCGGAAGGACGGAAGCAGTTGGTTACGATTGATTACATCCTGTTTCTGCGCACGACAACTGCTATGGTCATTAGTTTCCATGGTGTAGTGCTTTTTATATCTCGGGAATCAGCGGGGAATCCCTCTGGATAGAACGTGAGAGTTGTTACCGACCTACATGTTGTCTGGTAGGGTTTTCCCCTCCAGATGACTCCACCAGCGGAGCAGGCCCCAGCCGGAACAAGCTCTAAGCTCCTAACTGGTCTCCCGACATGTATGGTAGTATAGTGCATGTGTGAGTGTAAGTAAGGGGTGAGGGTAGGATACGGAAGAGGAAGGAGATGTCGCGCGCGGCCCGTTTGTTAGGGCACTGCTCCGGCATTCGCCTGGTGCTGATGGGAGAATCCACGGAAAACTACCGATCAGAGCAGCCGGCCGGTAGAATTATCTTCCTGACAGCGTCTGAATTCGACCTAGCTATCTGGCTAGTGTCAAAAACCTTGCCACCGTCGAGAGTGGGACACCACGTTCTTCCGGTCAGCGGCATATCCGCGGAAACAGTTTAGTCTGAGCCATTTCAGACTTGACAGGGCGATGGTGCAGGCGTTGGTGCGGGCGTTGGTGCGGGCGTTGGTGCGGGCGTTGGTGCGGGGGTTGGTGCGGGCGTTGGTGCGCGCGTTGGTGCGGGCGTTGGTGCGCGCGTTGGTGCGGGCGTTGGTATGAACGTTGGTGCGTTGGTGCGAGCGTTGGTGCGGGCATTGGTGTGGGCGTTGGTGCGGGTGTGTGTGGGCTAAGGCGAGTGCACGTCCGTCACGGTCACGCGACTCCGCGCCGCTCCGCGCTTCACTGTCGGCGGCCACGGAGCTAATCAATATTTATGCGTTCGCGGGACCAGGAGCTGAGGCCGCGTATCTGATGTTGCGCTTTCATGGAATTGTTCAAATGACAGACATGAATTGTTCAAATAGAAGACCAATACTGGACGTAATTTCTTGATGCATCTCCCATGTTGCTACAAGTTCTCGGAATTTTAAATTAAAGTAATTTGAAGTGATATTTCTACACGTTCTAGTGTTGGTAGATTCTGAGAAGCTCTTCATTCGAATTAAAGCAGAATAAACAATGCTGTCGAAAGGGACATATCACATTACAGTGAATAATGTTTCCAAGAGTACAAAGTGTATTTACATTCCCAACGTAAATCTGAATTATTTTCTGTGGTATTCAGCTCATTAATAGAATTTCATTAAACGGTTTCTGGCAATGGAATACAATACATTTCATTTGTCTTCTTCTAAACATTTTTTCATAACACGTAACTCACGAACATTTAAAGAGTCAAAATTTTAACGTCATTCTTTTTCTACATTTTTCGAAAGAGCAATCATTGAATTCAATATATCCAATAGAATAAAATGTCAAAATGGTCAATTGCTCATAAACTTGCCACTTAGGCAAATACATGAAAAATGTACTTTGTAGCACAGCTCTCGGTCAAGCAAGGAGACAAAAAGTATCGATTGAGTTTCAAATAACAGGAAATATGCAGGTCTAACATCCCGTTCCATGCTTTGAACATCAGAGTAACTAGTGGTCAGACCATGTGGCCGTTTGAAGTCGGCTGCCACATAACAAACACTTTGAATAATTTGATTGCCCAGATAGTCCAGATTCTAGTCTAAGATTAATAATAATCAATACTTTCGGATTTCAGTTGTCGTTGTGCGTTGTATCTAAAATGTTTATAATCTGCAATGGCATGGAGAGGAAGACGCCATGAGAGAAATGAGATTTTGGCTTTTGGCTTAATGGGATAACAATATTACCTACTACATTGTTGTGTAATCGTTTTTCTAAATGAAACGTTGTTTTAAACTTAAATGTTGGTCCCATTATCTATATCATGAACAATTTTTGTTCAATGCTTAAACACTGAAACCTTTCTTCCAATTATGTACATTCAGGGACTTATTCGTACTACTTGGGCGTCACTACGCCTTAATCCAATTCAAGGGGTGCGTGCTGTCACGAATTCCACTCTTGACAACTGGCCCTGAATTCTTTGCCGGGGGATGACCTACTGGAAATGAGCTCTAATGAGACAGGCATCATGTCCCATTAGCTCAGCCAGTGCTGCCAGGCCTCCCCCGCCTCCGCCTCCGCCTCCTACGGCCGCCCCGTGCCGGTCGGTCCCCGCCTCCGCCGCCGCCCAACGTCTGCCTAGGCCCATGCATCGCCCTAGGGGTTCCCAGTACGGATGCGACATCGACGTCCAATTGTTCAAAACATCCATGTCTTTGGAGAAACATTGATGTTTATAACATCGTTGTATTAACACGATGTTTATTAACACGATGTTTTTTAACATCGATGTTTTGTGATCGATGTTTTTTCTTTTCCGATTTTCGTTTCTGAAGGAAAATATGTCGCATCACTAGTTCCCAGTGGGGTCGCTTTCGACCCCCTGGAGGTCGATGAAATTTTGAAGAAGGTTATTGATAATTAAGGGTCGATTGTGGGTCTATTCATAAATATGAACCGGAGATTGACATCTGCATACGAACCGGTGAATAATAATCAAGGTTCCAAATCATACCAACTATTATTAATTAACTTGATATTTACTTGTTTTCTGAAATAAAGTAACACAACAAATAATAAATTGCAAATTTGCTTTTCTTTTTTGTATTCATTGTTCATCCTTAGGATCAGGGGCACAGCTAGGCTGGTGCAACCGATGCACCACACCAGTCTCTGAAATAACGGGGATAACGATACTCGCCTTAAATAACGCCCCCATGCTAATTTTCTCCATTGCAGCGGTCATATTGCTAACACAATTAGATGTAAAACTTTTAATTTCCCGTTTATGGCAGATAGGGGAACCTATTTGGACTTTCTGCACCGAGACACCCTAAAACCCAACTTCTTTCGATGTTTAGAAATCTTAACAAATAACTATTTATTTACAACGCACTACCACAGAAGAACATTCTCCTAGCAATATGCACTGGAGAAACTTTATGGGCAGTTAAAAATGTCTCAAGATTTTGTAACCATTGAACAGAAATAAAGATTAGGAACTCAGTTACTCAGAGGCGAAAGCATCTTCGATTATTGAATATCCAGATATTTACCAAAATATTAGTATACGATTTAACTATCTTTAGGACATTTATGAGCAATTGTATTATGATAATATATGATGCATATTATAGACAATAAGGCAATGTGGAGTCGATGGAACAAACAATTCTCTCGATGAATGAAGAGGGTTGGGAATCCCTGGTGTAGGCGCACTCACAGCAGTCTAGGACTCCGCGAACTCATTGCGGACCGACCATTACTACTAACGATACTACAGCTGTTTATCAATTTGCAGCTTTTCCCAGCGTTTCACACAAACTAATACAATTTTCTTTTAAAATAAGCATTTTACAATTCCTTTGATTATTAAAATTTCTTGACAAAACTCTTAATCAAATTAAAAATCAATTTTTATATTATTTCTTATTTTTATTTTAGTAAATAGTATTTCCATGACATACGTTATATTTTCTTTTACAATATTCTTACAATTGCCCTAGGAGACCTGTTAGTTTTCTGCTTCTTGATTTAAAATTTTGCTGTCCTGTCAAGTTCGAATAAACAAAGGAGGGTCTTCATTGCGTTATCGTACACATTGTGAACATGCCACATAAAAAACCTTATTGTAAACAAAAATCAGTGAATATTATTTTTTTCAAGTTTTTAATTCTTGACGTCACTCACAATTAAATGGAGTGTGAAATTGAGCGCTAGTCATCGTGATTCTACAGTTGCAAAAACCTATTTTTTCCATAAAAAATCTGTAAAACATTATCAGTAAAAAATCAGCAATACACTATCTGTAAAAAGTCAATAGCATTTACATTATGATCAACCTGGTATTTCAGCTTTAAACTTGCCGGATACCATTTCGTAATTATTTAAAAATCCGTCTATCAATGTAACTGTTCAAAGAGGAGTGTAGGGTTAGGTTTTATATCCTGCTCGGCCTACACCTTCTCTCCTTAATACGATTTCGTTAATCAGTTTGCGTGTAAAATATCTTATAGTTACATAATCTTCTGATACCCGGCTTATGTTCTTGCGAGAAAATCCTAATGAAGAAAGAATTACCGAGACCTCGAGAAAATATTTAGATGAATAAAAAAAAGCGGGCGTAATGAAGATAACAATCTGAATTACTGAAATAATACTTGCACTTCACACACTCAGCTTCTGATTATATTTTGATTTGCTGAATAGAATAGCATCTGCGAACAAATGAAGCTTCGAAGTCGGAAATCCCAAATGGCAGACACGCCAACTCTGACGTCCCGTCCCCTCTCCCCACGCGTGGTTCTTGTTGCCAACGTCATTCCAGCCCTCGCGGTATAGAAGAATCCGCCTAAGAACGAGCCAAAATGCCAGTTCGCTAAACAAATGAACACCACACGCAATTCAAAGAAGTATCCCTCCGCCGCGACAGCACGCCTCTTCGTTAAGTGTCTGTTTATGGCTTCCCTGAAGACATCATGGTTCACAACCGTGTGATTATATAAAAAAATAATTGATAAAAGACAAAGCACGGAACGTTGTCAATCACAGCTCGCCACCGTACCGCATAGGAGCAGGAAACAAGTGCACCAGTACCCATCTCACTTTCAAGACTCGGTTTTCAAAGAAACATAATACTTATCACACAAAATGTGAATTCAATATAATACTATTTTTTTTGCAGAAGAGCACAGTAGCACTGCACTTTCTAATTCTATAAACACAAGTTAGCCAAATACAAGTTAGCCAACTGCAAACGAAAGAATGAAGGAGGAAGAGTCAAATGGGCTGAAGGACACGACGACCACAGAACCTGCAGTCGTGTTACCAGCACTAGCTGTCAAAATGGTCCATTCTTATAAAAATCGCTCTATACCGCATCTTCTAGGGTTGTCACTTCCAGGATTGGTTGGTCATCGTCATTATCATCATCTTCATACTTGATACAACAATCCTCACCGCTGCTAAATCGGGAGTTAAGATATGTTTTGTCTATCATTTCAATATGTATCGTTACTGTGCCTGTAAACTAATTTGTATTCTCACACTCACTTTACATGCCACACATGTCGGGAGAATGGAGCTTTCCACTACTAGCGCAATGCCTAGACGAAGGAGCTTGTCACCACTAGCACTAATCTAGAGGGAAGCCTCTTAAACCGACGTGTAGGTCGTTCCCAGATCTCACGGTAAAGGGGATGGTTGATTGACGAGTAATTCCTGGTATTTTAAATACTGAGGTATTAATTCCGTAAGTGTAGTGCATGTTTTTCTCTCGGGAGATGGCGTTTGTCATCTCCCGCACTAAGGCGAGATCCCGCAGTATGGCCAGCCGGGACACGCTCCAAGCTCCCTACCGGTCTCGCGGCATGTGTGGTATTCTAGTAGGTATAAGTGTGTGTGTGTGTGTATGTGTGTGTAATGGGTGAGAATAGGACAAGGAAAGGGAAGGAAAGATCGCGCGGTCCGTGGCCCATTTTTTAAAGTACTGCTCCGTCATTCGCGTGGTGTTGATCGGAGAAACCACGAAAAACTACCGATCTGAGCAGCGTTGCCGCTAGAATTCTCCTCCACACAGCAACAGACCTATATAGATAGTCGAAAACCCTGCCACTGTGAGGAAACGAACATAGGGCCTCACGGTCAGAGACACTGCAGTGACATCAGTTGTTGCCCTGAGCCACCTCTCCTAGTGTACCTGGAGGGGGACACCTCTCAAACCGACGTTAAGTTCGGCACCGAATCTCACGTTCTAGCGGGAGAGGTACACCGCCACCATCCGACGTACATTTACTGTACTTACGGGACTACAGTTATCCCGCCCGGAAACACGGAATAATCAAATCAATCAAACGTGAGTTTTTATTTCCTGGTCTCTGCGCGCCGTTATCGTCACCACCACCGCCTCCTCCGCCTCTGCCATCGCCCCCACCCTCCTTCGCCCCCGCCTCCCGCAGTGCCATCCGCCGCCGCCGCCGCCGCTTTCCACTGCGAGCGCATTATCCAATGGAGCGACGGCCCACTTCGCCGAATCCGCACTGATTGGCCCGCCCTCGCCACCCACGCACGGCACGCCACTGTTTGGCCGACACTCTCAGCCCGGCATCACGTGGCACACACATCAATCGAAACCCAACGAATCTGGAACCGGAAATCAAAACCGATCGGACCGAAACCGATCCGAAACCGAACCGATCATAACCGTAACCGATCGAACGAAACTGATCGAAACCGGAACCGTTTTTCCTTTCTTATGCCACGATTGTCTTATTATGAATTATATAATTATCCAAATATGGTCCTCTAGATTTTCACTATTTCTTACACAAAATAATTTGACTGTCTATAAATATACAGAGAACGATACTCGCATATTTATAATGAAACCTTGTTCATATTCTCGGAATGTAAAGAACTGGTGTAATGCATATAGACTAATATATTGCAGTAATTAATAGAGGTGGTTGTTTTTAAAAAGTATTTAATTAATTGGAGATCGCACGGACACAAGTGCTCCAGTTATCATGCGTAGCGAAGTAGGCGTAGGACAGGCACAATCTAGTGAGGATGAGACATGTCCATGCTTTAATAACTTATTTGTTGTAAATTGAAAAGTTGCATGATCACACCAGCAAAGACGGCTCAACGCATCAAGTGAAGTCTCTGCAGTGACTCTGATCAGGAGGCCTTGGAATCAGTACCGACGGTGACGGGACTTTCGACACTAGCTAGAAAGTTACAAGTTCCAATTCAGCCGCTGTCTGAAGGAGAGGTCCAGCGGACCGCTGCGCAGGTCGGTAGTTTTTCGTAGTTTCTCCGCTCAACTCCAGGCGAATGCTGGAGCAGTACACTATCAAACGGGCCACGGAGCACGCGCGCGCGCGATCTTTCCTTCCTTTTCCTTTTCCTATCCTCACCCCTTACTTACACACACTTACTCTCACATGCAATAAATTACACTTGTCGGGAGACTAGTCGGGAGTTTAGAGCTGGAGTAGTGCCACGCTGGTCCAACGGACGAAGGTCACAGCTACTCCCCGTGATGAAAACATGCACTACATTTACGGGAATGATGCTCTTAGCAGTTGACGCGTCCACAACCACTTATCAATCAATCCATCCACCATAATAAAAAATTTGTAAAAGTTGAAATATGAAAGAGTAACTTACAGTTCTGAACCCTCAGTGTTAGCTTCGTCTTTCAACAATTATCGAATGGTCACAAAAAATTCGAAACTCTTGCGTAATGTCTTCGTCAAAACTCTAGCCTTCTCTTACAGCTACACCTGCCCACAATATCGTTAAAGTCACATTTTATTATCTGTAGATATAGGCAACAGTTGCGTAATGGAAGCTACAAACTGAAACATGTTCTATAACTTCAAAAACAAGACGTGGCTATACTTGTATATATCCCGTCGGAAAGGACAGTAAATCAGAAAAGGTTCATAATTCTTTTGCCCTGGCCACACACCTAGATAAAACTAAAAACATTTTAACACAAATCTGCAGTTAATCAATGTGATGGTTTGCTAAGTACTACAAACGTTCAATTCATGAACGTGATTGATATGCGTCTGTTTATGCACATGAGTGTCCTAATAAAGTTTTAAAAGTGTCCATAAGAGAGAACGTTTGGTTTTCGGCTTGACTATCAGCGTGAGGACCGAAAGCGCAGATTTCCTGCGTGGGATAACCTCGTGGTCCAGCGTTCGCGACCACCCTGGCGGTTCTGGTGGGTCGGACCGCAGTGAATCACAATAATTGCTTCCTCGGAGTGTAATTAGACGTTTGGCCTTTCCGGCGGGAGAGCGAAAATGCAGCATCGTAAATTCGTTATGTCGAATCGGAAACTCAGGAGGAAAAAAGTAAAAGGATTCTACAAACCGAGAATTTCTTGGCACTGCATTCCTAAAGATTTGGCTTGGAAATGCATTCCATTCCAACTGCATCATTAGATGGATAATAGAGCAGAAGTAAAACGAATTTACACAACATCCCTATTGTGTAATGCCCCACATCTTTTCTAAGATATTTATGAACAACTGAGTACATAGAAGAAACACAGGAAGAGAGACGAGGAAAATAAGTTAGAGGGAGAGAGGGGGAGAAGAGAAAAACTAGAGAGAGCATGCAAAAAGCTATAGATCGTTTCCTAGACATATTTTAATGTTGAATTAAGATAATTAATTAATGTTGATTTAAAATTAAGAGAAACTCGAACCAGTACTAATTTTTTACCGCCCTTGATACATACGAGGAGAAAACTGTAGCCCGTGTAAAGACAAAACATGTAGCCATTTTTGAGAAAGAAATGTTCAAAAATTGCCTTTATTTCACGCAACTCTCGCGAAAACTACTCACATTTTCGAAATGTTGAATATGACCTTATTTCAAGATCTGTCTCGAAAGAACGTATTTAATTAAGTAAAAAATCTCAATTTTCAATATTGTAGTTGTGCAAACAATTTTTATTTTTTGCAATTTTCCCAAAATCAGGGATTTCAACGAAAAGAACCATTCTCTGCACCATTTTTTTAAGCTTTGTTTACTTTGGAGCCATTTTGAAGAAAAGTTTGAAAATGTTTTTCAAGATTCATGTAATGTACTTCCCAAAAATCAAAATATCCATGGTCCTTGAATTCCTTTAAATTGGTTGAGGAATCAATTTTGGAGAAAATCGGCTGAACGGTTTTGGAGCTAGCGTTGGCCAACGACAGACGCTTTGCCGTCAATCGATTTTTCAGTATCAAAAACCAACAAAACATGGAATCTGACAACAAAACGTGTTGATGGAAGTAATTTACTCTATGTAGGAATGAGATTTACCCCTCCATATTTTCGTTACCAGGGCCCGGCAATAAAATTTTTTATGTTTAAAATTCCGCCGAACGGCTAGAAAGTAAAATTACATATCTTTTAATTCAGTCATTTTTATGAATTAAAGATTATTTTGCAGACCTTTTTCAATGTTCAATACCTTTTCTACCGCATCTCTCATTCTCTTAACATTATGACATCATCTTCCTTTCTTTTAATGTTACGCACTCTGAAGAAATCGTTAAGCATGTTGAGAAAGGGCAATATCCTCATTGACAAGACTAAGCTATAAAATTCCTGAAGAATGACCGTTCATTGGGGGAGCAGCATTAGAAATTTAGAGGCGACCTTCTTTCGCAACACCGGATGAGCGCTATTATCCTTTACTCTTTGAATGAAGGTAAAAAGTCGGAACAGTAGCAATCTCATTAATTCAAACAGTTTTGTTGATTGTTAGAATCTTTTTTTAATAGCACTATAAAAATAACTCAATTCTTCGAATAGATGCCGTGAAATTATATTCAAATTACCATAGCAAAGACTATTTCAGAGTCTCGTGCTTTTATACCACATAAATTTAAAATACGTATAATCAATACTTTAGTTTTTGTTTTAAAATAATTTCCGTGAAATTTAGGATAGCATAAAATTTTATATAAAAATTAAAGCAAGCAGCAAAGTAACTACTAAGATTTCTTTTTCAGTTTTGTCATTATTTTCTAACTTTACACTATTCATTAATGATTTTGACGTGATCATAAGCCCTAAAATACACTAATTTTCAGGAGTAAATCTTCTGTGATCTTCTGTTAAAATATGCTAAAATGAGAAACTCGGCTCATCACATCACCAAGTATACGAGTTGCGAAGTCTTATTGTCCATTAGCAAACGATTTCGCGGCGCCCTTCTCAAACATTCTGCCATTAAAAAATTCGACCTTTACACCGATTTAAATATTAAATTTCTCAATTGCAGACCTTCAGATTCTATATTTCTTTTTTGTGTTTAATACAAAATAATCTTTATAGACCTTAAATCATTCAGGTAAGGTAATTGTTGGTAAGCGAAACGAAATAATTTGAAATTTTTAGACGACTACACCACAAAGACATTTTCAAACTCAAACGTCCGCGCTTCATATATAATATTATTATTATTATTATTATTATTATTATTATTATTATTATTATTATTATTATTATTATTAGCGTATTTTCCCAATAATGGAAAACGTTAAGCAAAGATTGACTCGTTTGTGTGTTCTAATTAGTTTTTGTGGAGTTCTTCTTAATTTTCCAATATTCTTTCATTCTGTTGGAGAATGCCAGTTTTCTTTCTTCAGACCATTTCGGTCTGTAGGGTTTTGATTTAGGTTGTTCTGGTTTGACTTCCCATTTGTTCACTTTGTTGCGGAAGGTGTTTTTGTCTGAGGTGTCAGTTATGTCGGCGTGTCGCATGTCTTTTTTTGTTTCTTTCATCCATGGTGTTGTACTTTTAAGTGAGGATATATAGTTTAGTATTCTTTTAGTTAGTCGAGTATTTGGTAGCCTGTCTATGTGTCCGAAGAATTTCAGTCGTCTTTTCCTGATGTCGACTTCTATGTTCGAGTACTTTTCAGTTGTCTTAATAGATTGTAATCTGTATCCATCGGGAGTGAGTCTCGCACCGAGTATTTTTCTAATGAATTTTCTTTCTTCTTTTTTGATTTCTTCCAGTTCATATTTCTTGCTGAGAGTGAGTGTTTCGCTAGCGTAAAGAGCTGCCGGTTTGATGACAGTATTATAATGTCGAATTTTGGTTTTCTTAGACATGCATTTTTTGTTGTACAGGTTTTGGATTAGTCCGAATGCTTTCTTGATTTTCTGGAGGCGGGTTTGTTGTGAAATTCTTTCGGATCCGGTTGGTTCGATGAACTCACCCAGGTATTTGAAATGTGGTACCGTTTTGACCGTTCCATACCTTGTGTGCATGTTGTCACCTTTGTGGGATAGGACTTGAGTTTTCTCGAAAGAGATCTGTAATCCTACCCTTTCTGCACATTCTTTGAGTGTTTCTAATTGTTTGATAGCGGTCTCTTGGTTTTCAGACAGTATCGCTATATCGTCGGCAAAGGCAAGGTATGGTATGCAGAGGTTATTTTTGGGTATGCCGAGAGTGATAGGTTTCCAAGCATCTTGTCTTTGAAGTTCTTTTTCCCATTCTTCCATTACTTTGTCCAAGACTAGGTTGAACAGGAGAGGAGAGAGGCCATCTCCCTGTCTCACGTCTGTCCGAATTTCGAAAGGTTCTGAGATTTCTCCCATGAATTTCACTTTAGAATTTGTTTTTGTAAGTGTTTGCTCGATAAGTTTCCGTGTTTTGTGGTCTAGTCCTCTTTCTTCTAGGATCTGGAATAGTGATGGTCGATCGATAGAGTCGTAGGCCTTTTTGAAGTCGACAAATGTACATGTTACTGGTTTGTTTCGAATTGCTCGCATTTTGATTAATGTTTTTAGGTTGAAGATTTGTTCGGGACAGGATCATTATTATTATTATTATTATTATTATTATTATTATTACTATTACAATTATTATATATTAAAGGGTTCATACTGCAATCAGAACTAAAAACTGAATTATTCGGTTTTGTTTCCAATAAACAATACTTTCATTTAGAAATATCGTGATAATCTTTACATTAAAAGTCAGAATCTTCTGTGGCATCTGTATGGCAATATAAAGATTTTTTAAAAAAAGTCAATGTACAGTAGTCCTAAAAAACGCATCCCCTTTCTGACAGTTGTAATCTGCAATACAATCCTGAAAATACACTATTTGATTTACAAAATCGAGCGAGTAATGAAATCAGTATCATCATATAAATCACATACAATGTATGAATACCACTTCCACTGATATTTGTTTAAAATGTTTGAGAGCAGATTGGATTAGAAAAATACAGAATTCCCATTTTCGTTAGACGATGCGATTTTTTAGCACAACTGTAGGTACCAAAGGTTAACTGTATTGTATAACTCCTTAATTAGATGAGTTATGGCAGGAATAAACCTTAAACATTAGAAAGCAGTGAACAGAATGTACGCGTTGTGCCTCTCCATGGCAGTTCTTTAACCGTTCGCTGACGTTTCTTTTGACAAAGATCTTTCACGTGCGTCACAATGCACTTCTCTGGATTCATCGGTCAACTTACGTAATCAACATCTCGCCAGGACTACAGTGAATAAACAGATGTTAACACTAACACAAGTATGAACTTTATTGGTAGAATACTTTTAGCACGATTCAATTTACTTCTAGGTTATTTACATTTCTTTATTAATATTCGGTGACAATATTCTATAACAAATATTGTTGAATCACTGATTTCTATTTGAAGAATATTATATTTGAAGTACTGGCAGCAATTGTGAAAGATAAATACGACTTAATTAAAAACAAAAAGGAATTTCTTTAAAAAACAGAAATAAATAAAAACGAGCTATTACCTTTCATTGAGCAAGCGTACAAAGAAACAAATATTGCAAATTTTCAAATATAACCAGAAAAACGTCTATGATAAAAATGAAAAATTACTTGACTTTTCTAAAGTGAAAGTTCGAGATTTCTCCACTCCTTCCCTAATTGTTTGTGTTGTCTTCCCTGACATTGTGACTAGAAGGTTGCTGAAAGGAAAATAGATAAGAACGAGATCTTGATAAAAAGAGCAACGTTTAAAATCTTCACTACTCGTTTTTTTCTTTTTTTCTTTTTCTTTTTTTTCTTTTTTTTTCTTTCTTTCTTCTTTCTTTTTCTTCTTCTTCTTCTTCTTCTTCTTCTTCTTCTTCTTCTTCTTCTTCTTCTTCTTCTTTTTTTTCCAGGGAAAAATCCGTCTCGATCGCAGTGATCCGGTGTTAATGGTTGATCTGGCGTGTTGTGAAGATCGGTTCAAAAATAAGGGTCGAAACTTTGGTCTTAGCAATATCTATGTCAGTAAAATTATGCACATGGCCTTCCCCTAGGAAAGAATTTGACTACCAATCTGGGAAAGATACGATCAAATCCACTTTTTATTTCGAATTCCGACGGAATGATTTTCAATGCCACAATTTGTCCTGAAAATGATTCTAGCACCCGGTAGCGGATTCGGGGGTGGGGGTGGGGGTGGGGGTGGCATGGAATTGCATCTGTCGGCATTGATCATCACGACGAGGCTTCTCAAGGACGAGGATTCTCTAATCAGGGGCATCCAAAAAAGGGGGGGCTGACCTAAATAGGGCCCCTAGTTTTCTTTTTTAATCAAAGGAAATGAAAAATATATTTATCTCTAACCTAAATTTAGCGCTACAAGTTACTTCTGATCCACGGCAAAATGAATTATATCTACGAATTGGGGAGGAGCGACATTTTGTTTGAAATAAGGGGCTTCAGAGGATCAACTGCTCCAGGCCTCTGGTTTTCTCTGGGCGCCCCTCCCTCTAATCCTCCAGCCACCGAATTGCATCAAGGTCAATAGGTCTACGGGAAGATTTTCTAATTGTATTTAGTTCTAACAGAAAAATGTCTAATAAAAATGTGGCTTACAGCTATATTAAGTTTAATGATTAATCGTCCACAGCTAAAATGTCTACAAAAAAAATGTCTACTAACTATAACGACTATAAGCTAAACGTCCAACAGAAATGTTTAACGAGTAAAATATTAAAGTACTATATCTAATATAATAATACATTGAAAGTATATAACAATATGTAGATATAAACGTTATCGTAACAGGATTTTTAAAAATAAATGAGTTACCGCGGCAATAAATTAAGGGATCTATTTTTATTTCATACACACCAGACTTTATAACAAAAAAAATCGCTTACACTGTGAAATCCAACAAAGTTGAAAATATACATAAAAATTTAGATTACCACTTCAGACAAAAGGTCGGAGATGGGAGAACCTTTTTTTGGAGATGTTCCCAGAGAGCTATTTGTAATGTAACTTGTAGCACTATGACAAATTTAGATGGTGGCTTTTTTAATGAAACTCTGACCTATTCACGCACTGCATATATTTATAAATATATTTTTGATTTTCACCACGCATTTATAATTACACCTATTGACGAGTCTAACACGCTTTCATACGTAGACCCTTTTTATATGTACACATACTTGTATTTGCAACATTGTTGTAAACAATTAGGTAATAGACATTTCTACCTGTAGACATACTGCCATTAGGCATTTTTTCATGTAGACTAGCGCGATGTGTAGACATTTATTACGTAGACCTTTTAGAGTAGACCAAGTGTAGTTAGACCTCAAATATTAGACATTGTTTACGTAGACCGTGTTTCTGTACATTACTGACCGGTAACCGGTAAACTCGTTCGTAAACCTACTGACCGGTAAATTCGACGTCGCAAAAACGCAGTATTTTCGGTATCATTATTGCCGATTTGATTCGTTCCGCGTGAATCATGTGCGGCGAAGTGTCGCGACCAGGAAGCAGGCGCAGAGCCGCGTCGGCGCACGTGCGCAGCGCGACGCCAACCCGTCTACCGACGCCGACGCCCAGATGGCGCAAAGGCGCGAGCGGTCACAGTGATTCGGGCCGGGCAAAAACCAGCAGAAATGTATAGCCCTGCACGTACTCGCTGAAATCTATGAGACCACAGCTGAAACGTTTTCACTAACTGAATCTAATTTTTTTGCACACCTGGAAATGTCATCCTTATATATGAATAATCCTTAACGAACTTAAATATATAGTAAAATCAGGTTTATGAGATTATGCAAGTGGAGAAAAAATGTCACTACATGGTTGTTTTCCAACCTGTCGGGAAACATATTTTCATCATCAGGGCTTGCAACCAACAGATAAGAAAAAACAAATAACAGGAACTACATATTCTTGAAGATGGGACACCCCTTGTGATGTGAGGAACGTGTGTAAACACACACCATGATTACTAATAGTAGAGGTTTTTTTCTTTTGTAGGTTGCAAGCCTGGATGATGGAAACATATTTTCCAAAACGTTGGCAAACAAACCATAAAGTGATTTTTCCCCCCACTGACCAAGCACCAGTAACCTGACTTCAACACCCAGTGGTAGTAATGATGTATAGAGCTTCCGTTCGCCCGTTCACAAAAAAAATCCTTCGGAGGGAAATAAAGCTGACTGTCACATGTTGGTAGATTTACTGCATGCAAAAGATCCTCAAGCATAAATGAACCCTCTGAGCTAAATTCAAAATCGCCTGTTTCTCGCCCAAGAAATACCTCCTTTCTCTGCTAGTTGGTGAAAGGAGCGTTGCGAAATGTGTGTGGTCAGACGGAAGAGCGGGTCTGATGGCCCGAGTATCGCCACGTAAAATAAGACAATTCAATTCAATTCAATTCAATTCGATTCAATTGCGCCCTTGACAGACACTTTGCGGTCCACCAATCGAGAGAAATTAGCCATTCGACGCGCCTATAGCTGGGGAACTGATATTGTTTTTGTAGAGCCAACCAGATAATTCTAAGAAAAATCTCTAAAAAGGGCGTATTTTTTCAAACAACTGAAACGCGTTTCGGGTAACGTACGGCAGCTACAGAGGTGATCAATAGTCAATATTTCTAGACAAGACAAATCGATTGGCACAATTCTTATTAAATTCCCTCTAGAATATTGCGGAAGAAATCTTCAACAACAGATTTTTTATGGTTTCAATGCACCTATGAGTACACTGGTGAAACGCTGTGAATTAGTATTATTTTCACTTTTCGGCATTTTCATGAATTGCTTCAACTTCATTCATCTGTTAGGCGATAATTCAATCTATTTTTTAATGAAACAAAAATTTAAAATATCGATACCTTCTCAAGGAACTTTTTACACTTGAAAATGAACGAAATGAACAACTGTAAAATGTTTAAAATTTATTTTTATTACGAACTTATAAAACACATGGGTGTTCGAAGGTTTTTCATTGGTTAGCAGTAAGAGCTCGGCTGTAATTACTGAGTTGAAACGAAATACCTTTCTATTAACTAAAGGAAATCGAACCATTTCCTGATCACAAATAAAGTCATGATGCTTCTACGAAGGATATTCCTCAGCTTGAACAGGAGGACCTGCTGATTGCGTCGTCGAAAGGGATCCTCGAGACGTTTAGAAAACGGAATCTGAAGTACAGTGGGGCGCAATGTTCTCCTTAGTTTGCTCGTCTCAGGAATTTTCCAAAGACGAACTGAGGTGTCATATCATCACAATTAAAAATGGGAAATGAATAACGATATGAGTTTCAGACACCTCAAAAATGTCTCATGGTGGGATAACCAAAATATAAAGGTGATTTCAGTGCAGAAGAGGGCAGTATTCTAAAGAGGAGAAATGACTAAGCTCTTCACTGGTTTGAGTTGGACTGCGTTGATCTAGTTGAAACAGATGCACGTCGATATCAGTTCAAGAGAACATCCCTCCGTCTGTATGTATTGCTCCATTAAAAACGTGCCTTTTTCTTGCCGCACGAGGGCTGAGATTTGTGGACGATTAACACACGAGACGAGGAGGGGCTGATAATGTCTTCTCGGAGCGTCTTAGATCGCTTTCACGTCGATTAAACAAGGCACATTGGTTAGAACCCGATCCAAGTAAATTTCCTAGTCTTTAACCTAAGTCTTTTCTCCTCAAACATCAAAGCGAATATTCTGCTCGTATTTGGTAATTACATTCAGAAGAACAAAATGTGTGGTGACTTCCCATTCCTCCACTGAGAAACTGCCGCTGATAATTTCCTTTCCCTAAAATTATGGAATCCCACCAGATTCTAACTAAAATCATTACACTTATTTTACTCTCTTGCACCGCGAAATTCTCCCAGGGCTCACTAGAACAAGAGACTATCCCACATAGACATAGTTCTATGATTACGTGCTTTTTATCAAACTTCCCTCATTACATTTTAAAACTTTTAAATACAGTATACGTATAAGTTGATACATGATTTAAATAACATATCTCACTAAAAATATCAATCTATGAAGATTTGCATAATGCGAATAACCAAATTCTTCAAACACTGTGGGATAGCCCCTGGTTCTACTGAGCCTTTCGTATCTTAAAGCAGAAGTAACACCGCCGCCGTTGCTTGGTGGAGGCACACTGTAAGATTAGCTCATTAGTATGGCGGCGGCGGCGCGCGGCCGAGTTTGCACAAGTCGTCTACGCACGTGCGTTGCAGTTGGCTTCATTCCGCTCAATGTCGGGGCGGCTCCTCGGTGAGCCAACAATGCCACGTGCTTTCCATAGGCGTCGTTGCGTGGCGCTACCGGCCGGGCTGTCGCAAGCAGTGATCTCGACATTTGAGCTGGATGCACAACTGCGACGATTTGAAGCGCCGGAAATCGGGGACGATCGTTTTATATTAGGTTGCCTACCTACCTGCTGCGGCGAACGCCTGCCTACCAACTTTGTTATGGAGTTAAATGTGTCTTGTGAGTGTTGTTAGTGATGCTTAGAATCGTTTCAGCGAACGAAAATACCAAGTATCGCGTAGCATTCTGTTGTAAAGAACGCCAAATAATTGTAGTGTCGTTTCAAGAGAAGAGGACTCGAAACTGACCTCACGAGAGTCAGCTTTTCAACAAGTACATTCAACAACACGATGTCCTGCACCGTACCTCTGATCCAGGAGTGAGCAGAAATTTTCAACTTGGTGTAAGGCTTCGAAGCACGGAAGGTGGTCATTTCAAGTGCATTCAATTTGTATATTTTACTTATCTAGTAGCTCACCAGAGGCAACGAAAATATGTATTAATAATAATAAATAACACGTCAAGAATGGATAATTGGATTCCGTTCAGAAATAAATTTTACCAAGAGATGAAAGAAGAAATAAAGATGAAAGGAAAGTTGGAGTACCGTGAACAAAAATATCTGGAGACGGAACGAACCTAAAGAACTAAGTCGTGACATTTGTGATGATACGCGACATTTACACCGAGTCTGTAAATAATAGAAGTCTATTAACCTCTTGCCTGTGACCGGACTGACTTCTGATTTCAAACACGGACTAAAAGAAACATTGATACTTTTATTTCCTTCAAACCTCTCAGCAATTCTTAGCCAGTAAAATCCCTCAATTCGCTAGTCATTAATTCCTTTACATTGAAGGAAGATGTTACAATTACAATGAAGGTGATACCTGTAATACATATCATCCCACTATAATGCTGATTCGAGGGTGTACTAGATGACACTACCGCGTTAGCGGCAGAGGGCGCGTTGGTTGGCGCGTTAACTACCGAGTCCTGTCATTCGTCTCGTAAGTGTAGTGCATGTTTTTCTTTCCGAGTGCTTCCCCCGTTGAATGGCGAGATCCGGCACCGACCTACCGGCCGCTAGCGGAGTTTCCTGAACTAGGTATCTCCCACCAGTGGGGCACGCTTCGTGCTCCTGACTGGTCTCCTGGCATGGATGGTAGTCTTGTACTTATTAATGTGTGTGTAAGGAATGATGATAGGACAAGAAAGAGGAAGGAAAGATCGCGCGCGATCTGTGGCATGCTTGTTAGAGTACTGCTCCGCCATCCGCCTGGTGTTGATCGGAGACACCACGGAAAACTACCGATCAGGACACGAAAATTCTCCGGCAGACAGCGACTGAATTCGACCAAACTGACAAGCTGCTGCCACTGTTGGGACAAATCTTGCAACTGTCGGGGCTCGAACAAATGACCTGGTCTGAGGCACTGCAGTGACGACAGTTGATGCACTGAGTCACTTCTCCCGGTGGTAGAGGGCGCGATGTGTAAATTCTTATATGGAAGGACTGCGATCAGCTTACTTCTTGAGCAAGCTAATTGACTTCGCGGATGAGCTTACCTTCTCAAATCTCACTTGAAGGTTTCCCACCTACCAAGGTTGAAGCCAATCTTTTACTGCAAGCGCAATTACCTGGAACAAATAAAAAAAGAATTTTAACAAACATAAGCATACCAGTAGATAGAAATTAACACGTGTCTAAGCTGTCTATGATCAGCCACTAATTCTCTGTAATGGGAAACAAATTGACCTCTGAAAATTGATTTGGATGAAAATGTTCATCATATGTGAAAAGCTGTTAGTACGGGGTCAATTTGTAGAATGGGATGAAGGTCTGAAAGAGAAAGAAGGAGGGGTCGGAAAAGCCGAGAGGACAGCCGATAAAGCGCGAGGAGGCGAGCAAGTGAGTGCGAGGGCGATGAGGAATGGAGAAAAGGGAGGCGAGAAGGGGTAGGTAGAGGTAAGACGAAGAGAAAGGTCGGATGAGCATGAAGAGGAACGAGTGGACAAGAGACCGGTTGGGTGGTACGACGGTTAGGGAGTGGGGCTGTTGTACCCAAGTTTGCGGATTCGAAGCCGTGAATTTTTAAGAACGATAAAAAAAATCGTTCGTACGACTTCTTTCGGAGGGGAAGTAAAATCGGCTGCCCTAAGTTGTAGATTTACTGTATATCAAAGATTGTCAAGCTCAAAAGAAGCCTCAGAGATAAATTCAAATCGCCTGTTTCGTCACCCGAGTAATACCTTCTTTCTCTGCTAGGTGGTGCAAGGAGCGTAGCGAAATTAGCGAGGTCAGACGGAAAAGCGGGCCTGATGGTCTGAGTCTCGACATGCAAAATAAGGCATTAACAAACTAAGAACGTTGAGGAAGGACGGGGAAGAGTCACGCGAAAGGGGGAGGGGGAGAGCGAAGAGGGGAGGACGGGAGCGTGCAGACGTAGCGAATGAGAAGGGATGATCGAAAGAATACTGCGAAGGGAAGGGAGAGGCAGGGGGTGGGGGCGGAATAAGGTTGGTTTGTTCCTTGTTTGTGATTCCGGGCGCGTCAACTACCGATATCATTAGTCCTGTAAGCGTAGTGCATGCTTTTCCTCGGGAGGTAGCTGTAATCTTCTCCCGCTGGATGATGTTCGGGGTCGGCTCGCGGGGTTTTCCCCAACCAGGTATCTCTCACCAGCGGGACACCGCTCCAGTCGGGATAAGCTCTAAGTTCCCGACCGGTCTCCCGACATGTGTGGGAGTGTGTGTGGTAGGGGTCAGGATATGATGAGGAAGAGAAAGGAAAGATCGCGCACGGTCCATGGCCAGTTTGTTAGGGTACTGCTCCGGCATTCACCTGATGTTGATCAAAGAAACCACGGAAGACTACCGATCATAATTGCCGGCCGCTAGAATTTTCCTGTGGCTGAATTTTCCTGGGACTCGAACCTAGGACCTCCCGGTCAGAGGCACTGCCGTAACATCAGTTGATGGGGGAGGCGGAATAAAGAAGAGCGAGCGTGGGCGGGGAAGCGGGCGTGAGACGCCGCGGGGCGGAGGAGGGGCGGGGAGCGGACAGCGGCGTTCCGCAGCGGGGCGCGCCGCCGGCGCCTAAAATAGCGGCGACGACGGCGGCGGCGGCGGCGACGGCGGGAAGGCGGCGGCGGCGTCGGGGCAACGCAGTGATAAATCCGCGTGCGGCCCCGCCCGTAATCACCGCCGTCACCGCAGGCGCCGCTGCCGCCGCCGCCGCCGCCGCTAAATATAGATCCGAATTACGCGCTTTACACGAGCGCCCCGCCCCTCCACCCCTTCCCCGCTTCGCACACTTCGCTTCCGCGTCCGCTCGCTGCCGGGCGCTACGGCACGCGACTGTTTTTCCCGACCGGGTACACACAAGCGGCCACTACTTCGGGGGTAGTAGTACGTTTTATCGGTGGGTAGATACCGAAAATATCAGTTGCTGATTGTCTTGGGAATAACTATTTTTTTTAATTTATTTCCTTCACGTTCGACTTTTGTCTTTCGGGGATTTTGACGGGTACAATGTTACATACATTGATTTTACTTGGTCATCCTCAGGCAAATGCGGGTCTCGGAACAACTCTTCACTATGTTTTTAAATTTCTAATTTGGATATCTTCACTAAGAGAAGTTTGCATTTGTGGTTTAGAGGAGGAGGGAGAGTGCTTGTGGGAAGACGGATTATCATCATTTATTAAAATCATTTTATGGAACGGATATCTTGGTGGCTAGTAGTATCTTTAACACACTTACGCGGAAAGCTATTTTGGGGATATGTTTATTAATCTTTGGAGGATAAAAATTTGGGCTCTTCTCTCTAATCGCGACATTAAAAGTTATCCACTATCACGAGAACGTGGGCTATCAAAGCAATGCCGGGAACGCATGCATCTTCAAGAGCTTCGGAGTAGGATGGCCGTAAGGATAACAAAGAAGTGCAGTATCACCGAAATATATTTTAGTGCATAATGTCTATTTTTATACAAGAAAATAGTCTAACAAGGAAATAAAAGCTTCGGAGTAGGATGGCCGTAAGGATAACAAAGAAGTGCAGTATCACCGAAATATATTTTAGTGCATAATGTCTATTTTTATACAAGAAAATAGTCTAACAAGGAAATAAAATAGCCTGTACTCAACGAAATGGTAGATCAAGGTAAATTACATTGCACACTTCTAAGAATGACGGTTACCACTCTTTTTCCAGGACGAATTTCCCTGACTTTTCCAGGTTATCTAGGTCAATTCCGTATTGTAAACAAACCTAATGTGAGCGGGGGAGGGCGCCAGGTTCAGCTCCTGAAATGTGACTGGATGGAAGAGTTGGGAGGTCATGAATTAGCACAGAGTTATTTAAAACAAATAACAGTTTATTCCTGGCACCAAGAGCTGCCAGGGAAGTTACATGTCGCAAAGGGCGACGCAAGTTTTTTACTAAATCTACTCTGTGAGCTGGTTATCTTAATTACTAGTTGTTAATTCCCTTAAGGCTAACATATTAGGCTTACTCTTTGATGAAACGTGCTATTCATCATTTAAGGTCTGCAGGGCCTGAGCGCGGCCACTTGCAATTTCTCGCCGTTACGATTGTTCTGCGAGACGGCTTCGTCTCGTAGTTTTTCACCAGTGGCTGCGTTGTCTCCGCGGGCGGACCGAGCGGCAGCCTCGAAGCAGAGGCGGCGGCAGTCCCGGGTCGCTGACCTTCTGAGGCGCGTCCCCTCCCGGCAGGCAGCGGCAATCCCAGGTCGCCGGCTCGAGCAGGCTCAGTGGGGCGAGTGGCCACGGGCGTTGACGTAACGCGGTGGGCTGTCCATGGGCCCGACGCGGGAGGCGGCAAAGGCTGGCGGGCCGATGCGGAAACGGCGCGGGATCCAGTAGTCTCCCGCCCGAGTTTCCTCCGCGACAAGTCCACTAGTCGCGTCCTAACTAATTCGACTCTGGGAAAGTCTTTCCCAAACTCGCGTCCCGATCGTAAGTAACTGAGTAATCAAGCGAATTTAGCAACCAAGAAGTATCTTGGAAGTATCTCGAAGTATCTCAGAAGTATCACGAAGTAACTCTCAAAAATTATCTCTCAAAAATATTATATCTGGGAGTGTTCCTCCCCCCGTCGCGCTCCGATCACAAGATCAGTTTTCTCTCTGCATCTCGTTTTTAAAAGAACTTCCTTTCCCCTTCCCAAAATGTGTCTAGCTCTGAATTCATCCCTTCCCTCATGGCGAAGCTTCCCATTGGCTGAGGGTGGCTGCGTCGCAGAATTCTGATTAACCAATCATGTGGCAATTTTCCCGTATTTTCCCGTAGATTGTTCTCTGTCTGACACCGGCTTCTCTCTCTCGCTCGCTTCCCTTTGTCAACGGCTCCAGAAACTTTTGGCAGCTGTCTGGACACGTGTTCGAGCAGGAGCGCATTTTCACGGATCCTCGACGGTCGGCATGGGCTAATCGACAGCCTACTGTATTTACTTTGTAAACAGCCCCTGCGGGAATTCGGGTGCCTAGTCCCGGCGCGTGCCAAAACGGGTGTTGGGGGCGGGCATTGTTTGGAAGGGGATCGGTTGAGGGCCGAGAAAGGGTTTCGCTCACGACGTGTTGTAAATGCGTCGTCGTCTTAATTGACACCCGGCCAACCCCTCCTTCGGGCTCCGTGTTCTCCCCCGGTCGCGCGGCAGAAGAAAGGACGCGAGGGTGCGTATTGTCCGACCGGGCTCCGGCCTTCCATTTTATGAGTGCAATAAACCAGTCGCCTCTGAAAAAAGGGCCTGCGCGCGGTCGGGGCGGGCCCCGCTGTCTAACGAAAGAAACCGTCGCGGCGAAGGCAGCGTCCCTTGACCCACTTCTGCCGCGACGCGAGCTATTTCCAGATGTGATTATTATTTTATTATTGGCGACGCCACAATAAAATTATATTAATTAATTGGTGACGCCACAGTATTTTTTCATGACAAAATTTATAAATTATTTCAGGGTATTTAAATAAAATTTCATATAAAGCATGACGTCCGATATTAAAACATTGTTATTTACTGGGCCCTTTTCGTCTGTGCATTCCAGATAATCTTGTACTAACGTATTGTGAAAGAGACAGATGCACTTCGATTCAGAACACACAGTACCTTTATCTCTTTATTTTTCAGCTCTCGGATTGCACCGTAAAAAGACAAAAATAACAATATTTGCTTAACAAAGGAATTAGCCGCTTGCTTTCTCTACGAGCCGCTTTGTTGTTCGTCTCTATGTTGCTTTCTCTTTTAGTCGCTTGCTTTCTCTATGGTTCTATGATGTATTTCACAAGTAGTCCCAAAACGCAGCGTTTTCTTTCTTCTAGGATTGTGTGGAATTATAACAGAGTATAACAATCCAGAACATTTGTCAGAAACAAAGAAAAATCTACCGGGATAGCGGGACACATGTCGATATTCAGCACATTTTACATTTTCAGGACGTTTTTCCGGGGACGCTTTGCTCAGCGTGTTCAAGTTGACGTCGAGGCTACGCGATGACGTCGGTCATTTTCACAAAAAACCGCCCGTAGCACAAGTTCCAACGCATTGTGTACTAAACACCTTGTAACTGAATTGTTTCTTTACGAAACGAAAGAACAGAAAAATGAATTACCTAATTTCATGAATGTCTTATAATGAAGTGTGTATGTATGTATATTATGTATATATATATATATATATATATATATATATATATATATATATATATATATAGCTATTTCCAGATGTGATTATTATTTTATTTTTCTTTATATTGTAAATTTCTTTATATTGTAACCGCAAATACCTTGTATATTACTCGCAAACCCAACATCTTGTTTACACACAAAATAATATTCATTGTGTGGTTATTCTAACCTTTCATTCTATGAGCATAATATAGTTTTAGAAGACATTTTAAACCCGCTCTTCACTAAAACAAACTTGGCATAAATCCACGAATTAAAAAAAATCAATTATTCAATGAAATGTACATTTCCACGTTCATTCAAACACTGTAGAATAAACACGTTCCCATGGATTCGTGTTTCGCTCTTTAATCTCGTTTTCCAATTCCGCGCCATTGATTCGTGAATGGGAATTTTAAGGGGATATTACAACTTTAAGGGGATAGCAAGGGATTGCCACCACGTACTGCATTTCATAATGTGCACGCATCATTCATCAACTATTAAACACCAATCAATGAAAGAAGAAGAAGAAGACGATGATGATGATGAAGAAGATGATGATGATGATGAAGATGATGATGAAGAAGAAGATGATGAAGAAGATGATGATGAAGAAGAAGAAGAAGATGAAGAAGAAGATGATGAAGAAGAAGATGATGAAGAAGAAGATGAAGAAGAAGATGATGAAGAAGAAGATGATGAAGAAGAAGATGATGATGAAGAAGAAGAAGAAGAAGAAGAAGATGATGATGATGATGATGATGATGAAGAAGAAGAAGGAGAAGATGATGATGATGATGAAGAAGAAGAAGGAGAAGATGATGATGATGAAGAAGAAGAAGGAGAAGATGATGATGATGAAGAAGAAGAAGGAGAAGATGATGATGATGAAGAAGAAGAAGGAGAAGATGATGATGATGAAGAAGAAGAAGAAGAAGATGATGAAGAAGAAGAAGAAGAAGAAGAAGAAGAAGAAGAATACGAATGAGAAGAACACGCAGGTCACGTATTACAAAAGAAAGATCACCCGGGTGCGGCATCTACATTTCATGTGGTCTAATACATCAAATGGTTCTTGTTTCTCTTACATATTTTCTTCTTAAAGGTCGACTTGCATTCTCTATGAGTCTGTAATTGGCTTATTGAATCTTTCTTTGCAAGCAGTTGGATGACTGAAGAAATATTGAGCAGTATTCACTTTATTAATATTGCTGGAGAGGAAATTTGTAATAATTTGAAGTAAAGATGTTGTCTAGCGTCATTATTGTGTAATATTGATACTAGACATCTTTTTCTCAGATCGAAGAATTCACTTTCTAAACAAGTAATGATCTCTTTCATGTTTTGTGCCAATAGCCTTGAATGTGTATTTCAATATTTATTTTCGATTAGAAGAGGTGTAAACAAATATTTTCATGTTAAAAGATTTTGATAATTTTGTAAATGATTCAAAAATGATTTATTTGTCTTTCTTAATAGGTGCCTGGGGATATTTTTCATAAGGTCTCTAGTGGTAAGATTTTTACGATTTTTCCAGACGCCATTTCCTTCAATAGTCTATCTTTTAAACACGATAGCCTAGATCAAGATCAATCCTAAATTATTTTGATGACAATTTGAAAAAAAAAATCGAAAATCTTATCATTCGGGCTTACTGTCAGTAAAGTTTTATAACATAAAGCTCACTTAACACCTTTTATGATGATAATTGCCTTTTTTGAAAAAGGCCAAATTTTTCTTTCGAGAAATAGAAGGTTCAGTGTTACATACACATTTTAGACTCTGCCAATCGTTATGCCGAGATTTTTTTTACTTCTCTGAATATTAATAAATTATAAGTATAGTGCCAGGGAGGGAGGGGGATAGAGCGAGGGATATTCTAGGAGTTTGGTTGGTTTTTAAATTGTGAATGTTTGATTTTGTTCGAATTTTGTTGGTTTAGGAATCTCGGTTTAATTCGGACTCCGAGTTGAAAATGGAGGACGAAGAGGAGGAAATGTTAGATAACTAGCTGATAAAACTGATAGTTTTTTTAGTCCTTATGAATTCTGACGTATTTAATTATCGTAGGATCTGTTAATTGGGTATGCACCTTGGGGGACTGTAAGTTACTCTTGTTAGAAATCTAGTAGGAGAAAGTGTTGGCAACGTTGCAACACGATAGATATTTTGCGCGATAAAGACAGTTTTCAATAGGATTTTCTCCACAAGATTATTTTTTTAAGTAAGCCCCCGAAAAGTCAAAAACCGAAGAAAAACTTTCGGCAACAAATATACCTTTCCAGAAGCAGAATCGCCCGCTTAGACCCCAAAACACCCTCATGGATTGTTCGCGCAGGCAGCTGTGCAGCGGCAGCCACGGCGCAAGAAAACAGGTAATCCCCAGCCGATCGCGCGCGAACGAAATAATAGGAACTTTGCGTTACGAAAGCACGAGGCAAAGCCACAAATAAATGACCACCTGTCGCTACGACACAAAAAAAAAGAGTAGCAGCACGCGGAGAGCTACTAAACCGCAGAAGAGCCGTAGCCTCACCGAAACAAAAGAACGAAATAAAACACGGACGAAACGGCCATCTAGACAACTTCCGCTTTTAACGGGACCTATCTGCCCGAGCGACGGGACGTGGGTGGAACCGGGCGGGGCGGCGCGGAGGGGTGGGGCGGAGCGGGGCGGGGAGGAGAGGGCGGGGCGGGGCGGGACGCGGAGTCTCTTGTGCTCAAGGTGTTTTCCTTCCCGTCGTCTTCCTCCTTTTCGACAAGGGTTTCCGGTCATGTGCTCAAACAGCTGCTACGAATATCAAAGCGCGCCAGTTCTTTTATGTGTCCTTCACTCCCTCTCGTCTGCGTGAAACGCACGTGTCATTCGGAACCCCCCGGCTGTTTCCCGGCCTTCCACTTGCGATTATTCATTTTTTTCCCTTCACCAAGATTGGGAACGACATCCATCGCCGAGTGAAAGGTGAAATAACCGTCACGCAAAACAGTATTGATGGAAAAGTTACGAGTTACAAAGGGAGGATGAACACATCCCTCACAACAAACATGGAATGAGACAGCTTTCATCGCCACAATCTAATATCGTTATTCGTTACGGACGATTGCATTTATGAACTATTTCGAGAAGCATGGTATAGATTTTACCTCATTTTCTTCCTTTCAATGCATGGGCTCGTACGTCGTTGTTTTGAACACGAGTTTTTACAGAAGAATGTGTATCACAACATCAAGCATACGTACAATCATGAAGGTACAATAATAGAAAGCATTGCGAATGATATTTTCAAATATATTTAATAACAACAAGCAGTTTCCTTTTCAAATATCAAAAGAAAAGTATGGCATTCGTTCAACTAAAGAATAACGAAAAGACCATAGGAATATTTTAATTCCGTATTTATTGAGTAACTTTGGGAGTACGCCTCATACTACTATACTATTGTAGATATAGAACGTAATACACTTCAAATGTTTAACGTGAGCAGGCAAAGGAGCTCTAAAAATTCTTAGACTTATACAAAATGTATATATTAGTTTTAAAAAGTGTAAATAATGCTCTTTTAATTGTTACTCAGTTTATTGGATAATGAATACCGCCGCTTCCGCCGCCCGGGCCCAAATCAGGGTGTGATCCCCGGCTACTCCATGTGGAATGTGCGCCGAACAAAGCGAGCTCTCATGTTCTCGGGTTTCCCCTCCCTCTGATATCACCATTTCTTTACAAGGGCTCGAATTCTGATGACCTAAAAATAAAAGGAAAATGACCTATAAAATAATTTAAAAAAATACTAAACAATTTGTATGAAAATGTTCATTATTCAATGACCTTCGCAATATTAAGTAAAAGTTAAAATCATATTTAATACAAAGTCTTTATTTTAGGAGAAAAAGTAATTCTTGCCTCCGAACTTCCAACCGTCAGGTTTGGAAGGTTCCCATTCCCGCCGTACCAGCCCAGCCCCACCAACCTCCGCCAGGAACACACCAACCCACCCGCCCTCCACTTTCCGTCCCTCTCTCTCCACCATTTCACTCGCCCTCTAGCCCCCTTCCCAAACCGCCCGGCCCACAACCCGCTCGGCCGCAACATGCCAGTTCATCCACGCCCAGCCCTTACCACTCGACGCCCCGCCACGCCCGGTCTCGCCTACCACGAACCACGCTGCCCAACCACACTTGACCAGCCACGTCTCGCCACATATCGCACCCCACCTCTTGCGCCCCCCTTCCCAACCCTCGCAAACACACCCACCTGTCGCCCAACCTCCAGCGCTCCCCTCTCCGCGCGGTTCCGTTCCGCCCCGCTGCCAGATATTTGGGTGTGTGGGGATTCCCACAGCGTCTGCGGCGCAGCTGTGCACACAGCGCGCCCCGCCCCCCCCCCACCCTCGCTGCCGGCGGCGGGGTTCGCTCGCGGACCCCGGCAGGAGGGGGCGGCCGTCGGAACAGATGGCTTCATTCAGCAAACACAATACGCCCAGTGCTGCAGACATGAACGTTCGGCTTGGTGCTTCGCAACGATATTGTTTACGCTAGACCGATGGGGCTCAGTCTCGAAAAACCTTGTTTATTTTTTCTCTCGGGCTTAACGCTCATCGGCGAATTTCTTGGAAAGGACGTTCAAAATTATCGGGAGGAACGAATCCGCGAATGGTCGACTGAAACGAAGACCATTTGCGCTTACGCCATGAATAAAGTCGACGAACGTTTTTCGGCTTTTTAGACTGAACGTTTTATTTTTCATTTGTCGTGGATTATACTCCGATTTAAATATAGTCGCACTTTCAAGGTCACAATATTAAAGGAGTGGGAGGACATTGTCATCAAATCGTGAGCTCATATACCAAAAATGTAAGTCGTAACGAAGCTGCTGTTTGGATGACTAGTATCTCCCTCTCCGTCCAACCCGTGCCCTTGAAGTGCCACTATGTTTAAATCGGAGTATAGATAATTCTTCTGCAGAAATAATACATGAGGCATCTATGTACGGATGAGTTGTGTCCCTGGGAGGAACATGAAATCTCTCAGCCCGGGGGGTGGTGGGGGACGATTCGCGGAATCCCCACTTCGATAATCTTTCATCAGGTTTGACCTGACATCCACGCTCTGGCAGGGCGTTGGAGTCAGTTTATTTCAAGGCGGTCGTGCGATATAAAGGTGTGAGACATGTCTCAGCACTTGGGATGGGAGTGAGGGTAGGATAAGGAAGGGAGAATTGTGTGCGGTTCGTGACCCGTTTCTTAAAAAACCGCTTTGAAAACAGGTGAAATTAATCACACAACACGATCATGGAAAAGTAATTTGATGATTCTCATCCAGGTATAGTGCCTACCCAGCTACCTACTCGCATCAATGACTATTTACCTATGAACTTCTACGGTTCCAGGGGACACCACTGTCTCGGCGGTCGTCTTCCGTGCTCTCTCCCACCTGCTGAGGTCGACTCGTCCTCCTGGCTTGGAATCTACACTAGGTGTAGAACCTCCCACCAGGTTCACCCATTGCATCACACGAAGTGATCCGCAAATCCATACATACCGCGCGTTCTTGCTACACGTTATGCAACATGATGCGGCGAACTTCTAACGGCTTGGTGCGGAATTGGTGGAATAGGGACGATCCGTAATGGTACATAGCTCAAGTGACATATCTTTGGCACGAGAAACTGAAGGCTACATGCTTAGCTGGTGACGAAATTCCGCTACCGTCGAGACTCTACTTTTCTGATCTGCGACGCCTCAGTTGGGTACTCGCATCTACGGTGGCTGCGCTTGGGTACTTGCATCTACGCCCTGTTTAACTCACGACACACCCCACAAATCCCTCCAGACTTCACGACACCTTTACACCAATCTGGCAAGCACGTATTCCTATACTGCAAAATTATCAGGAATGTTCCCAACTCCAATGAGTGTCTGAGGTTATTTATTTATTTACTTTTATTTATTTATTTATTTATTTACTTTTATTTATTTACTTATATTTATTTATTTACTTTATTTATTTATGTCTGAAACATTTAAAAACTGTGTGTAAGGTGCTGTGGGGAGACGTTAATTTGAAGTTACATTAATGTCCAGAAGCAAAACAAGAGGCCATCTCAGCATTTGCTCAAGCATCAGGAAAACTGGACGAAAACCTGATCGAGATGGGGGTCATTGACCCAGAATGTTATGATCTTGATTATATGTATCCTTTCTTTTAGACAGTCAAAAGAGGTGTTTTCATAAAATGGAACTTAATCAATCAAGCACATTACAAAACACCAAACAATTTGTAACCTAATAGGTCAAATCTTCAGATGGTAACAGATTAAATAAAAAAAAAATATATCAAAACAAAAACGACATCACTACGGCCATGAAGACAAAACACTAACAATTCAGATGACAATAACAATAGAAACAGAATGTACAATTAATTAAGTATTATCCTGTATTTGAATCCATCTTGTATATTAGTATTGTAGTACCAAAAACAAGAATACCTAAGACCAATTTAGAACTACAGTCATAAATTGATTCAGTACTTAAAATTTCCAAAAAATTGCAGTGAAAATATTTTGAAACAAAATATATTAAAAAGTTCAAGACTCAAAGACACGTGCCACAACCATTTGAAAAACAAAAGGCCTTAAAAAAGAAGTGTTTTAATATTTGATAAGAAAGTGCACCATTATGACTACACTACATTGAGAAGAATTCCTGAAAATCAATAGAAATAGGGGAGAGTTTTATTTGTGACAATATTAAGACGAGACAAAAAATGATTAATTTTTTTCATATTTTAGACATTATTTTCACAATACCGCCTTCCGTTGTCTGCCATAGCTGAAATTGGTAGGTTGGTGAAACGTCTTAACCATGAATATAAATATGATGAAACTATGCAAGCTCATTTACCTCAAATCAAACGATGCCACAATGTTAAATGTTTTACGACTGTTTTAGTAAGGCCATTCTAAAAATACAAATTAAAAACTGCGTGATGAGTAAGCAAGATTCTCTAATGGCTGTTTGGAATGTCGTAAAACGACCATTAACCTCAATGTACTTCCTCCCACATACTCGTATGACGCCTTCCCGATGGTCTTGCACATTGGAACCCACTCGCTACCATTGCATTACGATTTTGTTCTTAATTCTCGGAATACATTTTAGTGCTTTAGTCACCATTCAACGAACATAATAGTACAAAACGACCTATGGAACAACGGCCTATTGATCTACAACGTTGGCAACCTATTGATTAACATTTAACGACGTCCTATTGGTTTACATTAGACAACGACCCATTGGTCTACAATGTTCTCACAGACTTATTGATCAAACAACAACCTATTGGTTAACATTGGACAACGATCTATTTGTCAATAGTGAAGAACGACCTATTAGTCAACATGGGACAACAACCATATGGTCAACGTTGAACAACAACCTATTTGTCTACATTGGGGTCTACACGGTCCTATTGGTCAAAAAACAATTAATTGGTTTACATTATTTTGTATAGGAAAATGCCAAAAGATAGATTTGGAGTTACTTTTAGAGACACAGTTGTTAGCGTTCTCCATTCTCAGACCTAAATGTCAACCAATCTTGGAGAATGAAATGGTTTTCTAATAAAAAATAATGCCATCTATTTGTCACAGGCAAGTGTAGGGCAAGCCAAAATTTGTAATAGAACTTCTAAATCTTAAAAAGCGAAGTGATAAGAGCAGTAAAGCAGTGAATTCCATTAACACGTGGAATATATCCAATTGAACGCATTACATTGTGAAAACTCAAACTCTTCATCAACGTGGTTGAGATGAAAAAGGCATTTATGGACAACACTAAATTGTAGCTAGCTTTTGTTTAAAAGTGTGAAGTCTTTAAAATATAGCCCTACATCAATTGGTAGCATATTATTCTGCATTAGATCTTCCAAGAAAGCAATTGCGACGACGACAATGCCTTTCTTAGATGGCGTCTCATAAAAGACCTACATGCAGGACCATTTTGTTGAATTTCGGGTGACAATTTATTTGACTTTACAGCCACATTATTTTGGTAAACGTTCATACATGTCTACTGTGTTCCATTGTGTGCATAAGAATTGCCTCAATATACAGCCAGAGAATGGGTCATTTGTTTTCACTAACTGCACAGGGAGCTCATAAGCAGTTAAGCTGGAGAAGCCCTGTAGCACTTTAACTTGCATTTGAATTGGGTTGTGGGCTTTATATCGCTACCCACTTTGAGCACTTCAACCGTTCGGAGAAACCTAAACTAAATAATACTGCCTGCAAATAGCAATATCCAGGAGATGTCATAATGATACTACATGTCGTCTTGTAGCCATCGACGTCGTCGGTGGATCACTTTCTTTCTGAGAAACCTAAATCTAATAGTTCAACAGGTGCCAACTTAACTTGTTGAATCTGTTGAACTATTTAAGAATAGTCATCATATTTCATTATATATTTGTGTATGTGTCTTAATCTTATACATTAACAGTGTTATTGCTCTTGATGTATTAATGGCCCCGAAGATGAATTAACATACTCCGAAATGCCGGCAAACTAAAATGTGTTAATGTGTTGAATTGAGGGGTGACTAAATCTCATTTTCCGGAACATCCTTAAATTTTCTTACGTGATTGTGAATCTATAATGGTTGATTTTTGTTATATTTCCAAAAGTTATGGAATATCTAAAAACGCTCATGTGCGCTTGCTACTGAAACGTTTAAGCTACCTTACTGATACTCCACTTCTTTAAAACGTCATTCAATGGTAATATTGGAATAATTTTGAAACATGTTTACACACATTCATGTACAGAGGTGGTAAATTATTAAACGTCAGTTATCGAATAAGACCAAATGTATTTGCGACAGTAGATATTGACACACACTGTGGACAGAGTTCTAATGTTTTACAAACATTTCATAATTAACATACGTGTTCTGAGATATGTTGACCATATTTAATTCATCCTTTCATTTTGAGTGTCATTTTGCGAGATGCAAATGAGAAGTTGTATGAGCTGCTTTTTATGACCTTTTTTCTTAAATTTCTTTAAACTATCGAACGAACATTTTTGATGGGATTTATGTCAGGGCTATTTGCAACCCATTAGAACCCAGACTGATCAATGTCTTGATGTTTTCCAACTCTCCTCCCTATTGTGATAAGGAACGTTGTTATTGTTTTTTTTTCTTCAAACAACCCATTTACGTAAGAAAACCTTTGGTTTTTAGGGCTTCTAAGTAGTGCCTCATTGTGCCGTTAGCTCTATATACATTTACAATAACATTAACAAACATTACATTTCAAACAGTTACTTTCGTCAGGTGCTTCTCAGGGCTCATAATCCGTTAAGTCAGAGAATAAAATAGCATTTTGACTAATAATTTGGCCACCTCTGTGTATGCACCCGAACCGCTTCACCTTCTACACGTACACGACCCTCCCGTGGCCACCTGGCGCTCGGTGAGTTAAGGCCAAACGGCTATAGACTCCCACGGAGGCAGCGCACAAAACAGATGGCCGACGAGCGCCGTCTCACGCCGATGTGCGCGCCGTGACATTCTTTTGTTCAAGCGCAGACGCGCGGCGCTCCATTGTCGCCCGGCGAGCGCCGTCGTTTGTTTTGGCTGGCGGCGCAGGTGCCTGGTCGCGCGCTGGAGGCTCCTAGGGTAACGCGCGCTGACTGACACGGTTCACTACGGCGGTTTCTATTCACAGACAAAACTCCGCTAAAATAGACGTTTCAAATAGTATTAGAATCGGTGATAATATCAGTGGTTGAGCAGGGCCGGATTTAAGTAGTGCAGGGCCCCAAGCGCAAAATTGTGTTGCCCCCCCCTCCGAAAAAAATAGCACCATCTTCATTAAATAAAAAATGTATTATAGTACAAGTACTTTCTGTACAGATACAAATGAAAACTGATAATTTTTTATAGAAATTTTTACTTGTGTTACATTTTTTACATTAAATACATTTTACATAATTTTTTTCTGCTCTTCACTGCAAATTTTGAGGTATACATAAAAAATTTACATATTCAGTTATAAGTAAAGGAAATAAAGTATAGTTAATATTAGACTAATTTAACATCTAATAAATATTTTTTTAAAATGTTTTGAAATTGTACATTTTGTTACACAGTAGACTACTTGATTAACAATTATTTCACAGACAAAAAAAATATGGTACGCGTATTTTTCCGAAACGCGGGGCCCCTGGTGAATGGGGGCCCCCAAGCAACTGCTTGTTTTGCTTGTAGGTAAATCCGGCCCTGTGGCTGAGGCATTTTCATCAACCATAAGACAACGAATGACACGGACAAAGAGGTAGCAATAGTATAACCAAATACTATGTAGGCAATACAAGACACTTTGTACCTTTCTAATACTTTAAATGGGAGGCAGCTTCTCACTAGACATCCCTGTGACTTAACCTGGAAAATCGGAGACAAATTCAAATTTCAATAGACACAATAACTTTCGAATCTCTATGCGACAAATATAATGGAAGTAAACAACGAATCTTTCATATTTTCATCTTTCGTACTTCACATCACAATGGCTACGACAGGTCCGGCCACTAGGGTCGCTGGTTTCAAGGGTTTCCCGTCATATCGATGAGTGTCATGTATTGTCTCTATAGTATTCGATATGACCATACAGAAATGACAGTTTTTTCTCAGTGGTATGATATCACAATGGTGACGAAGATTTCTCTAATACTTGTCATTATATCCTTCTTGTGTAACTTTCAAATTGTTTCTTCTAATTCTTTTAATTTTTCTCCTAATCCTTTTATTATTTTTCTAGTTCTAATTGATTATAAATATTTTTTTCTAATTCCGTCGGGACTGGAACCTAAGACCTCCCGGTCGGAGGCACTGCAGTGACATCAGTCGATGTCTTGAGCCCCCCCCTCCCGGTGGCAGAAGGGGGAAGGAGGGAGGGAGGCAGATGAAGGAAGGGGGGCAGAGGGTGGGAGGCAGAGAGCTGAAGTGTGGGAGGGAGGGTGGTGTCAGATGATGGGAGGGATGCAGGCAGAGGGTGGTTCGGTGGATGGGTGGGAGGGAGGAAGAGAAGAGAGAGCGGGTAGAAGCAGAGGTTGGGTGGGTAGAGAGGCAGAGGGGGGCAGGCAGGCAGGTGGAAGGGAGGGAGGATTTCAGAGGATGCAGTCAGGGGAGGCAGAGGTTGGGAGGGAGGGGGAGGAATTCAGAGGAGGGAGGAAGGCAGGTGTGAGGGACGGAGGTAGTCAGAGGATGGGAGGGTGGAGTCAGGAGGGCTGGAGACAGAAGGTGGGTGGGAGGATGGTCGAGGGCGAGAAGAGGAGTGGGAGGAAGAAGAAGAGGAAAGAGTGGGAGGGAGGATGTGGGCGGGGCGCCGGCGCCTCTTCGTAGCCTTTTTCGCGCGTCCGCGGCGTAAATCGCGTGGCGCTTGCGCGCCCCGCTTCGCGCATGTCGCTGGTGCGTGCCGCACGCACGTCCGCTCGCCCGCCTGCCGACGCCATCCTAGCCGCCACTCGCATGACAGCTTTCAACACTCTACGCACGTCTTCAAAAACATCGCCAGGTATTCTTCTTCTTCTTCTTCTTCTTCTTCTTCTTCTTCTTCTTCTTCTTATTATTATTATTATTATTATTATTATTATTATTATTATTATTATTATTACTATTATTATTATTATTACTATTATTATTGTTATTAAAACTATTATTCCTATGTTGCAACTGGCTGCATCTTTCTCTTTCCCTTCCACAGATCCTTTTGGCTGGCCACCTTCAAACCATCTGTATTTTGAATTTTCTTCCATGTGGGGACGGTTTTTACTATTATTTCGTGTGATTTCCTATTCATGTATATACTCATAAAAGAACAATGTCTTCATACAAAAGTTATGGAAGAACTGACTATACGAAAATCAATTGATAGATAAAAATCTATTATCACGGACATATGATATAAAATTACGAAACCTACACGCACTTTACATAATATTGAATTTTTCTCATCAATATTCTAAAGCTCTGTTAAAATTGAATTAAAGAAGACGGGGATCATATTTTCATACAAAACAGATGTTAGAATTACAACATAGTCATGGGAATCATATCAATCAGGCGTCAGTATAAAGCCACAATAAGAAATCCATACATAATACACTTATATAATTGCCAGATGACACTAAACAATAAACATTCACAATTCAAGTTTCTGTCAAATCGTTTCTTCTGCACAACTTTTGCCTAATCTTTTCAGTTATTAGAGACTACAGAGCATCAAAACGTAAAATAATATTGTTTTAACAATGATATTATTGCATTCATTACAAATTGTACTGTGTGCTAAAGAAGTACCTAACAAGAATTGTACTTCAGCTTCTGGGTCAAAATATTTTCTTCTCAGACAGATTTTCCGTGCAACGAGCTGACACAGTATATTACTTGACTCATGAAAACGAAGAAAGAAGTTGTATATAGAAATATTCCTAACAGTGTCAGCTGTTCTTCGGAATTCTAGTTTTAATCCTTCGTATCACTTCTTCTTCGTATCACTTCTTCTTCGTATCACTTCTTCTTCGTATCACTTCTTCTTCGTATCACTTCTTCTTCGTATCACTTCTATCAAAGGCGGTCTGAAGATCTTTACTTTCCTAACAACGCTCAGAGAAATTCTTTCTATTTAGCGACAGTATGGAATTTGCGTTCTTTGGGTAGAATTCTCCCTCTCGTAAGTCGCCGTTGGGCGAAGTTCTGCACCCCGTCCACGCGAGGCCGATTCGTGGAGCGCGTTCCTTCCGCTAATTTCGAATTACGACGCCACGAGCGCAGCTTGTTCCCGCCGCTATCTCCGGGATCGAGCGCCGTAAACGAGTTTGCTCTTCCACTCGGTGACTCACCCTCGCGGACGGCCCCCGGAGTCGATTCTGCTTGCCTGCACCACAGCTCACCTCCACCGCTACGCGTCCCCTTTCACGCTCACTTACGCTGGCCCGTTCGCTCGCCCGTCCGCCGGCTGGCTCCGGCCCTCGTCGCCCGGCCCTGCGCCCGCCCGCGCGCTCGCCCACGCGCTGGCGGACCGCTGGCCCGCACGCCCGCACCGCCGCCCGCTAGCCCTCGCTCTCACTCACTGCCTCGCCCTACCCCGTATCCCGCCCCACCCACTGCCAAGCTCCACCTACTCGTCCACACCCTTCCCGCCCCGCTCCACACACTCTCCCGCCCTACCTACTCTCCTATATCATCCACTCTCCCGCCCTACGTATTCTGCCGCCCCCCGTCCCCGTGCCTCATCCCCTCCTGCCCCACTTACTCTTCCGCCCCACCCACTCTCCCGCCTCACCTACTTTGCTACCCCACACACACTCCCCTGCCTTACCTAGTGTCCTATCCCACCCACTCTCCCGCCCTACACAATCTCCCACCCTACCTACTTTCCTATGCCACCCACTCTCCCGCCCCACACAATCTCCCACCCTATCTACTTTCCTATGCCACCCACTCTCCCGCCCTACACAATCTCTCACCCTACCTACTTTCCTACTCCACCCACTCTCCCGCCATACACATTCTGCCACCCCCATTCCTTAATGCGCCTCACCCTCTCCTGCCCACTTACTCTTCCGCCCCACCCACTCCCCCGCCTCACCTACTTTGCTACCCCCCACACTCTCCTGCCCTACGTAGTCTCCTATCCCACGCACTCTCCCCCCATTCTCACGCCCGCCGCGTCTACTCTCCCGCCTCGCCCAATCTCCCGCCCCACCCACTCTTCCGTCTCACCTACTCCCCCGCCTCACCTACTCTCCCACCCAACCCACACTTCCGCCCCACCTTTTCACCCGCCCTCCCACCAATTCGCTTTCATCTCTATCGCATTTACTCATTTCGTCCCTCACTTGCGTGCTGACGCGCACCTTTCCCCATTTACTCCCTTCGCTTACGTCCGTCTGCCGCATCCACTCGCCCTTCCCGCCCGCCCCCCGTCGTCGCTTCGACAACTCGTCCCGCCCCACGCCCCTCCCCCCCCCGTCCACGGCGGCCCCGCCTCGTCACGTCGCATCGCGCCGCGCCGCGCTCAATTGATTTATCGGGCGGACTCCTCGCCCCGACTTAAGAGATTTCCTCATTGACTTCTTAATTAGGAATATACATCTTTAATGAAATGTAATTCTTCCTCGACGGCTGTTGTATTTTAAGCAGCGACATTCGTTAGGCGGCTGCGCACCGCGCGGAGGCGGAGACGAAGGCGGAGGCGGAGGCAGGGAAGACAACGGCTGTGAAATGAAGGACGACAGCGACGGAAAAGCCCGACGATGGAAGTGAACAATTTGAAAACGGAGCGTCACGAACTCAGACGTAAATTTCGTAAGATAGCGGATGCTGTATGCAAAGTAACTCAAATTGATGCAACTGGAAGTTTCAACAACGGTATGTTTCAAGTTTAAGCTGTTTCTGCGATACACAGTGGTGTAACTTGATAAAACTGCACGCTTACAAGAAGTTTTTTATATGATCATTTGTAGTAATACCCTATCCGAATTTATTCTTTCTACTGATTTATGATTGCTATATTTTGAGTGTTACCGTTCTTGCTGTAAGACCCATTGTTTATATTGGAAGAAGACGTGGAAGAAGATTCTTCTAGAAATTCCCTATTTTTCTAGATTAAAAAATCTCTATCTTTTTCCGACTTTCCAAAAATCGGCAACCCTGATATTAAAAATATTAAAAACATTATAATTAAAATCATCAACTACTTCGTTATGTCTATTATTAGCTAAACCATTTATAGCAACTACCACTAACAGGTGCTGCAATAGCAGAGACTTTCCCGCATTATTTCTACCTTTCGCAATTTTCGAAAATTCAGGAAGTTTAGTGAAAATGAGACATGCGCCATTTTTTCAGAGAACTTTGCTTTATCCAAGGAAAACTCAAGAAAGAAGGAGTGTTTTTTTGTGAAAAAATAAAAATTTACATTAATTTAATTAAAAAATTACGAAAAAATTTCTCGATTTGAAAATAAAGTATATAAGACCAAAAAGATTAATTTTATAGAAAAGATTTCATTGAAAAAAAAACTATCTTCAATATTGTTTCTTCAATCACAGAAAATAATTGTTTAAAATTGTCTTTTACTCACAATTATGCGAAAACATTTATAGTTTCAAAACATTGTGCATGAACCGATTTCAAGATTTGCCTTTGAAGAACATGTATTTCACTATGGAAAAAAATATGTATCTTCAATATTGTAGTTACAGGATAAGAGCGAAATAAATTAGAACTTCGAGTTCAAAGAAAATGTGATCTGCACTTTCTCGCACTTAAGAAGGAACTTTTGAAGATGAAAAAGTTATGTAATGCTACGCGAAAAAACGACAAATTTTCGGCAGAAAATTTTCGGCTCTTTTTACAGAGCCCTGGTAACGAAAATGTGGATAAATCCAGTTGCTACATTTAGAAAAAAAACTTTAAAATGTGGTGTTGGCAGAATCCATGTTTTGTGGGTCCTTGATATCGAAAAATCGATTGACGGCAAAACGTCTGTTTGTCTGTCTGTCTGTCTGTCTGTCTGTCTGTCTGTCTCTGGTCAACGCTAGCAACTAAATCGTTCACCCGATTTTCTCCAAAATTCATATTCCTCAATCGATCTGGTTAATCTCGGAGCCCATGGAATTTGCAACCGATATTGTAATTTTGGAGGGTACTTTACATAAAGCCTCTCGAGCATTTTCACAATTTTCAAAAAAATTTCGCCATCTATTTTGATTCACTTTTGTTGTTAGACAGTATGGAAGACGTTTAAGAGAATGGCGTAGGGCTCATGTTGGTAAAAAACACTGATTCTTCGAAAAATGAAAAAAAAACATTTTTTTCGGCGGTCTTCCTATAACTAAAATATTAAAGATAAAGATTTTATCTCTTAATAAAATCTGTTCCTTACAGATAGATTTTGAAATAAGTTCTTGCATTTTTTAACATTTTTGAAAATTTGAAAAGTTTTGGCGTAACTCTGAGTAACTTTGAAGGAACGAGAAAGAAGACGAGTAAGAGGAAGGGTGGAAAAGGGTGATAAAGTCAGGAATGTGGGATACGCAACCGAGGAAGTTAACCCGACATTATAAATTATTTGAAGTAACTTCCAGCTTGTTTCGGTAATTAAAATTTTGCATATGAAGTAGATGTGACCTTAACTTTAGAAAAAACTGTTTTAAACACTACTGCTTTCAAAACTTGTTTATAACCCCCAAGATTAATGATCGCGCAGGAAAATAATTTGACGGTGGCCGTGTTTGTTAATTTTAAATTAAGAGCTCTCTGACAAAAACCTAAAAATGATCAGAATAATTAATAAAACTTTTATTATCTAATTGGATAATACAAAAATAATATTGACATATATGTGTAGGGAAAGGGAGGGAGAGAGAGATAGAGAGCGAGAAAGAGAGAGAAAGAGAAGGAGAAAGGGAAAAAGAGAAAGAGAAAGAGGAAAAGAGGAAGAGAGAGAGAAAGAGAAAGAGGAAAAGAGAGAGAGAGAGAGAGAGAGAGAGAGAGAAAGAAAGAGACAGGAGGGGAAAGGTCCAAATATTGCCTAGCTTTGTATTTTTTTAATTAACGTTTCATATTTTTGGCATATGGGGGAATTTAAACTCTGAACAGTACATTTAGCTCATATCCTTCAATTCTGAAAAGATTTAAATTTAAAAAATCACATTTTCATAAAAAATGCCTTATTAAATGTATTGGCAAAATGTCGCATTTTGTAGATAGGAACGAAAATGGGCTAATCCTATTTTTTTTATAGAAATGTAATGAAAAAAGTGATGACAGTAAAATTCACTTACAAGTAGTACATTATAAGCACAAAATCGTAAATTGACTCACAAAAATCACAAATACACACACATATCTCTCTTAACCAACACCTTATCTTAGTGCACACCCAGGACATATAACACCCATTCTTCACCATTTCTGTCTTCGTAAAAATAACCGTTGGCAAAACAGTCAGGAAGAATCATTTAGTTGAGGTGTTTTTGTGGGTTGTGGTCCCTCAAATTTCGAATCGGAGCCATCCAGGGGTGGCTAGCTTCACTAGCTCATATTTAAACCAAACACTCTATTACATAACAATCATGGCGGTCATAACTGGTATGAAGTAGAAGGTTGAAAGAGGTTTGAAACTGTTCACCAACTCAACATTAACGCAGCCCTTCTGCCAAATAGCACTGATTAGCATCAACTGCTCATCGCTCTTCAACTGGGCCGAGGGGACTAGTTTCACGCCATTCCCTCGGACTTCACAACAGAAACTAGACCAAGAGAGAGGGAGAGAGAGAGAGAGAGAGAGAGAGAAAGAGAGAGAGAGGCGGTAAGAGTGACGGTGAAAGAAACGGAGAAACGGTGAGAGGGAGAGAGAGATGGTGAGAGAGAGAGCGGGAGATGGAGACGGTGAGATGGAGGGAGACGGTGAGAGGGAGAGAGACGGTGAGAGGGAGAGAGACGGTGAGAGGGAGAGAGACGGTGAGAGGGAGAGAGACGGTAGAGGGAGAGAGACGGTAGAGGGAGAGAGACGGTAGAGGGAGAGAGACGGTAGAGGGAGAGAGACGGTAGAGGGAGAGAGACGGTAGAGGGAGAGAGACGGTAGAGGGAGAGAGACGGTGAGAGGGAGACGAAGAGAAAGAGAGAGTTAGAGGGAAGGAAAAACCGGGAGATGAAGGGCAGAACAACATCTGACTACTCTTATTTTTTTCATATTATATATTTTCGGTCAAAAATAAAACGTAGCCAACATAAATATTCGATGATAATGAAACATCATTTTCAGTAAATCGAAGTTTAATGAGTTGAAATAAGTTACATTCATTGATATTTTAATAAAATATTTATAATATATTATAAAATATTCATTAATATTTTAATAGAATCGATATTTTGGGAACATCATTTGCGCGTCCCTAATGGAGGAATGATGAAAGGGGAAAACGGGGGAGGGGGCGATCCGGAAGGCGAGAACCCAAAGATGCGAAAACAGTGGGAAGGATCAGAGAACAGAGTGGATTGTGATGGTGGCAATCGGGTGGCGAGGAGCAGGCAGGCGGGGACGCCTGAATTGGGAACGGGGCGGCAAACGAGGAAACGGCAGAGCAGGCCGGCGGCTCTGGCGGGGGCCCAGGCTGCTCGCGGATTATTAATATTTCCCCGTCCCCGCCCACCTCCCCTCTCGCCTCCTCTCCCCTGCGCGCTGGAAGGTGAAAGTAATTTTTTGTCCAGGCCAAAAGGAACAACGCGCGCGCTTTTTGGCAACGAGATGTTTCGAAAATAGACGAAAAAAACGGAGCGGCGCCCGCCGCCGGCGAGGGGTGGTGGGAGGGGGAAGGGGAGGGGGAAGGGGCGGGGAGGGGGAGGGGAGGCGTCTGCTTTTTGCTGCCGCCTGTCTGGGAGGAGTCCCCGTCCCTCCCTCACAGCGCCCGAAGCGCCACCTGTGTGCGTCCACACAGAAGCAGCCTCTGACGTCGGTCGGTGGGAGAGTGGGGGAAGGGAAGCGACATATGTTTCCAAGCTATTGGTCATTGCCTAATACTACCTGTTTTCAATTGAAGAGGTCTTGTTCACTCACACTCTATTAGTTCTGAGAACAATGATGCAAAACTCCGTTACTTAGGGTGAATAACAGTAGATAAGCTGTAGGTCCCCACAGATCGGTGCGGAAGATCCGCAGCCTACGCGGAATGGCCGCGTCGGAACTTTGGCGTCTCGTGTTGCCTTACGAGCACATTCAGATCTGCGCGGCAGGCGAGCGGCAGGCGAGCGGCAGGCGAGCGGCAGGCGAGCGGCAGGCGAGCGGCAGGCGAGCGGCAGGCGAGCGGCAGGCGAGCGGCAGGCGAGCGGCAGGCGAGCGGCAGGCGAGCGGCAGGCGAGCGGCAGGCGAGCGGCAGGCGAGCGTCGCAGCAGCGGATTGGCAGCGTTTAACCCGCGGCGGATTTTGTAACGCAGTCGGACGCGTTTTTCCGCTGCCGCTCGACTTTCGGGGAAGTCCGCTCGCCTTCGGGAGTCTTCGCTCACCTCTGGGTCCAGCTCCTCTGTTCATCGGAAGAGGAAAACGACACGGAACGCACAGTCATAATTGACTCTCCGGTGTGAACAGTCCGGCGGATTTCATCGCCGCGTCTACCGGGGAAATTTCTACGCCGCACCCGCTGCGAAACTTCCGTGAAAGCCTTAGACAGTTTTTTTTCGCTGGCTCGAGTATCTTGGAGTGTCCATTCTCATTGTCACTGCAGCGAGTCTCAGGGAGGTTCTAGGGTTGCAGTCTCGGTGGTGGTGGTGTTGATTGATTGATTGATTGGTGTTTCCGGGCGCGACAACTGCTGAGATCATAAATATAGTGCATCTTTTGACCAAGGATGTGACGTTGTTCGGCCCCCTCTGGATGGCAAGATCCGGTGCTGACCTACGTCGCCTTGCGGCGATTTTCCTCAACCACGTACTTCCCACCAACGTGACATCGGCCCAGCCAGGACAAACTAAGCTCCTGCCTGGTGTGGAAGTGTAGTGCGAGTGTACAAGTTTGTGTAAGTAAGTGGCGAGGATAGAAAAAGGAAGAGGAAGAAATGATCACGCGCGGTTCGTGACCAGTTTGTTAAGGTACCGCTCCGGCACTCGCTGTTTGAGAAAACCACGGAAAACTACTAATCAGAACAGCCGGCAGCTAGAATTCTACTCCAGACAGCGGCTGAACTCGACCTAGCTATGTACCTAGTGTCGAGAATCCTGCCACCATCAGGAATCGAAATGTAGGACCTACCAGTCAGAGGCTCTGCAGTGACATCAGTTGAGGCCCTGAGCCACCTTTGCAGGTCCATCTAACTGACTGCGTATGTGAGAATAATTCCGTGTCTTACGATGCATAATGAAGGTTAACATTATGAAGGTTTTGATGAAGAGCACGTGCGTGTCATCAAATCTCAGGCAAGAACTTTTTTTATAGAAATTATTTAATTTTAAATAATAGACATTTTGAGAGAACATAAAGGCACTGACAATAATATATAACTGCAAATAAATTTCAGAAATGAGATTTATGTGTAGGCTGCGAATTTTGCATATTTGCGTATTCTTTCCTTACAGATGATATGCGCAAAGAATATATAATTTCTTGTTGTTTGGCATCAATATTCAAAATCGTATTGTACATATTTTAGTACATTTTGACTTTAAGAACGTATATTGACACATTTGTGTATGTTTGATACATTTTAAAAACATTCCCGCTCCAAAATGTAAGTCGTGAGATTGCTTTTCAGTTTGTATCTTTTGTGTTTGAATTGCGTGGTATCGTCAGTATACACGTTGTTGCCGAAGATACCCATTCACAGCATCTGAAAGTTAATAATATGATTTCTTCTGAGGTTTTGTCAAAGCTCTGCCAATATACAAAGAGGCCAATACCACAAATTCCCTTCTATCAAGATCTGTCCTAACTAAGGAGGTGAGAATATGGGTTACGGTTGCACTTAATTACCAGCCACATGTGAAAGGTATTTGCTTTACCGAATACAGATGTTACTTGGACTAATTCAGCAAGAAAGGCTGCAACGAAAAAGAAAAACAATGGGCACTGTCATATTGGTTCACACTTTATTACACTGGCTGAGATAATCAACGATCTTCAAAACTATGATCTCGAGCAGATGACTTCGGAAAAATTAAATTCTCAATCTCTTTCAACAATTTATAAAGACCATTGACGCCATTTATTATATAATTTGGATAATTAAATAACGATGTCCACAAGATGAATCTCATACTATTTTACTACAAAAGAATTGCAGCTTTTCACCCTTGTCCCAAGTCCATGAAGTCGAAAACAGTTTCTGTGCACAAGAACATTATTGCAAATTATAAATAAAGAATGACGTCAGAAAATTTGGAAAATATTCGGTAGTTTCTTGTTTTAAGGATTAAATGCATTTTTGTATTCCAAGAAGTAAAAGTAGTTTATCGTAGTAAAATTAAAATAAAACGCAGTCTTGTCTTTAATATTTTTCGTTTAATGACCTTATTTTCCATTTTTATCCGCACCGTATTTACGTGTTACGTGTTATCAAAAGATTTTACAGAGTTCTGTATTTTTCTATTCCTTAATATCCGATTTTAGATTAATCTGTATCCCAAATTATTTTTTTCAAGAAAGAAACAAAACGCATTTAATCTCATGTATTTTATACAGATTTATCACTTTCCAAACCAATCTGAATCACATTAATGTGCTAATAAAATGTCAAATGCAATACATCTTCACATCTCAATTACTTAATTAAGAAAAAAGAGCAAATGAAACTCATAAACAGAACTCAGAGCTTCGTCAAACCGGTCAGTTGACTCTGCAAAACGACAACTTGTAACACTTGCTATAACTACTTTGGTTTTAAAATGTTGGTAAACTGAAACATACAATCTTCTTCTTTCTTGAGTCAATAAATCATCCAAACATTATTATTATTATACGAGTTACGAAATGAAATTAAAATTAGAGAACAACAAAGCTGACTCATGAACTTGCACCGGTTCTTGAGGGAGTGATTGAAATTATCAGTAAAATGTGCGCCAGATCTGGAGACGGTATGGATTATTTGTCTGCAGGGTGCAAATATGACAATGAGCACATTTCTATAAAAAATATTTTTAGGTTTACTAGCAACCTACTTGAAAAATCAGGATCACTGGGTTAAAAAATCAGGACATTATACAAAAACTCAGAACTTTTTTATAATGGCATACAGAAACAGTTTTTGTATTAATGCAGAAGAGGGATTTATATGTTAATTCTGCACTGTACGGTAAATGATGACTACGGCAGCTTTATGATTAAGAATTATTCCCATCTTTGTTTCAATATTTCCCGTACAATATAAGGAGAAGATATACTTATTTAGACTTAGATTATTCTTTAGAGTTTTAGATTATACTTTATTAGAGTTTTATTTCTAATGCCACTACTTTTCTCTAAAGCAGTTTTACTTTTTGTATAGTTATGTAAAAGATATGAAAATTATAATAAACAACAAACAGATGACACAGACTAAAAGATCAGGACTCTGGAACAAAAGTCCGGACAGTCAGAACAAAGTCCAAATATCCGGACATGTTTTGATAAATCTTGTAACCCTAACTATTATTATGAAATTCCTTTAAGAAACATACAGTTCACCTCAATAAATGTGCTCCCGACCAGCCTCATCAACACCTGTCCTCTGGTAAATTCGCACTATGCCTCTAACGTGTCTGTCAATTGCGAAGAGAGTTTCTTGTTTTGTGAAGAGAGGTTCTTGAGTTGGATGCTGTGCGAGAAATCTCCTAGCGTCTTCTCGACAACGCACCTGTGCGTACTCCTCAGATTGCAAAGAATGTTGTGAAGGACTATTGCTTTGAGAAATTTGAACATTCACACTACAGGGTTATTGGGCACCCTGAGACGTCTACCACACATCAAAAATGAAGAAAAACCTTCGAGAAAAAAGAGCTTCAGACGAGAAGTAGGTGAAATAAGCAGTTTTAACTATTTTACGAAGAAAAATTTGGAGAATTTTTCAAAGGCCTAAATATGTTAATATACAGATGTGACAAGTGGGTTGGAGTATAGAGGAGGCGAATCGAATAATGAGTGAGAAGATTATCGTGACGATTGTTTGATTAATTGTTAGTGATTCCAGTCGCATCACCCACTGAAATACTTAGCCCCGTAAGCGTTATGGAGTTTTTTCATCGGGAGGTGGCGGTGATCTTCCCCCGCTGGATGCGAAGATCCGGCACCGACCTACCGTCAACTAGGTTTTCCGCAACCAGGTATCGCCCATCAGCAGGGCACCGCCTCAGCCGTGGCAAGCTCTAAGCTCCGACCAATCTCCTGACATGTATCGTAGTGTAGTGAATGCTAGTATAAGTGTGTCCGTGTAAGGGGGTGAGGATAGGACAAGGAAGGGGAAGGAAAGATCGCGCGCATTCTCTGGCATTTTTGTTAGTGTACTGCTCCTACATTCGCCTGGTGTGAATCGGAGAAACCCTGGAAAACTACGGATCAGAGCAGCCGGCCGCTAGAATTCTCCTCCACATAGCGACCTAGCTCAAAATGTAGTGTGGAAAATCCTGCCGTCGTCGAGACTCGAATCTAGTACCTCCCGGTCAAAAGCACTGCAGTGACATCAGTTGACGCAATGAGTCACCTCTTCCGGAAAGATTCTCGTCACTAACGCAACACAGTCTGAAAAAATCGTACGAATACTCCCGGGAATGTTTTGTTATCCATTTGTCTTGACTTGAACATTTCGAAATGTGAAAAACATAAATGAGCCATATTGTGGATTATTTTGTGTCCCCTCCCCCGTCTGACACCTCTCCCTCCCCCGTGAATTCGTAAACTGACCGCCGCGATTTGATATCCTTTCACCCGATAGCCCCGTCAGAGAGCATTCAGGAATTGAAGAAAAATTATAAAACCTAAGATATTATTTAAGGATACTGATTTTTGTACTGGATATACTGGTGGTTCCCACCACACTCAATGCCGCACAGTTCGAAATCCCCTCACAATTGGAAATAAAATGGTGGAATCGGCGGCGCATAAAAACGCTACTCCCTGCAACTAGTGACTAGAGATGTGACATTAATGTCCACGTACTTATAAAAACATCGATGAGTTTTATATCAATTTTTGGATGCCGAGGGGGAGGTCCTAGCGTAGGATTCCTGACGATGGCAAGATTAAACATTAAGAAACATCGATGTTTCAATTTTAAGCATCTATGTTTAGGAACAACTATGATTTAATTTTCAGCATATATGTTTAGAAACTTTGATGTTTTAAATTTTAGCATCTATGTTTAGAAACATCGACGTTTTAATTTTCAGCATCTATTGTTTAGAAATGTCGCTGTTTTAATTTTAAGCGTCTATGTTTAGAAACATACATGTTTTGTTGTCGATGTCGCATCCCTCCTAAGTGACTCCAGCGCTCCGGAGGACACAGCGCCTCTCGCGGGGGAAACCTGCATCGCGATCCGCTCAGCGATAGGGATGCAACATCGAATTCGATGTTTTCAAAACATCGATGTTTTTGTAGAAACATCGCTGTTTTTAACATCGATGTATAATACCGATCTTTACTTAACACTGATGTTTTTTTTCTTTTTCGATGTTTTGTTTCCGAATGAAAAATTATCATGACTGTAAAATTAATAATATTTAAAAATAACTGATAGTAAAACTGTTATTCATGTCTAGGAACCGAAGGACCGCTGTTTGCACCACCTTCATGGAATAAACTCTCCGCCCGCGATGACCTCCATGCCATTATATTTCCTCTTTCTTCATACTCATTTCGCACATTGAGATGTAGTCCACTAATACGCTGTGGACCTAGGTCTGCCTCATCTACTCGTATCCTTATTCGGCGAATTGATTAACACGAAAACTGTCAAATTAAATTTTAATGCACGAGAATTTAATATTTTACGCTACTGAGCCAGTCTAAAAACACTGATGTTGAAAAACATCGATGGATTTTAGTCGATGTATTTGAACATCGATGTTTTAATTTTGAACATCGATGTTGCTACGCTGATGTTTTATTCTCGATGTCGCATCACTACTCAGCGCACGCCACGGGCACCGCACCTGTTTCGTCCGCGAAGTCGATTTAATAGCGCGGAAACTACAGTCGCCGAGGGGAAAGTTGCTCTAACATCGTTTATGTTCTCCAGAAAGTTTACGTCCGAAGGCGCCAAGCAGCCAGAACGAGAAGATGGAGCGATTAGAGGAGCAAAATCGGGAAGGCGAAATTCGTTCGTGAAGTAAGAGAGAGGTTGGAGACGACCCGAGAGAGAATTACGCTATACAGCAAGGATACCTTGCCAGGGACGGTTTTTAGTCAAAATCTGAAAATCATATGATACCTTAAAAGAATTTGAAAACAAAAATATGTTTTGTTTTGAAAACAGAAATAATTCGAAGTACTTATTCACACAAATACAATAATAAATGAAAACGCCCGTAGTGAAAATATTAACAAGAAGGGAAACATTAAAAACATACATTCATGATTTTTTTGAAAAATAAAAGAAATATATGAAAATGGTAATGTTATCATTGCATTTAGCAGTATACGTACAAAACGTTTTTAAAATTTCCAATCTTTGCAACATTTCGATCAAAATTGCACGAAAATAACTAATAATTTCAACTACAAAAAAGTACATTAAAGAATTAATTTGGAGGACAAACTTCATTTGAAGAAAAAACCTCTATCTTCTATAGTTGTACGAAGGGGTCCAGTAAAATTTTAATTTTTGAAAAATTCTAAAATTCAGAGTTGACAGTGAAAATCAGATCTGCCATCTTCATAAACTTCATTCTTACCAAACATGTAAGAAAATAATTTGAGTAATTTTTGAAAAGATTTTTAAAATGTTTCAGTGACTTCATGTGAAGTATTCCCAGAATTTAAAGAAATCTTTTCAAAATCCCTGGGCTTCGATTGTCATCAAACCGATTGAGGAATAATAATTTTGGCAAAATTTCTACAAATAGTTTAAGCAACAATATTGTTTACTAAGTAGACGGACGGAAAATAACATTTCTCGGTATTGGGCGACTCCAAAACCTGAATTTCCGTAGAAATCTCGAATCTGAACTTCCGCAACATTACATAACTTCCTATATACTACGTATATTTCTCCGCATACGAGAAAGTAAAAAGAGAAAATCTCTTCGAATGTACCGCACAAGATCTTTCTTACTAGACCACCACCCATCATGAGGACACAATGGATGAAGGGCCCTTCATCTTTCATCCTCAATCCTGCGTCCTCAGGCCTTTCAGCACTCGGCGCCTCCCCCGTCCTCGTCCTCACTCTGTCCTCCACGAGCGCGGTCGACCGACCGTCTTGGCGGCGGCGGCGGGCGTCAGTCCCCAAAGGAGATAAGAGGATTCGTCGGCGAACAACTTGTTCCGTCGACGCACCGATTAAAACCCGAGTGATGAATAATATATGGTCCTGCCCGCCGGGCAAAAAAAAAAAAAGGAACAGCTAAAAATAAATTCCTGCCGGCTTATCAGGAAGAGCAGCCCGCGCAAGGAAGTAGAAGCCGATGATAATAAATCTTCCCGCGAAAATGAGTTGCCTAATTTTTCTTCTTGCGTTCCTTTTTGCCTTTCTCCTCCTCCGTTCGACGGCGGGCAGGAATTCGTGAATGGAATTTTTCGGGTGTTTCGGCCCGACGTCTATTTCTCTTCGTCAACGAGGCATTCATAACCGAATGAAGGCTTTATTATGAGCTTGTTAGACGCCGGGCCGTCGGATCGCCTGGTCTGGCTGCGAGGGAACGGGGAGGAGGGTGATGATGAAGACTCGGCTTTGCAGGGTTCGTCATCCTTATTTCCTTTCTATCATTCCTTTCCATTCATCGGGTATTTGGGTATTTGCAACTGGAGTTGTCTGTACTTTCAATGACATAAATCATGAAGATTTTTGATAAAAAAAGAGGCTAGTGTAAAGGTAATTTTGAACATCGATGAGAAAAATTTTAATGTTCATTTAAAAAGCATCAAAACTGTAATTTGCTCAAGTATATATGTTATCATGTCAAATAAGGGGCATAAACATTTTCTGATATTTTCAAATGATACGTTTTTAACTTTCTATTTAATCGGAAAACTTGTTTTCTAGTAAAATTTGATAAACTTCTGAAATCACTTACTAAAGTATACGATTGAAATTTATCAAATTTTTGAGTAAGAAGATGGAAAACGGAGATAAAGTTTTAAACCCGGAGGCAGGCCTGATTTTCAAATACCGGAAGGAACCGAGAAGAAACACAGAATTTTTTTTCTTTCCCCAATACTTTGATTCTATTTTGTAGTATGCCCTTTCTCTTACATCCTTTTCCGGTTATTTTCAATTTTCTTTTCTTCTTCATCATCTTCTTCTTCCGCCTCCTCTTTTTCTTGTTCATTGCTGATTTCTTGGCGACTTCTCCTATGTTCTCCCTCGCGATTACTGTCCTGACGCAAATGTGTTTGCCGCAAGAAGTCGCATCCAATTGCTTCCACCGCACCCGCAGTCTCTGCCTAGACTCCACTTCAGGCGACTTGTCCTCTCTGAGTCGCCGAGCGGCTGCGCTGACAAAAGCCACCCCGCATCAAAAGAGACGAGAGCCGATTTCTAGAGCTCTCATATGCACACATTTCCTCTCTATTAGAAAAGACATATTCGCTTGACACTACGGCAGGCTTTAAGGCTTAGACTTCAAGTAAAATATTTAGTGCACAGAGAGTAACTTCACATCACTTTCAACTACATTGTTGATCTTCAATTCAACAGTGTCAACACAAATTCTCGAGATACGGTTCTTCATTATATCCAATGACATGCAATACCAAAATCATTACACTTCATAGGCAAAACCTACTCCTGCAATATTAACGGAAAAGTTGTATATAAATAATGCATATATTGATAACTTAGGGCACTTCTGTAGTTCAGAAAATGTATCAATTAACTGCTTAATGAAATACGTGTAGCGTATGACGTAACGAAAACAATACTGAAATCTCCAAATGTTCACAGAAAGACATCGTTTAAGTGAAATGCTAAACCAAGCGAAACACTGTTGTTCCTTTCTCATTTGCATATGAATAAATTAGAGAAGTGACACTGAGGACAATACTTATAGCCCCCCTTTCTTTCGTCACAACGAATTCTTACAAGTTTCGCCTTGTTCTTAAATTTACTGAAATAGTCTGAAAAAGGCAACAACAAGTATTTCACAACTTCAACGTTGTTTCTGCAACAAAGTACAATGGAAACAATAGACTGTTTTCGATCCTTCGTTCTGAAACATGAGAACTTAAAAAAACTCTGCATTTCATTTCCCTATACTTCTTTACTGTTGGGCATCCAGAAAAAAAAACACATTAAAATTACAAATTTGTTTGTTCATTAGTTACTATTAGAACTTTTGTCGGATGTTTCCGATTTAGGCTATTTAAAGGGATTTGCCACCTATCTAATCATATTGTTTCATATTTCCAGGTGTTTTGCCAGGAAAACTCACATTTCTTGCAAATTTCAACATTTTACATGTAATATCTTCCGTATAAAAGTCATTCAAAATTTGTATCGAAAAATTATTTTTCACTTTTAGTGCAGTTTAAAGAAGTAAATCTGTTATAGAAGTACATTTGAATTTAACTCTACGTACATTGCGAGGTTCAATAAGAACTCCACTACTGCAATATTTCTATTGTTGGGCGTCATTATAGCCCCGAAAGTAACATTAAGACATAGAAAAGGGAAGTTTCATATGTGCACAATGAAAACTGCTTTGTAGCCCACTGCTTTGTAAAATGTCCAGTTGTCACAAAACAATTTCGGAACTTACTTTCAGCAATACAATAATGTTCAGTCTATTTTTGTGTCAGATTAAATCGTATTCTACAGATAATATTAAAATTAAGTTCTTTGACAGTATTATTTATGTAACTGAAACATTTGGTTTATACATTATTTCCACTAATTTACTTTTTATTAATTTTTAATCTATATTTTACTCCACATATTGATAATTTCCAGTCCATATAAACCAGGGCTGTCCAAATGGGGGCCAGCGGTGCCGTTTATTGTGGCTCGCCAAAGGTTATTAGACAAAAGTGAAAGTTCCTTGCATCCATGTCCTCCACCACCTCGTCCATGTCGGACGAGAGTACTGTGCCTAGCGCACGAGCCCTGTCGGGGGTCAACATCTCTGTAGGTTACGTTTGGATTTAAGGAATTTTTTGTAGTAAATTCACAAATTCAAAATCACCTCAATGTGTTTCACTGCGTTATGCACAGTAGAGCCTGATATGAATGGTTGCATACCCCCCCCCCCGTGCAGCCGGGGGGCAAACGGCGAAGATAAACAATACGGGGTCACGTGTGAATCATCAAATATGGTCCGCAACCATACTAAACGTATTAGTTGTGGCCTTCGAGGCCTTGCAAGTTGGACACCCCTAATACAAACCTACATATTAAGGTATATGTTATTCCAAATAAAGCGAGCCCTGGACATAACATTAGTCACGCGAGTCTCATTTTCATTTTCGTTCGTGAGAACAGAGACGTCGTCAGTTGTCCCGCGGCAGTGCAGCGGGAACATAGAAGAGCACCAAATCGCCAAATCGCTGGATGCGGTGGAACGCAATTACCAAGTTTCCTGTCGCGTGGAACGTGGACCTGTTGGTTTGGTTTTGCCGGGCGGCGCGGAGTCTCGCTGTAAGGGGGGGGGATGAGGGCAGGTTGGTCGGCTGTCGACGCTGCGCAAGTGTGCGGGTCGATTTTCACGGCTCGTGGAGGGTCGGGTTTCACGAGCGGAGGAGGCGAAGGTAGAGGAGGCGGAAATGAAGGAGATGGAGGAAGTTGAGGAGGAGCAGGAGAACTTGGAAGGCGGAAGTGAAGAAGAACGACGAGGGAGGAAAGGACGTGGACTGATTGATTGGTGATTCCGGGCGCATCAATTGCTAACGCCATTCATCCCGTAAGTGTAGTGAAAATTTCATCGCGGGAGGTAGTGATCGTCCACCGCTGGCTGGCGAAGTCCGGTGCCGACCCACGTCGGCTTGACGGATTTTCCCCAACCAGGTATCTCCCACCAGCATGGCACCGCCCCAGCCGGGACACACTCAAGACTGGACTCCCAACATATGTGGTATACGAGTGTGTGTGCGTATGTAAATAAGGGGTGAGGAGAGGATAAGGAAGAGGAAGAAAGATCACGCGCGATCAGTGGCCCGTTTGTTAGGGTATTGCCCCGGTATTCACCTGGTGTCCATGGAAACCATGGAAAATTACCGATCAGAGCAGTCGGCAGCTGGAATTCTCCTCCGGACAGCGACTGTCCACGACTAGCTAGCTAGCGTCGAAAATCCACCCATTGTCAACAATCGAACCTAGGTCCTCCCGGTCAGAGGCACGGCAGTACCATCAGATAATACACTGAGCCACCTATCTCGATTCGGCATCGAACCCTGGGACTTCCCAATCAACGGATAAATCGCAGCCCGTTCGCGTGCAACCACCCCCTCTCCATTTACACGCGCCCACATCCTCCACACGCCGCCACCCCGCCGCAGTCACCGACAGATATCTCAATTTCGCCGCGGCAACGACTCTGCTGGAAACCTGACGCACTGCGCGCGACCTAATCTGCCATCCTTGTCCCTTTCGCTCCTAGTACGTACACACATATTTCAATGCAGTACACCACAACCCATGTCGGGAGACCAGTGGGACCTTGGAGCTCATTCTGTCTGAGGCGGTTCCCTTCTGGGGTGATACTTGGAAGGAAAAAACCGCCAAAACCATGTGTAGTTATGAAATGTCGCATGTAAAGTGTAGCATGAAACGTCAGTTAATATTACTTACGTCCGCACGCCTAAACTGTAATTTTTGGCATTTTAAATTCATTAAAGTTATTAGGCGGAAGAGCAGGCGTCAAGTCCTGCGCCTCACCACAAATAAAGAGAATGTTGTTATTATTATTATTATTATTATTATTATTATTATTATTATTATTATTATTATTATTAGTATAGTTGGCACGCTCCAAAAGACGCATTCATTTATTCACACATACACACCCCGTCACCACGTGCTGACGCCCCTCCCCCGACATTTGCCTGGAGACACGGTACACCAGTGGCGGATCCAGGGGGGGCATGGGCCCATGTCCCCCCCCCCCCCCCAATGGTTAGTTTTCGTTTGTTACCTTCCTTTATTTCTCAAAATTGATTGAAATACTTATGTAAGAGTTATGTAATTATTTACAAAAGAATATTGTAAAGTCATACATAAACAGCAAAAATAATGTACTATATAATAAATAAGGTGTTTATTGTCTAACAAAAATCTATGATGCCCCCCTTCCCCCCCCAAAAAAAAACAAATGATCGGCTGATCGGCCCCACACGGTCCCCGGCGCCTATTCCTCATAGCTGCTATGGCGAACAAATGAAAGTGGGGAAAGGACAATTTACCTTATAGTTGGCCACACATTGCACACAGTATGGTCACGTGACTGGTTTTGCGTGCAACTAAACCACCTGATGGCACTGCCTGAGTCTGGTAGAAGAGCGTTTTTCACTAACACTTCGGCGTAAAGTAGGAGTTCGCCCCGAGGGTTAGTAGAATACGCGTTAAAGTGCTTCACGCTATGCAGAATACTTATTTATGAAACACGCACACAAAAGGAACTTTTGGTGTACGATAGGAATGTTGTCATTTTGGAATTAGTAAGCTAAAAGCACGTCCCTGCGAGTTGCGCACATTAGTTTCGGCAGGAATTCATGGAAATTTTCGTGTCTATAATCTCGGGAGCGCTCTGAATATACGAGGTGGCCGTGTTGATTTAAGTCGCCCCAGCGTTTTGTTTACTTGCGTTCGTACACAATTGTTTTATATGGCTATGACTTCTTTGTCTGCCGTACGCGCACCGCAATGTTACTTTTTCCAATCAACAAAAAATGGAGGTTATTATTAGTTTCCTAGCATTAGTGCTTATTTTATCATTTCGCCAATAGCTGTCTCCACCAAGCGGCTAGTCAGGCATTCTGTTATTGGCTGACGAGAAGCCCGCCACTTTTTGTAGTCTTCTTGTTCTCCTTCACCACCACCTTCTTCTTCTTCTTCTTCTTCTTCTTCTTCTTCTTCTTCTTCTTCTTCTTCTTCTTCTTCTTCATCATCATCATCATCATCATCATCATCATCTTCTTCTTCTTCTTCTTCTTCTTCTTCTTCTTCTTCTTCTTCTTCTTCTTCTTCTCCTCCTCCTCCTCCTCCTCCTCAGAGATTAGGCCCTTTGCCATCAGTACCGTGCCATTAGAACTGATCTTACCACATTCTCTTGGCTCTCTACAATGGTCTTTCTTTCGATGCTTATTGCTTTATTGTTTTAGTCACTTTAGTTTCTGGTATATGCTCAATATGTTCCTTTCATCTCAGTTGGTATTGTTTCTAATATATTTGGCAACTTCCATCCTGCTCGAACGTCGTCACTCGCTTTGTGTACCAGCGATGTGAATCACGCCTCTCTGCTCCCGGTAGACAGCACTCGGGTGTCCGACCTCGCCGCCGCCACCGGAGAATGTTGAGTCGCCGCCTCCGCCGCCGCCTCCTCCGCCCCCGCCTTCGCCCCCGCCTTCGCCCCCGCCTTCGCCCCCGCCTTCGCCACCGCCTTCGCCACCGCCTTCGCCACCGCCTTCGCCACCGCCTCTGTCTCCTCCACCAACTCCGCCACCGCCATTCCCTCCGCCTCCGCCACCGCCACCGCCACCGAATCCGCCTTCGCCCCCGCCATTACCTTCGCCTTCACCTCCGCCACCGACTCCGCTTTCGCCACCGTCATTTCGTTCGCCACCGCCATTCCCTTCACCTTCGCCTCCGTCTCCGCCTTCACCACCGCCATTCCCTCCACTTTCGTCTCCGCCTCCGCCACCGCCACCGTCTCCGCCTTCACCGCCGCCATTCCCTTCGCCTTCGCCTCCGCCACCGTCACCGACTCCGTTTTCGCCACCGTCATTCCCTTCGCCTCCGCCACCGCCATTCCCTCCGCCTATGCCTGCGCCACAGCCATTTCCTTCGCTTTCGTCTCCGCCACCGCTATTCCCTTCGCCTTCGCCTCCACCCCCGCCACCGACTCCGCCTTCGCCACCGCAATTCCCTTCACCTTCGTCCTCACCTCCGCCTTCGCCATTCCCTCCACCTTCGCCTCCGCCACCGCCATTCCCTCCACCTTCGCCTCCGCCACCGCCATTCCCTCCACCTTCGCCTCCGCCACCGCCATTCCCTCCACCCTCGCCACCGACTCCTCCTTCTACACCGCCATTTCCTTCGCCTTCGTCCTCACCTCCGCCTTCCCCTCCGTGTCGGCCACCGTCGTCGCCGTCTCCGCCGCCGCCGCCTCCACCGCCGGCGCCGTCACTCAAGGAGGCGGAGTGGAACACAATCGTCGGGCGCCGCGCCGCGTGCGTGCGTGCGCGAAGGCCTTTGCAACTCGGCACCCGACAGCGGGAAGTTAGCGCCCCACGCGTTTCATTCCCAACCGTATCGGGTTCCATTCCGCGTACGCGCACATCAGGGAAGCCGTTAGAAAACGAAAGTCCAGCCTAACTTTTTGATGGGCTTAGAGTGCAAAAATGTGAGCTGTGGAAAGTTTCAATCGACTTCGACGACGATTATAATAATAATTCTTGTCATCAAGGAGTTGAAATTTAAGTGGGATTTAATAAAGGAATAGTACTTTTTGATCTTCTGAATGTAACAATCTTAGTTTTCAATGTTTTGGCATGAAAATGTGTATTCTACAGTTTTCGGAACTTCACCACACGAGAAACAGGTTTGAAGTTTGGCAGATTTTTAAAGAAGTCTATATTTTCGCCTGTGAGGGAATGTCCGGTTAGCGCACTACCATGAGAGAATGAAAAGGAAAAGTATATTAACTTACATATTGACATATTCATGACACAGATACTGGATGTAAACTCACGGATTGTTGTCGACGTTTCGTCTCTGGGTTTGGAGTATTCGCTAGGAATCAAAAACATTGTTGGAGTCAAAGCTGGAATGAGTGGCTCTTTACAAAGAGTACATTGAAAGGGATTTCTTAAAGAAATCAGATAATTATAATGTAAAATAAAACAATTTTTGTCAGCAATAATGGCTTAGTAAATGTAATTTCAACTGTTTTACATGCGTAGCAAAGAGTTCCATATAAAATAGAAAAAAAATGAGATTTGGTCATTTTAATTTGGTAAGCCATATGCAGTCTGAAGGTACAAAAAATAAGTTGCTGTTAAGACTAATTCATGCTTTGAATGTATCAGTTACCCACGCCCCACACAGTAATGAAAAATGTCCATAGCCACGAACCTATTATTAAGACATTACAATTTCAGTTTGTTTGGTGTGTATAATGCAATGTTTTAATTTGATTATCCATTTTGAAGTTCTCTTTCTTTTTTTTTTTTTTTTTTTTAAGTTATGATGTTTGACTATAAACATCCCTTGATATTAATGGTATGTTTATGGTAAAGATACATTCTTTTGAATTGCAGTAACATTCAGTATAATTCTCAAGTTGCGCAGGTTACAATTTAAAAAAGGTAAAGTTGTTAATGAACATCCTATGCTCGGATTTTACTGAAAATTTGTGAAAACCGTCCTCAGATCACAATCAGTAAAAATAGTACTTTTATTTGGAGGGTCTTTTGTGAGTGTGTATGAACAAGCTTATCAAATACATTCAGTCAAATGCGAGTATAGGATACGAAGTTCAGAATGTTACCAGGCGTCGCTAGCAGAATTGCTTAATTAAAAAAATCACGGAGGTTCAGCAACTCCAGAAACCGCGGATTCCTGGGTGACCGACTGGAAACTCCGGGAATCTAATGGCGCCGACCCTTGGCCGGGGGGGGTAAAAGACAATGGCTTAATACGACTGACGATGACTGACTAGGTTAAAGGAGGATTACCCCAGTCAACGTCAGTAGGTGGCTATTTAGAACATTATTACGAATTAACGTAACACAAGTTTTTTTAAAAGTATTTGACAATTGAATTGGATTTCTCAATTACTACAATGTTTACATGCAAAGACTTTCGGAACAACACCCATTAACAACAAATTTAATTCGACCTTGAAACTTCGTGCAGGTTAAAATATGGAATGCTGCGCGTGTTTCTCCTCCAAGCCGCATCGCGTCGCGCAATTGCCATCCACCGCGCGGGCCTCCCCCCTCCCCCCGCCCTACGCTCCCGTGGATGCGCGTCGCGTTTAATTCCCGGGCGCGCCCTATGACGGCCAACGCGCCGCGGCCGAAGCAACGGGCACGGGCATGCTGCGAGCCCGGAGCGGAGCGGAAAACGGCACGACGGAGAGGGGCACGGGGTAGAGGGGAGAGGAATGGGGGAGAGGTTAGGGTGGGGGGAGCATGGCAGGGAAGGAAGGAGTGAGGAGACCAAAAGGGCGAGTGGGGCACAGCAATGGAAGCAAAGGAAAAGAGCGGAGTGCGGTGGTGTGAGAAGGGAGAGCACGGTGGAGAGAAGATGGGGAGGCAGGACGATGCCGAGAGAAGCAGCGCTTCGGGGATAGACGGGGCTGAGGGCATGGCTTGGCAGGGATGGGACGGTACATGGAGCGTGGCGGGTCGGGGCTGTACGCGGCGGAGCGGAGGGGTGGTGGTGGAGCTGTACGTATAGTGGCGGAGAGGATCGGCGAAGAGATGCGGGGCTATGCGAGTGGACCGGAGAGGGGCGTGGCGGAGAGAGACGAGGCGGAGAGGGGCGAGGCGGAGAGGGGCGAGGCAGAGAGGGGCGAGGCGGAGAGGTTCGAGGCGGAGAGGGGCGAGGCGGAAATTGGCGTGGCGGAGAGGGGCGGGGCGGAGTTGGGCGAGGCGGAGAGGGGCGAGGCGGAGAGGGGCGAGGCGGAGAGAAGCGTGGCGGAGCGGGGCGTGGCGGAGAGGCGCGTGGTGGAGAGGCGCGTGGCAGAGAGGCGCGAGGCGGAAAGGCGCGAGGTGGAGAGGGGCGAGGTGGAGAGGGGCGAGGTGGAGAGGGGCGAGGTGGAGAGGGGCGAGGTGGAGAGGGGCGAGGTGGAGAGGGGCGAGGTGGAGAGGGGCGAGGTGGAGAGGGGCGAGGTGGAGAGGGGCGAGGTGGAGAGGGGCGAGGTGGAGAGGGGCGAGGTGGAGAGGGGCGAGGAGGAGAGGGGCTTCACGTGGTGGCGCAGGTGAATTTGGCAGGGGCGGAGAGCGGAGACGGGACAGGGCTAGAGGGGAGAGGGCCTTTAGACTGGAGGCGAAAGTTGTGTGTTTGGCGCAATGAGACGCAACAAGAGCCTGAGAGCGCCCACCGGGATGAACAGAGCTGTAAGGGGACGCACGCGCAGATTGCACGGGGGATGGCGGGGACATTCGGCGGAGCCCGGCAATTCGCCTACACGCGCCCGTGCACGCAGAGACGGACGGCGCACATGAACGCTGCCTTCCAGAATTAAATGAAGCAATCATTTAGCGCGTGCTTGAAAGGAAGAAGTGAAACATAAGAATTATACTTGGAATCTACATGATATCCTTCACTTTGTTTCATCAAATTCGCTTATTCTCGTGTAAGATTAATAAAAATTGCGAACTTTCCTTCAAACAGGAACTTCTAATTTAAAAATTATTGGATGAATTAATCATTAAATGTCTTACATTTATTCTAAAGTAATTTCTTTCCATGAAATTACGATTCAAAATTGGGTCCACATTGAGCATATACATTGGCCTACCGAAAAATAAACAAGCAGTTGATAAGAAGAATGAAGGCCTGAGGAGTCTGCCATATAACCAGTTTTGCATAGTGGAAAATCTTTAACAACAACGCAGAGGAATAAGATGAAATAAGAATAGTTGTTCTAAACAGCACATACTTTCTCGCATTAACTTTAATTGTTATATAATAATATTATAACACTTCGTCTACCGTATTAATCGTTAAGCTATCACATTAAAAACTCCCAAAAATTATAACTCAAAATTACGCGATTACCAGTAATATTTTGAAAAATGTACATTAAAATATTTAATGATCTAAAATTGAGGAAAATACTGCAGTATTTACAAAATTGTTAGCTGATATTGACAGTAAGAGGCAGATTCGAAAAAAAAATGAACTTTTACAATTTTCTAAATTTCTGAAGTTTTAATGAAAATCAAAATATTAATCTTTAATCAAAATATGTAAAACAATATTAGAGCCGTTTTTGAATACGATCTTGTCAACGGAATCTTTTTCATTGTCATGTTTCATCTAAAAATTCCACGAAATACTCATATTTTGAAAAAAAATTCCACATCACTTTTTTAAAGAACTAATTCTGAAGAACAGATTTCATTCAGAAAATAATTATATCATCAATAATGTAGTTGTTGGATGGGGATAACATTTTCTTTTGCAATTTTAAATTGCAATGGAATTTTACTGAAAGTTGAACCTGCGCCAATTTTACAATTGAACAATGTTATTTTTTTTAAATGAAGAAAGAAATTTAATACAAGTTTTGAGAAAATTTGGAAATGTCTTGGGGGTTTTAGGCACAGTAGATTGAAAATTTTAAATATACGTTACAAATTCCAGAGGTCACTACCCGCCAGATCGATCAACGAATATTCATTTTGGTGAAAGTTTCAAAGTTTATTACTTTAAATTATGCAAAAACTACGGAAAAATTAAAAATAAATTATGCTTTGGTCCTTTTCGACAAAAAACAAATCGTTAGGATTGATTCATAACATTAACGATGACACAACATAATTTCATAATGTGAAAAAAAAATTAAACATTTATTTATTTCAATACTTTTTTCTGCATGGAAATTACTTCGTCCAATTCTAACCGAGCCAGGCAACTGTGTTATGTTTAAAATTTGTTCTTATTACGATCTTGCATAACACAAACCAAACCTATAAACCCGAAAACATCCGTCGGAGGCGCCACGCCAAACAAGTACAACCACGTCATCCAGAGGAACCGAATTTCGCACAGGAGATAAACCATCCGGCGCGCATCCAGCACCGACCGACAAATGACGGAGCGGCTCCATCCGAGGAACAACTTGTCAGACGATAGCATCTTCCATAAATAATGCATCGGGCGGCAAACAAAGGAGCCTCGGGCCCAATTCCGATCCCCTCGCGGAACACCCGACGCGGAAGCGCGGGCGGCCGTCGGGCGCGCGACGACAACCCGCGAGCGCAGACGGCGGAAGGAGCGTTCACGCGAAACGCTCCGCACGCTCTGCGCCGCCCACACGCTGGACGCGGCTTTAGAGAGGGCGTGGGGATGTTTCCAAAATTCAAGGAGTTGCCGGCTTTTCATTTACAACTTTAATAATAATAATAATAATAATAATAATAATAATAATAATAATAAGAAGAAGAAGAAGAAGAAGAAGAAGAAGAAGAAGAAGAAGAAGAACGGCACGGTACTGATGGCAAATCTCGGAGGAGGAGGAGGAGGAAGAGGAGGAGGAAGAGGAGGAGGAGGAGGAAGAGGAGGAGGAAGAGGAGGAAGAGGAGGAAGAGGAAGAGGAGGAAGAGGAAGAGGAGGAAGAGGAAGAGGAAGAGGAGGAAGAGGAAGAGGTGGAGGAGGAGGAGGAGGGGGAGGAGGAGGAGGAGGGGGAGGAGGAGGAGGAGGAGGAGGAGGAGGAGGAGGAGGGGGAGGAGGAGGACGAGGACGAGGAGGAGGAGGAGGAGGACGAGGACGAGGAGGAGAAGAAGAAGAAGAAGAAGAAGAAGAAGAAGAAGAAGGAGAAGAAGAAGAAGGAGTAGAACAAGACGAGGCAGAACAAGAAGACGAAGAAAATTGATGACGGGATGTCGGAAATAAAAATACGAGCATCAGTCCATTTGTAATATTGATTGATTGTAAGTGATTCTGGGCACGTCAACCGCTAAGGTCATTACTCCCGTAAGCGAGGTGTATGTTTTCTTCCTCGGGATATGGTGGTGGTCTTGACCCGCTGGATGGCGAGATTCGGCGCCGACCTACAGTCGGCTAGCGGGTTTTCCACAACCTGTTATCTCCCACCACCAGGGGACCGCTCCAGGTGGAACAAGCTCCAAGAGCTCGACCGGTCTCCCGATATGTGCGGTAGTGTAGTGCATGTTAGTGTAAGTGTGTGTAAGTAAGGGGTGAGGACAGGACAAGAAAGAGGAAGGAAGGATCGCGCGCGGTCCGTGTCCCATTTGTCAGGGCACTACTCCGGCATTCCATTGGTTTATCGGAGAAATTACATAAAACTATCGATCAGAGCAGTCGGCTAGTAGAATTCTTCTCCAAACAGCGACTAAATTAGATCTAGCTGACAAACTAGTGTCGGGACACGAACCTAGGTCAGAGGCACTGCAATGACATCAATTGATGGCCTGAGCTACCTCTCCTATTTTGCAATATTGAATGAAAACTATAAGTTATTCTTCGCTATTAGCACCTCCTCTACTTTTTGTAGCCAATTTGTGAATAATGGGAGCTTATATTCGAGAAACTCCGGTATATTAAGCTTGTAAAAAAATTTTAAAAATTTGAAATATACAAACCTGATTAAAGAAATCCGAACTTTGTGGAAGGTTACCAGAGCTCAAAGTGTTCCAGTGAATCTTTCGTAATTCAGTTGAGTACAAAAAACATTGACCACATATCTGCTCAGTTCAATATTGATCAATGTTGTTTGCTACATATTCAAAGAGCACACGGATTGAATACTTGACACTGACACACCATCCGCAAAAGTAGAATTCGAAAACTAAATATTGGGGATAAAACAAGCAAAAATCAGGCGAAATGTTGATCATGTACGTTATGATGGTAGGGTATTAAAGCAATCATGTCTAATACGTGGACTTAACTTTTAAAGCAAACATCGGTAATTTGTAAAATAGGCATGCTGTAGTAACCGTACGGATAATGCCACACGGAAAATGCTTGTTTTCTTTAAAATGAAAGGAGCTTTTCTTAAATTTTCTTTACTTCTTGTCTTTCGACAAACTTTGTCCTTCGAGGAAGTTAATTACACAATATATAGTTTGTAGCTTTTTGGGAATGGCCATCCATTAGCAGTGAATTACATTAATATTAATATCGTTCTCTACATTGGGTTAAATAAAATGAAGCGAGATTGAAGGTCGTTTTAATTTTAATTCAGTTGACCTTTTTAGGAACTAAGGAGGCTTGAATTGGTCTTAAGGATGTCTGGATTTGATACGTAGGTATGCAGCATTGCGACCTAGACCGAAGATAAAAGAGCACGGAGAATACTGAAGGTTTGAAAAAAATGTGAGCTATTCGTGTTATGTGGTCGCTTAATGAGGGTAGTACATTTAATCTTTTGCAAATCTAAATGTTTGAAATGAACCAAGGGCATTTAATATTTATACTAAATATATGTTTTGAATGGCTGTTAATTTTTGTTGATTGCTAGAGGCAGCGCATATCCGGACTGGACATGCTTAAGTCATGGTTGGTAGAATTATACATTTACATAATAGTAGCTTACACTCAACTTCCAACAAGGAAGGTGTATTAATTAGATGGATAATTTTTATATATTTTTGATGATTCTTTGAAAGCTATTGCGTTAATGTGAGGTTTACAAATTAAAATTGTACGAAACAGAGAAGGCAGAGATTTTTCCTAGCATCTGCTCCTGCGTCTTAAATATATTGAAATTTCCACATTTTCTTTTATTTTATCATAATTGTTAAAGCATTCTACGAATGCTCCCTTCTCCTCTTTCTTCTACCTCCATTAGTTACGTTAATGGAAGTTCTATCAATCTGTAATGGCAATAACGTTAATGCATTCGAGTACCATTGCAAAAAAGAGCGAACAAACAGGGTGAGACTATTTGGGAATTTAGTGAAAGAACAACATCCTGTCGTTTCAAGTCGAAGCAGTTTCGCACCCAACCTGGTATCTCCCACCAGCGGGCACCGCCCCAGCTGAGATAAGCTCTAAGCTCCCGACCGGTCTCCCGGCTTGTGTGGTAGTGTAGTGCTTGTTAGAATAAGTGTGTGGAAGGAGTGAGGATATGACAAGGAAGAGGAAGGAAATATCGCGCGTGGTCTGTTTGTTGGGGTGATGCTCCCGCATTCGCCTGATGTCGATCGAAAAAAAACACGGAAAACTACCGATCAGAGCAGCCGGCCGCTAGAATTCTTCTCTAGATAGTGACTGAATTCGACACTAACTGACAAGCTAGTGTCGAAAATCCAGAACTAGGATCTCGTTCAGAGGCACTCCAGTGACATCAGTTGATGTCCACGGTCGTGGTTAAGCGGAGTGACGTGGTAATGGCGGGGGCGACGGCTGAGTGAGGCGTGGCGGTGGTGGTGTTGGCAGCACTGGCTGCGGCGGCTGCGCGGCCAGCGATGGCGGTGGCGGCGGCAGGCAAGGTCCTATAGTCCGATTTAAATATAGTGGCTCTTTTAAGTCACGAGGTGGAAGAAGAGGGGGACATTGTCATCCAAACGCGATCTCAAATACAGAAAATGTAAGTCGTGTTGCAGCTTCCGATAGGATGTCCCCGCCTCTCCGTTCAGGTCGTGATCTTGAAGATCCATTGTGTTTAAACCGGAGTATAGTGGACTGCGCTGGTACCTCACCGCAGAGGGGGAAGATGGTGATTATCGTCCGGCGCCGGGTTCTCCCACCCCCACCCCCTGGCGGGCCCCGTTTTTTTTCTTTCCCCCCCTTTTTTTTGTTCCTCGTTTCCCTCGCGTGACGTACCCTTCCACATCGCCCGATTCAAGGCTCGGCGTACTTCTACTCTAGGGATGTGCGTAAAATATTGATATATCGGAAACTGAACCATTACTTTCTACACCGATATTTCATTTAATCTATATTATTTCACCCAGTATGGAATGTCGTTTTTTCTTAGAGTGGATATTCTCGGTGACAATGTGTCACTTTGACATTATTTGACACGTGAAGTAAAGGAAGTTAGGATTTTTCACTAATAAATTAAAAAAATACGAAAACTTAGCATATTTAAAATATTGATATATCAGCCGGGAAGGTGGGGGGGTATCTCATCGTTGCTCCAACTTCAGTTTCGTCAGTCATAATAAAAAGTGTCGATATTATGTCTATTTTCGTAGAAGCAACTCTTCACAGACTATTGTCTTGGTGACTTTGTTGTACATTCTATTATTGTCAAAGTGAATCAATATGCGAGTATATTTTAATTCTGAAATCGTGTGAAAAACCGCCCCCTCCTCCGCCACTCTTCCCCTCTCTCACCCCAATGTGTCCCACATTTCACGAAATCCAGCAACTTGCTGCTCCCCCGCCCACCCCCTTTGTTTCACGAACCAAAATGCCGAACGTTTCCTCGACGTGTTACTAGAGAGCGTAAACTATCAGTATCCGGCAATTCAAAGTTTCATGTGGAGAGAGTGATTTATACAACAGCTTTCTTCTGCGATGTTAAATTATGGAAACTTCCCGAAAGAGGTGGAAACTGCCTGAAGGAGATGGAAACTACTTCGATTTGAAAAGACATAGGTTAAGTGCGGAGCCCCGATAGCCGACGGAAGGTCGGCGCTGTATCTCGCCATCCAGAGAGGAAGATCCTCCTTCCGAACAAAAACAAGCACCGCACTTACGGGACTAATCCTCTTAGCAGTTGACGCACTCGCAATCACTCAAAATCAATCAATCATTAACCACGACAGCCACCGCCTCCATCTCCATCGCCACCGTGACGTCACACCGCTTGACAATTTTTTCCTTTGTCGTCTCCGTCTTCAGCAGTGGTCCTCTCAAATGCTGCTGCTTCCTCCTCCTCCACCACCGCCGTCACAGCCCCCGCCAAAAGTGCCGCCCCCACTCCCACCTGCAGGGCAAGACCTTCGTGCCAGCGGACGTCGAAATTTAAGTTCGTCTGCGGAACTATGATGAGGAGGTCGAGGCAACGAGCAAGAGAGCGGGGAGGAATTATGAAAGGATACTAATCAAATGTTTTAAGAAAAATAATTTAAGGTCGCACCAAAAGCTAGGACATTGGCGAGCACTATATATTAACGATATGGGTAACAGTACGATGTGATATAGTGATGGTGAGGGGTGAAAGGACGAACACAAATATAATCACGCCCGAGGCGGGATTTTAACCCGCGACCCTTCACTCCGAGATCGCTACCGCCCTACTGACTTAACAATCTCGGCCATCCCGACGACTCTGATGTTTTGCCTGACTAAAAATTTGATGTGTGGAAATGCAAAGAAGGCAGATTTTTATTACGTAATTGAAGGATATAATTTTATTAATATCATTAAACGTTCAATCGATGACACTGTAGTTCCTTTTATAATTTATTTGTTAATGACACGATTGATTCGATTTCATTGTGATTGCTACGCCGTAGTTCTTTAGTGACGCTGTGGGTCTTGGCGACTGATCAAGCAATCGCCCTCGCAACAGGTGCCGTGTAAGAGCGCACTAACAACATTTAAATGAATCACTTTCAAAATTCTCCACGCGCTGAGCTGTCTGCCACGATGAGCAGGTAAAGATGAAGATGTATGAGTTTTGAACGAGTTGCAGTCTGAAACTTCCACCTGCATCGTTTACAGACGCGTCGTGCTAAGTTGAAGATGGATACTATGTGGCACAACCCGTCGAACTGGTTCAAAGAGCAGCAATAGTCAATCGGCAGTCAATAGTCAATCAGTCAATAGGCAATTCAATCATATTGGTACGCAAAGGCAATTAGGTTACTAATTCTTCCAATAGTGTGAATAGATATAATTACAAAGTTTCTTATAAAAACAGGGTTTTTTCATTAAAATTAACAATATATACATTCTACACGTACGTTTACAGTAAAAATATGTATATTTGTATTTTTCATTAGAAAATATCTTGGAAATAAACCTGCATGGTGTCGTTTGTTAGATATGTCTTCTCTATTAGCAAAGAAATGGAATAAAAAATTAAATATCCTTTTGTAATAATTATCCGTTATAAAATTTCTTCCGATTTATATAACCCTTTAATTTATGCAGTATATCTGAATCATCAGAATCGGAAGATTTCCCCACGGCAGTATGTAAACAATGCAAGAGGACGAAATCGGCAAAACTGCCACATTTCAAAAATGAAAAGTTTATGAATACAAATTACAGATGTAAAGCACATTGAAATCATAAAACTTCACTTCAATTTTCCTGTTTGTTCTTCACCATTTCTGTATGGAACCATATTCAAGATTAAACCAATCTGTGATACGCAAAGAATGTCCCGTTCCACAAATCTAAAAGATAAACTACGTTTCTATTTTTTTTAATTTTTTGAATTTGCGTTTCTTTTGCAGGAATATTTTTGCTATAGTTCCCTGTATTAGTAGTGTTGCAATATAATACCTTAAAAAGTTTTGTTTCTTTTTTAAATATTCGCAAGAAGATTCAATTTGGAGAACACTTATATGTTACCGAATGATTATGATTCTCTATTCGTTTACATGTAAACAGAAAATTACTTGAATAAAAACTAATGTAAAAAATATAATTTTTAATAAAACCCTACAAAATAATAGGAAATGAATATATATTTTAGAACATAAATAGAAAGAAATTATGTGGTTCAGTATTTTTACCGTGATTATAAGAAGGTTGGTTCTGGGATATACATTTAATTGTATGTCAAAGCTGTAGCCAAATGGAAGAACACGTCCAGCATTAAAAGATATTCACATGTTGCGTTATACAACAGCAACTCTTTTATATCCTTGGTTTGTAAAGAACTTTTGTTTTGTGTCTATTTCATAAGCTTTGCTATTGAAGTATTTGTGAAGACTGTTTTGTTAAAATATTTAATTTATCACAGTATTATACGCGAGTATTTTATTTGTTCTTGAGCATTGCGCGTGCTTCGTTGCAAAGCCATTGTGCGTGGTTTTACTGGGCAGCTTCTAGTTTAATATTATGTTAGAGACCATTTCAACTCATCTTGTGGAGAGGAAAAATATTTAATATTGTAGAGATGTACTGCACTATTATTTATTTATATTTTTATAATCTGTATGATTAGATTGATAAATTAATCTCTCGTCATCTGATTTATTATGTTAAGGATAAGTAATTCCTGAAACGCACTGATTTTTAAATGTAGATAGTATTTCTTAAACGAAATGGAAGTAAAAGATCACTCTTCCAGACAGATCACATTTAAAAAAAAATTTTTTGCAGTTCTGGCATTCGCGCTAACAGACGATTCACTAACAGCGCATGGCTCTTCCCCCTTTACATCAGTCAGTTTTGGGTTGATCAAAGACCCATTCATTCTCGAATTGTGTTTTAAGCAGCCTCGTTTATCTGGATGAACACAGAAACATCACTCGTTGGTTTATGACAGAGCAAAGCTGATTCACAAGCGAAGGAACGTTTTCAACATCTCTGTCAGGTTATAAACGTTTGATGCATAGCGTCACAGCTGAATGTTTTAAACAGAATAAACTAGTGGTGCTAAAACAGCATGTACTGTCTCACCCTTAGTAACAGTTACGTACTATTTTATACAGCGATTTCTGGCCATATCAACACAACACAGTCTTCATTTTTGTAAAATTCTTTACAAATCGTAGCACATGAGGTGCGAAAACTAATTATTTTCAAGCAAATATCAACACAAATTCGACAATTAAATGCGTATTTTAGCTTTAATAAATAGAAGTTATTAATAAGATCCAGTGGCTGAGGCAGTGGCGAGTGCAGATCAACCAGCTTGCCTATGTTGCGTTGCGTTGTTGCCAGCGCCCATTGATGTGAAAGCAACAATGGGCGCTTCGTTTGGATTTGCATTGCAAATATTTTTTATCAAGTTTTGCCAAAAACGCTCATTTCCATCTGTATTCAGAATTGAAATTGAACATGGGAACTTTTATCAACAGAACCTCCGAAAGGTCGATGACGGAGGGCGCATGCGAGACGCGAGCGCGAAGACGCTACCTATCTGCGATTCCCTCACTTGACTGCGACTGACGTGACTTGACTACCCAGTGGTCCCTGGAGGGTGCTGGCTATGTAATAAAGGAGGATTAATTCTATGAAAGTAATTAACGGGGGATTACTCCAAGGTGCACTCAACGCTCTTAGGAGCAACAAAGGCAACACGCAATAATTCAGGGATTGTTTTATAGGTACAGATGCTTCGATGTAAGTCGAAATAATTCCTCAAACATTGATTTCTACAGAAAGAGGTTTTATTGTAAAAAAAAAGAAATATATCAGCTATAATTTACAGGTATACTTCAGCAGTTTCGATATCTGCAAAACGATATGGAAATGTAACGATTATGAATGACTGTGACAGAAAGATGGCGGGCTCAATCGGTCATTGGTACATCCGTTTGATTTAAATGATAGTAGATTTGTGACCTCTGAGGTGGGGGGGGGGGGTCGAGTACTTGTTTTCACAGCAGTTTCAGTTTCACGTACAGGTGATTGCCGAAGCAACATCATGTACAAGAGGCGACAACCATCGGAGCAACAATTATCCTGTGGAGCTTCATCGCGAAAAGAAAAGATCGAGGAAATTAATTGGTGAAGCTGGAAAATAAAATAATTTGCCTGTTTCAACTCCATCTGCGAACTATGGATGGCGTGAAACAGCAATTAAGCCTTGCGTCATGAGGGCAGGAGGGGTCAAGTGAACAATAGACCAACAAAGAGCACTGGACCTTGAAATAACTTCTGAGCTTAATAAATAAAGGGAACGAATTAAGAACCAAGAATGAAGGGCATCGTAGATTTCTCACGCTTTGTTTCCGATGTTTTAATTTAGCGATGAAGCATTAAGGAATTGCCAAAATTAACCTTTGGGAAAAGACAAAAGGAATCAGTGTTTACCACTGAACCGGGTACATCCTTTTGAACAACATTTTGGTTACTAATGCGTTGCCGCAGTATATTTCATACTAACTTCCACCGCATTGGAAGAATTAACAAAAATATGAATTTCAAATGAATCTGTGCCAAAAAGTAATACATGTTCTCAACGTCGTGTAAATTAATAGTATATTAATATGTAAATAAATTAAAATAAATATTCGGTTGGATGAAATGAATTTCCGGATTGTTACCCCTTAACTGCCTTATTTAATGTATCCTTATGTACAGGAATTTTTCCCGGTATTTTTAAAACAGCTAAGATTAAGCCACTTTTCAAAAAAGGCAACAAAAATGAAACTCAAAATTATCCGCCAATTTCTCTTTTGTCGCTTTTTTCCAAAGTATTAGAGAGACTTTTTACGTACAAATGGAAATCTTTTTTAGTAAACAACTCGCGTTTTCAGATTGCCAACATGAGTTTCGAAAATCAAAATCTACAGAATCCCCATATTTTCTTTTCTTAAAGATGTCGTCTCATCCATGGATCAAAACGAAGCACCTAATGGAACATTTTTAGATCTTTCAAAAGCATTGACATCATTGATCATAACATTTACTCTCTAAATTACCTTTGTATGGCATTCGTGGTATTGCTCTAGACTGGTTATGTTCGTACCTTAAACAACGACCTCATAGAGTATATATACCTGACTGGAATAATGGAACATTATATACACACCTTTCCGATTCTTTGCCAATTGCATGAGGAGTCCCACAGGGATTGATTTGTAACCCTATTCTCTTCCTACTATACGAAAACTACTTTTAGTGTATTATTAAAAATTTGGATTGTATAATTTTAAAGAACCTGTAACAAGTAGTGTACTTCATCTTCTAGGTCAATGACCCCCATCTCGATCAGGTTTTCATACTGTTTCCCTGATTTTTTAGGAAATGCTGAGATGGCCCCTTGATTAGCTTCTGGACATAAATGTAACTTCAGTTTAACGTCTCCCCATAGCACGTCACACACAGTTTCTAACCGTTTCTGATGTAAATAAATAAATAAGTGTTCTATACATTATACAAATACTTAGTTTACATAGTAATATTTAGTTTTCGTAGCGGTTTATATTAGCGTACCTGCATCAACTTCATATCTCTATCGTGGAAATTCAAACACTTGCTAAATTGAATCTAATACGAACTACGTCTCCACATTTGTTTTGTTTTTTATTCCTAAAATAACGGCAGCGTTTAAGTGACTCTGACAGTTATATGCGCTGTTGCCACATTAAAACGCACATGGTACCACCTACATTAAGATAAAATAATTCTCAAAACATTAATACTTACTGACAGGCTATGATATGTCTTGATATCATGTTCAAAACTTTCGCAAAAGCAAAACCTTATCGCCTCTGCGACTTCGTGCGAGTCAGATGAGCGGCAACTTTGTACCTTGGCTGTAAGAAAGTAAACATATCCTCGCAAGCTGATTGCTTTACAGCAGGTGACATGTACCACAACACGTGGCGAGAGTCGCTTATACGCTGCCTGAACTACAGTCAAAGAGCGAGTCCAAATGCCGTACTTTCCATAATTTATCTCATATAAGAAGTAACCGGAAGAGGAAAAGCAAACGAAGTTTCAGTACAAAAATTCGTCCGGGTCATCGAGAAAAAACATTTCTTTTCGTTTTTCATTTTATTCTTAAAATAATTTCAACGTGAATTTGTAGTTTTCCTAAATCCCTCAAGCCTACAACAACCAATGGTTTGAGAAGAAAAGCAAATATGCCTTGGGATATTCCTGGAAGCAAACTGTGTAAATTTGCGAAAATTGCTTCCCGATACAATCCAGGAGCCAAATTCTGCGAAGGCGTTAATATGAAAGGATGCGTGCTCGTTGGTTTAATTAACGGTTAGAGACAAACCTTCATTGTGGACTCCGATGTTAGCTGAAGTTCTTTACCGATCGCTCGAAGGGACGTTGCCTATAATCGATTCTTTGAATCGAAAGCCTGCAATCGAAGGCGGCGTCAGGCGCCGCGAAGAAACCAGCGCAGTGGCCCAGGAAAGAAATCCAAAGGGACAAAAAACAATGTCCCAGCGCCTTTTGACCAGTGTTGCCACATTAGGGGTTTTAGGTTTCTTTTGGGTCTTTACTGGACTTTTGGGGGGAAATTTATCTGGGGGTTTTCGTTGCGTTTGACAAATGTTAATTGTTTAAAAATCTATTGTTTATCACAAAACCCAAAAATGTTTCCCTATGACTATTGCAGGCATATTTATTCAAATATAACTAAGCATAGTAAAATCACTTATAGGCGTGTGAGAATATTTGATTGAATTCCCCCACTTATAATTTGTTACAAGTCACAACCAATGATATTTCAAGAAAGCAACACCTTTACAAGAATATATTACAAGACGGCATGGAAAAGTACTAACCATAAAAATGAACAAGAAACGAAAACGATTTCGAATCAAGAAAAGTTTACAAAGAGTTGCCATTATTTCTTTTTCAGTCATTACAATGCATGAGGCCAAAATACCTCTTCATTTCATAACTCGTACACAGAGTGAAACTCCTTAAAAAAATTATACAATGTGTGGATACATGCACATTATTATATAAATAGGTCTTATACATATTTTTTGCATTACATATTTTTGCGCATATATATATATATATATATATATATATATATATATATATATATATATAAAATATATATGTGTGTGTGTGTGCGTGTACGTCTTTAATTTTCCATATATCCTCATATACTTTAAACTTGCAGTAATCATTTTTTGAATTTGGTGTTTAGGGACGTTTTGGTTAGTTTACGCAGCGCTTTCTAATGGGGAATAATGAAGGCCACCTTGCAACACTACCTTTAACTCTTAAGAAGACGCGTCATCACTGGCGCAAACTATTTTGAATTTTCGATTAGATCGTCAATACTGTAGTTTTATATAATTATATAGTTTTTCCTTCAAATGTTTGAGATAATTTTACGTTTGGTTAATCAATTCTAAGAAATGAAATTTGCGTTAATATTAGACGCCATTAGATCCCAAAAAATTAAAAGAAATTTTCAGCAAAAAGAGGTTCAATCAGTAATAATCGGTTTTAAAAAAGATGTATGTACAGTTTGATTCCCAAAAAAGTTGGCTTTTGCGTACCACTAACACTACCATCTGGGATCCCCGGGTTTCGTCCTTCAAACACGTTTGCGAACTCACCATTATTCTGGGTACTGCCGTCGCGTTTTGGAGGTTGAAAGGAAAGCACAGCTACTGACCTGCAACAGAACACAAGTGTAAGGAATTATGAAGAAAAGTATATTCATACATCACATTCGAATTCAAAATATTGGCAAATAATTATGTATTTGCATTTCAATATGAGAATGTACGCTATTATTATTATTATTATTATTATTATTATTATTATTATTATTATTATTATTATTATTATTATTATTGTTATTATTATTATTACTATTATTATTATCATTATTATTATTGACATCTACAGGCATAGTTATCTTTTTCAAAATATTTACATATTACAAAAGGACGCTTTGATCGTTTTAGGGAGCTTACTCATATTACCCCTAAAAAAACGAAATTTAAATAAACTAATCGTAACATCCACAAAGTGATGAAATGATCGACGTAATGCTGTTTATATTTTATATTATTGATAAAAAAGATTATTACCGCTAAATGAGTTTTTTAAAATTCCAGTCAGATATAAATGTCTCCTTGTTATTTATAACTACTATATTTATGTTTATTCAGTTTATTTGTGCTTCACCTTTCTCAGGGTGATGTGATTCGGTTGGAAGAGGATGGAAGCGATGCCAACTTGTAATACGTGAATCAGAGGCGATTTCTCAGGGGAGGGAAGAGAAGAATGTCCTCCTTGCACATTTTCTTCTTTCGAATGTAATATCCAATTACTAAATTTTCTTTCGTGTAAGAAGGAAAATGTATATTTTTTAGTTCGTAGTTATCGGAAATTTTTTGACCAAGTTTTTAAACTGCGCGCGCTTTTGAGGCGACACGAAATCGCTTTGGAGGAGGAATTATGAGGATTCCTTCCTTTCATGTGGAAATGAACTATGTGACACAGCGCTGCGGCGGCAAGAAAAGGAAACATGTTATAATGCAGCTATGGGGCACGACGGGAGGATATCTTTCTCTAGAATGCCATTAATTGTCAGCTTTTGCAATTAAATGAACATCGACTAACACAACATGGAAATTAAATTTGAATGCAACATATCGGGTTGCCAAACCATTCAGATTTTTCCTACTCAATATTCCACAGTATACTCTTTACAGTATTCTCCCTTCATCGTGAAGTAGCCGAATTTCCATCAAAAGTTTCAGATGTTGAACGAACTTATAATATTAAATTAGTAAATAACAATATACCCAGGTGACAAGTACTGATTTTGAAGTTATTCTCCGAGTCTCATTATGTTGATTATTGTATAATCTCTTCTGTACGAGTTGATATGCAATAAAACACTTTGTTCCAATCTGGGTAGGCGTGCACCCGCGCTTATGGAGGCGGTGTGTATGTGTATGTGTATGTGTGTGTGTGTGTGTGTGTGTGTGTGTGTGTGAGTGAGTGAGTGAGTGCGTGCGTGCGTGCGTGCAGCTGTCCTATTACAGCCACAATCTGCGGTTTTCGCCAGAGCGATTTGTGGCCAGCTCATAAGAGTCCATTACCGCCTCGCAGTGCTTTCGTGACTGAAATTCAGATAAAGTTGTCCGGACGATGATCACTTTAAACGAGTGAAAAATTCTCGGAGAAGCGAAGCTACAACGACCAGAACAAAGCGCGTGAGCACCGAATATTCGCGTGAGCACTTAATATTCGTGCAATTCCGAAATTTCAAGCATAGAAATTGAAAGAAAACTATGCAGCACCCGGTCATATGACACGTGTTAGTTATCCAAAAAATTGGGAAAAATCCCAAAACAATGAAACGGTATATATTTGGTCTGAAAATGCAAATATTTAATTGTGTTATCCCGCCTATTCTCAAACTGCATGTACCCACTGAGTCATGCAAAAAACATCATAGCATACGTCACAGTTGACGACATGCGACAAGGAGTGAAAGAATGCCACTCGCCATTAAATGTATGTTACGTGCTATTTGTTATTTGTTAAGAAATAGTATCATTTTTTACATTCTTGCTTTGCAAAGAACTTTTGCTGTTCTATATAATGTTAGTGCAGTTCGCGGGAAGGGTTATTTATTTATTTTAGGTCGCTCTATAGCTACATGATCATTAGCTATCTTAATTGCATCAACAAAAATTAATTCGGGCATATTTTACAATTTCATTAATAAGTATTTATTTAAATATATTAACAAATGTAATTAAATTAATTTTTCAAGTAGGAAATCTCTTAACAGATGTATAAATTTGGCACATTCTGATGGGGAGTTGAAATATTGTTTTTTATATGTCGGTTTAAAAATATCCTAGCCATCCGGTTTTTATTATTTTGTTACAAAGGCTAAAGCTCATTTGTACACCCAGAGTTAAATAAGGAAGTTGCCTGTACACGATGTTCCTTGTACCAAGAATCCAATATCAGAAAACAAATGGAGATGGCTTGAAACCCCTCCTTGTATTAGATAATACAAACACATTCACATTTCTGGGCAAAATGTTAATGAACAAAAGTGTTCGATTATGTCGTAATTGTAATAGCGAAGTACAAATGTAAATATTACTAAAAAGATGTGATGATAATACACGATTGTTTCCTGTTATTTTTGTGGTCTTCTCTAAATCATTTCCTTCAGTCAAAATCCACGAAGCATTGAAGAGTTGATACTTGTTCAAAACACGTTACGTAGCCTCTGTCACCCGACTGGCTCGTTGGAAGAGCTTTCGACACGCACAGCAGTTAAATAGGCGACTCATAATGAAAGGAGGAGTTAATTCCACTCGTTTTCGCGACAAGCTGTTTCCGGTAAATGGTTTGTCCCTGAGATGGTTAGCGCGACGTTTGCACAGCGCAAATGACAGTCGCGTGAGCGGCGGTGCGCGGGGGGGAAAAAACTAGCTCTTGGCGCCGTATGCAAAGGCGACCGCGGACGTGCCAGCGCTCGCGACCTTGAGGACGAGCGACACGCCAGATGACCCCAGCTTTTGGCAGAGCTATCTGGGCTAACTCCGCGCTGGAGACGGGCTACGTTCTCGTGTTCGCCCCTCTGGTGCGAGGAGTGCGCAGTCGCGAATTTAGCTCAATTCCGTGGTGGGCTTGGCAGCGGCCACGCTGGATAGAGATGGAAAAAAAAACCTTGCTTTTAAAACATCGATACTTTCGATATTGTAAAACCGATGTTTTGCTTTGGATGTTTTCTTAAGATTGATATTTCTGTCCAGATCCATCGATATTTTAAAAACATCTCTTATGATATAAATACAATTTAGAGTATCTATTTTATTAGTGAATTGGTCGGAGTCAGCAATCATTGATAACTATCACTGTTGTCGATCTCCAGACGACACGATACCGTTTTCTATTCGCAACCTTTCTCCAGTATTGTTACCATTCTTGATTATTTGGAACGTGGTAACATCGGTAAACTGCAATTTAGATCTTGACTACTTAGAGCATTGATTCGAAACTTAAGATGACAGTCCTAATACTTTAAACTAATATTGATGTGTTATGTAATACATTGGAACGAGGACGTTTTTCTTCGAAATGTTTCATCATCTTTAAAATTTTTAAATTAAATATTTTTCTTCCATGTATTCATGAACATTGAAACTTTTTGTCGATGTATCGAAGTATCGATGTTTTCCTAAACATTGTCGCCACTAGTTCCAGAAGTTTCAAAGCTAAGGATCAAAATAAAAGAAAGTCGGAAAGACTTATCCATAAGGTGTTATTCAAAAAAACGTACTAAGTAATTGATTATTAAGTACACCATTTTTCAAATACACACTCTGACTGTCCGAATGTAAAATAGCTAATATGACTAAAGATCCTAAAATGCTGTTTATTTCTTTTACTAATTTTTCAAAACGGAGAACATCATTTCCATATCGCTGCTTCAGAATGACAATTTTCAATGCATCTGAAAGGACATTTTGCAAGAGAGCATTTTGAAGATTCCTAGAGGTCCAAAAATGATAGATATGTGTCTTTTTCTAAAGACCTTTGGTTTTTACAAGGTTTTCGGTTTTTATACAAATCTTCGGTTTGAACAATATTTTTTTGTTAAAACAATCATTTTTCCTAAAATTATCAGATAGAACTTTACCATTTCGAGGCTGATACATTATAAATATTACTGCTACGTACAAATCTTGTAAACTGTTTTCATTTATGGTAAACTCAGACCGAGAAAGATAGAACTCGCATCCGGTCTAAGCACAAGAGACGATTCAAGAATGCATTCCATTAGTCTTCCGGTCAGTTCTCTTTTATTCTGAATACGACTCTCATTTCCCGTTGGTCATCAATTATACGTATATTCAAATGAAAAGCGACATTACATCAATTAAAATTCAATAGCTTGTGCGTCACAAGGCAGTGAAGTGACTATTTCAGTTCTCGTTTCATATTTCCGCTCCTCGTTTGTGATTTATCATAGTCTCGTCCATAAACTCGATCTGGAACAGTAATAATTATGGCTCGGATTTTGATGACCTAAACATGCTTTGAAAATGACCTATAAAATGGCTGAAAATTAAGAGGAAAAATTCCTTTAAAATGACTTAAAAAAAACAAAATGCCATAACGTTCTTAAAAAAATATGCAAACACTTTTATGAAAATGTTTATTATTAAAAAAAATATAATGTTAAATAAAATTTAGTTACATAAAATTATATTTAATGTAAAGTCTTTATTTTAATAGGAAATGAAATCCTTAGCTCCGATCTTGCAACCGTCAGTTTGGAAAGGTTGAGTAAGTTACCGAAGACCCGTGAAATTTTGAGAGTTCGAAAAACAAAGTCCACTGCAGCGAATTTCGTGATGAACTGTAGGTACAATAAAAACTTTGTTGTAGTGTGTCATTGAACATTCATGAACAATTCACTAACAGAAACTGACGAAAAGGAAACAATATGCGTAAAAATGACGAAATGGTCCAGAAAAATGACCCACCTCTCCCCGCCTCACTTCGCCCTCGCCTAATTTATTTTTTATTTACGTCAAAAACAGTTAAAACTGTGTGTGACGTGCTATGGGGAGAAGTTAATTAGAAGTTATATTTATGTCCAGAAGCAAAACAGGGGACCATCTCAGCATTTGCTCGAGGATGAGGGAAACTGGACGAAAACCTGATCGAAATGGGGGTCATTGACCCAGAGGCTGAAGTACAATACTTGTTACAGGTTCTTTACAATTATACAATCCAAATGATATATAATACATTAAATGGCATTGTTAAAATTAATATTACTTTTGGATGCTCGGTATAGTCTCTAATTGAATAGACACAGTTGTGCAGCAGAAAAGATTTTACTCGGAACTTAAACTTTTGTATCGAATTTAATCGTTTAATGTCATCTGGCAAGGTGTTGTAAAATAATGTACATGTATTATATGTGATTATTTTGTAGTGAGGTGCTCCTGATGAAAATTACTACTGCGTCGAGTGTTGTAGTTATAGACAACGGCGTTTGCTGAAAATATATTTCCGCCCTTAAATAAGTCATTTTTGACAAAAATCAGATTCATATATTAAGAGACAAGGTAATGGCCTCACTTTGCCACGCCACGCCTCTCTTCTCCCCGGCCCGCCCCGCACCGCCTCGCCCCCCCCCCCGCCCCGCCCCGCCCCGCCCCGCCCCGCCCCGCCCCGCCCCGCCCTGCCCTGCCCCATCTCATCTCACCTCGTTAACATTTAAAAAATTCGTGTCGGATTTTGAACGAAGCTCCCTACGTTTATTCGCGTCCACTCATATAACTTTGTGCAAAACTTGGTTGAACTTGATCTCGAGTTAGGCTTTAACACACAAACATAGGGTTATCTCGTTCAAGGAGTTACACCAACCACGATGTTTACGGAGCGGGAAGATGCGTGTCATCGGTTTTTGTGTGTGGCCTTGGGAACGTGTATTGCGGATGCGCCTGTTTCCGTCCCGACCTGCAGCGCCTCATCTCCGGTTCGGCGGCAGCCTCTCGCCCGCCAGATAGCAGCCGGGCTCTTTTATTCCTCCACCCATCCTTTCATTGCTTTATTTGCGGCGCTCTGGACACGCGAGGAGCCGGCGGAGACGACGGGGGAGACGCGGACTCGAGGGCGGTGGAGACGGCACGACGGTGAGGGCGATGAAGTGGCCTCGAGACGGCGACGGTTGACGCAGAGGTGGAAGGGATATCTGCTTGGTTGATTGGTTGAAGACCTGATTGATGCGTGATTCCGGGCGCGGCAGCGACTAAGATTATGTCTCGTTGGTGTAGTGCATGTCCTCAGCGCGGGAGGTGGCGGTGTTCTTCCCTCGCTGAATGGCGAGATCTGGTGCTGACGTATAGGTCAGCTGGCGGGATTTGCCCAAACAGGGATCTTCTAAGCGCGACACCACCCCAGCCGCGACAGGCTGTACGTTATCGACTGGTCTCTGTATGGTAATGTAGTAAGGGTTTACACTTACTAAATTAGTTAGAAAAGGGTGAGGATAAGACAAGGAAGAGGAAGGAAAGTTCGCGCGAGGTCTGGGACCCATTTAATATAGTACTGCTCCGGCATTGGCTAGGTGTTGATTGGAGAAACCACGGAAAACTAACAATGAGAGCAGCCGGTCGCTAGCATTCTTCTCCAGACAGCGATAGAACTTGACCTAGCGATCTAGATAGAGCCGAGAATCCTGCCACCATCGGGACTCGAACCTAGGACCTCCCGGTCACAGGCACTACAGTGACATCAGTTGATGCCCTGAGCCTCTTCTCCCGGTTGAAGAAAGAAGACAATTGTATAAATTGTTTCAAATGAAACATACAACAAACTAGATTAAACACGTATACTTGCAATGGGATAAAAGAACCTTCTCAGTTCGTTTTCCCCTGATTTCCGTCAGCCCACATAACATTACAACGACTGGGTACGACTGTTGGTGTACCCAGCCTGGTCCTCGCCTGCCCATCTGTGACAAGAGTTCATCTGGCTGAAAAAGAAGCCATGAGATGGCGCTATAAAGAAGATGATCTGGCCGCAAGAACTCTGTGAGATACGGGCGATTAAGGCACGAGAGGAGGAAAGGTTGATAGTTCCTCCTCGAGGCGATTTCCATTGATTTAGACTTTTCTCGGGATCTGTATATATTTTTTTCAATTATCAAAGCACATATTTAATTTGGTAATAACATTTAGAAGACGATAATCTGTTTGCAGAACGTTTCTTCCTTATATTCACCGAGCGAGCGCTACGCCGCTTTGGTGGCATAACGGTTAGCGTATCGGACTGCTATACCAAGTTCGCGGATTGATACCAAAGGTATGGATTTTTAAAAGCGAAAAAATACTTTTTACGCCTTCTTCCAGGGCGAAAGTAAATCCGCATGTCCCATGTTGTAGATTTAATGCATCTAAAAGACTCTCAAGCCTAAAAGAAGCATTAGAGCTAAATCGTCTGTTTCGTCGCTCAAGAGATACCTTCTTTCACCCCTAGATGGTTAAAGGATTTTAGCCAAATGTGCGTGGTCAGACGGAAGAGCATGCCTGATGGCCTGAATCTCTCCACATAAAACAAGGAATCATGGCATTGAAATGACACCTTTAATCTTACACCGTGCCGTGGAAGGAGTCGAAACACGTGGAGGCGCTCCGCCACACACGGCAGAGGAGTCGGGGAGTTGGCTCCAGTGGAGGGGAGGGGGGGGAGGGGAGGGGAGGGGAGGGGTCTCCACTCGTGTCCCGCGGGCGACGCGTGGCGTTGACGGCCGAACAATGGAGTCCTCAGCGGCGCAGGCAGGCAGGCAGACGGGCGGGCGGGCGGCCGGGCAGCCGGAATTAGCGCGGAGGACCAGGACGATGGCGGTGGCACCTTGACAGCCCCCTCCCCCTCGCCTGCCACATGGCCGTCGGGAGGACGCGCGGGGATGGCTGAGGAGCGGAACATGAACCACTGCCCGCGACATTGTCTTTGCTGGAAGAGGCGTCGCGTCGAAGGGAATTGCTCACATTAACGGCGATTTGAGTCTAATCGAGAAGAAATTATGCTCTCATTTACCAGTTAAGCGAGAGCATATATATGCTGGCACATGTAAGTTGTTCTTGTTGCAATACGCTCACGAAATAAGTGACGTGTTCGAAGAGAGTTTACTCTCTTTGAGACAATAATAATTATTATTATCATAATTATTATTATTATTATTATTATTATTATTATTATTATTATTATTATTATTATTATTATCATAATTATTATTATTATTATTATCATAATTATTATTATTATTATTATCATAATTATTATTATTATTATTATTATTATTATTATTATTATTATTATTGTAGTTGTCTCAAAGAGAGGACACTCTCTTCGAACACGTCACTTATTTCGTGAGCGCATTGCAACAAGAACAACTTACATGTGCCAGCATATATATACATGCTCTCGCTCGTTACAGATTTCTTTCATCGTGATATTAATGACCGCTCCATTTGCTATCTTTCAGTTCATCTTTCTCCAGACATTTCCCACCTTCACACCTATTTCCCATTCTCAATCTCGAATAGCATGTGGATGTAAGTGTAAACATCGGTCCATATAAGTTCAAACAAAACAAAGGACAATTATTGTTTCTAATGCCAATTATACCAAAAGCACGAGAAGTAGGGAATCGTCCAATTGGAGAGAATTCTCTATTCGTATTTTTGAGAGTCCCAAGTTCAAATTTCCCTCGGAGTTTTTAATTTTAAATTGAAGCACTAAAAGTAATGAATCTCTTCATGATCGCTAGTTTCAAATATGTGATGATTGAGTTGCAAGGTACGTCAATAACCGACAAAAATGCAACGAATAAATGTGCAGATGGCGTACGTTAAAATTATTTATTAATATCTACTGGAAAAACGTTGATATCATATTTACCCAATATTTTCTTCCATACAATATCCTCTTCAGAATTTTGCTATTGTATGTAAATTAGTTTCACTACAGCTGCCATAAACTTAAAGAATGGAAGAAAAGACAATACAATTTACTGAGATTTCAGAATACCATCTCACAAATGTCGAAGTTGTATCGCAGGCGGGCATTCTCTTGCAAATGTCCTGTCATGACCTTACTACTGTTACTGCTGCTTAGTAAAATAAATTATGCAGCCCAGTTACCTCGGTGCAAGTTGAAATTTCTGCTCTGCGCACCACTGTCTACAGCAGGGATGTCCAACTGGCGGCCGGTGGTGCCAATTATTCCGGCCCGCGAAAGATTATTGGTCAAAGTAAAAGTCACTTTCCTCCAAGCCGATCGAGAACTTCGTGCGCCTGACGCAGACGCTCTGTCGAGGTCAACACCCCCTTTAATGTAACAATTTAGCATCAATTTTATTTAGCAATTTAGCAGCAATTTTAATTAACAAGTTCAGATTTAAGGATTTCTTGTAGTAAATACAACAATTCTAAATCATCCTAATGTGTTTTTTTTTGCAAAGGTAGGATAAGCCTGTCTCTTGTAAATTTGAGGTTAAAGAAAAGGAGTCCCAAGATGATTTATAGACAGACACGACTCTTCTCAATTTAGTTTTATTACATCTCTATGTTACAATTACTCGAATGCGCAACAGTTTCGGGGACATATTTTCACCATCCTCAGGCACACGAGTCAGGAGCTCATATTATACATTATCAATAAAACACCATCAAGTATAAGCTACTGGACGTACCATCGCGGTCAGGCGAAGTGTAGCGCTTAGAGGTCTTGGAAAGTATCTTCCACAACACTTGGTACGACCAGTTATCACGCATGGTTCCTTCACCCCTAGCGTTTCAGAGCAGCCAGGCAAGTGCCGAAATCAACAATACGGGGAAGTCAGGCGGGTATCGCCCAAGAAATGAAATTATGGCGCACACCCATGTTAAATGTTGTAGTTGGGGCCCTTGAAACCTTTGTAAGTTGCCTCTGGAAACGTTTCAACCGTCCTGTTTCTCTGTCTAAATCACCGTTTGGCAACTGGCGGAGAAATGATGTCGGAGCTCCAATTACCTATGCAAGCAGGCGATAAGAGAAACAGCGCGAGCAAAGTGGGTAGGGAAAGAGGGGTAGACGAAAACCTTGGCAGTGGCAGTGCCCTTTGCCGGTGTTTCAGGCAACCTGAGAGTCCATCTACGCCCATTAATTTTCTTTAGATTTGGAAAGAAATGTTTCTTTTTGTAGAAACCGTAACAATGATGAAGTGTTCAGTGAGTTCGAAAGAACTGCAGTATGTTAAAAAGTTCAACCGACAGACATTACGCCCAGATGCAACCCAGAGAAACCTGCATGAAATGAAGAAGAATGAGATGAAAATAATTTCTGAGAATTTACTGATAGTCTGCAAGCAAGAGATGAGAAAAGGATTTTTCAGATAGACGTTTATAGAAAATACACTGAAAATCACGACGACTTACAACACTCTCAAGCAAAACTGTATATGAAATAATCAATCCTGGAGTCCTAATTCTCCGCGGTCCCTCCCGGGTATCTATTTGTTAACATTAATTACACCGGCACACAAAATAAAAACAAGTTGACAGATCCAAAGACTAGACACATGTTTCTCTATGTATGTCGACGCGCTGAATCCGAAGCCAGAATTGCGCCATTACCCTACAGTTGTTTTTTAATCGGGAAAAACCACCGTCAAATTGCAAATTGTAAAGTTCGCTGTATTTTTTTGCAATTAAAAAAACTGGAAGGTGGTGGCGCAATTCTGGCTTCGGATTAGGATACTGCACGTCGACATACATACAGAAATAAATATGTGTGGGTCAAGTGTTGGGTCTGACAACTTTTGGCTTGCTGCTGCTAAACACCAATCTACTATTCGCAAGAGTTTTTCGCAATTTTAAAACATTCGGATTGGGATTAAGCGCATCGACATGCATAGAGAAACGTGTGTCAAGTCTTTGGGTCTGACAAACAATCCTCGAAACCAAATACTAAAATTTCACGGTTGTTTATACCAATTTAAAACTAGTGGAGCTACAACAGCATATACTTTCTCGCGTTATTGGAAACAGCTATGTAATTTTGAAATACTGAATTTTCTGCGCTACTAACATCTCAGGTAGTATTAGAAAACGTGCAACTCAACCACGAAATGAGCAATGCAGTTGCCAGCGCAGTGTTGTCAAAACTACGCGCATTCGCGTGGATAATAATACCAATACAGTAATTAGAATTTAAGCAATTGACATCAAAATAATTACACAAAGCCGGCTGCTCACTCGTCATTTGACTTTCGTCGTAAGAGAACACTTCCCATAGCGTTTCATCGTTTTTCTTTCATTAAATGTGCAGCAAATTATTTCAGTGATCAGATAATATTAAATGATACACACCTCACCGGACATTCTGAGGATTAATTTTATAAACCACTACTGCGACATTCATCGCAATCGGAAGTACAGGTTGCGTAGGCTTCCGCGGCCGGAGTTTATGTTGTCTAGGCTATCCGGGACGAACCGCGTCAATGTCATGGTGGCTAACGTTTCGGCCAGCGTATTGTGGCCTTCTTCAAAGCGTACTGCTTCAGAGCTACGCTCTGAAGAAGGCCACAATACGCTCGTCAATAGGCTCGTCCCGGATAGCCTAGACAACAACGGAAGTACTGGTTCTCGGACTAGGAGTTACACCACCCCCACCACCACAACATAATGTTACACCGGAGTAAACTATGCCACCACCAGTTGGACTTAATAAAACAGCTGTATCTTATCACCGCCAACATCCGACGTTCGACAATAATTAGCTACTCAAATATCGGATGCCACATTGTTGCGATACTTCTAAGCTTTGCAGATCGCTTAAAAAGAAATACATCGAGAATACAAATTGGGTAAAAAGTAAAAAAAGCGGGCTGGAGTGGTGACGCGCGAATTGCGTCGTCGTGTGGGTGGGTGGGGCGTGGGAGGGTCGTGGTCGGAAGCGCGTGTGCGCGATCAGTGCGTGCCACGCGGATGTTTCCGGCGCCGCCCTCCCTCCCCCACCCCGCCCCCCTCGCCGCCGCGTATCGACTCTCCCACGCCTCCCTGCCCGCTCCCTCATTCCTCCTCCATCCACGCCGCCGGCGGCCTCTTGGGCGAGACGCGGAACGCAAGGAAACGCCCACAACCGGAGAGCTAATTTCCAAAGGGACGCAATTCCATTTCCGTCTATTCTGTAGTTTTAGGTATCAATATATTTTTAAGACACTTCTTCATCACGCTGCTATATACTATGCTTAAAAATAGCGTTTCTTCTGTGTGAAACGGTACCTGAAAACAGTGGAAGCCTGTCTTGAACTACTATACAAGGCTCAATGCGAATATTTCCCTTCCTGACAATTATGTTTCATCAAGATTTGTGCCCTTGGGAAATGATCCCTTCAATTGCAGAAGCAACGAACAACATATCTTAACTTAATATAATTAAGACATTATTATTGAATTATTCGCGAAAATTATTAAAGGTAAGGCTTCTTAATGCCCTTTGTATGCTATAGAAAAAGGCAGATTTTCTTTCATCTATTCCTAATGGATTTAACTTGTGTTAAAAAGAATATACTAATTTGTGTATACAGTTATTGTAGGGCAAATTTCCGTTGAATGTCCTCCTGAAGTTTTTGAAAGTCAATTGGAGAAATTACCCCCATGAGGATATTACGACTCTCCTCCTTTCCTGCAATCGATATTTCTTTGTCAAAAAAGTTGAAGTCTGAAGTCGTCTCATGTAACGTAGATCCCGAAGGAAACAGAGAGAATAGCAGATCAACCTTAGAGGAAAATATCTTTCTCAAGTTGACTGTGACTGTTCCTAATAGCTCCACTTTTTGTGTTTCCTATCATAGTAACACAAGAAACAATTTATACTAGAGGTAATAAAAACTACAGAGATAAACAGAAAAAACACACTCAAATACGTCCCCTCCAAAAAACCAGAATCAATCCAATTTACAAGAATGTGTCCGTTACATGACACTATTACGAATAGATAATATTTAAATTGCTTAATTTAAAAAAGAAACTCTCTGAACAAATTACATGAAATCCCCCGTTTTGAGCACCGATTAAAGAAATAATTTACCAATAATCTGTTGTTTATGTACTTAACATGATTCAATTTATTATTAACAAAGATCATGAAAAGTCCTTGAATTGTTCTTCTTGCTACATGGCATACAAAAATCTCTGTAATGCACTACATCACAGGCACAGCGTGTCTATTTTACGTTCACGTTGCAATTTGGACGAACATTGGTGGTGTCTTACGGAAGCAGCATCATGACGTCACAGTTTGAAGTACCGGTTACGGATACGGAAGTTCGTTATGGCAGAACCCAATACTTGTGGAAGCAGTCTGTTCTGCGATTTCAAGAAGAAATGTACACCGGACATAACCTCACTCCTTCCCACGTTCCGCAAATGGAATCTGGTGAAACAGGAATGATTGCACGGCAGACCCACACAAGACCAGGTGCACTCCTCTCTCTCCGCCTCTTCGAAGCTTCAAGTCGAACTACTTGGTATTGAAGATGAATTGAATTTTAATCGAAACATTTCACCTCAAAATGGAATTATTAAATGTTTGATTCTGTTTTTTCCTTCTCTTTGATGTTTTTTTTATTTTCTATGTTATTACAAATATTTCTGGAGATTCTCAACTTAAAAAATTGAATTTTGTAAATAATTTTTAAATTGTAATACATAAAAAACTATTTCAGTTTAGCGTCGTATTAATATGTTTTACGATTAACTTACACTATGTGTTCATTATTTAAAATGTTTGCTTTCAAAAGAGGTTAATCACTAATTAATGTTAAATGTTAAATTTTTCGAAATTAACCACTCTACTTTACCCACACCTCTTTAACATATGAGAAACGAATATTTTTATAAAGTTATCTATGTTCGCAGCAACGAAATGTCAACGACATTTGGGATAACACAAAACTCTATAGCGCGATCCTTTTCCTTGAATATCACCTTAACATCTCATCACAGTTAATAATCAATCACATAAAATAATAAATGATTTAGTGTTTTTGGACATGTTTAAAGATGCATATTTACAGGCTTTCAGTTTTACTGACTTTCGTAACGCCGATTCAGATGAATGAAACAGCGGAGTGTAGTTTTTAAAATTGTGAAAGAAAGTATGCAGGTCAAAAACATCGGCTATTACAAGTACTTTAATTTATATCAGAACATTTTATACGTTTTCTACTAGTATTTTGTTTTGTTTTTGTATTTACTCAGCGTTTTTGCCTACTTGCCTATATATTACGTTGTAGGTGATAATTTAATTTCGGTGCAAGCTCATCTTTTTGCGATTTTATGCTTAAATGATCATATACGGGACGAATTTCAGATTCTAAATTGGGTCATCGTCAACACTTTCGTTCAGAAATTACTAGTGTAGTCGATGGCGTTGAGAGTATTTAGCGGACATCACGGTTTCCGTCCCAAGTGGGAGCCGGAAATTTGATAAGAGTGTTGACCATTAGCGATTTTATGGCCATCGCAGCGATCGAGTTCTTGGATCGACCGTTCTGATCAGTTTTTTTACGTGGTGTTCCTTATCATTTCCCGACGAATACCGGAGAAACGGCTTATACATTGGGTCATGGTCCGAGCGCAATGTTTGCTCCCCCTCCACTTGATCGAGACGTAAATCAGTAAACGTTCGGATGCAGCGACATTCTAGTTATCCTCTGCCCTCTTAGATACTTGTTTTTCGTGGGTTCACGGAATGGCATAGCGAGATTGGAAGGAAAAAGGAGAGAGAGAGTAAATATGGTGAGATAAACGAGGCAAACTAGACGAATGAAAGAGGAGAGATAGAGAAAGGAGGGTGGATAGAGGGAGAAAAGAGAAAAACAGATAAAGTGGACACAAAGGAATGAGAGGAGAGAGAGAGAGAGAGAGAGAGAGAGAGAGAGAGAGAGAGAGAGAGAGAGAGAGAGAGAGAGAGACGAGGGGAGGGGAGTCATGAGAGGCTGTATTAACAGAAAAATTCCGAAGATATTTAACCCCAGAAACGTGCAGTGATTCGACATTTAGAATTTCGAAACTGAAATATCTTCTGTCTAGTGGAAAGAAAACTTTTCTATTCACTACGTTTCTTCTTGTTTCTCCAGCGCCAGCCTTTCAAGGATGAGCAGCACGACGCGACGGGAGCCTTCTCGCCGCCCGCCCGCCCGCCCGCGTCGCCATAATCTCCTCCGAGACGCCGAGCTCCATCCCTCGGTAGCCGCGTCCATAAAGATAATACTTTTACGACCAGCAGCTTCTTTGGGACGAGTGTTGAAGCGCAGCCGGAGACGAAGCCTGGTGGCGCCTATTGCTGAGTGAAGACGGCCACAGTGATATACTCCCATTTAAATGTAGTGGCCCTTCACGGTCACCAGCTGCACGGAGAGGGAGACAGACATTCAAATGATTTTGGCTGCCCGAATGACACCGCATCGAAGTCTGTGGTGCCGACGTTTCGACCATCTTTTCGTGGTCTTCCTCAGGGCTGATTTAGACTGACCAGCGCTGAGGAAGACCACGTAAACAACGTGACACTGATTCACTGCCTGAGGGAAACTTTAAAGAATCCATTTCTTCTAGAGTTATTGCTTCATTAGTACTCATATGTCTCCAGTACAAAAATATCTATTTAAATCTAAAATATCGATACCTGCAGTATGAAAACGTCTAAATAAAGCCACGTTCTTATTTGCATCAGGTCTTATGGCATAGTCAGCTCCGTATTATTGAGTTAAGGGTTGTTCCAAACCGAAGACAAATTGTCAGATAAGAAAGAGCAAGTAAACTTTGATCACAAAAACTCTGAAATTTCGTTTTATTGCTGAAATGAAATTAACCAAAAAATAAAGTATTTATTTTTTGGTTAATTCACCCAGTGTTATTGATTATTCACCCATTTTCGAAGTTACGAAGATATTTATTAATGTGTCGTCTCAAACACTAGGGCTATTGACATTTGCTCAGGAATTATTACATAATTGATATGTATAGACTTCTTAAATGTAGGCCTCGCATAAATAACATAAGAGCACTCACTGCCATTGATCTTTTGCGATCCATTTTTAAGTTCATTGAAAGATCCCATCAAAGAGATCCGAGATTCATTGTTTTTGTTCACACAGAAACACGAATAATTCGCTGTAGACGTATGATTGAAATTATGGAAAAAATAGAAACAATTACACGATTGTATTTTATTTTGAACTTGAGGGAAAATTCGAAAAAAATAATTATTCAGAAGTCGAATTAAACAACAATTAGAGTACTTATTCAAAGAATGAATAATTACTCGCATTGATCTGAATACAAATTTGAAGAGCAATCTCTTCTTACAATAATCAACACTTCGCGGAATTTGCTTTCGAATGAACGGAAGTCAAAAATAATGAAACGCCATAAAATATATTGCTGCAGTGAGAAAAATACTTGTTTGCAGTCATCAAATTTCTGTATGCTGCATACAGTCAGTCAATGAGAAACGTCCGAAACATATTCACTTTGCTACAGCTTTGTTGATGTTTATTACGTAACTGAAGGCATAATTCAAACTATCAGTTTAATTTAATATTTTATTCAAGACTGTCTGGAAAGTAGCTCATTGTTGTACTGTTCTGTGGGAAGAAAGTTGTTCATAAGAGGACGTTTCTGATAAAAACGTCCTGAAATGAATTTTCGCTGACTCCACTGTCACGAACATATCACCATGTAACTGCTACTCACGAAGAATCAAGAAGCCTTCAATTACACGTAAAAGTTCGTGACTTAGGGTTGGTTTACCTGCTATAGATTTTGTTTGTCAACGCATACATGTAAATACTATTTCTTTAATAAACAAAAACGTTCATTCCAACTATGCTAAGGTTTTGAGAGTTTTAAATACATTTTCCTCTTTCAACATTGCCTTCTTTAATTTTGCTTTCAATTTACAAACGATGTACAGACTCTAGTCATTACAACTCCACTTCCCCTAGATCCCTAAAGCCATACTCTTATACACAAAATCCATTACTGCATAAATGATGCCCTCATCAATGAATTGCGCGCCATGAATCATGGATCCGAATCCCGGCATCATTAATTCACGTGCGGCCACACCGCGACGGCGAACGCGTATTCACTCTGCGATCCACGTGGCTTCCGGCGCACGAACTGCTAACGTCATTAGCCCCGTAAGTGTAGTACATGTTTCCGTCGTAGGTGGCTGTAATCGTCCGCTGCATGGTGAGATCCGGTGCCCACCAACCATCGACTAGCGGGGTTTCCCCAACCAGGTATCTCCCACCAGCGGGGCACCGCCCCAGCCGGGACAAGCTCTAAGCTCTCGACCTGTCTGTATTTGTGGTAGTGTAGTGCGTGTTCGTGTAAGTAACGTGTGAGGATAGGACTAGGAAGAGGAAGGAAAAATCGCGCGCGGTCCTTAGCCTATGTTAGAATACTGCTCAGGCATGTGCTTGATGTCAGAGAAACCAACTACTACCTACTAGGGAAAACTACCGGTCAGAGCAGCCAGCGACTAGAATTCTCCTCTGGACGCCTTAGAAATATATGTAATTAATGTCAACACTAATGTTATTTGCATTTGGTCAGGAATTATTCCTTAATTGATACGAATTGATTTCTTGTATATGGGCCTCGCTTAAATAACATACGAGTACTCGCTGCCATTGATGTTTTGTTACCCAATTCATATCAATTCATACCCGACCTTTCATATCAATTCCACCCAGCTGAAAACGTAGTTTCGAAAACCTACCACCGTTGGGAATCGAACCTAGGACTCGAACCTAGGACGTCCCGGTCAGAGCCACTGCAGGGACATCAGTTGAAGTCCTGAGCCACCTCTCCCGGTGTGAATGACACGTGATTCCTGGCGCACCAACTGCTAAGGTCATTATTCCCGTGGGTGTAGTGCATGCTTTATCGCGGAAGGTGGCGGTGTTTTCCCTCCGCTGGATGGCGTGATCCGGCGCCGACCTACACGTCGGCTTCCGGGACTCGAACCCTAGGCCCCCCCCCGCTCAGAGGCGCAGCAATGACATCTGACGCCCTGAGCCACCTCAGTCGTCCCGCGGCGTGACCTGCGTGGGCGCCCCTCTCGCTTATCGTTTGAGGCCGTCGAGGCCCTTCGTGCGCCTCCATTATGCAAACTCCGTGGAAAGGCTTTTCCGCGGGCGCGGAGAGGGGGGGTGCACAGATTGCGAGGTAGCGCGCAATTTAAATAACGGCGGCGCCACGCAGAATAGCGTGGAGCAGTGGGGAGAGGAGAGGAGAAACGAGACGTAATTTCGCCGAATTGCACGCGACGCGAGGCGGCCGAGTGGCCGATTCGTATTCGCCTGCGATCCTGCGGGACGCACGAACCACAATCGGCGTGGGCCACAATCACCTCTCAGGTGCAGTGGGGCAGATGGGTGCGGTGAGGGGGCGGGGGAGGTGACGGACGGCGAGCGGCGGAGCGAAAAGAAAACGCCAAGTTTAAGATAAATGTTTATTATTTATGCAGGGTAGTTTATGCAACCTGGTGCCAACATATATACAATTAGGAACATTAATACAATGTAACTTTAAATTAGTATAAAACAACAATAATAATAATAATAATAATAATAATAATAATAATAATAATATTCTGATAACAACAATATGATAACAATAGAGGCAATAATAGCATTAACTCTTCAGTTCAGTTTGCCTGCACAGATATTTTCATTTAATAAATACAACAATCGTACACTACAATTTAATTACACGCACTACACTTCACAATACGTCACACGTCACTTCACTTCAATACAACTACTATGAATATAATTAAATATTTAATAAAGCATTGCATTTAATTATTATTATCACTATATTAATTGTAACCACAACAATAATATCAATAATAATAACAATAACATCTATAACAATAATAATATCAATAACAATAACAATAATAATACAAAAACTGTTTTAATGATCCTAACTTACTAATTAAACTTTACAAAAATCATTGGTTAGATTAATTTTAAACCTTGGAACACTTAGATGAGAGGTTCCCATGGCTGTGGCAGGCAACTTATTCCAATCCGTTATTTTTCTGTTAGTAAAGGTGCACCCATAAAATCTGCGGGCCTTGTTCTCTGTTTGTACACTTTTTTTTTCGTCGCGAATTGGCCATCTTGGGACCACGCGTGCAACCCACCGGGGCTCAGTCATATTTATCGAGGGTAGGTGCCCGTGACTTTTTATGTGAGGGAGTGAGTGATCAGCATTTTCATGCCGAATTTTTATTCTCAGAGTTGTTAGCCCTGGGAGATGCGATGAAATGATAAACGATGAAGGATGAAATGGACAATCACAAATATACAGAAATACACAAACACAACCATGTCCGAGGCGGGACTCGAATCCGCGATCCTTTGGTCCACGATCGGCATTGCTGCCTTAGCGATCTCGGTTACTCTGATCGGCTGTAGACATTTTGTTAATATTGTGATATTGTCTAAAACATACGTTGCTACTTTGGTCGAATTATTAGTCTTCTGACCTTCTAGTAGTGTACGATATGACGTCGCGATCTTGTCGAAATTACGTTGAGACTGTAATCATTTTGGTGAATTATTGAAAGTATGATTTTCTTGCCGGAATGTTGTACATACAATTTTCGGAATCTTCGATACCTTGATATTGTAATGTTCATGTCGAAATCCTTTTGAAGTCGTAATCTTTTTAACGTCAACTTATATTAATAATGTGATCTTGCAGAGGCGGATCCAGAGACAAATTTTCGGAGGGGAAATTCAAAATGCTTTGGTTGAATGCGTCATACTACGTATTTTGTAAAATGCTCCAGTCTACACTCAGCTCATGCTCCGTTACGATTTTATTCGTTTTAATGATTATCCGAAACTATTTTTACTTGAAAGTTTCGTTGTAACTTAAAATTAATAGTCACTGAAACATTTTAGGGGAGGGAGATTTCCCTCATTTCGCTGCCGGTGGATTCGCGCCTATCTTGCAATGGGAATATGAGAAACGTTACCACGAAGGATGTCGAGGATCGTGACTTAATCATTGACTTCTATTTCCAATGATTCTCATTCGCGTACTTTGCGTTAGTGCTGGAAGGAACAGGAAACGCAACGTGTGGAGGACGCGGTCACGTGGTGGAAAGTTGCAAGGGATAAAGAATGCTAGAGGGCAGGGCGAAAGTTTAACGAGAAATTTAAAGCGCGCACCGATATGTTTTTGGTTATCTCTTGGTCGAAAATTATTGATATTGTGTATTTCTTATCGAATTCGATTCTTGTTCAAATGTTATAAAAATTGTACTCTTGTACCAATATTGTTGATTTTGGGATTAGAGGTGGAGTATATCTTGGATTTTATGAAATCGGAATTCAGATCTCTAAATGTACTAAATCTCTCTGGTACTTAGAATTGTTAAACATCAATATAATAACTTACGTGAATACTGTATTGCAAAGACCTTGCTAAAACTGAATTCGTGTGAAGAATTTCTCTTCCGGAATAGGTGTCACAGCAGCCTATCCAAATATTTATCATTCACTATCTTAATTGTAAAATTAAAGTGAAAACATGTTATATTACGTGTTTGAAAGTTATAAAAATGTAAACTATCTTAAAGAGTGGAAGAAAGCAGGAAGAATAAAGATATTTTACAGAATACTATTAGAAAGATTATTTTATAATGAAATTAAAATTGAGAATGTATACTAGCAAAATATAATATCAGACGAAATATTCTCTTTGTATACCCACATAGCCTCAAACATGTTCATTTATTTAATTATTTACTGATTGATCGTAAAAAGAAGTTAAAAGGTGTTTGTGACGTACTACTACAGAAGTGCAAAATGTGTACATTTTCTGGAGATACCTACCGTATCTCATACACATATTACGTCGAATTAAGAATACAGCAAGCGAGCGTTTTTGCCAGAATTGATAAGAAAATATTAGGTCCCTTGAAATAAAATCTTTTTGCAAAGGCAAATCAGCTGCAGATTTTAGCTATTATCCCTTATCGAGCATTTCGTGGCGGAATCGACTTATTGTCGCAAGAATGGGCGATTATTTGGATAAATATATTCCCCACTGACCCCACGTAAACGTGCGTAGATAGTTAAGCTACATTTATGTTCAGAACCAAAACAGGGTGCCTCTCAGCAATTGCTCAAAGGATCAGGGAAACTGGATAAAAAAAATCTTGAGATGGGGGTCATTGACCCAGAAGTTGAGGCATATTTAGTCTTTTAGAATTACACAATCTAAACAGTAACTAACACATTTAGTAACATTGTTAAAATCAATATTATTTTCCTTTTTTGATGCCCAGTAGAGTCTCTAATTCAAAAGAAACTGTTTAGCTTCTTTCTCAAATTATTATGTTCCTCGTATTTCTGGCACTACAAATTTATGCAGTTCAAAAACTGATCTATGGAAGACGTTTTATTAACTTTTATAAAAACAAGAGATGGTACAAACAAAGCCGGTAGAAAATGTACATGTTTTATATCGATTTGAAACGAAAATATTTTAGGATTTTATTATAGTTATGTACAGAACAAGACTGATTCAACGGCAGGGATTAGATTAAGAAAAGACAGTTGTGAAGAATTAGAAATTTCATTCGTAAATGTTTTGAAAGTGAATAACAGAAGTCATAAAACTCGACTTCAAATTTTCACGAAAGTATTTTGTATGTTCTTAGTATTAGATCCAGTGCAAGGAATACTGAAGAGGTGTACGACAATTGCTTTTTGAGTGGAGGAAGTTATGCTTTGATGCATCTTGCACATGATGTACACGTTAGACCAAAATACATGTGCTTTACTTCATTTGTGTTTTACTTTGAAATACAAAGAGCATATAAAAAAATTACAAATATTTTCGAAGTTTTGTGCGGCACAAGATGATTGTGGAGAAAAAAATTTCAGAGAAATACGATGACCATATATTTTTATTACATTTGATACAGAGCGATAACATAAAACGTAACGAAACGTATCGGTGACAAACCCAAATCGTAAACTGCAAAGTTTCCCCACGAAAAGGCAATGAAAAAGAATCTAAGCTGGTGAAGGAGAAGTATAAAGGTGACCCACATCTCCAAACGCGAGAAATCAAGAGAAATGTGAGACCTGCACGCTCCTAGCACTTTCTGCTGATTGTCCTCACCATTTTCAACATAAGACTTGCCTTTACCACTGCAGTGTTGACCACAGTTTACGTAAAAAGTAAAAACTTTCTTTCTTCTTTCCTTTACTTCTCAAATTTTGTTTCTTTAGGCGACTGTGTCTAATTAATTTATCAGTAGGGAGGTTGTCTAAAGAAACAAGTAATACTTTTCTATAGTACTGATGGCTCTGATAGATGATGTAGTTTCTATAGTACTGATGGCTATGATACTGATTCTTATAGGGAGGGTTCCCTATAAGATTTTCAGTTACGAGTTGTTAAAGAAAACTTAAAAAAAGATTTCTATCAAATAATTGCTATTGCTAAGATGCAAGAGTTATGCGAAGGAAAAAGTATGGCATAGACGACAAAAAGAATAATAATAATCTCCTGCGTTCACGCAGTCGGTTATAATTTATTAACTCCCGAAAATGATCAAATAACCCACCAACTCCTTCATTTGTGGTTACGACCATATCTCATTCAATACTTTTCGTAATTCCACCTTGTTATCAGAAAAATTGATGTAAAGAAATACCAAAGAACACCCACGCCGTCCTTAACTCCATCCCACTTATTTTTATTATACGTACTGGACAGCGGACTATAAAATCTTTAACGGACGCCAGCCGTTAAGAATGGCTTGTGTTAAGAATGTATAAGAATAGTATTACGAAAAAAAATATGTTTTTAACTCTAGCTCACAGTGCAAGAGATTGAGGGATTGAGGTCAGTAACAAGGGATTGAGGGACTAATGAGGGATTGATATCCGCAGGGCCGCTGCGCTGCGGGAGGGCGCGTGGCACGCGAGGCAGGTGACGTGGGCGGGCGCGACGTGGGCCGAGCGCTATGCGAACCGGGCGAAGGGCGAAGGGCGCGCCTCTGCCCTCGGGGGCTAATTAACGCCCGACGGAATGCGCCGAAGGGCTGGTGAGGGTGAGGGCGGCCGCGGAGACTGCAGGCGCGGCTGGGCAGGGGCGGAGGTGGCGACGGTAATGGCATGGGGATGTAGGTGCGAGGGCTGAGTGCATCTCTTAGCCTGCATCGCCACTGACTACGGCGACTCTGACTGAGAGGTCCAATGGTCAAGTTCCTACGGTGGAGGATTTTCGACACTACCCACATAGCCAGGCGAAGTCAGCCGCTGTCTGGAGGAGAATTCCAGCGGCCGGTCGCTCTGATCGGTAGTTTTCTCTGGTTTCTCCGATCAACACCTGAAGAATGCCACCGGGAGAAACTCTTAACCCCCCCCCCCCACTCACCCGCATGTGCTGTAGTGTAGTTCGTATAAGAGTAACTGGGGTAAGTAAGGGATGAGACAAGGACAAGAAAGAAGAAGGAACGATCGCGCGCGGTCCGTGGCACGTTTGTTAGGCTACTGGTCCTTCATTCGCCCGGTGTTGATGGGACAAACCGGAAACTACCGGAGCAGCAGACCTCTTGAATTCTCCTATAGAGGTGACCTACAGAGGTGGCCAAATAATTAGACTAAGAGTTATTGAATAAGACAAAATGTTTTTGGGACTGTAAATATTGACACTGTCCGTGTGCGGAGTTCTAATGTTTTATCAACATTTCATATTTAACATAATTGTTCTGAGGTATGTTGAAAGTCAATTTTTAATCCATTCTTTCAATTTGAGAGTGATTTTGCGAGATGCGAATGAGTTGTTTTAAGATCTGGTTTTCTTTTCTAAGTTTCTTTTAATTATCGAACGAGCATTTTTGATGGGATTCAAATCATCAAAATTTGCAGTCCATTGGAATCCAGACTAATCAATGTCTTGATGATGTTTTCCATCTTTTTTTCCTGTTGTGATATTGAGCGTAGTCATTGGTTTTTTACATCTACTCATTTATGTGAGGGGACTATTGGTTCTTAGGGCCTCATTAAGTATTGATCGTGCCTCATTGTATCGGGAACCGAATTTTATACATTTCCAATAACATTAACAAATATTCCACTTCAAACAGTTAATCCGTTAAGTCAGAGAAAAAATATTTAGTCTAATAATTTGGCCGCCATTGTAGCTATGTATCTAGAGTCTAAAGCCACCGTCGTGAATTCGAATTTAGTACATCTCGGTCAGAGGCACTGCAGCGACATCAGTTGATGCCCTGAGCCACCTCCCCTGGTCAATCCATTTTTACAAGAAAAAACAGGATGCAAACTTGATGATTTGCGTGATATCGCAAGTTAATATATAATTGTTATTGTTTTCCTTTACATAGTGAAAAGGGAAATATTTACACAATACTTTTTCTGCTAGCCCACACGCCATCTTCATCTCGTAAGTTCTACGGCGAAAGTTTCGGGGAAGCCCTGGAAGCGGCAAAGGGTGGATCGGGGGTTGAGACGTCTGCTGCATCGGCGCCATCGGGGATGTCCGGAGTATCGGGAACCGGATTTGGTGGAGGTTGAGCAGCCGCGAGGGGAAATACCGGCGCTGGCGCCGCGCATTCCACAACCTTCGACCCGACCCTCTCCGTCCCCCCTCATCCCTCCTGCCTGCCCCCGACCCTGCGGCTCTACACTGCCCCGCGCACCCCTGCCCTCTTCGCACTTTGCCCTCTTCGCACTTTGCTCTCTTCGCACTTGGCCGCCGTCTTCGTTCAGTGGAGTTTCGTTGTGCTGATCTCCGCCCCGTCCCGTACCCACCCGTTGTGGGTAGCGGTGTCTTCATCCGTAGTCAATTAAGGCTCATTCACAATACAAACATAACCATAAGAATAAGCATAACGCTTAGACGTAAACAATAACATAAGTGATAGACTGAAGTATTCACAAATGTCTAACATAAACGTAAGCAAAATAAGGGTTTCTATTGGCTGTGAGACATTCTAGTTTACTAATGGTTGGATGTGAAAATCGATTTCGAGATACTGTGTCCATGGCCTATGGGTTCCATCTAAAACAGGGAGGAAATAATCATGGTGTTGTTTCCACACTATTTCTAACTACAGTCGTTTGCAAAGAGTTCTATACAGTAAACTTCTGTAATAATCTTTCGTCTTTTGATCGTCCACCGCCATCTAGTATAAATGTCGTTAAATCATCTATCGACTTGGATTCTATTTCGATATTCGATTATGAGTTAACGTACTGTGATTAGTCCATTTCTAATGCCTTACAAATCATAAGTACAGAAGCTTGAAGCTTTTATGTTAACATCTAACGTGTTATGCTTATGCGAACGCACTGTGAATGAGTCATCTTATGGACGTAGTGTTAACGCCGTGCTTATGTTTATTTTTGCATTGTGAATGGGTCTTTTGCATTGTGAATGGGTCTTTTGCATTGTGAATGGGTCTTTTGCAATGTGACGACGATATGGATTGGGGATATCGATATGGGGAAGCATCAAAACATCGATGCTTCTGTAAAAATATGATCTGGACTGTGCGGGTGACGCCGCGTTGAAGGCGTTTCAACCAACATATCGAAGTTTTCTTCAGGGCGGTAGTGCTAAAGCCCTGGCACTACAGCCTGGCTTGGCACTAGTCCTAAAGAAGACCACAATATGATAGTTGAAACGTCGACCCCTCAGCCTTCAATGCGCCGTCACCCGGATAGCCCTGATCATGATTCTGGCTGTGGAAGCCTATGACATCTTGAGGCTGAAAACAATTACCAAATATCGTCACAATAGTAATATTTGGAGTCATTCAGATTTCTTGTTTTAGTTTTCAGATCACAGTTCCGAAAATATTATCTGAGAGTAACTAGATATTTCCGTTCCGAAGGTTCGAATTTCCTGGTTTTAATTTCCTGTGCACTGAACTTTAGGAGTTTATTATCTTCTGTGTATTTTGTGTAGTGCTGTTTTTTATGGCGTTATATAAACAACACAATGTTTTTTCCTGCCTACAAAACAAATTTACGGAGCAGCAAATAACATTCAAAGAGTAGATGTACTATGTATGTCAGGATATCTCGTACGCGAGATCTAGAATCTAGCTAAATAACTCCGCTGCGAAGTTCACTTTGGAAACAAGTAGCTGGGGGCAATGGAATCCTGGAATGCGGTTTACCGCGCTGCGAGCCTAATAATCTTGTCCGTTAGAGTAGTTGTTCAGTAACTGCAAGCTAAGCTGAACAAGTGCACGGAGTACTGCTCATCCATGTTTCCACTTATGTTATGTCAGCCAATATAAATGGAGTTACCTCTCACACTGAATATCTTTACATCTCCTGCGCAATGATTGCACGAAATCTAGTTTTACAACTTTCCATCGTTTTGACAACCAATACAGTTAATAAAATCTTTGCATATCTTATTAGACTACTCCTCTCTGGTCTTTGTTTAGTTATAGGATGAATTAGTACATGTCTACTTTTACTTATGGAAGTGAGAGGAATGATGAACTATTGATTTGGATATATGTTGTCTTGTTAAATATTGACACTTCCACGATTTTAGCACTTGAAAAATTATATCCCTTTGTTAATAACTTCGATTAGATTTTGTCCCTGAGGTATTTTCTTGACATATTCAAGACATGAACCAGCGTGCTTTCGTCTTTTCAGGGTCTATTTTCGTCCTTAAGAGAGATTTCAGAGTCTGAAAATCCGATGTACACTCTTCAGCCTTCGGTAGATGAGTGGGCACCAAGAAAAATTAACATGTAGAATTATCCACAGTTTTGATATACATTTTTTTAACATAAATAGCAGACATGAAATTCTACATATATTTTCAATATCCATTCAAAACTTCCACTCACACTATTATCAACTGAATAACGAATCATTCTCAGTTTTCACTGTATTAATATTTTATTAATATAATGAATAGTATTTTCAACACATACTTCTTCAAATTCGAGTTTTTGCTAATTAGTAAGTGTTATGGTGGAAATGAAAAGTATTGTAAGGAGATGGGTGAAGTCATATTCATAAACGAGATGAACATGAAGCTTCGTAAGTAGTTTAACAATCTTTGTTTACTCTTATACTGCTGTATTTGGAAACAACTTGAATTACGATTTCAAGGTTTCACGAAGAAAGTACTGGAGATAGAGATAACGTTTTGTGTGTGTGTGGTACAAAGAAAAAACAAAAAATTAACCGATATGGTTATCGTTAAACGAAATGTGTTTGGGAAAACCTAGTTAATGATACGAATATGGATATGTATTTGGGTTACTGAAGAAAATAAAGATAATTCAGAAAATGTCACATTTTGTTCACATTTCTCTAACACTAAATCACAGATGACTATCACAAAATTTAATATGGGTGTTTTTGTTTACAAACATTATTTTTTATTGACAATATACACAGGCTGGGTTAGATGATATATGACCTATCAACTTCACGAATGTCAAACTCTAAAAATACCGAAAACTGTGTTGAATTATGGTATAGCCTGCATTCAATATATGTGAACTAAAAAGTGTTAATATTTTTAATAAATTGCCATACATCAAAAAAAAATTTGTAAACAATATACAAGATATACCGGAAGAGTATTGTGTATGAAAACAAATGGTTAACACTGGAGGTGTAAGTGGGTTTAACTAAATATTAAAGAAATTAATATGTAGGTAAGGTTAATATGCTGGCTAGATTAATATGCAGCAAGTAAGTTAAAATATACAAAATTATACACAGAATTGTAAAATATCAATTTTAATTATAAAATTAATGTAAAACAAGATCAGATACATCAGATAAAAAAAATCAATTCCTATAAAGTATTACGGGACAGAAATAACAATTGTACTTCCTACACAATTATGTTTTATACACCTAATTTTATGATTCAAATGCATTATTACAATTCTTTATGTAACTTCGCATGTTCTATTGTTATTATTTTTTTGCCAACTGCACATTCCATTAAGAGCAAGAGCCTCCTGATCGCGCAGGGAATTATTAATCCTTCTTTAATGAACGGTGAAGGGACGATCACAAATACATTCATCCCGCCATCATCCTGCCAGATGCGGGATTGGAACCCGCGACCAGAGATTACTGACTAATATACTAAAGCAGTTAAATGTTAAAAGAAAAAACTCGTAATATAAGAAATAAAGTTAATTTTGACACATCCATAGCTACTCTCATCGTTGGTTCCATCATGAGCGCAGAAATGTTTTTGTATTCTAGCATTATAAAATAACCTTTTCTGTTGCAAAAATCGTTCACAATCGGGCATTTTACAGCACAAATGATGACGTATTAGATTTTATGTCACGAATGATTGCGCCAACACACATTCAGCCAATCGTAGCGACAGAATCGTGGGGAGGTACAGCTAAACGGAACAGCCGACCACTCGCACGATGTCAAATACCCGAGTCGTCACAGGGAAGTTGTTTCGCAAAATTAAGTTTGATTCTCTTAAAAATTTGTAATGCTGTTATGCAAAAAAATATAGTACGCAACTCGTTTATAATGTTGCTTTATTACATTCGTACAAATTTGAAAACTCGCTCCTAAAGTAGCTCGTTTTCAAAACATGTACTCACGCCATAAAACTTAACATTATAAACTAATTGCATAAACTATTCGTATGTAACGATTGTAAATGCGTATGTAGCATATCGGCAATAACATTCCAATGAACGCGAAGGCTGTCATTCTCCTGCGTGGGCGACCTACCCCGGGGAAGAGAGAGCGCGCCGCCTGTCGAGTCGGAGAGGGCAGATGGTGCGGCGAGTGGGATTCCAGCGCAGGGGGTGGGGGTGGGGGCAGGTATAACTTTCAAGAGCGCTGGGAAAGCCCCAAAGCCCCACGCGCACGCGGCACCGGCACCGGCAGGGGCAGCGCTGAAGAGGGGGCGTTCTCCAGATGACAGACGGGCCTCGCCCTCGAAATGGTCGCCCGCGCGCCCGCCCTCGCCGCAGTCCTTGCCCCCGATCTCGCCACCGCCCTCGCCCCCGCTCTAGAACCCGTCCCCGAGCTCTCTCGTCATGACCCTTGCCCAAACAGCTCTCGCACTAGCCCCCGCCCTCGCCACAGCCATCGTCCTCTTCCCCGCCTTCGCCCTCGTCCGAGCTCTTGCCCCAGCCCTCGCCCCCGCCAACTTCCCCGCCCACTACCCGCCCTCGTCCCCACCCCCGCAGTCGCTCTCCCACACGCCCTTGCCCTGGCCCCTGCCTTTGCCTCCACCCGTGCCTCTGCCCCTCTGATCCCTCTTCGCCCTTACCCCGGCCCTCGCCCCAGCCTTATCCCCCGCCCTATCCTCGCTTCCGTCCCCACCGTCGCCCCCGCTCTCGCTACCGCCCACTCTCCCGCCTTCGCCCTCGCTTTCGGCCTCTCTCTCGCCCTCAACCCCGCCCCAACTCCCGGGGTCCCCCATCGATCTCCACCGCCGCTGCCGCCGCCGCCGCCGCCCCCGGGCGCCGTGGAAAACGCCCTCGCGAATTCCGGGCCCGTCACTCTTCCTGCGAGGTCGCACTCATCCATTCTTAACGCTCCCTGCGAGTTTCTGTAGAGGCAGCACTGACCCTCCGGACACACTTTAATGAAGAATCTTCCCACGTTCGCTGAAGATTCACATTTAACTAATCATCTCTGAGGGTTTTCTGGCTATCAATATTGGAGAATAACGATTATTAGATTGGAGAGTATCGGCGAAGTCCACTGCCCAGCAATAAACCATTAATTCGTAAGTGGCCCTCAACCTTCGCTAACATATTCCTTACAACTCTCCTCATTGTCGAGGAGGTGATGTCTATTCTGGATAAAACGCTTTTTCCCCCCCTCAATCGAATCACATCCTACCCATTAGTACTCCTCCTTTGTTTACACCCCCACACTACAAATTGTGATCGTTGAACACCTGAACAAGCAAGAGCTATTCTGGCCATCACAACTTTTCCGCTACTTACGTTTTGATGCCCCCTATTGTTTCACCACTTTCTATATTCTTCTTAATTCCGTTTCATTGTTCCTTCTTTACGATTCGATGGTTTCTTACAAAAGAACAATCGTCGACTCGAAGAGGCTTCCTCGCTCCTATTCTTTGGATCTTTTGACATCGTCTATTGAAATGCCGCGGTGTTTCGGATGACGTGTCCTGTTCTATTATTCTTTCCCTTTACAGCGATATTACAATATGCAATAATTGTTATGAGAACTTTGTACTCGAACCTACACCTTCAGGGTTGCAAAGCTCGCCGGAATCCTCTTGTTTACTGGTCGCAGGTGATTCCGGTTGGCTCACAGTCGTGATTCGACGTACATTGCGGTCTGCTGTGCGTGATGAACGGCTTGGCAACGTATACTTCTATTTAATTAGAACTTCATTTGAGAGATCTACAGCTAAACGATATCGTAATGTCAGAATGCCTCAAAAATCCCGACTACAATGTCGGTCTCGACGAAACGACCTAACAAATGCTTGCACGTGAATGGAGTTACGTCATGCTTAAGTGTCCAACATCATAATAAGGGTATCTCAGAAGAAGTGTCTTCTAGAGGCGTTGGGGGGTTCTAGGGGCGTCTTCGCGCTGAGGGGTCGAAAATAATAACTTTTTCCCAATTAACATGAAATGTAGAAATTTCTTACGCAGAGTGATTCAGTTGTCGTTCCTATTACGATTGGACCTTTTCCCATATGAAATGTTGAGACTGAATTTTCCAAAATTGAATAATCTTTTTCGTTTAGTTTAGCAAACATTTAACGTTAGACTTTGGACTATTCACTTGTGCTCGTGTAACACGGGCTCCGGCAAGTGAGGAAGAGGCTTCACTGCTTCGGCCGTTAGGGCTCGCCACTTCTCTGGAAAACTCAATTGCTAACACTATCTTAGAAGACCCGGACGTAAGCACAAGGCAAATATCGCGCGAGGGCAGTGCATCACAGACCTTCGTATGGCTAATAACGTCGTTGTGAATGATATTTGCTGTTTGTTGGGTGACGCCGCGTCGAAGGCTGTGTTGCCGTCGTTTCGACCTTCTTATCGTGGTCATCCTCAGGGCTGGTCTGCCCGCCCTTGGTAGAGCAGCCCTGAGGAAGACCACGATAAGATGGTCGAAACGTCAGCAACACAGCCTTTGAGGCGGCATAACCCAATAAACAGCCAAGATCATTCACATGACTCCGGACGCGGAAGCCTATGACTTCAATAACCTCGTTTCCAGATCTATAGGCATTTGCTGCGAAAAAAAGGCGTTCAGTATCTGACTTTTATAATTCAGGAACGCCCAAAGCTTTTGGAGCTGGGAGTTAATGAAAGACCGTGTTTATGCTACCGAAGTCGAGGATCGTGATAACCTTCCTCGGTGCATTGCGCGGCAGCGTCGCGGCAGAAATAAAGGTTCAACCCGGCGTAATGCCTAATGAGGAAGGTCGCCGAATGGCGACCGAAACGTCGGCACCTTCACCATGGACGCGGCGTCACCCGGACAGCCAAGTAAATACTGACTCCGGCCGCGGAAGCCTACGCTCTCAATGAGCAATCGCTCTTTTTACACTTCACGCGCTTCTGGTTACGTGGTTGCCGCATACCGTTGTTCGCAACAATATGCAAAATTATCTACAGAGAGTTTTTGCACGGCAGAACGTATCGAATGCATGGCGTAACGTATCGACGACGAATCGAGACGTATCGACGACATATCGACTGCAATATCGATCATTTACGCATGCGCAGATGCACAAAAATAGGGAGTTTTGCACGGCGACGCCAAGGAGGCTCTTGCGCATCGTATCCGACTTCAGCCAATGAGCTTCAGATGCCAGTTTGCGTCACAATATTAGCGGGAATTTTAAATCCAGCCAGATCCTCGCTACAAGACATTGAAACAGATTCATGAAGCTTTTTTTTTTTTAATATTACACCTTCACCACTTTCAATATGTCATTCAACACTTCTCGCTCTCCATGTAACATGTCGGCCAGCGTCTGGTCTGGCTTTTCAAACGAAGTGTCCGTCCTGTGCTCACGTGGTTCGTGACGCAAACTGGTGTTGCGCAGAACGAGCGAAATTCGGAGCGCCGGAGCAACTCATCCATGTCTTTCCACCATGGGCAAACCGTTATAGCAATCGACAGCACTACATCTTCTGCGCGTGCGAAGTTCGAATTATGCATCATTTTTGAGCATTTGTGCATGTAAAGTTCGAGATTGCAGTCGATTGCTATGCAAAACCTCCTAGTGATGTGAAACTCGATTTGCGCAGAAGATCGATATCCTGCCGATTGCTGTAACACTTCGCCTTGCAAAAACTCACTCATTCCAAGCTCGGCAAACGTGTTCCAATACGTGTGTCCTCTTTGGAGGCCGTCTTCTCAATACCCACCAAACCAGGCACGTTGGTTGGTTAGTTGTTAGAGAATCCTGGCGCGTCAACTACTGAGGTCATTACTCCCGTACGTGTAGTGCATTGTTTCCTCGGGAGGGGGTGGTGATCTTTCCCCGCTGAATTGCGAGATCCGATGCCGACCTACAGTCGGCTAGCGGGGTTTTACCTATCAGGTATCTTCCACCAGCTTGGCACCACTCCAGCCGGAACAACCCCTAAGCTACCAACTGGTCCCCGGTGTGTGTGTAAGTGTAGTGCATGTTAGTGTAAGTGTGTGTAAGGGGTGAGGATAGAACAAGGAAGAGGAAGGAAAGACAGGACACAGCGATTAAATGCGACCGAGCTACCAAGGGACTGGAACCTAGGACCTCCCGGTCAGAAGCAATGCAGTGACATCCGTTGATGCACTGAGCCACCTCTCCCGGTCCCTCGCAGGCACCGCGCAGCTAGTTCGGAGAAGTGCGGTCGGTGTGTGTGGCTTGGTCTCCGGAAGGGAATCCCGCCCCCGCAGCCGTTGCGTGGCCGTCACTCGCCGCCCCGCCCCGCCCTCCTTCGAAAGAGGGCGGCGCCGCGCCCTACGGGCCCTTCAGGTAGGAAGCCCACCCCGCCTCCCCACCCCCACTTCCCACGCCGCCCTCACACAGTGGGCTGAATGGAGCGGGACGAGCAGCAAAAATTGAACTTTGAGTTTTTTTTTGAAATGCCACTTAAGCTATTGTAGATTCACGAAAATCCAGTAGAAATTGGAAATTGAGGTCACGGGATTTGGTCACAGCAAATTAACCATAAAATTACAATAAATATATTATCTTGTTTTTCAATGAATTTATGTGTGTCATATGTATGTTTACAGGTTGTTGTTCTTTATGTTTACGATCAGCCCTGATGATGGGATAAAAATTTTCCGAAACATTGGCAATCTCAATGTTTTAATATTTTCATTTACTCCGACCAATTTCCGTGATCTCAATTTCCAATATTTAAGCTGTTCGAAGAATTGACTACCACGCCTGGGAGTCCAACCCAGGTCTTCTGGTAGGACCAGTTGCCCAAACTTCTTTAACTACCGAGACCGTCAACACATCGGACAGCATTCCGGGACATGTCCGTAATAATTCTAGCGTATTTACTAAAATTTGCGCCCAGTTGATCTACCGTTTGAGCTATCGAAACAAGCAACTTTGAAGGACTTAAATACTAGTATTCGAAGAGTTGACAGCATCGGAATTTCAAACGGTACAGTATCTGGACGTATACCGGGTGATCCGGGCCCGATTTCATGCAGGGCAGTCAATTCTGTGAATGATTTAAACATCAATTAATAAATTATTAGCTTAGAGATACAAAGCGATTTAGTATGCCGGCAATTGCTGTATAGGAATCATGTCCGGACGTAATATTATCTCCTAACCACGGCGACCAAGTAAATTTGATCAGTTAATCACCATTTTTCTCTCGCTACTTCACATGACTATTTTTCAAATATTGCTAATCTTTCGATTTTTAAAATTAAGTTTTATTTACTTATTTATGCTAAACGTTTACTCATCATTCTACTATTTATAGTTAAAATGACGGGAAGGGACTCTAGAACTCAAGAAAACGTGCGTAGATAATCTTCTCCCCCCTAAGCCACATACAGTTTTTACTGTCTTTGACTGAATAAATCTAAATCTAATCTAATCTAAAATCATTCTTGTTTCCAGATATCTCCTAGCACCGGAGCATCGCCCCAGTCCGGATAAGCTCTAAGCTCCCGACCGGTCTTCCGGCATGTGTGACTATGTAGTACATGCTACAGTGTGAAAGTAAGGGGCGAGGATAGGACAAGTTAAAGGAAGGATCGCAAGCGGTCCGTGACTCGTTTGTTAGGGCACTGCTCCGGCATTTGCCTGATATTGATTGGAGAAACTACGGGTCCGAGCAGCCGTTCTCAAGAATTCTCCTCCAGACAGGACCTGAAGTCGACCTAACTGAGAAGCTAGGGTCGAAAATCCTTCCTCCGACGGGACTCAAACCCAGAACTCCCCGGCCAGAGGCATTGCACTGTTGATGTTCTGAGACATCTCTTCCGGTAACAGAAATATGCGTTGAAGGATTTGAAGTGAATATTGCGACAGAACTGTATCGCCCGTTGCCCTATGGTCGCGTGCGACATAGTCAACCGACCGTCAGAATTCACAATAATTTTCTATTGGATAATATCTTCTATATATAAATAAAAGGGAATGTGCGTATGTCTGTGCCACAGACGCCAATACTACTCGATGGAATTCGCTAAAATGTTCACACTCCGTTCTTATTAGTATCGAAAGTATTTAAAGAGTGGTTTGAATCAAATCGGATATGTGGGGGCGTTGTTTTGGCTAAGTTTATCGATCAGGTGGGGTCTTTGCCGTTCCCAGAGGAGCTTGCATAAAATGCAATATATGGATATTTAAACTACTCACCTCGCTTTGCTCTTAATATTGAACAACATCGAAGTTGCGATCTAAAAAGCAGGAAGTCTGAAGCAAATTGATTCGGTTTTTAAAGTGTGTTATAATAATGTTATGTGTATTTAAGACGTAGTTAAATCAGTTAATAAACTGATGCTGAACTTGAATTGTGTTTATTCAATGCAGTGCAATAGCGAAGCTTTGTCATGTCCGCTACTATCATATTAAACTACAACAGGCAACTGCAGATAGTCGATGACTAGTGATTTTTACAAGAATGCTTTTTTTAACGAAACTAATTTAAAATGACACAAGATGGGGAGAAAAAAAATAAATCCTTCCCTGAGTGTTCATTAACAATTGATATTAGAGTATGCTGCAAATTGACAATTGCAAGTTAAATTTTAAAAAACTCGAACCTGAAACGGACACATACCTCATAAATTGCAAATAAGATGGCAAAAGTAAAGTATTTTTCGCAGTTTTGTTCTTCCGCAATCACGCCCCCCATTTTAATTGGTGGTTGAAACAGTAAGCGGGACCGCCGGGGCAAATCGCTTGGCGCGGGGTTCGGTCCCTTCCGACCCATTGTGCGCGTCCACCCGCCGCGCCCGCCCCCCGCGGGGGGTTCCGGAACTTTCTTTGAAGAGCGCGGCGGAGGCTCCGGGAACCTTGTAAATGTTTGGCTTCGCTCCTCAGAATCCGCCCGCCCGCCCGCCTTTTGTCGGGTCGTGACGGCGACGACTGCGGCCGTGAGCGAGGGGCGGGGGCGGGGGCGCGGAGAGGAATTTCACTGATGAGATTCTGTGGGTGGATGGTGAGTATTTGGGAGACTCGTCTCCAAAGATAGACTCAAAGAGTGACGCACGACGGAGGGCAGGTTGAAAAGAAGTGGAAAGGCGAAGGAAACGATGAGAATGATCACGATGAGAAATGGGACGGCATACGGTAGCATGTACGGTGTGCATGAATGCCAGGACACAGTGATTTCTTATGTCATGCATTTATCATCAAAAATAGTAAAAATGATGTGTGAGGGAGAAGTATAATCTGTACACGTTCTCTCGAGTTCTTGTACTGCTACCTGACCATTTTACTATACGAGTTGAATGATAAACAAAAGTACACATAAAACATGATTAGAAACATTTAAAAAATATAAATGATTACTCCCAAGCAATAGAAACTTATTTGCAATAGACAACGAGCTGTAAACAGATTTCATTAGTTGTAGCATTACTGGAGAACTAGTAGTACTGGTATTACTAGAACGACACAGGGGCGAAGCTACAGCGGATAGGGATAGGAAATGTGAAAGAGGGAGAGCTGGGGCAGGAGTAAGGAGTGGCGGGGAGCGGGGGGCTAGAGTGAGGAAGCGCCATGGGGCGAGGTTGCAGCGAGCCTCCATTAGACAATGGCTTCCTGAGTAGTCGGGAACAGAAGCGAAGCTGCGCAACTCCATTCAGAAGATACGTAAACTTTGCGCTCCACGCAGTATTGTCCGTCCATTACCAGAACTTCATAGAAATGTCAAAGTTCATGTTGCAACGTTAACTCAGTTGCTGAATTGTGAGGTTCAGGATGCGTACTGTCGGAGGACGCCAAGAGATAAGATGGAACAAACCTACAAATGATTATTTACGGAACTACACTTGTATACTATGAATACAATGTAGTATACACAGAAAAAAGTGTCAAAAAATCAACAACGAATGAAATTGAAGGGATGTATTACATACAGAATGGCAAAGGAAAAGAAACGGAATCGTACAATTAAATAGAAAAATAAAATTATGGAATCAATAGTATTACAGAAATGCGAGAAAAAGGTGTATAATATAGTTTCTCGGAATTCAAATAAACGAGAGGAAAGTTCCTACAACTTGAAGAAGAATTCTTAACTTTAAACTTTTTCCATTTTCTCCTACCCCAAAAAGTTAGCTAGGGATCACGTGCGCATTTCAATTATACGTATTTTGGTGTTGTTGTTTTTTTTTTTGTTATTTAAGGTCGAATTAACATCTAGGTCATTACCGACCGTTATTGCATTTAACGGCATAGTAACTCTGAAGATAACATCATATGGTGAAGACACGGGATGAAAGGACAAACACAAATATGACCACGCCCGAGGTGGGACTCGAACACGCGATCCTGCGGTCCGAGATTACGAGGTACGGCACTATTGTCTTAAGGATCTCGGCTATCCGTGCGGGCTTGGTGTGCTTCGTTCTGTTCCTTCCAAGATTCTTTCATCTGTCCACTATTTCTTCTCTCTTCCAACCACATTAAACCACCTTAATTTTATTTTCCGACTCGGAATTCTTTCATTTTCAACACACACTTTCATAAAAATATATATTTTCATAGTTTTACCTTCTTTCCTCTCCTTTTTGCATTCGCCACGAGACATGAGATCGGCGCTTGGAGACACATTGTCTTCTCGTGGGTTGTTCGCAGGGAAGACGTCACCGCCATAAACGCGTTGCGCGCAACAGCCGCTAGGGGCGCTACGTTCCTCTAGAGAGCACTTTCGACGTCGCAGAAGGCCCCACCCCTGTTCACATTCGTACGGCCCATGTTGCACCTCTCTCCGAAGGTGTGCACTTGCCCACTTTCATCATCTGGATTCATAAAGTGCTTCATCGCAGTAGTTGTACCCCTGTTACTAATATCGAATATACTAAGCATAAATTGACGAAAAACCAAGAATCCTCTGGACATGTGAGGGTTTTTGTGGTTTCGTAAAGATCCAGGAGCCTGGCCGTGGTTTTGTTAAGATCCAGGAAGACTGTAAAAATGCGAAAAGCACATCTAAAAATTCCATACCTTACGTTATGTCTATTCTCGTACTCGGTGCCGCCACAGCGTACGACATAGCTGACGAGGAAGAAAGGAGCGCCAGAATTCACGTACTCAGATTCAGAAAAGCAGTTTGTTGCAGCAGGACACCACTTTTCACACACTCCACAGCACTCTCGCTGCTGCAAGTCACTAGTATTAGGTTAATAATTCATGGGCCACCGGGTTTCGTTTGTGACAGTATTACCCTGAGGTTACAACAACACAGCTCCATTTTACTCCTCGAGATAAAAAGGAACGATAAATTTAAGTGAATTCGTGTTGGACCAGTAATTACTGCGTACAAATTGTATGTGTTTGAAATTTTATACTTGTATGTATTCATTTGTTTCGAAAATTTAATTGTTTCATTTAATGTTGATCAATTTCTAACTTATATTTTTTTTTTCTTCTTCTTCTTCGTCTTCTTCTTCTTTTTATTTTTCTAATTTCATAATTAATACGACAGGTTTTGAGCGGTCTTTTAATCTTTCGACCGACTTTCTACAACTTTTACAAACTAATTGGATTTGTAGAGAATAGTGATTTGTTTAGAAGAGAATTGATTTTAAGTTAAATAATTTTTAGTAATATTTAAATGTCAATGAAAATTATTATATTTCTTATAACTACGTATGGTTGATGAAATAACAAAATAATTGCTGGTTGTTTAAAATGAATCCAAATTATTGTTTGAAGATTAAAGAAAATAAATACACGTACTAAAAAGAAGATAACATACAACCACGCACGTTGTTGATTTAATCTGATCAACCGCAGGCCAATACTCGAGGTACAAACCACAACATGTTGTAGAACATAATCAAAAAATTCTTCTCATTCCCAAGCGTTAATTTTAAATAAAGCGTGTTTACAAATACCATCATTACAAATCTGATAATGTTGAACACGAAAAAAGGGTGCAGAAGTATCGATTGTCTTACAGAAGGCCTGCACAATATATGACGTGATGTAACTAAATATCTGCTATCAAAACTCAACGGGTATTTGGTTAAGATAATATAATTTTACGATAAAATAAAATCTTCGGATCTAGTTTACGTGATTTAGATCACGTTAGTGAATTTGTTTTTTGGAGGTATGCAGTTGGTGATTAAATCGCAATAAAGCGACAAACGCATTATATTATGTTTCAATACATCGGAATATATCTAAATTTCCTGTATTACACACGACAGTAAACATATTTTTGGTGTATTTACTTTTATTCAATTTGCATAATAGCAATGTAAAGTTTAAAATGTGAAATTACCAACACTATAAATTGTTTTAAAAATCGCAGTCAAGCACAATTGATCATCAGTAGTCGTTTGGTTGTAGAACACATTGTTTGAAAATAATTTCATTAACAACAAAATAATGAACAGTAATATCGTAAAAATAGTCCATTTCATATTTTCTAACAGCAGTCAATGTGCTTCTTTTTTAAAATGACCGGCACCATATTTTTCTCTGCACTCTTCAGCTTATAAATATGAAAGCCCAACTCGGAGATCCGAGACTCCAAGACAAAGACCCTTCGTTCGAACATCAATTAATTTTTTGTATCATCGCCACAACTCGTTGAGCATCGCCCTGTAATTGCAGACTGTACAGAGAGCATCAACAAGAGAGAGAGAGACAGACAGAGAGAGGGAGAGACAGAGAGAGAGACAGAGAGAGAGGGAGAGACAGAGAGAGAGGGAGAGACAGAGAGAGAGGGAGAGACAGAGAGAGAGGGAGAGAGAGAGGGAGAGGGGGAGAGAGAGGGAGAGGGGGAGAGAGAGGGAGAGGTGGAGAGAGAGGGAGAGGTGGAGAGAGAGAGGGAGAGGTGGAGAGAGAGAGGGAGAGGGGGAGAGAGAGGGAGAGAGAGAGAGAGAGAGAGAGAGAGAGAGAGAGAGAGAGAAGTGCCGAGACAAAGAGAGTGGGGTTGGGAGTTGGTGCGCTGACGTATTTGAAATAATTTGTTGTCCGTTTTACCGCGCTCTTCTACCAAGTTTGGGTAGCCAGTTCATGACCTTTTCACTACAAAGAAATGAAGATTAATGAAAAGTATTCGCGAAAGATCTTAAGGTTTTCTCAGTTCCTTCGGTTATTGGCATCATTCAGTATATTTTATCGCTATCATTTGCTGGCTTGCTGTCTCTCTCATTCTTCGTGTTCGTCAACATATTTGGTGTACAATGAAATGAGGATTAAATGAATAAACGCATGAATGGATGCATGTGTATTCATGAATACATGGTTGTTAGGTTACAGTGGATGCTTGTATGCATGCTTTTTTATGCTTGATCGTCCATCCATATTTTGACGTATAAATAGATGAACTGACGTGGATGAATAGATATTTCGATGAATGAACAGATGAAATTAATGAAGTGGATAAATGTGGATGAAAGTAGATGAATTTGGACCGACGAATGGATAGATGGACGGATGTGTATGGATCAATAGATGTAAATCCACGTATGTATCGATGTGGAAGGATGAATATGGAAGGTATGAAATGTCGAAGAAAAATTGTTTTGGAGCGATGATAGGATAGATGGCAGTAGATGAATCGATCCCCGTATGTATGCAAGTGGAGCGATTAATGAATCGATGGATGCGGATGGATCGATCTACACATGTATGCATGTGGAGCGATTAATGGATCGATGGCTGTAGATGGATTGATCCACACAGTATATCTCTGCATGTGGAGCGGTGAATGGATCGATGGATGCGGATGGATCGATGCACACATGTATGCATGTGGAGCGATTAATGGATCGATGGCTGTAGATGGATTGATCCACACAGTGTATCTCTGCATGTGGAGCGGTGCATGGATCGATGGATGCGGATGGATCGATCCACACATGTATGCATGTGGAGCGATTAATGGATCGATGGCTGTAGATGGATTGATCCACACAGTATATCTCTGCATGTGGAGCGGTGAATGGATCGATGGATGCGGATGGATCGATGCACACATGTATGCATGTGGAGCGATTAATGGATCGATGGCTGTAGATGGATTGATCCACACAGTGTATCTCTGCATGTGGAGCGGTGCATGGATCGATGGATGCGGATGGATCGATCCACACATGTATGCATGTGGAGCGATTAATGGATCGATGGCTGTAGATGGATTGATCCACACAGTATATCTCTGCATGTGGAGCGGTGAATGGATCGATGGATGCGGATGGATCGATGCACACATGTATGCATGTGGAGCGATTAATGGATCGATGGCTGTAGATGGATTGATCCACACAGTGTATCTCTGCATGTGGAGCGGTGCATGGATCGATGGATGCGGATGGATCGATCTACACATGTATGCATGTAGAGTGATGAATGGATCGATGAATGGATGCGGCTGGATCGATGGCTGTAGATGGATCGATCCAAACAGTATGTCTACTTGTGGAACTATGAATGGATCTATGGGTGCGGGTGGATCGATATACATATGTATGCATGTGGAGCGATGAGAGGATCGATGGCTGTAGATGGATTGATCCACACAGTATATCTCTGCATGTGGAGCGATTAATGGATCGATGGGTGTAGATGGATTGATCCACACAGTATATCTCTGCATGTGGAGCGGTGAATGGATCGATGGATGCGAATGGATCGATCCACATATGTATGCATGTGGAGCGATTAATGGATCGATGGCTGTAGATGGATTGATCCACACAGTGTATCTCTGCATGTGGAGCGGTGCATGGATCGATGGATGCGGATGGATCGATCTACACATGTATGCATGTAGAGTGATGAATGGATCGATGGATGCGGATGGATCGATCTACACATGTATGCATGTAGAGTGATGAATGGATCGATGAATGGATGCGGCTGGATCGATGGCTGTAGATGGATCGATCCAAACAGTATGTCTACTTGTGGAACTATGAATGGATCTATGGGTGCGGATGGATCGATATACATATGTATGCATGTGGAGCGATGAGTGGATCGATGGCTGTAGATGGATTGATCGACACAGTATATTTCGGCATGTGGAGTGATGAATGGAACCATGGATGCGGATGGATCGATCCAAATATGTATACATGTGAAGCGATGAATGGATCGATGGCTGTGGATGAATAGATTCCCTTACGTCTGCATGTGGAGCGATGAATGGATCAATAGAAGCGCAACGACGGGCACGGCTCGGGTGGACGGTGTGTGGGGGCGTCGGCGGGCGTCACGCGCAACGCGGAGGCTCCTCCGCGCGTCCACGCGCAGCTACGTGCTCCGCTCGAGCCACCGCTCACGCCGCGAGTAGCCAGGCACGCCCTCACGCACGCGCACGCACGCACGCGCGCGCTCCCGCACGCCGCCTCCGTCCACGTGCTGCACGCAGGCGCCCCTCCCCACCCGTCTATGGCCCCCGGCGCCGAGGAACGTAGGCGGATTTCGGCTCTGAGAGGAAGCAAAGGAACCGACGAGCAAAGGAAATCACAAAGGAGAGGCCCTCGGTTCCAGTTCCGACGGTGGCAGGATTTTCGGCACTAGCTTCTCAGCTTTTCAGTCGCCGTCTGGAGGAGAATTCTGATCGGTAGTTTTCCGTGGTTTCTCCGAACACCAGGCGAATGCCGGAGCAGTGCCCTAACAAACGGGCAACAGACCGCGCGCGATCTTTCCTTCCTTTTCCTTGTCTTATACTTTACTTACACCTTTTACTTACACACACACATGCACGACACTAACATGCCAGGAGACCGGTCGGCAGCTTAGAGATCGTCCCGGCTGGGGTGGTGCTTCGCTGGTGGGAGATATCTGTGCGGAAACTCCTGCTAGCCAACAGTAGGTCGGCGCAGGATTTCCCAAACCAGTGGGGGAAGATCACCGCCACATTTCGAGAGAGAGAGAGAGAGAGAGAGAGAGAGAGAGGGAGAGAGAGAGAGAGAGAGAGAAAGAAAGAAAGAAAGAAAGAAAGAAAGAAAGAAAGAAAGAAAGAAAGAAAGAAAGAAAGAAAGAAAGAAAGAAAGAAAGAAAGAAAGAAAGAAACATACACTTCGCTTACGGGACTAATGACGTTGTTTAGTTGACGCAACCGGAATCACAATCAATCAATCAACAAATGGTGGATCATCTCCGATTTTCTAATCATTCAGACAATCAAATAAATAAAGACTTGTGTAAAAGTGTGTTTTAGCGGAATCTTCATTACGTAACGTAGCGGGTTATTAATGACATTTGTTTCCACCTAGCAACGGGGTATCATGTTAGATGACCCTGGATAAACAAGCAAAATGCTTCACGAGTTCCTGAAGGCAAAATCGAGAGCTTCGCGTTTCCACAGTTGTTAGTTTACGCAAAAGTGTGCGTGATTTGCTAAAGATATTAGCAATGTAACGTGTCGAGCGCGTGATTGGAGCACATGAATACGAGTGACCTTCATCTTACGGTTTAACTTTTTACGAGCCCAAATTAATTGCACCACGGACCGCTAGTTGGACAACCCTCTTCTAGCTACTAAGAAATGAAGTTCGTTTTCTTTCGAATGTTTCTATTTACCATGTACCAAGGAATGTCGGTAACAGACGGGAAGCAGAGGGGAGCAAACATCATGAACATGCGGGGTAATTGCTGACGCTGCGATATTTCATAACGTGATATTTATGAAAACAACTCTTGTCGTTTGAAGCAAAAATTAATCCCATGCGAAATACAAGATAAGTAACAATGGATGCCATTGTTCTTAGTAATATGACTAGGCATCCTGTTACAGGAAGAAATTTAATCAGTAGTAATGACTACAGCATACCCACTTTTTGTTCGGCAATAGATTAGAATTAGATTAGTGTTTATGCAACAAGTTTCAACATTTTTCCTCGCACTGGCAATGTCCGTCGTTTCAGAAATAAGTTAAAATTACTTCAGTAATAACGCAGGAAGAAACGTAGGACACGCAATCTTCTTAAAACTTAATCAATTTAGAATCCAACAGTTCAGTGGTGTTGCAAAGTGCGGCCAGGTGCGTTGAAAGGTGCGGCAGCCCATTGCATTATATTTCACTTCAGTGGAATTGGTAGTTCTATCGTGTGTAATGTTAAGTAATATTTATTATTAATATTATTATTATTATTATCATTCACAGCTAAATATGTTATTGGAGACGATTGTGTATGAAATCTACTGCGGGGTGCAACCAGCTTCCTAAGGAGCTGATCTATGGCCTTGCACTGCCCAGTCTTTTGAATGGCCAGGGAGTTTAGCCAAGTTCTTGCACAAACTGTGTGAAACTAATCCCAGAGCTACGATACGAGCTACGAGCACACTCGTCTGATCTCTATTTCCAAACTCTAAGACGTTTCTCAGTCTTCTTACGTTTTGATCACACAGCACAGCAATATCTACAAGTTTTTTCAAAAATGTCTCGAAATATTTTTTTAAATTTTTCTCTCAAATAGAGCCAAGTGCATATCTACGTTACTTTATAACACTCTGCCTGATTACAACAAACTGTTCGCACCGATACAGAAGTTTACTGACAAGTAAAATTGGTTCTGCTGTGTTACTGTTTTTATAAAATTAGAAACTAGACTAATAAACAGTAAAGAAAATAATATTAATTTTACTAATTATATTTAATAAAATCGTTAACATTTGTACTGTACAAACTTAAATATGAAATATTCCCTTAGCATATAATGTACTTCCGCTCTTGGGTCAATGACACCATATCTCGATCGTATGTTTGGTCAAGAGTCCTTGATCAATGGAGCAAAAGCAGAGGTGGATCCTTATTTTGCTTGTGGACATAAATGAAGTCTCACTATGAGCACGTTTTGTTGAAATCTCATTTTACAAGTCGAGGCAGGAGTACTGCAAGGATATGGGATGCTATTTTGTTAGCAATACTATGAAATTAAAACTATTTTTTACCTATGCATATGGGGAAAATACTCAGTAATAGAATGTTCCTAGCCTCGCTTTTATTCATCATTTAACTACTATGTAATGTAAAAGGGTGGGGAAGAGAATCTGGAGCTCAAGAAAACTGAGATTATACTTCTGCCTCAGACAACACATACAGTTTTTACAGTGTTTTTTAAAGAAAAAAGTTTGAAGTTTTTTTAAAGAAAAAAAAACAAACAGTTTGAAAGTGGAGTGGTGAACGGGAGGTTTGATTCTGTACGGAGTTAGACTGATCTTCGTGTCGCAGCTTCTGGTTTTGCCACAAGGGGGCGTGTGCGGGGCGGCGGCGGCGCGGACAGCTTCACGTGCGCGCGGTAACGCGAGGCGCCTCACGTGCGCGGAGGAGAGGAGAGGAGGGAGACGGGGCAACACGCGAGGCCGAGCGCCGGGAGCCACGTGGAGGACGGAGGGCGCTGGCGGGGAGGGGAGGGGAGGGGCGGAGCTGGACGGGGTTGGGCAGTGTTGGGCGGGGTTGGGCAGTGTTGGGCAGTGTTGGGCAGTTTGGGCAGTGTTGGGCAGTTTGGGCAGTGTTGGGCAGTGTTGGGCAATGTTGGGCAATGTTGGGCAATGTTGGGCAGTGTTGGGCAGTGTTGGGCAATGTTGGGCAGTGTTGGGCAGTGTTGGGCAGTGTTGGGCAGTGTTGGGCAGTGTTGGGCAGTGTTGGGCAGTGTTGGGCAGTGTTGGGCAGGGTTGGGCAGGGTTGGGCAGTGTTGGGCAGTGTTGGGCAGTGTTGGGCAGTGTTGGGCAGTGTTGGGCAGTGTTGGGCAGTGTTGGGCGGGGTTGGGCGGGGTTGGGGAGTGTTGGACAGTGTTGGGCAGTGTTGGGCAGTGTTGGGCAGTGTTGGGCAGTGTTGGGCAGTGTTGGGCAGTGTTGGGCAGTGTTGGGCAGTGTTGGGCAGTGTTGGGGAGTGTTGGGGAGTGTTGGGCAGTGTTGGGCAGTGTTGGGCGGGGTTGGGCAGGGTTGGGCAGTGTTGGGCAGTGTTGGGGAGTGTTGGGCAGTGTTGGGCAGTGTTGGGCGGTGTTGGGCAGTGTTGGGCAGTGTTGGGCAGTGTTGGGCAGTGTTGGGCAGTGTTGGGCAGTGTTGGGCAGTGTTGGGCAGTGTTGGGCAGTGTTGGGCAGTGTTGGGCAGTGTTGGGCAGTGTTGGGCAGTGTTGGGCAGTGTTGGGCAGTGTTGAGCAGTGTTGGGCAGTGTTGGGCAGTGTTGGGCAGTGTTGGGCAGTGTTGGGCAGTGTTGGGCAGTGTTGGGCAGAGTTGGGCAGAGTTGGGCAGAGTTGGGCAGAGTTGGGCAGAGTTGGGCAGAGTTGGGCTGGCGGGGCTGGCGGGGCTGGCGGGGCTGGCGGGGCTGGCGGGGCTGGCGGGGCTGGCGGGACTGGCGGGGCTGGCGGGGCTGGCGGGGCTGGCGGGGCTGGCGGGGCTGGCGGGGCTGGCGGGGCTGGCGGGGCTGGCGGGGCTGGCGGGGCTGGCGGGGCTGGCGGGGCTGGCGGGGCTGGCGGGGCTGGCGGGGCTGGCGGGGCTGGCGGGGCTGGCGGGGCTGGCGGGGCTGGCGGGGCTGGCGGGGCTGGCGGGGCTGGCGGGGCTGGCGGGGCTGGCGGGGCTGGCGGGGCTGGCGGGGCTGGCGGGGCTGGCGGGGCTGGCGGGACTGGCGGGGCTGGCGGGGCTGGCGGGGCTGGCGGGGCTGGCGGGGCTGGCGGGGCTGGCGGGGCTGGCGGGGCTGGCGGGGCTGGCGGGGCTGGCGGGGCTGGCGGGGCTGGCGGGGCTGGCGGGGCTGGCGGGGCTGGCGGGGCTGGCGGGGCTGGCGGGGCTGGCGGGGCTGGCGGGGCTGGCGGGGCTGGCGGGGCTGGCGGGGCTGGCGGGGCTGGCGGGGCTGGCGGGGCTGGCGGGGCTGGCGGGGCTGGCGGGATGGCGGGGCTGGCGGGGCTGGCGGGGCTGGCGGGGCTGGCGGGGCTGGCGGGGCTGGCGGGGCTGGCGGGGCTGGCGGGGCTGGCGAGGCTGGCGGGGCTGGCGGGGCTGGCGGGGCTGGCGGGGCTGGCGGGGCTGGCGGGGCTGGCGGGGCTGGCGGGGCTGGCGGGGCTGGCGGGGCTGGCGGGGCTGGCGGGGCTGGCGGGGCGGGGCGGCGTGCGAGACCAGACGCCCGAATTATGCGGCGCTGCGTGGGAGCGCGCCGACCTTCGGCGCCGCCGTCCGGCGCGTGCGAGGGAGGGCGTGCCTGCGGGCGGGCAGGAGTCAGGCAGAAGCGGGGTGGCGGCGGGGAACGTCAATACGAGGCGAAACAAAACGAGAAAGGGAGAGAGAGACAGATGCGAGGGAAGCGAGAGACGATGAACGTAGATTGGCAAGGAGAGGTGAGAAACCGGAAGAAGCGAGCATTGGGTAGAGGCGGCGACGAAAGGACTGGTTCGGAGAGCGGGGCGAGTCGAGCCTAGTCGAGGCGAGTCTGGAGGAGCGGGATGAGAATGGGACCGGGAAAAGGCGAGGCCTGGGGAGGGCTGGGGGCAGGCGGGGAGGGGGGCAGAGTGAGAGAGAGGCAAGAGTCGGAAAGAGGCGAGTGGCAGGAAGAAGCGAGGGACGAGAAGAGGAAATGCGAGGAAAGAAATTATTTGGTGAGGTGGAACCAGGCGAGTCGAGGCTTGGGGGACAGGGGACAGACGATAGGGCAGGGGTGGCGGTGATAGGACGGAAAAGAGGAGGGGGTTGGCCTGGAGGCGGATTGGGGTGAAGCGTGGCGGGGTGAGGCGGGGCGTAGTGGGGCGCTGCGGGGCGTGGCGTGGCGTGGCGGGGTGAGGTGAGGCGAGGTGGGGTGGGGCGGTGCGAGGTGGGGTGGGGCGAGGCGACGCGAGGTGGGGCGTCACGGGGCGAGGCGGAGCGAGGCGGAGCGAGGCGGGGTGAGGCGGGGAGAGGTGGGGAGCGGCGTATAGAGGCGGGGAAAAGCCGGGTAAAGATGGGCGGATCCGAGTGGGTTGGAGCTACCTCGTCTATTCAACCTTCTGTCTGCTCCCACCCGTCCGAGGGTCGATTGCAGAGCCATCTTTGGTTAGAAACTCTGATTTATGAAATATCATTTAGGATCTAATCTGGCTTACAATCGAGAATTTGATTACAGATTCAGTTTACCCTTTTAGATTACGTACGAGTTTACGCAGATAAAAGAAAGGAACGTGAAGGTTTAAAATCTTGTTTCTGAATAATTCGATTTACAGATTATCTCCTTTCATTTAATGAGTTCGTTCGTTCGTTCAATGTTACCTTGTTGCTGTTATAATCTAGTTACGTAAGTGTTAAGTTCCAGTTAGTTTCTTTCTTAACAGTTCAATTACGTTATTATAGTAACATTGCAAATTTGCTTATATGTTCAGCCTATATTGCCCGGAAGCTGTTACAAGCTGAAGATAGCGAATCTAACCTTAACTGGACATTGTACGCGCCTGGCATGTTGTAATGGGTTGCAGACTACATTGTGTATGCAACATAAATCATGCTGAAATCGAAGGGCGAAAGGGGAAATACTATAGAAATATTCGAATATCAAATCTAGACAGTTACTCCATTAAATACATTCTAGTTGTACGTGGCGTCGCCGACGCTGTAAACTGTTTTAAAAGTATTTTCATATCTTGAAAATTTCTAAATGTTATGAATAGCCTTGTTCAAGTGAGTTGTTACAGTCTCTGACATTTGACATACTAATGAATCGTAGTGACTAATTATACTTCTGTTCAAAAATTCCCAACACCCAATGGTCTCATATGTTACCTCCATACGGAATATGAACTGGTAATATTGGACACTGTAATCGCCGTAAAAATACTTTCCGGTATGGAAAATGTGAATAGTTACAATTTGCAGCTACATTTCGAAGGGTTTGTTGCTAATACGCCACAAAATATCACATTTCAGATGTTCTTCAGCGTTATATTCTGAAAAGATCATTCTCAAATGGTTTCGAAAATTATCGCAAAATCGTTTACAACTTTATTTGCTTCACACTTCCATATTTTTGTCTCTTCCTTTTTAAGAGATTAAAACTCTACAGACTCCATCTAATTTGTGTTCAGTTCAACTTCCGCAATTGTTCTATTAATCTTCTTGTAGAACAATCTATTTAAACATTAAAAGGCGATTGTTTTCTATGGTTATCTGAATAAGGAATTAGTTAAGTTTAATAAAAATACGTTGTTAGTCACTTTCATTTGAAAATCAGTATTTGCACGAAAAATCGTAAATATGAGAAGTCGAACGTAAGAGCATAAATGTCCTTTCATTCTCCAATATTACACTTGCGCTTTCTCCCCATTCACTTGAAGTTCATCAAATTTAATAAGTTCCAAAGCAACACTGTTTTAAGGTATTTTGCAAAGATATTTTTATAAGTACGATAATACAAATGAAAATGAAATGAAATTTGCCGCGCGATCTTTGTTTAACTTATAAATGGAAACAATAAGTGTTGCTATTATCGTGAAAGAAAATTGTGGCATAATGGAGCGACCTAATTGCCACTGGGTACAGGGTCTTAATCAATACAACCTACATAGATTTATTTAGGTAGCCTTGGTTTAATAAAATCTTTTGGCCGGATCCGAAAGCAAGTTAGAGACCAAAAACCGTCGAATGGCACATCATATGTCTCGATTAGTGCACGGGAAGTGATCTAACCGTGAATGACGAAACCGCACATACATGCACATACGCCCACTCGCAGATCCTCAAATACTGTATACGGAGGTAGAGAATATTACGGAAGCGGCATTTCACTGCTCCAAGCTGACGATATATTCCGGACTCCGCAATGTTTAATATTTATTTTGTCGAAAAGTCTTCATTTTTCTTCAAGACACAATCTCTACAACAATACTGCACGTTGTAAAATCCAGTGGCAAACTAGCTTCATCCGATTCTCTTCTCTTTCGGCCCGAGTGGGACGTAGCGCTCCGGCTGCCGCCGGGTGGCGTCCAGCCTCTTCAGCACGCGGCTCTGGCCAAGCCGCACTTAATCCACTGGAACAGCCACTTGGCGCCGCCGCATCCAACCTCAAATAAAGTGAGCCACCGCAGCGCCGCGCGCCCGCACTAAAACTCTCCCGTTTCAATTTCCCGGCCCCTCCCCTTTCCCGCCCCCCTTCCTCCGCCCCCACCTCCCGCGCGGCGCGAGGGGCGGTGGCGGTGGCGGTGGCGGTGGCGTTGGAGGAGGCAGACCACTAAAAAGAAGAAAAAAACAGCATGACGTCGCTTACCTCGAGAGGCGTGGCTACGCTATTCCCCATTGCCCTTTAAGGGGAGCTCAGTTGAACTCAAGGACCGACTGCAAAGATAACTGATTCGCTGTTTCAATTTATTTCTCACACTTTACCACTCTAGGGTTCGGGATGTTCGTCAAGGCCCGGCTGTCTTCTCCCCGCCCGCCCAGGCCGAGGCGGCGGTGGTGGCTCCTCAAGGCGGGAAAGTTGAGTCTCTGAGGCCTTATGGCCTATTGGAAGGAACCTATTGGAAGGAGAGAAGGAACCTTCCCCTCCGCCACTTTTCGCGCATGCGCGATCCAGATTTTTTTTTTCTAAGTGGTCGAGGTTTAGTGAGGCAACCGAGAAGCTTGCGTTCAGAAATCACTCGCCGTAATGTGAATTGTGAGAGATATTGGTGGTAGGACCAGGGATGGAAAGTGAGAGAGTCTGGCGATGGGAAAGGCGGGTTGGGAGTGGGGGTGGAATGGAGAAGCGGGCAGTGGGGGTACAGGACAGACGAGAGTACTGGGGGTAGGCGTCAAGAAGAAGTGCTTCGGAAGACGACGCCAGAGAACAGGGCTGCGGCAACATGGTGGAGGACGCAGACTCGTAGGAGGGCTTGTTTCGAGAAACGACAACCAGGTGAGGTGGCGTCAACTGAGGGTTCCAGACGGTGGCAGGATTTTTGACACTAGCTGGAGTTCTGGTTCAGTCGCTATCTGGAGGGTAATTCTAGCGGCCGGCTGCTCTGATCAATGCCTTTTTGTTGTTGTGATTTCTCCGATCAAAACCAGAACGACGGAGCAGTACCCTAACAAACAGATCGCGGACCGCGCGCGCTCTTTCCTACCCCTTCCTTGTCCTATCCTCACCCTTTGCACAAACACTAACATGTACTACACTACTACACATGTCGGGAGGCCGGTCGGGAGCTTAGAGGTTGTCCCGGTTGAGGCGGTGCCCCGCTAGAGAGCGATACCTGGTTAGGGAAATGCCATTAGCAGTCAGGATGGTCGGTGCCAAATGTCACCATCCAGCGGGGGCAAGATTACCGCCACCTTCTGAGGAAAACCATTGACTACACTCCCAGGAATAATGACCTTAGTTGTTGATGCACCCGGAATGGCCAGTCAATCAACTCAAAGACTTTTTAGAGGAACGCAAGGGCAGGGAATGTAGGAACGGGATGACGAGTGGTGCCAGCGGGGACGGAGTGGAGGGACAGAGCGAGGCGGGGGATTGGGAGGAACAGGGCGGGGTGGGGCGGGGTGGAGCGGGGTTGGGTGGGGTTTGGTGGGGTGGGGTTGGGAGTGCGATTGGGGTGGGAGGGGAGGGAGGGGGCGGAGCTGGGCGGAGCATGGCGGTAGAGGCGGGGCGGGGAGGGGAGGTGCGGGGCGGGGCGGAGCGGGGCGGGGAGGGACGGATCGGGGCGGTCGGGGCGGTCGGGGCGGTCGGGGCGGACGGGGCGGGGCGGGGCGGACGGGGCGGGGCGGGGCGCTGCGGACGGGGCGGGGGGAGGCGGTCGGGGCGGGGCGGGGCGGGACGGGACGGGACGGGTCGAGGCGGGGCGGGGCGGCGCGGGAGGGGGCGGGAGGGGGCGGGGAGAGGCAGGGCGGGGCGGAGCGGGGCGGAGCGGGGCGGAGCGGGGCGGAGCGGGGCGGAGCGGGGCGGAGCGGGGCGGAGCGGGGCGGGGCGGGCGCGCGGTCTGGCGCCGGCCGCCTCGAGGCGCGTGCGGGTGACAGCGGCCGGGAGGCACGCGAGGATTGACGGCTGCAGCCCCGTTATTAAGGTCGTTTGACGGCGCCTCGTAAAACCCCTATTCACTGCGGGACGCGCGCGCCACGTGCTCTATGGCTGCGCTCCCCTTTCGGTGCGACTGCCGCCTCTCCACAGCGTTACACCGTTCGTTTTCTTGGTCTTTCTACGGCTTTTCTTCACATTCCGACGCTTCGCCTGAAAGTCGCGGACTTGCGGGCGAGGATTTGTTCACCATGGGGATGGAGCGGGTGGGGAGTATACTACCCAGTCTCATGGGTCAACCTGAGTAGCCGGCGTTGTCAGGGCGGCGGCTCTGTTCCAAGGGCCATAGGCTCGAATCCCTACTGGAGCGTGAATGTTCGCAAGTGTGTTGTGGCATGGTTGAGCTCTCCCCACCAGCATGCATCACTTTTGAACCCTCTCACGCTGCTTTCGAAGTTACCCTGTCTGATAACCGTCTATTGGAGCCGAAATAGGCTTGCGAGGCACTTCAGAATCTCTAGAGGGGATTATCAAAAAACATGAACGCCGAGGTACGCCTAAGTGTTGCCACCGTAGCCGATTATGCGGAGGGTCCTGTTGATGGAAAAAAAGAAGAAAGAAAAAAAGGAAGAAAAAAAAAGAAAAAAAAATCCCTCTTTGGTGAAAGGGTGACAGGGCGGTAATTCTCCCGAATCTACGAGTAGATGGCTGAACGGATTGCTCGCCGTAAGGGCCGTCCTAGGTCCCAATAAGCGACTAACAAATACATTACAAAAATAATATAACCAACCAAAATTTTGCTATTATCCATCAACAATGCGCATTTGCGTTGCCGGAAGACCAGACTAGTTTGGAGCTTCTCCGGATTTATGTGGTGCCCATCTGGTGGGAGATACCTGGTTGCGAAAAAACCCGCAAGCCAACGGGTAGGTCGGCGACGGATCTCACCCTTCAGCGGAGGGAGATCACTGCCACACCTTGCTATACAGCACGCACTAAACTTACGGGATTAATGACCTCGCTGTTGATGCAACCGGAATCACCAGTCAATCAACCTTTTTGCATTGTAGCCGATTATGCGGAGGGTCCTGTTGATGAGGAAAAAAAGAGAGAGAGAAGAAGAAGATAAGAAGAAGAAGAAGGAAAAAAGAAGATAAGAAGAAGAAGATAAGAAGAAAAAGAAGAAGGAGAAGAAGAAGAAGAAGCAGAAGAAGATGGAGAAGAAGAAGAAGAAGATAAGCAGAAGGAGAAGAAGAAGAAGAAGAAGAAGGAGAAGAAGAATAAGAAGAAGGAGAAGAATAAGAATAAGAAGAAGAAGAAGAAGAAGGAGAAGAAGAAGAAGGAGAAGAAGAAGGAGAAGAAGGAGAAGAAGAAGGAGAAGAAGAAGAAGGAGAAGAAGGAGAAGAAGAAGGAGAAGAAGGAGAAAAAGAAGGAGAAGAAGGAGAAGAAGAAGGAGAAGAAGGAGAAGAAGAAGGAGAAGAAGAAGACGAAGAAATATTCCCTCTATGGTGAAAGGGTTCCATTGTCTGCATTTGCGCGACCAATTTTATTTTACTTTGCGTTTATTAGTGAACAAAATTCAGTCATTTTTTTTTTTGGTAAGATTCATCCCAGTAAAATCTGTTTTTGCGGACTGAAATTTCTCGAAGTTTCTCCGGTTGTCCTCGCGTAAGGAGTCGAGTGGCGCCGCGGAATTCTTCGCAGCCTTCACACCTGCCTCACCGCCACAGCCTTCACACCCGCGCCACGCCTTCACCCGCGACTTCTCACGCGGAGCGCAACCAATCAGAATTCCAGCGCCGAGCGGGGCGGCTCGGAGATTTCCCCTATTTTCTAGCTGCGTGGGATTGCTGTCACGCCTACACCAATAGCTCGTTCTCGAAATTCAGGTTACACACCATCAAAGAACAGTGTGACACTTACTAGTCGTGTTCACTTTTAACCTACTCTACGCAGTTTCTCCAGTGTACGGTTCTGTGATAATGCCCCGAATGTTTAAAATGTTCGTGCAGCGAAATGAGAAGATTCTAACAACTAACCTTACATACGTAGAAAAAACTCTGTTTTTCACGAGTGTTTTGGAACTGTGATATTACATGTTAAGAAGATTTAAAGAGGGAACTACGAGTATTTCACTCCCAAGAAATTATCTTGTCAGAATGAGTGGAATCTGCTACATACTGAAAACACGCGCTTCCCTTGTTTTGTAAAATTGCTAGTAAAGCAGTTTTGTTGCCTCGCAATTCCTTTTCAATACTGTCACCTATTTTTACCCCATTATTTGCTTCTCTACTGATTTACATGATTATATCTTTGTCAGATTGTATTTGGAATGACAAAGCATTGCTATTTTTGCTGTACGACCAACTGAAATTAGAAAGACTGGATTTTGCTCAACATGTGCGACTTATTACACAGACTGCGCGAAATGTCGGAAAGCGTTTCGAGGTGCTGTGACGCCGGTTGGCGTGACTCCGGAGCATTGAAGGGATGCTGAGTTCCGATCTGTTGGCACTCGTGAGTGGGCAACCAAGACTCTCGGAATGCGAGCAGGGCTTTTATGCAAACGACCTCAGTCCACTAGAATTCTAATACGAGGCGTTTTCTCTCTCGGGCGATAACGCCTCGACTTCACGCCTCGGATTAACTTCTTTACAATAATGAATTTTGTGATTTCAGTCGCTAAACAAAGCTGAATAATGACAAGATTTTAAATAACCTGATTACATCCTCTTTATAGATGAAATTTCACTGATGCCGACATTTTTTACGCATGATTTTTGCCGAAGTTACACGATCATAGGCACGCGCAGACTTAAACCAAATGGGGCCAATGGCCATCTTTTGCTATTAATAGTTTTTTTTTTAATTTAAATTGACATATTTACTTGTTAATGAACAAAAAGTAATACATTGAGAATTAACTTATAACTACTGTTACAATCAAAAACAACTGATTTGTATTACAACATTTTCACTGTTACCAAATTGCTCTTTCCCAGAGCTCGTATAGCAATTTCCCTGTCAGTTTAAAAATTAAAAAATCGTGGACTTAAATACTTACTTTTTTATTGCGTAAGTCTATGGGTCCCCTTTGAAAACTTTCGAGGGCTCCCTGACCCTGGTAATAATTCGATAATTACATATATTCACTGTTAATGCATGTTTTACCGACAATTATTATAAAAAATACTTCAGTAAGCAATAACCGAATACATTTGTTACTCAAAACTACAATAAAAATGTTTGGGCTTACAAAATAAATGATGGTCTGTTAAGAAGACGTAATAATTTTCTGTTCTACTAACGTTTTTTTTTCTAGAAACGAACGGAGTCTTTTATACGGTCAAAGTCCGTTACTTTACTTTCTTGGAGAGTTGCCAGGAGGTGATTTATCATCCTTTCTTTACAACTCACCAAAGAGATATTTCTACAAGGCACCATTTTTAATTGTTGGGTGATTTTTTTCGTGAAGATTTTGAAGTGGAAAATATATCAACAAAAATAAAGCCACATTTCTTCTCAAACGACGATTGGATTTGTACAAATAATATCGAGTATAACCTTGTGAGACAAAAAAATATGAAAATTCTTTCTGTGACAAGGCAATATAGAAAAAAGGGTCATAAGTGTTGTCCAATATTCTAATAATTTATCTCTTATATTTTTTTGCATCGACCACAGTGATGTTTCAGTTGCCCCTCCGACTCGCCAAACTTTTGTCTGCGAAAGTAAACCGTCCTCATTTGCACCCTTAAAAATCGCGTTCATTATAGAAGAGTTTACAAAGATTGTAAATTTTAATTACTCCAACTGCGTTTCAACTCTTTGAAAAGACTTAATTGCAACCAGCGTAACCTTTAATTCCGTAACCGGCAGTGCAGGCAGGCACCTACTCACAACTGCAGTATCACTGACCTCTAACAATAATTGCCCTTCGTGTTTACGAAGTACGATGTGAGATTAGCGTCTAACGGGCAATTTCACACGCATTTTTCAACAGCCGCCTTCTGCACCGGCGCTGGGGGGGGGGCGTGCTTGTGGACGGCGCGGCGCGAGATAAACCCGGGCGTTGCGCTTTCGGCACGCCATTGCCTGCCCATACAAGCGCGCGCTCGACACGTTGCTCCGACATTAAACCTAAAGCTAGAAGGGCACACAGCGCAGGCTGTTTGGTAGGATCAGTAACTTAATATTATTCAGGATGAATCAATTCAGGTGGAAAACAATGCGCCATGGTCTTCACTTAATTAGGTGAACAAATTTATCTTATGTAAACGTAGGCCTCCGCAGCTCCAAATTTGACTTCTTGGCTGTCCGGGTGACGCCGCGTCGTTGGCTGAGTGGCCGACGTTTCGCCTTTCATGTTGCAGGCTAGTTCTCTGAGGAAGTTACCCTGAGGAAACCTGCAAAATGACAGGCGAAACGTCGGCATCTCAGTCAACGACGCGGCGTCACCCGGACAGCCAAGAAGTCAAATTTGTGTGATGTCATTTTATTGAGAAATGCTTCGTTTCGTTTCTGCACCGCAGTTTCTTGACGACTTCTAATCGTCCATGAAGTCCAGAAGTTTGTGCTCATAGTGATTCGAAGTGATATCAATATATTTCAAAGAAAATTGGTTTTTTGTTTTTTTATAAACGCACTTCGCCTTTTTCAAGCAACAAAATTAAAAAAAGTTTTTTGGGGGCTATTTTAGATAAAATTTTGAAAAATTTCCAGGACTTCCATGTAAAATAACTCCAAAAACTGAGAGATTCGTTTTAAATTCGAAGGTTCTCCAATGCCGTCATATCGAAAGGAGAATGTCCATATTTTCAAGAAAATCCTGTGAGCAGTTTAGGCGCTAGTGTTGTTCTCAGATGAATAAACGGACGTTTTTATAAAAAAAAAAGACAATACTTTTTCGGTTTCAGATCCTCCCTCCCCAGATGTGAACTTACGTCAAGATCTCCCCCCACATCACGATGCTTTCTCTACCCTGAATACTTCACGAGAAAGTAAAAAAAAAGAACGAAGAGAATCCACGTAATGGACATGATGACAGAATGGGAGATCTACAGCGAGGTGAAGAGCAGGATTAGAAAATGCATGGAGCAGCAACGGAATTAGAAAACCAACGGCAACGACGGCGACGACGATTCTACTGACACTCAACACGCACCGTGCTGGATACTCGCATTGTCATGACATTTCACTAGCTGATAGAACACCGCGCAAAACCTACACATACAAATTTTGAAGTAATATGGAGTATAAGAAATAGTGATTTGGGGGCATTTTGTATCAGGACCTTTCATGACCTCCGCCTTCTCCGCGCTTAGGCTGCGCCAGGAACGTTACGCGGCGCGTGTGAACCGGTATCAGATTTCCAGGAGCGTTCGTTCAAGAACGATGGAAACGGCCATCGCTGGTGACTTCTGAGTTACATGTTCACAGTGACATATGTTCTGTGGAGAGTGTGTATAAGCGCACGAACTTTTTTTGTGGTTAAATATCATTATTGTGAAAATTTCGTATCTAACCAATAAGTGAAATGTATTTAATATTTTTATTTAATTATTTATTTTTTCTTTATTTATTGTATATTTTTTATTTATTTACTGATTGTGTTGTGCTTTAGTTTATTTACGTATTTATTTTTTAATACGTTTAGTTTGATGAATTAAACCAAATTGTAATTATTGAATCCTATCATTCATATAAATAATAATGCCAGTCGCAGACGGTTGCGACAGACGTCGTCTGTGCCGAGGAGGCTGCAGGTTCGAGTCCTGCGTAGACATGGTCGTATTTGTGTTTGTCCCTTCACCTATCATCATCCAATCATCTCATAATTCACACTACAAGGCGTAACAACCTTGTTGTAATCCAAGGATACAGCTGAGGAGCTGATCCTGGAAGAATTACACACGTTAATCGTGTACCGTGGTCAGTAATGGCCTATACGCCAATAATAATAATAATAATAATAATAATATTAATAATAATAATAATATTATTATTAATAATAATAATATTAATAATAATAATATTAATAATAATAATAATATTAATAATAATATTAATAATAATAATAATAATAATAATAATAATAATAATGCCAGTATGCATTCGTTAATTGCATTCGAATTACTCGTGCATTTGTTTTCGTCCTACTCGTTCTTCTGAAACTGCAATGTTCACACCCGTTTCTTTCACCCCGTCTGCCCTCTGCGGCAACTGAAACCCTGCCGATGGATAGTGGCGCCGCAACGTATGAGCAGCGGTCGCAGAACCAACGGCTAGCAGCGATTTCCGCTCTTTCACAAGCGGTAAGGCCATGAAAGGTCTCAATGCTAAATAATCACAAAAACACTACTTGCAATGCTTCATAGCACCTAAACATTCGTATGTAAGGGTTTCGAAAGGTGCTGAACAAGTTGGTAAAATTTCATGTCAATCCGAGTACCCAGCACGATGTGCAGCGTGTGAAAAGCACAGATGTTGCGAGTTCAGCGCCTTCAAGTTTTCCAGAGACCCGCGGGGCAAATTCGCAGCGGGTGCGGCGCGGAAAGTTCCCCGCTAGACGCGGCGGCGGAATCCGCGGGACCCTTCACACCGGAGCGTCAGTAATGACTCAGCGTTTGGTGGCAGTTTTCCGCATTCGAAAACAAAGGCTAGGGAGCTCAACCCAGAGGGGAGCGAACACTCTCGAAAGCGGACGGACTTTCACGAAACTCGATGGGCAGCGGTCAAACAGCGTCTGTCTTCGTTCCAAGATCCGAGGGTAATAATAGGCAGTTTGTGCACGCCATAGCGGAGAGCACTTCGATCTTCTGCGCATGCGTAGATCCAATAAAGTGACGCGAAACCTGAACTGTGCATGCGTAGCAGATTGATAGTGCTCGAACGTTCGAGGGTGCACAACCCCCTAACAAAAACCTTCCAATCCGCTGCCGTGACGCTCGCCTGGTGTGAACGTGCTCGTGAGGCGACACGTGAAGCGAAATTTCCACTGCGGTCATTCCGCGTAGGCTGCGAGTCCTCCGCGCCGAGTTGTTGAAGCCTTGAATCTTCCTTTGATAAATTTCGCTTACATGTCGGAATTGCGTCGAACGATTCCTCTTTCTCCGTCCCGCCCCCCTCCATCCACAGGGCCTAGTGATTAACCACCCGCCACCCTCGACCTCGAAGGGGAGGCTGCTTAGAGCACAGCGCGGAAATAATGCAGCACATGTCGTTTTTACTGTTGTGGCGATAAGTGAATTTAATTTCAAAATATTGCAATTAAAGATCCCATTTATAATTAAGAACACAACAGATGAATACTAGATTAATCGCAAATGTTTGACTAGCAAAGCTTAAGATCTGAGTGAACTTAAAGACGTACATGTTCAATAAAATTAGTTTCCATTGTCATATTGCCCGAAATTATGTTCAAGAAATACTCACTATCCAATGTACGTTCTAGCATAAAAAATACTGGAGCGCTGAAATGGTCATAATCGTTTGATAATGCATACTACAAAAATTAATTTATGTTCATAGAAATATGAACGACTCTCAGGGAAGGTTGTGTCTTGGAACTGACAAGGCTGGGTAAACACTCTACACTCGAATACGGTTAAGTTGCCTTTCGATTGATCCACACAATTTCACAACCTACCCACAGCCAAAAAAAGCATATTTTTAGAAAGTTTTGCTACCTCTTGAGTATGCGTGTACGAACTGGGGTATTGTTAATTATGTGAAAGACGTTGAAAAATTATTAATTTATAATACCTAATAGAATTTCTTATTGCAAAAAAGTTTTAGCCTCGTATTTAAATATTAGATGGCAATATCTACGCATAATACTTACGTACTGAACCAGGGTTTGAAGAAACGAAATAAGCATCTTAAAGGATGAAACGCTTACCTGAAATAGAAGTAAAAATATATGTTAGTAAACTGCATCGAATTATAACTTAACAACAATTGAAGTCAGTTTTACTAATCGATGGTAGTATGTGGGATGTGTATGATAATCCAGGTATCCATGGTGAACCTTGCGCACAAGTAAGTTTACAGCTGAGGAGAGAAGCAGTTAGGACAAACAACTCGACAATATAGTGCGTAAGAAAATTATAAGAGTAGAATAATATCAAACAATAATGCAAAATGTCTTACAAACTAGAGACAAACATTTTGTTAACTTACTTTCAAATTATTTTGTTTGTAAATGCTCTATGGTATCTTACGTAGCACTCGTTATGAAACAAACACTGACTTTGGATTATAGTACCACAGCTGATATCCTTTTAAAGTCCGTATCATTTTATTTCCAATACCTGTATTGGGCACATCGGATAGAATTTAATTTCCCTAAATTAATTTTTATTACTTTCCAATAGGCTTCTTAAAAGATACATTGTCTTTCATCCTTAATCCTACCTTCACAATTTCACTTCATAGAAGTGGTCATGTACCTTTCCCTGAAAGCACGCGGTCGAAAGTATCAAAAGATAACTGTCAGCTGCTACCTTATGCCCCAACGTTTTTATTGCCACGCAAAGCCGATTAGATGTTTATAACGGATACGTGAACGGTGTTTCGTATATCGCTTCTAAAACATGTGAACATCTTCACAGAGGTTGCAGACGCTTACATCGCAGAGCATCGACAGTCGGTATTCCCGCCGCGTACATGCGTTTCCTGCCCAGTCGTGTCTGCTATTTTCGCTTTATACTTCTTCCCATTTTCATGTCCACTCTCCTGGAGGCAAGCTACAAAATATGTATACGACAGATGCAATTTTCAATAAAGTATAAAATGATGAAATTTAAATGATGTAACTAAGTCTCATTTTCCAGTTCGTATTGTACCATAAGCACATTAACTACATTAGTTAAAATAAAATAAATGAGAATTCTGTAAAGCACTGAAATTAAAAACAATTTTTCCAATACCTTTGTCCATACATTTTAGTAGTATGCAGTGGTCTTCTCACAGTCATCCAAGTTTATCGACGTGGCGTCAACAACATTCCAACGTAGCAATGCCTCAAACATTATTCGGCGACAGAATATACATAAAAACGCCATATATAACAAAAAGCTATAAGTTCTGAAGGTGATTTTTCAACTAAATAATTAGAAGAGACAGGAGTGTGGTAATAAACACCTAACGGAATGGATGTTACAGCGCTTTAAACACAAAACGAATAAAAGATATGACTACTGTTTCAGAACTATTGTCTAAAAAATACTTAATTGATTAGAATTTTCAGGATTTTAACAGGGTAACAGCTCACCGACACAATACATATTTACATACAATAAATATCGATGCCTAGAAGAGTTAAGATCTCTAGTTAACTGTTGACTCAACATATCTCACCACTTCGCATATAGTATGTTATAGATAGCGAGAGGCGGTTTTGGTAAAAACGTTTGGCTATTTTTCTTTGTCTTTTTCGTAAGGCATGTCCAACGACATTCATTCAAGGCAAGACCAGTACTGTCGCTGTCTCCAAAGCTACTCTGACCGCAAAGCCCGAGCTGCAGTTCCAACGAAGGCGGTTTTTTTGACACAAGCTAGGTCGAATTCAGTCGCTGTCTGGAAGATAATTCTAGCGGCCGGCTGCATGATCGGTAGTTTTCCTTGGTTTCTCCGATCAATTCCTGGCGACTGCCGGAGCAGTTCCGTAACAAATGGTTCACGAGCCGTCCGCCATCATTCCTTCGTCACGCTTTCTCCCGTAAGACGCACACTCTTTGGTGCACTGCACTACCACATACGCTATCACAGATTAGAGCTTGTCTCGGCTGAGGCATGCTCCGCTGGGGGTAATTACCTTTAAGGAGAAATCCACCGCAAGTCGACGTGTAGAGAGGCGTCGGATCTCACGTTCTAGCGTTTAGGGAAATATCCACCTCCCATGATAAAACTTACACTACACTAACGGGATTAATGACCTTAGCTGATGACGAGCCCCGGAAACATCAAACAATCAATCGACTGGAAAACAATCATCGACCAATAAATGATGGGGGCATCGTCGGGCCCAGTCCCCCCCCCCCCATCACTTCCGTTGTGCTTCGTTGAACGTTCGCTTGCGCTCTCGAGAAAAAGTTGAAGGATAGGGCCTCTGAAAGTCCTGTAACGAAATGAGCAGTAGAAGGAGAACTTTTTTTGTTGACAAGAAACATTAATCTTCTCCCGTACATTATCCGGTACTTAGGAATACAAAAACAGACAGCAATGTCCTTCGCCTGAGAGAGAGAGAATGATTCGAGACAGGCGCGTCACGTTGCGACTCTGCGTCTTCCTGGAAGAGGTCTCAAGGATTTCGCGAGGCCCGGCCGCGTTCCTTGGCTGCCCTGGGTAGTGGCTACAGGACCACTGTGATTGGACGGCTGATTCATCCACCTCCAATACCCATCTTACGTCGCGCTTGAACCAAACATTCTTGAAATGCCCAAATCGGGGATCGGCGCAAAATTCAACTTGTGCCCCGACAGGTTGGTCGATTAGTTAAATTGGGAGCGTCAACTAGTAAGGTCGTGAGACCCGATAGTACAGTGCACATGTTTTCCTCGGGAGGTGGCGGTTAATTTCCTCATCTAGACGGCTAGATCCGGCGCGACCAACACGTCGGCTACCGAGGTTTTCCCCAATCAGATATCTCCCACCAGCGGGACCCCGCTTCAGCTGGGACCAACTCCCACAAAACTTTCATGAATCCTTCGCGTACTCAGTGCAAAGGGAATTATTTCGTTAGAGCAAATCACCCGCCGTGGCTGGCAGTCCCTTAGAACCGCGGAATGCAAGTCCCGAGGGCAAAATCTGAAGCGCAGCTGCCACGCCCCCGTGACTCCGATCCCTCGCCCTCGCCCTCGCCCTCGCCCTCGCCCTCGCCCTCGCCCTCGCTCCTCCCCCGAAGCAGCGCACCATAAGGCTCCGCCCAGGATGAAAAGACATGGGTGAGCTAAGCGCCACCCCCGCACATTCGGCTTCATTCAATGAGCCTCATGCCCCAGTTTGCATCACAATACTAGCGAGAATTTTAAATTCAGCCACATGCTAAACAAATATCGCCTTCTTTCAAGTCATTGATACAGATGTAAGAAGGATTTGTTTTAAATATTTAAATATTGCATCTTATTTCAATCACACCTTCATTGTGCTATTTTGGGTTGGTCACTTTCAAATATGGTTTAAAAAAGTCACTTTGTATCACTTTCAAAAAGTTCAACTGTTCTCGCTTCTCATGAGCACAATGCTTCTCAAGCGAAGTGCTCGTGTTGTAGTCTCGTGTGTTCGCAACGTAGCTGGTGTTGCGCAGAACGAGCAAAAATCAGTGCGCCGGATCACCTCACCTATGTCTTTGTATCACGGCCCCTCCGCACCGCGTCCTCACTAGCGCACTCCCGCCTTCGTCCTGCCCCGCCCCGCCCCGCCCCGTCTCGTCCCGTCCCTCCCCACCACGGCCCGCCACACCGCGCCCCGCCCCGTCCCGTCCCTCCCCAACCCTCCCCGCCCCGTCCCGTCCCGTCCCTCCCCGTCTGGCCCGCACGCCCCTCCACACCCCGCCATGCCCCGCCCCGCCCCTGTGTTCCCTCCACTCCGCTTTCACCGCCCGACCGCTTCGATCTGACCGGGAGGTCCTAAGTTCGACATCCGACGGCGGCAGGATTTTTGATACTAGCTAGGCCCAATTAAATCGCTGTATGAGGGAGAATTTTGGAGGCCTGGTGTGCCCGTCGGTAGTTTTCCGACGTTTCTCCTATCAACACCAGGGGAATGCCGGAGCAGTATTCTTCCAAACGGGCCATGGTCCGCGCGCGATCTTCTCTCTCTTCCTTGTCCTATCCTCATCCTTTACTTACACACACACACTAAAATGCGCTACACTACCACCCATGACGGGAGAACGGTAAGGGGCTTAGAGCTTGTTCCCGGCTGGGACGGTGACCCGCTGGTGGGAGATACTCGGTTGGGGAAACCCTGCTAGCCTGCGGAGGTCGGCGTCGGACTCCCCAGCAAGAACACCGCCACCTCCCGCGATTAACAACAGCACTGCACTGACGGGACTAATGACCTTAGCAGTTAACGTGCCCGAATACACTAACAATCAATCAACTCTGCCGCCACGATTGCTCCCAGCCTCACGGAGCACTGGTAGTCGTCTTGCGCCTCATCCCCCCCCTCTCCTCGCCCCACCCCCACCCTCCAATGGATCATAATTCCCACACAACATACTTTATTATTGTAAATTCAACTACTTTCTAAAGCCTTCACATGTCAACGCGTCTCAATATTAACTGAAAAAATGTTTAAAAGGTTACATGAGCATTCTTCTAGCAACGCCTTCCACTCCGGAAAGATAAATCGTAATGTAGACGAAGCCTTCCACGGCCAGAGCAAATTACGTCCTAGGCCTATTTAAATCGCCCTAAAGAAATGTTGACAACACCGCTATGGGCGCGGCGTATCTCCTAGTCAGCTAGACTGAGCAGCCCGGTTCGAAGCCTTTTCCTCCACTGCACTCCAGCCCCCTTCCCTTCCCTTCCCTTCCCTGTCCCTCCCCGCGCTGCGCCGTGCCGTGGAGGCCTCTGGGTCGACCGCCCACTCCGTCAGCGTCAAGAGCGGCCGCAGGCGCCCGCAGTAATGAGTGGGGGGGGCGCGGGCGGGGGAGAGGGAGGGGGAAACCGCCGATAGGGAAACGAGCCCCAGAGGCGCCGCATGCCGAACCTCGGCGCCCCCCTCTCCCCACCTCACCCCTCGCTCTTTCCCCTCCCTCGTATTTCCGCCGCCACCACTAGTGCAACGCATTCCGCCTCTACAGCACTCCCAGATTCTACAACCCCCCCCCCCCCGCCTCACCAACATTCCCGGCGTCTTGAACTTTACTGCCACTGTAACGCTGCTCCACCTCTACATCGCTCCCCGCGTCTATAACACCCACGCCCCTACAACCACCCACGCCTATACAACACCCATCGCTTCTACAACGCCCACCGCGCACTACATTTTCCACAACGCCTCCACGATTTCCCCACCTCTCCAGCACTCCTAGCCTCTTCAATTGGCGCGCCTCCGCAACACTGCCTGCCTCTACAACACGCTCTCCGCCTCTACAATACCCCCGCCCCAACACCTCTCGTCAAAACCGCTACCCGCCCTTCTGTGCTCTCTTTCTCTGTCTGTAATTTTTCACAGCATACACCCCCCACCCTTACCACATTCCCCTTCCTATCATATATCCGCGCCATTAATACACTCCCCGCATCTATCTCCTTTCGCCTCTCCTTTTTACCTTGCTCTCTCCGGCCTCTTTGCCTTTCCCTGACATTTCCCGCCCCTTCCTCCACTCTCTTCCCCACCCTCAACTACTTCTTCCTCCCTCATCCCGGTCCGCCCCGGCCCGCCTCGCCGAGTCCCGGCCCGCCCCTTTCCCACTCCGCCCCGTTCCCGGCCCGCCCCTTTCCCACTCCGCTCCGTTCCCGCCCCGCCCCGCCCCTGCTCCACACGCCCATCCGTCTCGCTGCCCGCAAACCGCGTTCCGCAGCCGAGTTGGACAGAACTTGGGAAGTAAACCACCAGAGCTTGTCGATCCCGACGTTCGGAACATTGATCCCGAAGGAACCGGCCAGGAATTTTTGAGTGGGTGGCAGGAAACCGAGGGATAGTTCGAACTCCCGGCAAACGCAGAAGCCCTTTGCAAGCCCTCCTACCAACTGCGTCTGCTTGCACACCAGACTGTCTAAATTTTGCTATTCAATTGCACTGATCAGAGAAATAATCTTGCATGTCAATGTTGCTTCTCCTGATATGAAACGATGAATGTGAGGAATAACCTCGAAGGTATATAAGCAACAAACGATCTTTAAGAAAAAAATCAAATACGCTAATATCTTTAAGATTTAAGAAACTATAATACTGTGATACTATATTATACAATAATAAACTATAGTACTGTAGTCAACGCGCAGGTGACTCCTTTGCTGTCAAACATTAGGAAAAATTTTCACGTCAAAACCTACTAGAAAAAAAAACTTATATTGGTTATTATTGCATTGCAATTATTGTTTATTTCTACGCATAATTCACTAGAAAATGTGTCGGATGAAATTGAACCCTTGAAATTGATAATTTGAAATCCATTATGTAAATATTTGTCCATTGATTGGCAAAGTTTGATAAACCTTTACGACATTTTTACTAGCTTTCGTTAAAAAGTTAGAGCAAAAATAAATTTTTCAGCCCATCTTCTACGAAACACATTTTTACGAAACACCAGTTTTGCCTAAAATATTGGAAATACCAAAATTTGAATTACTTACTTTTACTGCATCGTCTGACCACCTTCAATATGTGACTAAATAGATAATTTTTACCTCAAATTTTGTACTTCAAGTTCCTTTTCACAGACTCGTATCTTTAGTGTAGTATTCAGTGCAGCCGCCACAGATCGAAATCTACATAAAATTACGGCATTGAGAATCTAACACTCTGATTATAAACGCTTACGAATATTAGAATGTTAACCTTGGTACAGTACCGAACATGTAAGATATACTCCAGTTATGAGTCTGTCTGTTGCAAGTCCAGTAGATATGACACTATTTTTTATTTTTCATTGATTTTACAAAGTGCAGCCAGGGACCCAGGTTCGATTCCCAGTTAGGGTGAATAGTTCTTTGAACAATGTGAAAGTGAGGAATATTTACACGGTTTCCACTATTCTCATTAATATTTACTTAGAGTATGGACTTGCTTAAATTAAAATCATTTCATAAAAATATCCTTATGTGTGTGACTATTATTAAAGCAATTCAGTCCAAGAGAATTGGACCAGAAACATCATATTTATGTACGCCGATTATGCATTAATTTCATTCACAGCGCTTACACTAAATAGTAATAATAATAATAATAATAATAATAATAATAATAATAATAATAATAATAATAATAATAATAATAATAATAATAATAATAATAATAATAATAATAATAATAATACACACAACAAAGAGAAAACCCGTAATGGGTAATCACTTTTATTTTTCACTTTTAAAAACCATTTGTTTTTAGTTGTTTTTGGAGTAAACCTTGATTACATGATACGTTTGTCGCATCATCGGCAAACATAAATACATTTATTACTTCTATTTTTTTGAACAAGTTCCAATGAACATGGTCCCTTGAATACAATCATTACTGTAACCAATAGTGTTCACGACCCAATAGAAATGCTATTTCGTAATAGTATTCACAAGAATCCAACCAAAAAAGCACTAGTATCGTTAATGAGCCACTCGTTCCGCGAGGTGCGATAAAATAGACTATTTTAAATTTGGAATTAATCGTTTCGAATTGGAATGCGATGCCGGCTTCAGACAAGGTCTCTTGACACGCCTCGTCCTTTTTCGGTTCAGAACTGCGAAAGGTCTCTAAGGATCAAGTGCGTATCTCGTAAAAACGCGATAACCTCGATAACAGAATGCACTTAATCAAAATGGCCTCGAATATTGCAATAATTTTTCTCCTCTTTTCACTGTAATTGAGCTTGCGTTTTTCTTATGTAACCGTGAACATCACGCGAACCATCTTAATGGCCGGCAGTCTACAAATGATAGGATGAGTGGATGGAGAAAACATTATGTTTGTATCACGAGCGATAGGCTGGGAAACGATTAAGGCTTCCTTCTGAATTCACATGCAGTGATCGCAAGAATATATCCAGCTTCCTCCAAATCCTGATTTTTTTTCTACGTTGGTATTATATTCAAATATTTACTGATGCAATATAGCAAAACCGCGAAATAAAATCAACTTTTAACAACATAAATTCAACAAAAGACACTTCTAGAAACTCATTATGATTCAAAATCGACTCAAGGTACAAAGGTTTCTCCCGACCTACATCCGTTTTCAAACTAGACGTAATGACGTAATAAAATTATGTGCGCCAGGTCGAGGGGCGTCCTGCACACTGGGAACGGCTGCATAGGTTCACATCCGCTTCAGTTCAACGGCGGCGTCTAAATGCATTCGGGGAAGTCCCGAAATCTCTCATGCTGCAAAGGTGGGAATTTGCCCAGCGCCTCTCACGCAGTGTAATGATCTTGCTGTGATATCTCGAAAGAATATTCCCTTTGTGACCCTAATGGTTATAGGTTTTTCAAATGCAATAATATTAGGTGGCTCAGTGCACCAACAGATGTCGCTGCTGTGCCTGTGACCAGAAGGTCCAGGGGCGACCTGTCGACCAGCTGACTGTCCTCGTGTAAACGGGCGCTTACCTCTACGAGAAGCATTTAATCGCAGAAGCGACAGAAGACGGCTTCGCCACCCTCCGGAGCGAGCACCCCGCGCACAAAGTGCTGCGCCCGCCCTCCGTCTTCTGCCCCCGGAGGAAACAAAAATCTAATTTACTTTATATTGTGAATTCGGTTCGAAATGGGGCCATTAAACCGGCACGGCGGCGCCTGGGTTGATGAGTGTGTGTGTGTGTGTAGGGGGGAGGGGAAGGAGAGTGCGGTGGAGGGTGTCTGCTGAGGGGGTGCAGCACAGTAGTCCGAAACGAAAGAATCACAAAACAAGTTTATCGTGTCATTAAAGAACACGTTTCCGGCTTTTCTACAGAAGGTTTATCTCCAATAGTGCGCTAAAGCTTCATTCAAACACTCACGTGGGTGCTTCACAATCTTTGTTAAATTATGCTATGTGCTTCTGGGTTCTTTATGATGTTCTTTCTCTCGGACAAAAAAATCGTTTGAGAAACCCTGCTTCTTTTTTACTGAAAGTAATGTTCACCAAAATGTATGTCATCTTTCCGTTATTTTACAAACCATTATACAAGAAGCCCCACCAACTATGGGCCACCCCTACAACTTCTCAATTTAAAAAATCGAAGATGATTAAATTTCTTAAAACTAAAAATATTTTGAACAATATCTCTACACTATATTGCTTACTACATGATCCCGCATTGTGGGGCAAAAACTGCATTTCGATATCAAGAAACCGTTTAGAATTTATGGATATCGCCCATAGTTGGTGGGACCCTCTATACTTAATATTTCGTACTTGACACACAGAAAAAGAGAAGAAATAATACATCTCTTAAGGACATAACTTTTTATTATTAATTCCAAACTAATGACTAAAAAGTTAATAAAATAAAATGTGATGTTTATGTTATGTAATTGGATAAACAGCATCCGAAAAATATTATTTGAAAAAACAGATGCGTATCGTTTGTTGTTTATTCAGTGCATACATACTCCGTGATCATTTGCAATGTAATAAAATGCTTGAAAAGTATTTCTATGAATGAAATGCATTTTCACATACTTTGCCGCTTGTGTAAGAACACTGAGTTTTCTAATTATAAAAGAGTTTGCATTTAGTAGAAGCGTATCACTTTGCTTTGATGTATCAATGATTCCAGCTGCAGCAGTGGACTGTAAAGACCATTCACTAAGTCACATTGGGGACTATAAATTCAGAAATGTTCTAGTGGGTGGAAAAGTACTAATTTTTTGGAGGGGGTTGGGATGTAAGTCACACGTAGGCAACTGAAGTATACAGCCCGTGATTCGGCGTGCAAAATACAGAACAATATGGAAATTCCAAGTCAGATTAATTTTGATATAAATATTCTAATGTCAATGTTCGCACATTTACCAAGTGATTACATAAACTAGAAATAGAATATACTTGTCGGCAGTGATATACTTGGCACTTATATACTTGGCGGCAGTGATATTCTGATTGCTGTAAAATTTACTACTGTAATCTTATCAAATTTAATTCTTTTCCATTACACTTCTTTATTCTAATAGTTTTATAAAACTTTAAAACGCAGCCCAATAATTGTACAGCATTTTCCGCTAAAGACAGCTGTCCTGTCCTGTCCTGTCCTGTCCTGTTCTGTCCTTTGGCTCGACAGCCCGCTACGGGCCTAGGCGGACCAGCAGTGTCCCAGTCTCTTGGCCATGGGATAAGGGTTTCGTGAGTTTAGCACGAAGACATCCATCCACCTTATATACACGTATTCTAAGCTTTAGAATAGGTTTCCTCATCGCCGCACAGCAATAGATACTGGGACAGAGCGCACAGTTCTAATTTTGCCACGACCGGGAATCGAACCCGGAATTGAGCCTTGGAAAGCGAACACGCTAACCAACGACCCACCCAAGACGGTTGCCAAACACTGCTAGTTTTAAATATTTCCATCTATTTCCCCCCGGTTTTCCTTCATTCTGGCCCACTGCGCTGGTGCCCCCGGGGGGAGCATAAACGCCATCTGCGGCGTGTGCGCCGCCTGGCGCAGAGCAGACCCCCCTCTTGTCCCCCTGCACCCCCTCTCGGGGGGTCCGTGCCGGAGGGCGGCCTCGCCGAGGAAAAGGGTGCCCGCTTAATCAGTAACTGGAGCAGTGGTCTGCCAAGAAAGAAACACCGCCTTGCGTTTAGGGGATGCGCTGCGATGTATCTCACGAAGGCAATGAGTTCCAACGACGCCTCTTACTCAGTGGGTGCACATCACCGTCCCAGTATGGCAAATTCCGACCAAGGCACAATAGTTATGGCCGGCGCGTGCACCGCTGAGGTCATTAGTCCCGTAAGTGTAGTGCATGTTTTTTTTCCTCGGGAGGTGCATTGATCTTCACCCGCTTGATGGCGAGATCTAGCGCCGACCTTCATGTCTGCTTGCGGGATTTTCCCCAACCAGGCATCTCCCACCACGGGGCACCGCCCCAACCAGGGCAAGATTTAAGCTCCTAAGCGGTCTCCTCGCACGTATGGAAATGTAGTGCATGTTAATGTACGAATGTGTAGTGGGTGAGGATAGGACAAGGAAGACGAAGGTGATATTGCGCTCGTTTTGTGGCCCGTTTGTTAGGGCACTGCTCCGGCATTCGCCTGGTGTCGATCGATGAAACCACGAAAAACTACTGTTCAGAGCAGCCGGCCGCTAGAATTCTTCCTCTTCAACGAGTGAATTCGAGCTACCTGACAAGCTATTGTTGAAAATCTTGCTACTGCCGCGACTCGAACCTAGGACCATCAGTTCATGTACTGAGCCACCGCTTCCGGTCACCGACCCGGTATGACTGTTCGAAGGAGACATCAGTGTTCTTGGGCAGCGCTTTTGTGGGTAGTTTTCAAAAGCGTACAGCGAAAGGTGTTCCAAACGTATGCAGCGCAGTTAGAGTAGAGATTACTAAGAGGAGTTACTATACGAAGGGATCGCTTTGACAGGCAGGAAACAAATGAACGTCATGCAGGGCGATGACATTGCAAAAGATAGTGATGAAGCTCTGAGATAAATATAAACGAACGCACTGACAAAATGATTGCATGAACGTAACTTGCTACTATATTGCCAACAGTGGCCGAGCAGTACCTACCAAAGCGGTCCCTTCTTATAGTTATCTCTCTATACCTGTAGTGGCCACTTCAAGCATATAATTTGAAAAATAATATTTGAAAATGTCTCACGTGTTTAAATTTGTAGAACGTGAAGCTTATGTCAGCTGGTGGCAAGGCGCAGAACAATAATATAATTCAGTTCTTTTACATATCAAGAATAAGTTGAATACATTTTATTAATAATAGCTTAGCAACAATGTAACATGTTCAGTTTTTTTTGTTTTAAACTGTCTCAACACATTTGGAGGTTTAATTTAGAGTAGCAGTTAATGATTTGACCATTACCAACATTTTGCAATTTTCATGTGATCACGTCTGGATAAAAATCTGGAGTTTGAAAATAAATTAATAAAAAATAGATAAATTAAAATTTTACCATTTTTAAGAAAGGGACATATCGAGAAATAAGTATGCAAATCACCCGTTTAAATTCAAATAATACATTTATTACTGTAGGCCAAAAATTTTCAAATAACTATGAAAACGAACTATGACTAGTGCTAAAGGTATAATACTGCCTTTTTTTGGTATACCACGTCAAAATGTAGTGAATCGAAATTTCGATTTTAACATTTTGAAAGTTTTAGTGTTTTGGTTCATCCAAATCATGTTTGTTTTGACTCAAAATTCGACCATTGAGTCCTCAACAAAAAAAAGTTTTAACTTCCAATAGAAAGAAGCATGTTTCAATAAGAAACATGCTTCGGAAAGAAATTCAAAGTCGATTAGGGAAACCTACATATTTCGGCAGAGCGGATCACATGCACAAAATTCAGACAAGAATTCAGAACACGGACGTTGGGAAATATTCATTCGCAAATCGCACTATTAGGGACTGGAACAGTTTGCCTGTGACAATCTTCGATCCCTTTCCTCAAAGCCTGAGCAAGTTTAAAAATAAATTAGTTTCTTGAATGTAGATATGTTATAAATATATTTAATAAAATTCAGTATAATTATCTATGTCTTCTTTGTAAATAAGTATTATTATTATTGTTGTTATTGTTATTATTATTATTATTATTATTATTATTATTATTATTATTATGTGCAGTGCAGAGGCGTGAAGTGCAGTAACGTTGTGAAACTGAGATAAACGAGTGAGTAAGAAAGACATTACAGCTCGCTGTATCGCAGTGCGGTGAAGTGAAGTGTGGTGAAGTGGAGTTCTATGAAAGATTGCACGGTGAAGTGTTCGCGTGATTTTGTAAAGTTTGTACATTTTGTATAGTTGTTAAGTTCTGTAATGTTAAGTTAGTGTATTCTGCCACCAAGTTCTCACACTTAATTGCAGAATTATTAATAAATCTAAAATATACCTCTTTGGGGACAACCACCCAAGGTCGACGTCGGATCTCACCCCCCAATGGGAGACGATCACCGCCACCTCCCGCAATAAAAACGTGTTCTGCGCTCCCAGAACTATTGACAGACGAGGACGCGCCCGGAATCACTAATCGTTCAATAAATCGTAAGTTTCGCAATGCAAATTTTCAGGCCAGTTGTGTTAACTGGAGACGGTACAAAGAGAGCACAAATTGCCCCACTGTTGATTAATACAACGCTTTCACACGAGATAACAGCTTCACTTCCTGTGCGTTCAAGAGATTCAATGCATTCTGAAGACATGTAATGTGCATTTATGGGTTAATATTTTTTTTGCCAAGTTATAAACCGTTTCATTTCCCACCAATCCCACAGAATGATGGAATTTATTGAAAATATTTTTTTTTTCATTTTAAAGTTCACCCAACGATTTTCAAAATTTAGATGCTCGTAAGCTAACGCTATGATATGAAATCATGAACTACTAGGCCGTTTACGTGTCACATCAAATAACTAAAGACAGAAATAAAGCGTAGTTAACTTCTTAACAGAAAAATTCATTACCTAATTCTTTATCGATTCACATTTTATTCTAATTAATTTCCTAAATTCTAATAATTCCTCTAATTTTCCTTACCCATCTGTAGAATACCATAACTTAAGCAATGAATTTCCGTTCAGTTTTAACGGTGTTCATTTTTGTTAAGCAAATTCGATGTCAAGGAACAACAATGTAACGTGGTGATTTGCGGAGTCAGAGAATGCCGTAATGTCTATGATGAAATGTCTAGGAGTACAGGGTAATTACTTATGTCAATTACTTATAGTGGTAGTTGGACCTGCAATATCCGAAAACTTTCCACTGTCCCCAAATCAAAATGAAATCAGGAAATTTTCAATTTAATTCAAATACGAGAAAAGGCATTTTTTGCGGAGGTGAAATCGACGTAAACATTTCTGAACGTGAATTATAAAAAATGTATATGTTACATAAAGCAATCGACTAATGACAAAATCGTCATGACATGGAATATTCACATTGCTATTGTAAATAACTTTCTAAACTTTTCTGCCTGCACTGATACATCTAAAATTTAATTACCGTGTGATCCATGGAAAAGGTGAAGATATACTAAGAAGAACCGTGTAGAAATAATCAAAGGATGACAACTAGAAACTGGCCCGAGATCTTGAAATGACTGTAACGATAAGAAGATCATAAATAATAAAATACAGTTGCATCTAAAATTTGTGAAAATAGAAAAGCGATTAATACATTACTATAGTGCCACTTTATGTCTGAATAGTACATCCTTACACTATTATTTATTTTTAATAGTAATAATAATAATAATAATAATAATAATAATAATAATAATAAATTTTATTAAATATCTTATAATTAGCACGTACAACAGAGGCACTCGAATGAGATGTGAACGTGCATTTTGAACGTGCACCTGTACAATGTCACATTGCAAAGTCTTCCCCCTCACTCTCACCTCCTTTAACTTAACACAGCGCCTGAACCCAATGGTTGTTACACAAGCTTCCCTCGCACTTAACAACTCTTAATATGGTAATTTGTAAGTCCAGGAATGCTGAAGTGGATCGTCTGGTTTCGTACTCGGCTATAAGCACCTCGACCCTCTCATTGCATTTATTATTCACCTCTCCTGTTCCTCCCAATCGTTTTCCTCCCCTTTCATCTTGCCTCCCACCGACTGCAACATTCATTTTCCTCTTCCGGTCCACCCTTTTTGTGTTTCGATCCCGGGAATTAGGTAGCATTGCTCCGTGGAGCGTTTATCGCGTCTCCGAGGCCCAGGGCGTCGCGCGCGCTTGATTTAGACATTAAGCGGAGAGAGCGAGGGAAACCAGTCCGACAGCAGCCGACAGAGCGGACGACACCGCAGCGCCGCGCCGCGTCGGGTAGCACCGCCGTAAAACAGTCGCACGCGCCTTGGAAGCCGCCCCGAACGACCGCCAGTACTCTTCACTTGTCGTGAACGACCGCCAGTACTGTTGATTTGTCGTGAACGACCGTCAGTACTGTTGATTTGTCGTGAACGACCGCCAGTACTGTTGATTTGTCGTGAACGACCGCCAGTACTGTTGATTTGTCGTGAACGACCGCCAGTACTGTTGATTTGTCGTAAACGACCGCCAGTACTGTTGATTTGTCGTAAACGACCGCCAGTACTGTTGATTTGTCGTAAACGACCGCCAGTACTGTTGATTTGTCGTAAACGACCGCCAGTACTGTTGATTTGTCGTGAACGACCGCCAGTACTGTTGATTTGTCGTGAACGACCGCCAGTACTGTTGATTTGTCGTGAACGACCGCCAGTACTGTTGATTTGTCATGAACGATCGCCAGTATTCTTGATTTGTCCTGAACGACTGCCAGTGACCAGTACCTTAAGCGGTACTGTTGATTTGATTGATTGTTTGTTTAGTTGGTTGGTTGGTTGGTTGGTTGGTTGGTTGCTAGTTATTTCGGAGGCGTCAACTACTGAGGTCATCAGTCCCATAAGTGTAGTACACGTTTTTTCCTCGGGAGGTGGCGGTGAGTTTTTCCAGCTTGACGGCGAGATCTGGTGCCGACCTACCGTTGAGTGGCAGGATTTCCTACAGCTCGGAACCATCCACCAGCGGGGGCACTGCCCGCCCCAGCCAGGACAAGCTCTTAACTCCCGACTGGTCTCCCGGTATGTGTGGTAGTTAGTGTAAGTGTGTAAGTAAGGGGGTAATGATAGGACAAGAAAGAGGAAGGAAAGATCGCACTCGATTCGTGGTCCGTTTGTTGGGTTACTGTTCTGGTATTCGCCTAGTGTTGACCGAAGAAATTATGGAATACTACTGATCAGAGCAGCCGTCCACTAGAATTCGCCCCCAGACAGGGACTGAATTCGACCTAACTGACAAGTTAGTGTCGAAGATCTTGCCACTGTCGGGACTAGAACCTAGAGGCTCCCGGTCAGAGGCACTGCAGTGACATCAGTCAATACACTGAACCACCTCTCTCGCTCGGAGTCTATGCTCCGAACGACCGCAGTCGATTAGGCAGAATTGCTGATTTGATTGATTCATTGATTGGTGATTACGTGCGCGTCATTGGCTAAGGTCGTTAGTGTAGTAAATGTGTGTTCCTCGGAAGGAGTTGACGATATTCCCCTTCCGCATGGTGAGATCCAAACCAGATATCTCCCACCAGCGGGGCACCACCCAGGCACATGCTCTTAGCTTCCAATTGGTCACTCGGCATGTGCGGTAGTGCAGTGCATCTAAGTGTAAGTATGAGTGTAAGTTAAGGGTGAGGATAGGATAAGGAAGGGGAAGGAATGATCGTGCATGGTCAGCGGCCCGTTTGTTAGGTCTGAATGTGACCTAGCTATGTAACTAGTATCGAAAATCCTGCCGCCGTCGGGATTCGAACCTTAGGATGTCACCTTTCAGTTACATTCACACTTACATGCACTACACTATACATGCAGGGAGACCGTTCGGGAGCTTACAGCTTGTCCCGGCTGGGGTAGTGCCACACAGGGGAAAGATACCTGGATGGAAAAAACCTCGCCAGCCAACACGTAGGTTGGCACGAGTTTCTGCCATAGGGGAAAGGTCACGGCCACCTCCCATAATAAAATACTATACACTACACTTCAGGGACTTTGCAGTTGACCTTAGCAGTTGACGCGCTCATAATCACTAACACATCGTTACATTTGTGTTAGACGCCTTCCCTGAACCCTCAGTTGTTTTTATGGCATTGGGTACATTCCCAGTATCTCGTGCATCACATTCAACTCTATCGTAACCCCTTATCAATAACCGGTAACTGTTTAAGTGTATCTGTGTATTATCTGCGTGTGTGAATGAGGGATTAGCAGTCTACATCCACAATATTGGTACAATCACCGAAGTAGGCACTCCGGGCTACGTCGGACACAAACGTAAAAGCACAGGATCTAGTTGACCGTAGGGGTATACCTCGGCATGAGGTTCAGGGAGCAGGGTGGTTCTCACCAAAGGAGTTCTCAGGAAGCGCCATTGACCAAGGGAGTCCCTAGGAGTTCCGTCGGGCCTCGGTAGACGGGAACCGGAAATGGGTTCGCGCAAAACCAGAAGGAACTCCCGGCTGAAAAGATCCGGGAGAAATCCGTCTCACACTGGAATGAGCTAAGCGTAAAGTCTGCCCCTTTTATATTTTTAGTCTATTCAGCCACGTGATCGATTATTTCGACTCTTACGCCTGACAAATCATACCGGGGGGAGGGAGACGTCGGCGGTGAGTAATTGATTGCCTTCAATTCACAAACGTTGGCTAACTTGCTCTGGGGCTTTGGTACTCCCCACTATTTTCATCCTTTTGGGAACTGGAGATTGTTCGCATTAAACCGTGATATATATTTTGCTAGAAAGCAAGAATAATACACTTCAAACTTTCTATTTGAAGAGAAAAAGACTTCACAAACTATTCGTTGATTAAGAGGCAATAAATTGTGTTGAATAGTTTGAATAAGTTGTGAAGTCTTTCGTACTCGGCAATTAAGGGTTGTTCTTTAACCTTGGACGTGCATGGCCTCAGTTTGAAACACTATCAAAGATTTTATATTAACACAAAAATATGCTTTTCGACAAGGGTTTTTTCAATATTCTTACAATATTCTATCTAGTGATGACATCCAACCTAACAGAATCGCTCGTGAAAATTTTCCCTAACCATCGATGCACTCGCTGAAAAGGAGCTTGCTTGCTGAAACGGCCATTAGCAGCTGGCAAAGCCCATAAAGCTGCACAAGAACATCTCATCTCGCAGAGCAATGAGGTCATTGGTGTTGCTTTAGAGCTGTCGAAATTATCGTCCGCCGGCCTGAACGAACCATGTAGATTATACTGACCATCAGAAGGGAAAATATTTACTGTAATAAACATATTATTACTCATGCTGTTAATGCACAAGCTGTTAACGTTTGTTGTAATTCGCAACCAGAAAATTTTAGCGTGTTTTATATTTAATGGACTTCATTTACGTATGCATTACTGTAATTCGGATACTCTGTTTGTTAAAATACAGTCTTAGATCATTATTGTACAATAACGATGTTTATTCCAGTTTCTGAAGAGGTGGGGCGTTAAGCACCACGAAACGTAATAAAATAAAAGAGAGGTTCCTGGTGTCCCGAATTCAACATATTATACTATTAGTGAGGGGCTTTCAGAAAATTTACATCTGTAATAATGATATTAAATTCATTAATTACAATTAAAACGACATTATTCTATAAGACTTAAATACATCAGTCACAAGTACTGTACTTCAGCTTCTGGATCAACGACCCTACTCTTCATCTAGTTTTGCGGTCAGTTCCTGTTGATCCTTTAAGTCAAGACTGAAATGTTGTTTCTGAGCTTAATTTGTAGCTTTACTTTGTGTATTCTGTTGAGATCTCTCTATTTTATAGCTGCGTGAGGAATTAGTAGGGAGGGGTGTGGGAAGGTGCGTGCCCCGTTGTTTGAAATACCGTACCGGTATTCACCTTAAATCGATGGCAAGAAAAGCCAATCTCTAAATTATCAGAAAGGCAGAGGGCATCGCTCAAACCGACTGCTTACCTCAAATCAAAAATACACTACAGCCATCGAGTGTCGGACCAAAAGATTACGGACGAAGAACAGAAATCTGCCGTCGACTTGGAAATGCATAAGCGAAGTGAGTCCATTTGGCTATATGGAATTGGCGAGAGTTATTTTTATTTTGTTTACAATGAGCTGTTGGTTTGCTTCACATTGATACAATCGTGTATACGCAAAAATTAAACGACAAAATACATAGTAAATGTATAATATAAAAATTACACAAATACAAAATTTCATTAATAGCATACAACCACTTCTAGGATTAAATGAAAGTGGAGGTAAATTGAGAGTTCCACCCTACTTCAAGGTAATTAAATTTCTTTATTCCATAACGTCGACTAGTTCGGAAAAAGAAGCAACAAATTATTCAGTCACTTTTGAACTGAATTTGATATCTACGCACGCACGACTCACACGTACCAATTATTGTTACTTTGCATTGGAGTCTTAAAATTATGTTTATATTTGGGGACTGTGTGCAATGTTTAAGAGGTAGATTATTAAAAAAAAACTGCTTTCATTTAGCACAACTAGCACGTTTTAATGAGGAACTAATCGTGTAGCCAGATTTATTAAAAACTTGAATTTTTGTTGTTTTGTTGATTTGAAAAAAAAAAGAAATATTGAACGCCAGAGAAAGGAAAATAATGTTTATAAAAGATCAAATATAGAACTTACTTTAATTATTTTTATCACTGAAACAGAAACCTAGCATATTGTAAGCTGTTCTTTCCCAATTCACTGACATTTTCAATTCGTATTTAGTGTATTAAACACCAAAAATTATGTGCATTTCGTGTTCAGATTATAAATGTTCTTTCGGTATTTTCGGTAGATGAAAATATAGTTTACGTGACTCACCTTTTCTTCATGAATTTTAAAATATTCTGTTTTATGTAAAAATGACCAAGCTTCATTGACTTTGATCAAAATTGCTTCATATTACACAGTTTAAAAGCACTCTTCACCGTGTTCGCTCTTGTAATCAATTCTTCAAAACATCACTCTCCTCATAAATATGAGCACTTCGTTGTAATTGGTTAAGAAAAATTAAAATGAGATCAACTTCGTTCATTCCAAAAAGTGATTTGAAAACATTGCGTATTAAAGATATTCGTACTGACTACTTCTCATTTTAGACTTTGATAAAAATACAATAGTTTTTCTTACACCATACTAGAGTTAGGAAAGAACACTTTGAACCTTCTCCTATATTAACAATAATGTGAACAAACGCTGAAAGAGAAAAAAGCAATCAAGCGTAAAAACCGGTAGAAAGCATAAATCAAGGTTAATAAATAGAAACTACAATTCGCGTGACAAAAATATGTAGGCATAACCTACAGAATGAGGCTATTGTAGTAGTCAAAGACCTATTAACACCTGCATCTACCACGTTTGCGAACATAAAATGACACTCTTTTGAAATTCAGACGACCGTAATTCATATCTCCCATAAAAAAAGAAATGTCATAACTATTTGCATCACTAATCAACATTGGACAGTGGCGAATACATGAAGACACGGTATCCGTCGAACTGAATTGCTCCTAGCTGTCCTATCTCTCAAACGTACTGCTCCGGCATTCGCCTAGTGTTGATCGAAGAAACCATGGAAAACTACCGATCAGAGCAGCCGGCCACTATAATTGACCACCAGACAGCGACTGAATTCGACTATTTGACAAGGTAGTGTCGAAAATCCTGCCACCGCCGGGACTCGAACTTAAGACCTCCCGGTCAGAGAGACTGCAGTGATATCAGTTGATGCCCTGAGCCATTTCTAGCGGGGTTGATGAACATAATAAATACATGCTCCTAAAATATGACATATTTCCAATCTTTTTTTTCTATATTTATCCCTTTTCATAAGGAATTACCCACATGGCTTAGCGCAGGAAGAGGATCAACCACGAGCCACATCCAGCACGAGAGAGCGAAGGATGTGGTGAGATCATCTACTGCTACAAACAGGAAGAAAAGTGATGCGGCCGAGCGACACCGCTTCAGTGAATTTTTCTGCATTTTCCTTCTCTTCCATTGTTATACTGATTGGTTATTTTGCGTTTCCGAGCACGTCCATGGCAGCAGTAATTATTCCCGTACGAATAGTGAATGTTATGTCTCTGGAAGTGACTGTGTTCCTTCTCGACTGTAACGTAATACATGTCGCCGACCTGCAAGTCGGCTTGCGGGGTTTTCCCATCCAGATATCTCCGCCAGAGAGACATAGCCTCAGCCACGATAGACTTAGATCCCGGCTGGTCTGCCGACATAAGTGGTAGACTAGTGCATGTAAAAGTGATTGTGTGTGTGAGAGCGAGAGCGAGAGCGAGAGAGGGAGCGTGGAAGCGAGGGAGCGAGAGCGAGCGAGCGAGCGAGCGAGCGAGCGAGAGAGAGAGAGAGAGAGAGAGAGAGAGAGAGAGAGAGTGTCTCAGTGGAGAGGGAGAACGATAACGATGGATTGTTAAGTTGAGGCATTCGCCTGGTAGGTATAGACCAGAGAAACCACGAAATTTTACCGATCGGAAGCAGCGGCCGCTGAAAGTCTCCTCAGCTGGCGACTGAATTAGACTGAGCTGTCTACGTCGAAAATCCACCACCAGCGGAGCTCGAATGGACTGTGTAATGGAATGGGAAACACCGAAAACGTGGAAAAATATCGTGATAAAATCATGGAATCGTGAAACCTATGGAAAAGTTCATTCATAATGAGGTCAACGATTACACATTCAAATTTTGTTATTTTTTCCTAAATGAGCCATTTAAAATAATTTTGTAAGTACTTGCTGTCAGAGCCTTTCAAAAAATAGTGTGTCATTTCATTATAGACATCCATCATCAGATTACATGATTGAAGATTGGGTGATTTGTATGGTACTATAATTAATTTTGATTGATATGGTGTAATGTATGTTAATCACTGAAAAGTAGTTGAATATGCACATTATATTGAAAGAAACAAAAGGTAAGTAGGTTTTTAAAATCATTTTTCTTCTTGAAAAGCGACTAAGTTTGAAGCAGTCACAATTATCAAATAATAGGTGCCATGTCTGGCGGCTTAGTTCATTGGTCAGCGTGCTCGCTTTCCATGACGGGACCCCGGGCTCGATTCCTGATCAGGCAAGATGATAGTGTGCGTTTTCCTTGCAATGTCCTAGTATATGTTGCTGTGAAACGATGAGGAAAACTCACGTCTCAGGTTGAGAACAACAGAACACGACGTGGGGATGTCTACGTGCTAACCACACGTACCCCCTTAACCCACGGCCGCGAGGCCGGGATGTAGCTGGTAGGCCATGGCCCGTACAAAAATAGGTACCGGTAGAGAAAGAGCTAACTGAATTAAAACCCCATATCAAATACAGGAGAAATTAGAGGAACTTAACAGCAAAAATATTTGACAAAGTACTGTGTAGTCTCCAGCCTCATAAAATTAAAATATAGAAAAATGAAATTTAATTATTTCTTTCCCTTTTATTATGACTGTAGTTTGTGTAAATAAACTACAACTAATTACAGCTTTTATTAAAGTATTCTCAAAGTAAACAACAGCAAGAATGACTTTGAAAAGGTGCCTCTATTCGTTGGCTTGCTCATCAGGCAATACAGCCAACTTATCGGTCATTGCTTAATGGTGCACGCTAATGTTAATTACCAACACGACGCTCCGATTTCAGGTCAACAGCCTCGTAAAAGAGAGCAAAAACAGAATCGCTGCAGTCGCCTTTAGAACGCCATTAAGTCGGTACTAGCGGGGCGAGAAACACAAATTAATTTTCTTCCCCCGTGAGCAACAGTAGGCCATAGCATTCTCATCACGTACAGCAGTGTGATTTGCATCAACGACGCTTGCTATTTATTCAAAACTGTAGACACAACATAAATAATCATATTTAATGAACTGGTAAGTGCTAAACCGCGAGATGTAGGTAGCAGACTCTAAATAATGTGATTTGTATGCAGAGGTTCGATGCGTAGGTAGCTCGGCCATTGCGTTCCGCAATCGCTGGAAGTTGGGCAAGCATCTAAGCATTTTTTCTCAATTTTCTAATTAATAAAAGTGACACACACCAAATTAAAGGGGTTTTGCATTTTTGACGAATTGAATTCTTGTGACTAGGAGTTTCATAATTTTTGTTGACGAATTTTGCAATAACGTACTTTTAAGGCGAAATTTGGACGAGTTTGTGATAGGTCTGAATTCTTGCTAAATCCATTAACTTTTAAAAAATCAATACATCCCTGCTTCTAGGCATTAATGAAAATAGGGAGAATCTAGTAAGTCAAATATGTAATTCAAAATTAATAGCTGATGTTTCTTTTAAGCGATTTTCGAAAAAATAGAGCTATTTAGAGCAAAACAATAATCCTTCGAGTTATGCGCAGTATGCCAGAAACAAGCAGTTTCACGAACGCTTTATTCATACAGATTTCTGAGTGTAAACAAAACAGAATTTATATCAGAATCTGTTCTATTGAGGAAACGATAAAATATTAATTTCACACTAAGGCCACCCGTGAATTTTCTTTACATTTTAACAAAGCAACAACCAACGCTCTGAAAATAATACTTGAATTTGAAGTATCAGTTCATTGCGAAATCGTAGAAGTAATCAAGTATTTCACAATAGTATGTGTTCTAGTTGAATGACCAGTATCATGCATTGTCCTTTCCCTCTAGAAAGTCTCTCGCCAATTCTAAGAGTAGTTGTAAGTTAAGAAACAAACGTAAAGTGAAACCTCAATAAGAAATGATTCAATGTCATAAGCAAAGAAAATGAAATAAAACCATAAACTGTCAGAAAACCCCTTTGAAATTCATCGACACCAAAATCACAATTTTTTATAACGGTTTAACTGAACTATAATGTTCGTTAGGTTGTAATAATAGTAACTACTAGCGATAAAAAGAATTAGCAGAACTATCATGAAAACTAATTATCAGAGCTGACGGCCGATAGAATTCTCCCTAGCGGTTGTATTCAACCTAGCTATGGGCGACCTAAATAGCGTCGAAAATTCGCCATTCTTGGAAATCGAAACCCAGCGCCTTCCTGTCAGAGTTTTGAGACAGCCTGATCTGAGTCAATTCACACGATATAATTCTGGACTTCTGGCATTCCAATTTTCCTATACTGGCTATATACGTCTGAAAGTAACTGCGAGAGCTCGAAAATGACTTTCGAATTCTTAGGCACACTCATTATCCTTTCTGAGCACAATTGACCATTTACGCTATCTTCATTGTTGTTTAAGTTGTTTGGATCTTTCTCCAAACATTGTTTAATCCAAATATTCAGTAGTTTGGCTACTCGTGCATGTGGCTTTGTACCATACTGATTTTGTTCATTGGAAGAATCGTAAACGTAATCGCTTTACGTTTCTTTCTTAACTTACAACTTCTCTTAGAATTAGCGAGAGATTTTTCAAGAGGATAAGAATAATGCATGATACTGGTCATTCTACTAGAACATCTACTGTTGAGAAATACTTGAATACTGCTACGATTTCGCAAAGAACTGATACTTCAAATTCAAGTATTATTTTTAGAGCGTTGGCAGTTGCCTTGTTAAAATGTTGAAGTGTTAAACCAGTGGTGCTAAAACAGCACGTTCTTTCGCCCATATTCTCACGCAAAAGGACGCAAAAAGGACTCAGATTTTCGAAAAAAATGTACATGGCACTATTTCAAAATCTATTGTTATATCGACATCATTATGCCGAAGAAATTTTGAACTTATGCAATTTTCGAAATATAAGGGTATTCAACGAGAGAGAGATCTATACCATTATCTTAAACGTTCTTCACACTATCCAACAACAAAATTTGATGAAAAATAAAGGAGCCATTTTTTTTGAAAACTTGAAAATTCTCCAGGGGCTTCATATAAAGTCCCTCCCTAAATTAAAATATCGGTTTTAAATTCAAGGGGTCGCGACATCAGTCAGATCGGTTGGGGAATTTCACTTTTGGAGAAAATTGGCTGAATGGCGCTAGCGTTGTGCACAGGCGGAAGAACAGACAAATGGTTTGCCATCATTTGAGTTTTTGGTATCAAGGACCCACACAACATGGATTCTGGTTGCACCATGTGTTAGAGAATTTTTTAAAAAAATTATCATCTAGATTTATTCACTTTTTCGTTGCTAGGGCCCTGTAATAAGAGCTGCCGTTTTTCACGCATAATTACATAACTTTCTCTCTACTGTGTAATCGATAGCGAGAAAGTAAAAATTATCAACTATTTGCGATGGAGTAATTGACTGACTGGAAATATAACGAAAATGGCGTAAGAAACCTGTGCGTATTTTTACCGCGACTTGTGCTGGATGGAAAGCAATGGGCTAATGGGGATCTCATGCAACACAACTAATTTTTCTTATGAAGAAGAGTTGCAGAATGGTAGTGCTACAATTGGATGTATTTCATACTTCCAGTTGTAGCACATTCCAGTTGTAGTACAAGACATAAAAATAGAATATTTGGAAAAAACATCAAATATCATGGTTTATAAGAGAAAACAAAAACAATAAAAAGTGTCCTTAGAGGATTTTCTAGTTAAGTTCCAAGACGCGGTAGTATCTATTTTGCTTCCGAGAAGAAAGGTTTGTTAGGCTTGTTGTTAGAATGATGTTTTGAAATGGCCACTAGAGTAGTTAATGTTATATCCCGGAAGAATTCCCTCCCGCTAGAACGTGAGATCCGGCGCCGACATACAGGTCAGCCTGCGGGAAGTTCCACCTCTAGATATCTCCCTCAGCAGGGCACAGCTCCATCCAGAACAAGCTTTGGGCTCGATAATGATCGTGTAAATGATCATGTTAGTGTAAGTGTGTGTATCTAAGTGGGGAGAAAGGACAAAGAAGAGGAAGAAAAGATCGCGCGCGGTTCGTGACCCGTTTGGTAGGGAACTGCTCCTGGATTTGTCAGGTATTGACAGAAATCAAGGAGAACTACCGATCAGAGCAGCCGGTCTCTAGAATTCTCCCCCACAGAGGAGCTAGCTGACTAGATCTAGCTGTCTAGATAGTGTCGCAAATCCTGCCACCGTGGGGCTCAAACCATAGGATCTCCCAGCCAGACGCACAACAGTGCCATCAGTTGATACCCTGCGCCACTTTTGCTCCTTGAGTCGCGAGGACGTGATCATGAGGGGCCGAAGGCGCAGCTGAGAAAGGAACAGTGGATGCTGTGCTGCGCTGCGCTGGGCTCCGCGCCGGCCGGTCAAAGGCGCTCGGCAAACACTGCGCTCAAAGACGCTAAGGGGCGCGCAGACGGCGCGCAGACAGCGTGCAGACGGCGCGGCACGAGGCGGGCTTTGCGCGGGAGGAGAGAAAAGAGAGGAAGGGGAAGGGCCGAGGAGGGAGCGGGCGGCAACGAATGTGGAGAACGATGGTAGATAGGGAGAGCAGAGCAAGGGGAGCGGGGGGGACGGATGCAGAGGGGAAGAGCGAAGAGGGCAGGGGGAGAGGGGCGGGGCGTGATAAGTGGCGGAGTGGGATGTGGAGATTAGAGTATAGCGAGGCGGTGCGTGAAGCGGCGGGGCGTGAGAGGGGCGGGTAGTGAGGGGGCGTGTGTGAGGTGCGGGGTAAGGGGCGGGGTGAGAGGCGGGGTGAGGAGCGGGGTGAGGGGGTGGGATGAGGAAGCGGGCCGTGCGGGGGCGGGGCATGATGGGCCTAGAGTGAGGGGGCGGGGAGTGAGGGGGCGGGGAGTGAGGGGCGGGGAGTGAGGGGCGGGGAGTGAGGGGCGGGGAGTGAGGGGGCGGGGAGTGAGGGGGCGGGGAGTGAGGGGGCGGGGAGTGAGGGGCGGGGAGTGAGGGGCGGGGAGTGAGGGGGCGGGGAGTGAGGGGCGGGGAGTGAGGGGCGGGGAGTGAGGGGCGGGGAGTGAGGGGGCGGGGAGTGAGGGGCGGGGAGTGAGGGGGCGGGGAGTGGGGGGCGAGGAGTGGGGGGCGGGGAGTGAGGGGCGGGGAGTGAGGGGGCGGGGAGTGAGGAGCGGGGAGTGAGGGGGCGGGGAGTGGGGGGCGAGGAGTGGGGGGGCGAGAAGTGAGGGGGGCGAGAAGTGAGGGGGCGAGAAGTGAGGGGGCGAGAAGTGAGGGGGCGAGAAGTGAGGGGGCGGGAGTGAGGGGGCGGGGAATGAGGGGGCGGGAGTGAGTGGCGGGGAGTGAGGGGCGGGGAGTGAGGGGGCGGGGAGTGAGGGGGCGGGGAGTGAGGGGGCGGGGAGTGAGGGGCGGGGAGTGAGGGGCGGGGAGTGAGGGGGCGGGGAGTGAGGGGCGGGGAGTGAAGGGCGGGGAGTGAGGGGGCGGGGAGTGAGGGGCGGCGAGTGAGGTGCAGGGCATGAGGGGGCAGGGCGAGTTGTCGAAAGAACCGGAGCAGGCAGTGAAAGGACAAACGCCACATGACGCGCGCTAGCCGGCGATAGAGGTGGTGACGTTCCTGTGTACAGAGCGAGAAGCGCGTTGGCTTTTCACAGAGGGATTCTGGAGGTCGTATCTCGGACGATTTATGAGGAAATTTTGGTGTCCAAAGAGGGTTCCCAGTAGGTATTTCCAGGATTCAGCCACTTCCTGTGCCTCTCGTTCCATCATAGCTTCATCGTCATTCACATCATATCACCACATAGACCTTAGCATCAATTCTATTCACCATTTCACAAGGCTCAGGAAGTGAAATCTCAATTGAAGGTGATGTGTTCAGAGAAGGATTTAGGGAGCTTTGCACTTTGTGAGACCCCCTTTTTGGAACAAGTAAAATGCAGATCTGGCAAGCATTAGCGAAGGAGTGATCAGTACAGCCGATAGTAAGGTATATACTTAAGGATCTTGCGTTTAATCGGATACAATCCCAAAGGAAATATGTTTAATATTTGCCTAATATTATAGATAGATTCCAACAGTGTTATTTGTCGTAAGAACAAAAATAGTCATATCACTAGCGCTATAATGGATTTATTTAGAGCGGTAGTGACTGTATTACATCACTTTATCGTGTGGAAGTGTATGTGGAAGTGGGAACGCAAGTGAAACGCGTGGGACAGTGGAGGGCAGGGCATGCGAGGGCGTGGTGGATGACAGGCGGGAAAGGGGAAGGGCGCGGGCGAGAGCGAGGGCGAGGGCGAGGGCGAGGGCGAGGGCGAGGGCGAGGGCGAGAACGAGAGCGAGGGCTAGATCGAGAGCGAGAGCAAGAGCGAGGGCGAGGGCGAGAGCGAGGGCGAGGGCGACAGCGAGGGCGAGCTCGAGGTCTAGGGCGAGGACGAGGGCGAGGGCGAGGGCGAGGGCGAGCGCTAGGTCTAGGGCGAGAGCGAGGGCGAGGGCGAGGGCGAGGGCGAGGGCGAGGGCGAGGGCGAGGGCGAGGACTAGGGCGAGGGCGAGGGCGAGGACGAGGACGAGGACGAGGACGAGGACGAGGGCGAGGGCGAGCGCTAGGTCTAGGGCGAGAGCGAGGGCGAGGGCGAGGGCGAGGGCGAGGGCGAGGGCGAGGGCGAGGGCGAGGGCGAGAGCGAGGGCGAGGGCGAGGACGAGGGCGAGGACGAGGGCGAGAGCGACGGCGAGAGCGAGGGGGAGGGCAGGAGCGAGGGCGAGAGCGAGGGCGAGCTCTAGGTCTAGGGCGAGGGCGAGGGCGAGGACGAGGGCGAGGGCGAGGGCGAGGGCGAGGGCGAGGGCGAGGGCGAGAGCGAGGGCGAGGGCGAGGGCGAGGGCGAGAGCGAGAGCGAGAGCGAGGGCGAGGGCGAGGGCGAGGGCGAGGACGAGGACGAGGGCGAGGACGAGAGCGAGGGCGAGGGCGAGGGCGAGAGCGAGGGCGAGAGCGAGGTCGAGAGCGAGAGCGAGAGCGAGGGGGAGGGCAGGAGCGAGGGCGAGGGCGAGTTCTAGGTCTAGGGCGAGGGCGAGGACGAGGGCGATTGTGAGAGCGAGAGCGACGTGAGCGAAGATGGAGCCGTGCCTGAGCAGGGAGGCGAGTCCGGGGTGGGAGTGGGACGATGACGAGAGCGAGGGCGGGAGCGCGCGTGGGCGTGGTCGATGGCGTTGGCGCGGGGACGTGGCGGAATCGGCGGCTGGAGCGCGTCGGCGGCGCGGGCGGCGCGTCGCCCAGCGCCTCCGGTGCAACTGGACCGCGCCGCGCCGCGCCGAGCAGCACTTTATATGCTAATCCCCGCGCGTCGCCAGGCCCATGCTAATGGCCGGACGGTGGCGGCGGCGGCGGCCCGCGGCCGGAGGTGTCGCCGGTTCGGTCCCTGGGCGCACGACCACCCGACCACCCGACCACCGCACGCGCATCGCCACCCGCCCGCCCGGTGGCGCTTCGCCCACCTTCGCCCAGCTCAGCCAACGCACCCACGCACGGGGCCTCCACCTCTACACTGTAGTCGGTAGACACTCTGTTTTTAACTATTAATAATTGAAATGAGTGAAAATGCAGAAAGACTGGAGTATCAACAATTACAGTTCATTGAGCTTTCAGCTGTACAAAAAAAAAATCCAAATCGAACAGTAAACAATGCCGGAATAGACCTCACACCAGAAGAGAATAACCAATTCGCAGCCGTTCGCCGTTTGCACAGTAGATGTTCAAGTGCGGAGCTAACAATTCCTAGAGAACAAAACAGAGCATGCGAAGTCCCTAGCGCAGTCAGCGTAGGCGAATGCACAACAATAACTTCAACGTACTCAATCACAGTCCAAATCTGATCTATTTTTCCGAGCGCCAGACCGCCAGTGATTTATGCGTTGCCGCTGCTGGCCCAGACTCTCTCTGACGGCTAGCTGATAAGGGGAGCGCGTATTGCTTCGTTGAACTGAAGGCTTCAATTTAGAGCGCGCACTAACTTGAACACAAGTTGTGCACACAGCAATAACAGCGTTAATTCAGCACCCCGAATCGCTGTTGTCTATTTTCACTTATGTGGCAACCCCCATGGCGTTTACCCCGTTACCCCTTTCGTGTTGCTGCGGCTCCTGGAATTGACAAGCTGCATTGATATTAGGTGGGACCCCGAGGAAGAACAGAGGAGAATAAGAAGAAAAGATGCGAGAAGGAAAGAAATAAACAAAAAAAATAAACAGAAGAAAAAATGAGGAACGAAGAGGAACAGAAACAAAAGAAGAATGAAGAGAAGAAAAAATGAGGAGGAGAGAAAAAAGGACTTCGGTCAGTTCCGTGCGTTCTATATAGCAACTTCATACTCTGTCCCTCACTATCCTTTGAAACTTTCTACCAGGAGCCTGATTCCTATACAATATCTACGTACTCGTACCATTTCTCGTCACCTTTACGGAAATTCACCTACCTTACTCACATAGTGTTGTCTTACGTGCACTTCATCCGACTGTATCCGAAGTGTCTGTCGAAGCTGTTTCTTCTTCGGACTTTACCCGTTCCTTTTCCAGCTACTTCGCGAATTGGATTTAGACGTCAACCGTACCATAAATAATTTAGAACTATGTACTAATTTTCTCTTCAATGTACAAGTAAAAAACTATTATTCGTTGCACCATCAGTTCGTTTTCGTAAATTTTAGCAACGGAATTCATTTATTCAAAGTACAAAATGGTCGAAAAAATTTATAATTTTAGTGATCATTCATTTACACCATAAATACATGATATTGTGGCCACGAAGTTCATGATAGTTATTTAGAAATAAATATTTCAAATATTTGAATTAGGAAATTAGTATTGCCGGCTTATTCTCACATATTTAAGAGAGAAATCATATTCAAAGTCATTTGATAGTTTTACGTGAAAAAACATCCATTACCCGCATTACGTTTTAGAACATTTTCTAGTAAGCACTAATGCGGGAAATTATGTAAATTTAGAGACTGGAAACCATTACGCCAGAATACCGTTAAATAGTGACGAAAGAACTAAAGATATTTGAAGAGCCTTGCAAAGGCAACAAAAAACCGTTTGGAAAGCACAAAAATGGTAAAGAAGCTAAAACAAGACACGCAGGTTGCCAGAAATGGAAGTAGCGAATAAAGCCGGTAACAAATGTTTATTATAGCTCCAGTCCTGCGATATAGGGCTGTTATCCCGTAGATAAAATGAAATTCCTACCATTTTCGATACAATGCTGCTGAAACAGTACCTTGAGAGAAAACTAGAAATTTTGAAAATACATATATGTAGAATCAGATAGTACCTAGGTTCTATTGGCGATTATGCATATAGATGCACATACAGTCACAAAACAAATGGAAATCGAAACAATATATTTGACGTTCTATCATAATTCATTAAATTCCAAAAGTCGATTGATAATTTAATCGCCCCTCATCACTTTCTCATTTATTCACTACATATATATATATATATATATATATATATATATATATATATATATATATATATATATATTATTTCTTTACTTATTATATTTATTGCATTTAATTAATTTATTGCAAGGCCCTTCAACTGCAGAGAATATTGAGACTCGTAAGTGATGATGTTGTCAGTCGATGAGAGTGATTATGACGACGCTTAAATAAAAGGTGGGGGAAACGGGAGGACCTCTAGAAAACAAATCACGAACTCGCACTGGTAACCACACGCTCCACATGATTCGACCAGAGATCGACCGGGGACCCAGGGCTGAAAGCCGAATGCGCTAGCCACTGTGCTACGAGACCCCTCCACCCTCGCCTTCTCAGCGGTCCCCGGGTCTCCAAGACGAAGGAGGACCTTCCTTTTCAACCTTCTCTTTTGGCTGCCTTTGACCAGTGAGAGGAATGTGGATGCGAGATTTGCCCATTGCTCAAGATGAGAGTAACGGAAGAATGGGAAGGAGCGCGTGCGGTGTGTGATCCGTTGCTTCAGGCACTGCTCTCACATCCGCCGGAACGTGATTGGAGAAAGCCACCGATACTATAGCTCGAAGTAGTCAGTTCGGATATCAAGGTCGTCAAGTTTTTTTTCTTTGGAACTTTTTTCAATTTAAAGCAGAATGCATTGAACCCAATAACATTTCCTAAAATACCTTTTAATATTCAGAGATAACGCTGAGCCAGTTGTGAACAATCACAACTTATAAATAGTTATATATAATGACAGGAATTGACATATTTCTTTCAGTTCACCAGAAATTAACACACACAAACACACACACACAAACTATCCAACACACACACTCTAACCAACACACACACAAACACTCTAACCAACACACACACACACACTCTAACCAACATACACACACACACTCTAACCAACACACACACACACTCTAACCAACACACACACACAAACTAACACACACACACAAACTAACACACACACAAACTAACTAACACACACACACAAACTAACTAACACACACACACAAACTAACTAAAACACACACACAAACTAACACACACACACAAACTAACTAACGCACACACAAAAAAACTAACACACACACTAAAACACACACACTAAAACACACACACACTAAAACACACACACACTAAAACACACACACTAAAACACACACACTAAAACACACACACACACTAAAACACACACACACTAAAACACACACACACTAAAACACACACACACTAAAACACACACACTAAAACACACACATACAAGACAGTACTGGTTTCAAGCTCCAGTTTCAATGGGAAGCTTTCGCAACTCATCGCAGAGTGTAGCACTCTACAGTTCGGGTGCTAGCAACTGTTTCGAATATGCATCCTTCGGAATAAATTATTAATATTTAGAGAAAAATAGACATTTGTGCATGCCTGTGGACCATGATCTTCAATTTAAGACCATTAATTAAGTTGGTACGTACAGTCGCTTATATTCACGAAATATACAAAGAATCATCCTTCCTGATGTATGTGTACAGATTTATAGTTTTCCAATTTCCACTGCCACGTTTGATTAATGGAAATTTCCAATAGAAGACTCGAAGAATTATTGTGCGATATAGGTAAGCAATATTATATATTAGACCGTTACCGTTCCATATAACACGAGGAAATATTTTTTGTAGAATAACTAGTTATAGTAGGTTTTCACATCAAAACACGTTGGAATTCGTGTGCAGATAGAATTTGCGCGCGGATCTATGCATTCTGATGATGTCACAGAAGAGAGAGAGAGACGGTTACACTCTTGCCCTTTCAAAGGCATTTTGACGCCGATTTCCTATTTCTCCGACATGCACCGCAGAAACAAAATATATGTTCATCTAATGTAAGAAATCTCTACAGCACCGTAATTTCATCATTACTTTAATGTAAATTACATTACTATAATTATCATGAACACGCATTAAAAAAGAAAGAAAAGAAAGAAAAGAAAGAAAAAGAAAGAAAAAGAAAGAAAAAGAAAGAAAAAGAAAGAAAAAGAAAGAAAAGAAAGGAATGATCTTTATAGACTGATGATTATGAACATACGATATGAATGATGAGAGGCAGGGGAAACTGGAGAACCTCCACATTGAATCTACATTGGTTTTAACATGTGTATTAAAATTAATGTACAAATGAGTTACGCTCTTTTTAATGTACACGTTTACATTACGTTTCGCGTGCAATATCAATTTACATTAGAGGTAACGCCACTTCTGACAGCGCAGGTCCCTGGACAGCCTCGCGAGCGACGGATGGGGTTCCTCGTTGGCTCTCACCTCCGCCCGCGGCCGCTCGGCGCAGCTACTCGCGCAGTCTGATTGCGACGGCGGCGTCCCGGCGCGGGCGCTGCCTAATGCATGAACCACCTCGTTGCGCTTCAAGCGAAATCGATCCGGCAGATGCAGCCGCGGGCGGCGGCGGACTGGCGGATGCCACCTGGCACTGACCTTTGGAAAGCAAAGCGCTGCAACGAGAAGCAACCGTCCCGTGCGTTAGGACTATTCCTTTTCGGAATACTCAACTGGGTTGTCGACGTAACGCTACCAAACGGTTGATGTATGCAGTGTCTCTGGCCGGGTGGTCCTAGGTTCGAGTCCCGGCGGTGGCGGCAGGACATTGGACACTTGCTACATAGCAAGGTCGAGTTCAGTTGCTGTCTAACGGATAATTTTGGCGGACGGCTGCTCTGGTCAGTTTGCCATGGTTTCTCCGATCAACACCAGGCAAATGCGGGAGCATTACCTTAACAAACGGTCCACGGACCGCGGGCGATCTTTCCTTCCTCTTCCTTGTCCTATCACGACCACTTACTTATACACACACTAACATGCACTACGCTACCACACATGTCGTGAGATTAGAACTTGACAAGACCTAGGTGGGGTGGTGCACCGCTGGTGGGAGATACCTGGTTGGGGGAAATTCCGGTAGCCGACGGTAGGTCGGCGCCGGATATCACCAGCCAGCGAGAGACGATCACCGCCACCTCCCGAGGAAAAAGAGCAATTCTTCACGGCCCTCTAAGGACTTTCAGCAGTCCGAAGTATTACAATACTGATACTATTTAATCACTATCAAATGAAGCGCTTGGCGCGGAAACAAGTCATGCCAGAACAGGCACAGCCAGACGCTCGGTTCTTAAATGTTACGGAAACACTTGGGGGAAGACGAGATATACTTCGCCTAAAATCGTCATACTGTTACGAAACAACGTACTGCATTGTCTCACAAGTGGAATTTATTCGTCGAGACTAGGGACCGGAAAAATATGGACTATGAAACGCACAAATATGTACTAAGTAAAGATGTAATGAAAAGAATTAGAGTATGCCATGAATGTATATAAAAAAAGAAAGATAAGTAATATCAAAACGTGTTCATATTTTCTCATTTACAAAAAAAATAAATATACACAATTTGAACTAGGTTAACAAAATATTATTGAATCAATATTAAAAAGAAAAATTGATTTGCCTACTGAATAAATTTTTTTGAGGGACATGTTTAATATTTTAGAGCAACGAGAGCCATCGAACAAACGTAGGAACTCAAAGCTCTACGATCCGCAAACAATCCCTGCAGCATTGTCTTCAAAGTGCTACAGGATTGGAACAATCAATATTTGTCAGTAATTGGGATAAAAGATCGAGAAAGACGATGTCACTGATACATATGATATCAAAGGTAACATTCTTTGCATTCAAGCACACTTGTCGTGCAAACATGCAAGCAGCGCAGTCTAAGGTTAACCTAGAGTGATCGCGTGTATCTAACAAAGTCTTCTCAAGGGACATCTCGAGTCGTCAGAAGGCAATTCTGAATTTGTAGAGGAAAAATATTCCGAATTTTTAACTTTTTTGATAATTCATTGAATATTGTTTTGCGATGTAAGTTACAAGAAAATTGGTAAAATAATAAAAAAATATGCAAAATGTGTAATATATATCAAAACATGTTAAAAATGTAATATAATACGAAATTTGTAAAAATAAGAAACAAATAATGTAAAAAATTTCCTTCGCAGTTATCGGGTTTGCTAAAAGCCGCAGAATTTCCCGAGCAAATAAATTATTGAGATAAACAAAAGCCTTAAGGTACTCGACAAACTATTACTGTAACAACGAATATAAAATTTATAATAAAACACAGAAACAATTACATTTCGTTCTCATTTTAAGAGTAGACAAAGAACGTAATATAAGAAGTATGTACCAGTGAAATGAAGGAGATATACATGTAGTATTTGGATTTTGAAAAAATACTAATCAATTATCTTCAAAAATACATAAACTCTTTCTTAGAACCAGCAATATTTTGCAGTACATGCTTTCAAGGTCCTCGCTTCGGAGAGCAAGGCAAAGGAATGCCTTTGCTTCCCTGCAATATTAAACATTTTGGAAGAATATCCTTTCATTCAGTAGACGAGCCGTTTGCTAAAAAAGAGCCCTCATGAAGAAACGTAACGAACTAGCGCAAAACTCGTTGCCTAATATTCAATTTCATGTCAGTGAAAGTTCGTGAACTTAACATTAACGAACGTTTAAGACGACGGGGCGGGGTTTATACACCAGAAGAAGTTTCATTCCTTAATGTACGTTAGGAGACGATAAACTTCGTACTTCTCTATCAGCAGACCTATTCCATTCCCTTCCCGGTTTCTTAGACGTAGTGTTTGGCCCGTCTCGCCGCAATCTCGGAATGCAGGAGCTGATTACCGAGAAAGGAGTCCCAGCGAGGCGAGGCGAGGAGCACTGTACCGAACCAGAACAAGAGGCTGCAGAATCTGTGCTGGGTACAAAAGCCAGGATTCCCTGCTGACCTTGGGCGGGGCCGGGGCGGGAAGGGCGGGGAGGGGCGGGGCGCCGCGGCCGCACATCTTTGTCCAGCGTCTCAGCCGCCGGGAGCGGGTATGCGGGGCGGGGCGGGGCGCGCGTCGTGCTCCTTTTGGCCTCCTGTGTGGCGACGCGCTAGCGCCTGCAGTCGCCCGGGGCGACAGAGGGCGAACGAGGGCGCCTGGCCGGGGCCACCACTACAATATTCAACTCAAAATTCTAATTGAGGCATCAATGGTCCAAGCATAAGAGACTCGTCCTCAGGAAATTAAGTTCAAAGTTTACAAGTTGCATATAATACTGAACTCTATTTTTAATTCCTCGTTTACGTACGTAGTGGTTAGGCGGAAGAGCAGGCCCTATGGCCTGAGCCTCGCCATTAATAAAGACATTATTATTATTATTATTATTATTATTATTATTATTATTATTATTATTATTATTATTATTATTATTATTACGTATATACAGAGTAATACATACGGTACAGAGAAAGATTTGTAATACTAATGTTACGTCGTAAAGTGCCCTTTTTTACACTGAGACAGTCGTATTTAGGCTCTCCGATACTGTAAAAAGAATTGTCCGCCCGACCGCATTTTAAAATTAAATGCAGTAAAAATATCGATTATAAATCAACGAAAAACCAATCGCGTCAATTGAAATGTTCTCTAAATTTTGTGTCTTATAACATTTAGTCAAAAGTTTGTAAATATTGAAGAAAAAGAGCAATTTTTGTCTTGGCAAGCTCATGCTAGTAAATAAAGAGCACGAAATCGCTTATGGTAAGAAGTTTTGATACACAATGGCGTTTACATTGAATATCAAATGAAATATACGAACAAGACAATACAATACACAGTAACGTAGAGGATAAAAAGATTAAGTGTTCAGGTGTAGAATATTGAAAAAAACTCTAGAATACGGTTATTTGTTCTCGTAGTTTAATACTCACGTAGTGACTATTGCAAGTGCACTAGATGGAATCGCTTTATAAATATCTGTCTATAAATATCTATCGTCTTATAAATATCTATCGCTTATATGCATTCATTGCTTTCGTCTCTTAAGAAATATACATCGTTACTGCCTCAGAGTGAATGATGAAGCTTTATTTTGCAATTTATTTGCAATTTTTGTAAATTGTTCATAGTTAAATGTATATGATTAGTGAAGGTATTTTCCTTATCTTAAATGGAACGATTGAGCTCCATTCAATGGTAAGCAAAAGTTGTCTCATGATTTTTTTCATACAACCAGGGTTAGCATCCAGTAAATCTCAACAACGAGGACAACTAAGAATGTATCCTGCGAAACTTAACAGGACATTTTACAAAGATATGCTGATAAAACAAATAAGTTGTGTGAAGGACACATGAAAACCAATTTTGAATATTTTATGTCTATATATTAAAGGTCTGTAACTTGTCGTCCATCCTTCATTATGGATTCATTCCTCCTCTACAGCAAAGAGTTACATGCATTTCTACTCCTTCCAACACTGATCACTTCCAGGAAGGTGAACCGATTTGAGCTTCGGTTCTGATCCATGGAATAACACACAACCAAAAACAAACGGCCACGCTGATAATTTGAATCATTTTCCTCGAATGAATATAAAAAAATATGTATTCTGGATAGTTTTATTTAGGTCCTAACGATTTATCTGCAGAAAAATTTTAGCTACGGTACCAAAACTCAGTAGAGAAAACCGGACTATTTGCACGCAGAACCCATGGAGATTATTCGTATGTAATTGAGTATTTAAAAAATTGTGCCCCACTATGAATCATTAAGCTCGCGTTTTTTGCATCGCCCACAATATTTATTACAGTTAATTAGAAATAAGGACTTCTACTGCTACAACAATTGTATACTCTGTACAGCACAGAATATGATGAAATGTTAGAAAAGTAATTTTTAGTACACAAACTGGTGAAACACATCTGAGAACTTCTTGCCACATAAAAGAAACTGTGGGAATCATATTTTAATCATTTTAATCAATTTCATAAATTGTAATTTCAATATACTTCATGTTAATCATATGCAATTTGTTTTTATTATATTTGTCTATTAAGTGTTTGTATCACAATGACACTACACGCGATAGGTATCTGAAAATGAACAGTTGCTAGGATGTTTTAAACATATTCGTGTTTCCAGTTCAAATACGCCATTCTCAGTTCTCTTGCGTTCGGTCAAAGAAGTGCTGTCTTTTATCACCTATCCTACCGCCCACATCTACATTACGACCTTCGAACACCGCAGACTTGTTTATTTTGCACACTCGAACAACCTCGTTACCTCGCGACGCATTGTCTACATCAAAATGCTCGCCTCTCAGGTCACGCGTGTTAAGAGGAAACACAATGAGTCGCTTCCGCAGCTGCCAAAACAGCATGGCCCGCCCAGACCCCGCCTACTCAGCCCGCAAAAGCACGCCAAGTCCCGCCCAGCACCAGCCCCGCCCAGCCCCGCCCGGCACAGTCCCACCCGGCTCAGTCCCAGTACAGCCCAGCCCTACACAGCCCAGCCCTACACAGCCAAGCCCTACACAGCCCAGCCCTACACAGCCCAGCCCTACACAGCTCAGCCCTACACAGCTCAGCCCTACACAGCTCAGCCCTACACAGCTCAGCCCTACACAGCTCAGCCCTACACAGCTCAGCCCTACACAGCTCAGCCCTACACAGCCAAGCCCTACACAGCTCAGCCCTACACAGCTCAGCCCTACACAGCTCAGCCCTACACAGCTCAGCCCTACACAGCTCAGCCCTACACAGCTCAGCCCTACACAGCTCAGCCCTACACAGCTCAGCCCTACACAGCTCAGCCCTACACAGCTCAGCCCTACACGGCTCAGCCCTACACAGCTCAGCCCTACACAGACGAGCCCTACATAACCCACGACGAACACTACCCCGCCCAGTCTCGTCCAGCCAACCTCAGCTGACCCGACCCGACCCGACCCGACCCGACCCGACCCGACCCGACCCGACCCGACCCGACCCGACCCGGCCCGGCCCGGCCCGGCCCGGCCCGGCCCGGCATGCCCGATATGTATGGCCCCGATATGTACACAGCCCCGTCCAAACCTGGCCAGCTCCATTCACACGATCCCACTGAATCCAGTTTCGAACACTCAGCATCTCTTCGACTTGCTCTTGAGATTCCAGTCCCACCGTGTCCCTGTCACCCAACGCCAGTCGCGCTGCCCTACCTATCCAGCCCTGCCCCACATCATAAGCTTCCCTGCCTACGGAGCCTCATCAACGAAACTTCATCCATTCAGATCCGCTCCACCCATCCCACACTCCGAACCAAACCCAGCCCGTGTACGCTCCTCTCCGTAGAGGTCTGCCTTCACCACTGAGACCTCTAGTGCTTTCCCCATCCGTGGCCCACGTTTTTACGTCGCCCTGTTGCCAGATGACAATTTCCTTATCGCTATCGGGTCCTTAAAGCCCGCCACTTGGCGCTCTCACCACAACGATCTCCTTCAACTTCTTGAACAGGCACTCGCTCTCTGTTCCATCGTCGTACGACTCGCCACTCTCCTCTCAACCTTGTCCCGCGTCCCCAAATCACGCGTCGCCACGCCACGCCACGCCTCGGCTATCCCAGCACACACCGCAGCATCCCGCCACCACCCGTCCCGTTCCGTCCCGCCCCGTCACCCCGCCCAACCACGCCCTGGCCACTCCCCCTCATGCCGTGCTCTAACAAGTTCCCAACAGCCCCGTCTGCACCAGCCTCAATCCAGCTCCATTCCGATTCTCCTTCCGTCTCCACATCTCTCCTCGCTTGGTTCGTCTCCCGACCACTCCTCTTCCCATCTCTACCTGTGGCTCTTGTCCGCCGCGCCTCTCCCTATTCCACAGATCGCTTCGTCCAACCCACTAATCGCACCCCGCCTCACAAAGTTCGCCGCCAGTCCTGCCCAACCACCCCCTCTACCCCATCCTTACAACGCTTCGCTCATTCCGCTCCTCACATCTCGCCCGCCGGGCCGGCCATAATGCACACACCCATGGCCCGACCACCCGTTGCACCGTTCCCGCCCCCTCGCGTCCCGTTCTCCCCGGCGCCGCACCCGCGCCGCCACAAACCCTTGGCGGAGTCCTGCCTCGCCTCGCCTCGCTCTGCCCAACTCTGCCCGCCCCGCTTTGGGCTTCTCAGCCCGCTCCACGGAATCTCGCCCCGCCTCGCCCCGTATCGCCTCGCTCCGCCCCGCTCAGCAGTCTCGCCTCGTCCCGCCATGCTCCGCCCTGCTAAGTTCCTCTCCGCTTCGCCCCACCCCGCGGAGTCCCGCCTCGCCCCGCCTCTCTTTGCCCCGTCCTGCTCTGCCCCGTCCCGCTCTGCCCCGTCCCGCTCTGCCCCGCCCCGCTCTGCCCCGCCCCGCTCTACCCCGCCCCGCTCTGCCCCGCCCCGCTCTACCCCGCCCCGCTCTTCCCCGCCCCGCTCTTCCCCGCCCCGCTCTGCCCCGCCCCGCTCTGCCCCGCCCCGCTCTGCCCCGCCCCGCTCTGCCCCGCCCCGCTCTGCCCCGCCCCGCTCTGCCCCGCCCCGCTCTGCCCCGCCCCGCTCTGCCCCGCCCCGCTCTGCCCCGCCCCGCTCCGCCCCCCCCGCTCCGCCCCGCCCCGCTCTGCCCCGCCCCGCTCTGCCCCGCCCCGCTCTGCCCCGCCCCGCTCTGCCCCACCCCGCTCTGCCCCACCCCGCTCTGCCCCGCCCCGCTCTACCCTGCCCCGCCCCGCCCTGCTGTTCTCGCCCCACCCCGTGTTGGGCGAGGTGACGAGAGCGGCGCGGCGCGGCGCCGGGCAACGTATCCGATTGCAGGCCTTAACGAGGCGCGGGCGGGCGGGCGTGATGGGAGGGCAGGGGAGGGGGAGAGGCGCGTTATACGGCCTCGGCAGCCTCGACGCGCGCTTATGGGGCCGGGAAGGCCGCCGCCCCTCCTGGTCCCGAACGGGAGCGCCACTGGCGGCGAACGCGGATTCTCGCGCCACTCAGCGCCCGGGCTCACACGCGGACAAGTAAGGAGATCGTCAGCGGCATTCGATGTGAAGAAACGTACACGGATATGTTTCATGCCAATTTAAGATACTAATCATTACGTTTATTTTTACAGGGCAACCGAGGTTATCAAATAATAACGGTAAAATATAAGTAATCGAGCTATTGTTTTTGGTTATGGAATGTGTGTGATTCATCAATCTCTAGAGCAAAGGGAGGTGGAAAAGAACAAGTACAGTTCGAAAAACCAACGAATTCGAGAAATCGATGTCGAAGTAACAAAATATCCACAGTTTTTAAGGGTAATTAATTTTCTATTCCTAAACAACAGTAGCATGATTGTATTCTGAGACAGACGTTCAAGGCAGAAAAATGTAAATCGTAACAGATCGCAGCACATTACCAAGTAATAAAATGCACACTAAAAGTACACATTTAAATAGCGCGTATAGTCAGTGCAAGTAGTTCACATGCCTTGTAAGCACAGAAACATCAATAAACTCGTAGCAGAAAAACATAGTACTATACAAGGTAAAAACATATATTTTCATTTTGATAATTATGTATTCTCTTTATTTAGATAACTACTTAAGATATAAATTTCCTTTAATTTCCAACAAACTCGATGCCATTACTTCAACACGTTTACTTAATTCATGATCGAATTTATAATTTTGTTATTTTTCTTGTTATCATTAATTTACGTGCACAGGGCCATCGCCCGGCAAGAGTCAAGAGGCAAGAGTCATGCGACTAGTTGCAAGAGACAACATGCAAGAGGCGAGATTCAAGAGTGATGAGGCAACAGGCAAGAGGCGGGAGGCAAGAAGCGAGATAAAAAAAAGGAGAGGGGCAAGAGCAAGAAGCTTTCCCTGCGGAGAAGCCTCAAAGCCTCTTCCTCGAAGCGGTCGAGGAGCTCTCTGTCGATTAGCGCGGAGGTGTCGGGCCAACGCGAGAGCCAGCCGGACCAACCAAGATAAACTCCCACTTCAAAAAGAACCGGTTCGCTTCGGAATCGATGCAGAATCGTGCCGCGCCGAGCCGGCGACGGCCCGCCCGGCCGCCCATTCATTCCAGGAGGCCGTGGAGGGGAGACGAACTCCTGGGATTCCACGGCCGGCGCCGGCGCCGCCGCCGCCGCCGCCGCCGCCGCCGCCGCCGCCGCCACCGCCACCGCCACCACCGCCGTCGCTAGCACCGCCACCGCCACCGCCGCCGTCGCCAGCACCGCCACCGCCCCCGCAGGCCCCGCCCCCACCGTCGCCAATACCACCCCCATCACCCGGGCAATGCCACAGCCAGGCTCGACTTCCTCGCGTCGGCTATCACCATTGCTCCCTTCCTCGGCAAGCACACCACAGCCAACGCGGAAGGGTGTTCATTACATCCATTTCGTTCTCTGTTGGTTCCCACTTGCTGATGTTGCTGGTCGTACACTGGGATGTGCTACGTTGCAGTCAGTAAATATTCTACATTATAATGAATTCTCATAGCAAATTAGGAACTCGATATCGATTTACCAATGCCTTCATTCCTTCATTTATTCTAAAAAGAATTACATTCTATTCAATCACTTACATATCCTTATTACATTTATGTACATTCTTGTGGATCTCTCCCAATAACCGCTTGGGCTATAAAGGCTTCGAAACAGAAACATCGATTGGCAAAAGGTGAATGGATGACCTAAAAATATTTTTTTGGCAGTCAATGGTCTCTTGGGCAGAGGAAGGTCAGAAGAGAAAAAAAACCTTTCGGAACTTATTGCAATGAACTTTCAATAGAAAGCGCCTTTCTGACAAATTAAATGTGCCATTTTGAAACATAACAGTTCTCAAAGAGACATATTAACACGATTTTAAAAGTGTTGTTTACCGTTAATTACTTGCGGAAATGTGGTTAGTAGTAAATTTGAAAAATATTAATTTTGAAGAAACATGAACTAGAAACAACCGATCTGCATAGTATTTTTTGAAGACCAATTTTAAATATCTTATTAATAAATTCCGTGGTGGTAGCCGATGTCTTGTGGTAATCCATGGTATTGTAAAGGAAATAATCTCCACAAAAGTTTAAATATTTTTATTAACAATTTTCCAGAGTTAACTTTCGGGAAACACTTTTCCCATCCTCAGTGGATCTCTAGCAAAATGGACAAATGAAGCAAACATAAGTAGAACACAAAACGGGGGGGGGGGTGTACAGTGGATATAGTGGAAAAATAAATATCATATAAATACAAAAAATCATATAAATACAAAAAAAGAAAAGAAAATAACTTACTGCTCAAGCTAACTGTAATTCATCATATGTAGGTCAAACAGGCAGGAAATTTTCAGTTAGAATTAATGAACACATTAGATGTTGGAAACAAAATTTAGACACTTCTACCTTTGCCAATCATTTGAATCAATTTAACCATTCTTTTGACCCCATGTATAATTTTAAAATTCTTCACCTAGTCAGCAAAGGCACTAAAATGAACATTTTGGAGAACTTAGAAATTCTAAAACTTTTCAAAAACACTAATTTTTCTGTCTTGAATGAACAATCCTTGATTAAAAGCAGTCCCATTCTAAATATTTTATTAACTATCCCCTAATCATTCTTTTGAGTAGTCCTTTTTATGACTATCCCTTCCTCTTCCCCCACTCACTTTCCCTTCATTATTAGGCTTGCTCTTCTCCCATTCTAAGAGATGGCTGCCATCTAGCTGGTACCACCATGTTTGATATTTTTGACCATTTGTAACATTCATGTGAGATCCACGTTGCTTGAGCAGTAAGTTATTTTCTTTTCTTTTTTTGTATTTATATGATTTTTTGTATTTATATGATATTTATTTTTCCACTATATCCACTGTACACCCCCCCCCGTTTTGTGTTCTACTTATGTTTGCTTCATTTCTCCATTTTGCTAGAGATCCACTGAGGATGGGAAAAGTGTTTCCCGAAAGTTAACTCTGGAAAATTGTTAATAAAAATATTTAAACTTTTGTGGAGATTATTTCCTTTACAATATCTTATTAATAATAATTATTACAATATTTACCCATCTTGATTCTTAGTTCATTTTCAGCAACAACTAATATTTAGATACAACAACTTGCAGTGAGTTCATTTCATGAAGACAAACGATTTTATTTCAGGTCGCTGCGACATCCTGCCTCTATTTCTTTTCTACCACTCCCTCCTTCTATAACACTCCCGAAAAAAAACTATGTACTTTTCAGCACTTTATTTCTATCTTACTACTGCTGCCAGGTATTTACTTCCCATCCTTTTGTTTTTAATTTCAATAAAATAAAATCGAAGGCATAATTGTAGTAGAACATTGTAGTAGCAAAAAAAGAACCCAAATCACACAATACTAAGAAATCATTATTTACCTTACCCGACTACTAGTCACGAGGGTGAAGAATAAACAGAAGAAGAAGTTAATGAAGAATTCTGCAGGAGCATCGTCGAATTTCTCTTCACCTTCTTGGCTCGACAGCCTGATACGGGCCATGGCCCACCAACGGTGACCCAGTCTCTCAGTCTAAGGGGTTTGTGTCGTTAGCACGAAGACATGCCTCCTAAATACTAGTCTTCTTAACCTGAGGGTTTTTTTTCGTCACACAGCAATAGATCCTGGGATATTTGTAAAGAATGCGCACAGTTATAATTTGCACCGACCGGGATTAGAACTTAGAGTTGTGGCGTGGAGAGCGAGCAGGCCAACCAACGAGCCAGCGAGGGCGGCTCTTGACGTCCTTCCAAAAATATTCACTTGATAAAACTGCGTATTGCGGCAAGTGAATATAAAACTATTATGTGGGTACTTCTTACTTAATTATTTGTACAATATAGGTACAATATTTGTAAAATGTACTTGTACAATTGATTTTTAAAATATCTCGATTCATATACCGTTTAGTATTCTCTGCGAAATGCATTGAAGAGAAGCAATTGTTATTGATGTACGATTTACGAATATTTACTAGTCCGAATCGATTTCATCAGTCCTGTCTCCCACATCGAGGCGCCGACCGAGTACGAAGTAGGGATGTACCATTGTGAAACAATTCTAATAGGATCGGTTTTTAACACCCTCCAAAAGTCTTTTGAATCGACTCCGATCTTTACATTTTTTCTTGAATCAATTCTTTAAGCATGGAATCGAATCGTTCATAAGCTCTCCTTACATATAATTTACTTTTGTACAGCAGTTGCTGTTTTGAAGTTCTTTGTCATCCAAAGAGAGGCAAATAAAAAGGTAAACGAGTGAAAATCATAGTATTAGTTCTAATGAAAGTTTCATTTTGTACGAGAAAGCGCTCTTACAGTCATGTCCACTAATCATACCATTCCGCACACAGACAGATTGAGCATATTTGTAAACACACACAATTGCTTTTATGTTTTTATATTGTAAAATTAAAAATACATTAATTTTTTTAAAGTTTTTTCATTATTTAAAAAAACATTTATTCGGTTCTAAAAAGTAATATTTTATTTAATTCCTTTCCGAATTTTGATGAATCGACCCTTGGAGAATTTTTTTGCATCCTTGAATCCTACTTATAAGGGAAGCAATTTTTCAATTGGGAGTTTGTGCACGCCATAGCGGACTGCGCATGTGCAGCTTGAATTGCGCATGCACAGAAGATCAATATTGTTTTAACGTTCGAAGGTGCACAAACTCCCTCATAAGCACTCAAAGATCGAGATCGAAGAAAATATTTTTTTTAACGAACTGCGCACATCCCAAACGCGAAGTGTCCGGGCGTCGGTTGGCGGCTCGTTTGGAGTGCTGTATCTCTCTGCGCGCGCCGCAGCGCCGCCGCGGTGGCCCTCGCCGCCCTATCACCCCTCCTCTACCTGCTCCTCCTCGCCACCGCCGCCGCCGCCGCCGCCGCCGCCGCCTTCGCCGAGGAATGCGGGCCGGCGCGGCGCGGCGCTGTGTTCTGGTCCAGAGCGGCGTGGCGGCGAGCGATCGGGCGACGCGACGCCGGCCAAGCGGCGATTTACGCATGCGCAGATGAGGAGGAATGCGCCCTCCAACGCCGCGCCCCGTTCGCCACCCGGCCCCACCCCCTGGCGCCTCTGCGGCGACGGAATCTAGACGGCGGCGATGAGAACGTGGCGATTGTTCACCTCGTCGAGGTCTCACCGGGAGAGGTGGCTCGCGGCATCAACTGATGTCGCTGCAGCGCCTCTGATAGGGAGGTCCTACGTTCCATTACCGACGGTGGTCGGGCTTTCGACACTAACTACATTGTCACGTCGAGTTCGGTCGCTGTCTGGAGGAGAATACTAGCGGCCGATTGCTCTGGTCGGTAGTTTTCTGTGGTTTGTGTGATCAATTCCAGGCGACTGCCGGAAGATTACCCTAACAAACGGGCCCCGCACCACGGGCGATCTTTCCCTCCTCTTCCTTGGCTTATTCTCGCCCCCTTACTTACAAACACCTCCTATGCACTACACCACCACACATGCCGGAAGATCGGTCAGGAGCGTAGAGCTTGTCCCGGCTGGGGCGGTGCCCCGCTGGTGGGAGATACGTGGATGGGGAAACCCCGCAAGCCTACGTTAGGTCGGCGCCGGATCTCACGAGCCCAACGGGAGATCATTTCCTCCCCCCCTCCCGAGTGAAAAACACAGTGCACTTACGAGACTAATGACCTTAGCAGGAGACGTTACCGAAATCACTAATCAATCAATCAAACCCTCGAGGTTTCAAATCGCCTGAGTTAGCTCCGCCTGAGTTGCCTTTAGGAAACATTACCGTTATCTTTGCAGCGACTCAGAGAATATTATAGACCCGCACTAACTGCAGCTATAACGAAGTGATTTAGCGAACGGTGACTGCACAACGATGAAAGCAAAGTCTATGTGTAACGATGGTACTAAAGGGTACAAATATATATGTATGTATGTTTTTGGTTGCGTTGCAATACTAACACCAAAAAAAAAAATATCCGCCTGCCACTGACGGCAAATAAAATGTCAATCCTTCGGGGATGATTGCGGTTGTTGAGGGATCATCATTCTTCACACAGCGACGGAGCCGGACGGGAAAAGAACAATAGCATGGCGTAGCAACGGCGACAGCGAGACGAGAGCGTAGGCTTCCGCGGCCGGAACCAGTATTTAATTGGCTGTCCGGGTGACGCCGCGTCCGTAGCAAAGGTGCCGACGTTTCGGTCGCGATTCTGCGACCTTCCTGGCATGACGTCCTGATTACCGAAACTACCTTTGCCAGGGACGCGGCATCACCCGGTCAGCCAATTAAATCCAAACGAGTGTAATCCGCGTGCGAACGTCGTAAGCCTGCAACAGAAACGACGTAGAGAGGGACGATCTGGGTTCGATTGAGAATTGGTTCCGAGCGCGTAAACTGCCGAGGTCATTTACTCCCAGAAGTGTCGGGTACATTATATCCCATGAGGTGGCGGTGATCCTCCCCCACTAGATTGTGAGCTCCGGCGCCAACCTTATGGGGGTGCTCCCCTTCAGGTATCCCTACCAGCGCCACGCCCAACCTACCGGAACAAGCTCTGAATTTCCCGACTAATCGCCTGACATGTGTGGTAATGTAGTGAATGTAAGCGATACACATTGTCAGCAGTGTCATCGGGCAAAGAGACACGGAGACGGTGGCAGAGAGAAGTACTGATTGTGATAGTGTAACAGGGAGGAAGACAGAGAAGAAACCAACTAAAAAGAAAGAGACACAGTGAGTAAACAGACTCAGTGAGAGGGAGGGAGGGACAGAGAGAGAGAGAGAGAGAGAGAGAGACGGGGGGCAGAAAAACAGTGAAAGAGGAAGAGACTGAGACAGACAGACGTGTTGGTAAATCAAGAGACACACAACAAACGATAAACATAGCGCCGCAGAGGAATAGTTAGGATGCGGAGAGAAAGAAAGAAAAAAAAGAGATAGAGAAAAAAAGAGAGAAAGAGAGAGAGAGGAGAGAGACAGATAGAGAGACAGATAGAGAGACAGAGAGAGAGACAGAGAGAGAGACAGAGAGAGAGAGTTAAAGAAAGTAATGAAAATGAAGGGCTGAGAAGGAAGGAGGCGCAGAGAGAGAGAGAGAGAGAGAGAGAGAGAGAGAGAGAGAGGAGAGGAGAGGAGCGGGTGGGGGAAGCACTGCTGCGTGGAGTGGCAGTACATTTTCATGTGCGCTCAGCGGAAATGCGAGTTAGTCGGGCGTTGATGTAACGACCACGAGCAACACTCGCAGCGGCGCACGCACGAGGTCGTAAAGGAAGCCGCTAGTCAAGACCTACTTTGTAGGGAGAGCGTATTTCAGCTGCTGCCATTGCGACCGGGCTCTCGCTTCCTGGCCGAGCTCTTTTCCTGTTTTCTCCCTGCATCAGAAGAACCGACTGAATTTTTTTTTTCCATCCTGTGTTAATACTATTGGAATATAAATTATTAAAATTTTCAAAAGCTGTCAATGTGTGTTTTTCTGTAGTGAAATATCAAGATAACATTGAATGCGTCTTGCAAAGAAAACCACACACCGAAGCACACCATGCAAGTTGTAAGTGAATCGTGGTAACCTAAGTTTTAAAAAATATTTAAAAAAGTTGCCTTGGTGTGTTCATATTCAGCGGACACCTGAAAACAGAGCGGCAATTTTTAAGCAAAAATAATAGAAAACATGGTTATAAGCATTGTTCCCAGAGCAAGTAAAGCACATTTTTATTCACTCAAGAACTAGACCCAATAATTGAATTAATTTTCTTCCTTATCTTTTGTTCCAGCAATGTATCTTTCTTCTATGGAATCCTTTAGAAATCTGTCCTTTTCTCACAAAATATGTCTCGTATAGTTTTCTTAATTAACAGAAATCACAAAAATAAAATTCAAAATATTTCCTCCCTCTGAAAATGTTAAAATTCTCTTTTAAAAACACCCTCTTATATTTTCACGGATCCCCCCCCCCAAAAAAAAAAACAACACGGAAGACAACAAAGAAATGCGAGAGCCGCTCCTCGGCCAGGCCACGGAAATACCTCTGGCGCCAAAGACAACCCAAGTACACGGGCAGGGAGGTTCCAACATAATGGGAACCGAAGGAAGAAATGAGAAAAATGCCGCATAAATTGGGCGGAACCTTTGGAGAGGAAAGATAAGCCATCGAGACCACCGTCGAAGGGGTGAACGGATGGTGGGCGGAGGGCGACATTAAGCCGTTTCGAGCCCCTTCCCCCTCCACCAGGGGCTTCCTGACCAAAACGCAACTCGACACATTCCTCTGCCCTCGTGGAATTCGCCGTCATGTTTGCTTTTCCCACGATACATTTCCTAGAATGATGAGATGCGCGTGGGCGATATATTTTCGTTGATTCTCACAGTTCATTTACGATATATATAATCAGAGAAAATAATATTGATTTCCAACGAATGCCGGAGCAGTACCTTAACAAACGGGCCACGGACCGCATCTTTACTTTTCTATCTTTGACCTCCCTCCACGCATTTTAGCCCTTCGAATGTCGCGTCCCCCTTTCCAGACGTTAGTAATCGTCTACGGCTGCCTGCCATTCCTACACAAACAAATGAACGTAATGTAATGTAATAGTGTTACAATTGTTATTGAGTGTAAAGTAAATTTTAATCGTTTCAAATGCAAGTTCCTAAGCCAACCTTACGCAATGCTGTATAGAACTCTCTATTGAAATAGTATTCGTAGAAAATTAAAACAATTCAACGGTCGAAAATGTGGTACATTCGATTCCTTTCCAACATTGCCTCGCACTTTCACTGCTTATGTGATACACTCTTATACCCGACTGTTATCAGCAAATCCTCTTTTGATCGTGTGACCCGCGGCGTCCAATGTGAATGTTCGAAATCTGATTAATGCACAGAAACGTCACCCCAACATCACTCAGATTCTCGTCTCTATATTTTGTATGTATAATTCTGCATCATGTAATATCTGATTTATTCATTATCTATATATTTGAAATACAAATGGTTTATATTTACTGTACAAAGGAATTTCAGCATTGAACTCAACCAAATTTCGTAATTTTTGCATTAAATGAAGGTAATAGATACTAGTTATAATTTTCTGTGATAACCTCTTTTATGGTAATAGTAAAAAACACTGACTTTTAATTATATAAAATTATTAGAACGGAGGCTTATCTGTTGTTATTTTTAGTACGTTATTTTCAAAGCCCACTAGATTCCATGCAGTTTGCTGTCTTGGTTGTTTTACTGTGCGAGTTGCAGTAGATCGATTGAAAGCAATGCTAAATAGCGAGTGATTTTTAAGAACAAATTTAAGTACCGTCTTAAATGCAAATAGAAATTAGTAAAAGCAATGTCCAGCAATCGTTTATCTTTACAAACATTTTCCGTGATTTCCTGCTACTGTCCACGACACACTACATGCACCGCCCTTGGTGAATACAAAAAGCATCACACTTTTATGAAAAGGGTTGATGTAACTCTGTTCACAGTGAGTAGTGATTACATTGTTTCAGAATTTGTAAACTTCTGAATTATTTAGTCTTGGAAAATAAGTACTGAAACAACAACAAATATTTTTGAGGGTTTAGTACCTTTCTGTTATATGCCTCTACAAAGTTTTGTTTTGTGCTATGCAATCGCATTTAAAACATTCGTGTCTGTGCTTCAACGTTACAGTTTAAAAACAACTGATCACCTCTATACTTTTTAAACTTGATCTTACTCAGATCCCCCCTCCCTCCCTTAATGACTGAAATGCACTGGTGCAAAATTCTGCCCTTCTTTTTACATGACTGGATCCGGTGGGAGGGCAAAAGGGCTTGAGCTGGTGGCTGCCGAGCCCGCCCCGTTTCCCGCCCCGCCCCGCTCCGGCCGCCTTCCTCCCGTGACGGATCGGCGGTGTGGCGCCCGCGAGACGCACCATCCGTCGCTCCCCTCCTCCCGCCCGCGACCCTCCCCCACCCACGCCCCTCCCATCCCCACCCCCGTCAGCCCCCGCTCCCAACCTCACCGCAGCAGCCGGCCACTGAGGAAGCTCTCTGGCCTCCAGCCTCTGCACTCTGCCCTTTTTCTCAGGGGGAGGAGGGACTCTCGTAAAATTGGAACGGAATGGGGCAGTGGCTGTTTGCTACAGCTGGGCCGCGTACAAGGAAACATTCCACTACGTAGGTGCTAAAAGTTCGGTTGGCAGCCTTACCAGCTATGTAAATGTAAGGATATTTAAGTTCTTAGGCCAAGGCACAGGCCTTATGAATAGTAATAGTAGTAGTAATAATAATAATAATAATAATAATAATAATAATAATAATAATAATAATAATAATAATAATAATAATAATAATAATAATAATAATAATAATAATAATAATAATAATAATGCCGATCAGATGGCCGAGATCGCTAAGGCAGTAGTGCCGGAGTGGTTTCGGACCAGAAGATCGCGGGTTCGAGTCCCGCCTCGGGCATGGGTGTATTTGTGTATGTCTGTATGTGTTGTCCTTTCACCCCCATTATCATCATATCATCATATCATCATTTCATCTTCCATACCCCCAGGGCTAACAACCGTGGGGAATAAAAATCGGATCCAGCTAAAAATGCTGGTCCCCCCAAAAAGTTGTTGCAAGCACCTGCCACCGTGATAATAAATAAAAACTGAGCCACGGTAAATGCAGGATGCTTGCATGCGTGGTCCTAGTCGGCCCATTAACGGAAAATAATAATAATAAGAAGAAGAAGATAATAATAATAATAATAATAATAATAATAATAATAATAATAATAATAATAATTATTATTATTATTATTATTATGTCTTTCCAAACCAATGGCTACCGTCTTTAAGTTCCCCTTTGTCGGTCGTCCAATTTGGTATTGCCAGCGGTGACACGCTCGGTGAGAGTTGGCGCTTTTGGAGACTGGCATCGCCCCTCACAGACCGCCAATCGCAGGGGATCTGCTGACCGCGTTGAGCCCGCCCACCAACCCGCCTACGCGATCATGATGGTGATTCTACATCGATAAAAATGATGTCTATGTTTCCAAACATCGATGTTCAAAATTAAAATAATATATTGTAACCACCGCCTCCCCGATTACCTGATTCCTTCGACGATTCAGCTTTGCCCGGCTGCTTCGTCGGCAGACTCCCTAGAGGGAGGCATGCATGCTTGCCTAACTACTTGAGAAAAAGACTCCAGCATTTTTATAAACTACTTTAATCATTTAGTATAGTGTGTGGGTAAAGCCCAGTGACATGAATAAACTTAAAACTAACTTAAATCTAATCTTAACTTATTAACGGCCGGTATGGCCAGAGTTCATTTCAGCTCCGGTGTCTTTACCCTCCCAGGCGGTCGTGATCCAGCTCACAGGTGCGGTGTTCGGGCGTCCCAACACCCAACAGGTCTGGCAGCGGCGGCTACGGCGTTGCCTCAGGTCCCTTTGTGGCGGCCCCTTTCAGTCACGGCGGCGGCCCCGGATTAGGCCAGCGGCGGGCGTCGGCCGGCGGCTTGGCGCGGGCGGCGCTTGGTGGCGGCCCCGGATTAGGCCAGCGGCGGGTGTCGACACCAACATCAACACCAACACCGCTTACAACGACAACAGCAACAAAGCCTTCGACACCCTAGTGGCTTCGGTGATATAGCGATCGTAGCGTATTGTTATTGCGTATCGGACTGTTATACCCAAATTACGGGTTCAAACGGATCGAAGAAGTGGATTTTTAAGGATGAAAAAAAATCCTCCGTATGCTTTACTTCGGAGGGGAAGTAAAGCCAGCTGTCCCATGTACCTTTACTGCATGTCAAAGGTCCTCAAGCATAAAAGAAGAATCTGACCCAGCCTGATTTGTCGCCAGAATGATAATTCTTTTCTTAACTAGATAGTGAAAGGAGCTTAGCGAAATTTCCATGGTCAGAGGGAAGTTAATGGAAAAGCGGGTCTGACGGCCTGAGACTCGCCACGTAAAGTAAGGCATAATTGAATTGAATGACTGACACCACCACCACCACCAATAATAATAATAATAATAATAATAATAATAATAATAATAATAATAATAATAATAATAATAATAAAATAATAATAACAACAACAACAACCCCAACAAAGACAACACCATCAACGACAAGGCTAAGAGCACAACTGCACCAACATGTAAGTCAGAACAAAGCTACCACACATTTTTATACATTGAATTTAATTAAACCATTATATCCCCAGAGAATGGCTGAACGGTCTAGAGCTCCAAGGAGTAAGTAGCTTTGTGCGCCGGATGAATAGCAATCCTTCACCAAGATTCATGAGGCGGTCGCCTCGCGCAGGTCGGTGGCCGTGGTCAGCGCGCGGGCGCAGAGATAAGACATGGCGTCCGTCGACACACAAGGGTCTTTGTCTCCGCGCGCACCTTCGTGGCGATGCTCGGCTGCGCGTCTGCCATCGCGGCCCGACATCTCTGGGCTCCCACAGCGCGAGCGACAGCGAGCTGGAGCGCGACCTCGCCGCGGGGCGCGCTGCCAGCGGCGGCGGCGGCAGCAGCAGCAGAGAGATCCATCTGGCCCCCGGGCGGGAGAGGCCACGGATATAGACTGCACGCGCGGCGCATACAATTAAGAGTGGACTGGGGCGGGCAGACGGCTGCCGCTGCGCATCAAATCTCGAGAAATTACAGGCCGGTGAATGAATGCAGATTTGGGTGGATCGGTGCCAGAGTTGCCTAACCCACTAGGCTGTGAAGGTACTTTTGCTCTATAGTATGGCTCTGAACTATCAGTTTTATAAGCATCAAATATTTAATCCTTGTGAATCGATGATTGGTTTAGTAGCTCAAACTGGCTGTTGATACGCTTCTTTATCTAGTTTCTGGGCAATAAATGTATAGTAGCTATCTCACCAAAGGTAACAAAGTTATTTACTGTTTTAACGAAAATTAATTAATTGTCTGTTTGAGCCAATTTATTCATGCATGCACGCATGCATTCATTCATTAATTCATTCATTTACAAGGATAAATAATTATGACAATAAAAGAGTATCAGTCAGAGCCTTACTTCATAGAAATAAAGAACTTCACAACTTCGTGGGTTAGGCAGCTTTGACACTGAATCAGTCATTTAGATCGTATATTAGAAAATATTTTATTTCAGCTGCGCATTAGTTCAGCACTTCGATTCACTTCAGCTACAGAAGCCTATAATAATTTCAAAATAATTTCCTATTAAAATTGGCTATTTTTATTCTCATTGTCATATTATTATAACAATCGTATTTTTGTGTGAATATACCTCATCGTGAGTCTGGACCTCAGGGCAAAAGATGAGATGCTTCTTTATCTAGTTTCTGGGCAATAAATGTACATTAACTACCTGACCAAAGGTAATAAAGTTATTTACTGTTTTAACGAAAATTAATTAATGAATGTAAGTTCCTTTTGTGTCTTGGAGGGCGCGGGGAGGACCACGTTCTAGCTCAGGGCGTGGCAGGTCTTATTCCAAGATGAATGCAATTACTAGTTCATATTAATAACCTTACGAACAATTGGCAATGGACCAACACTTGCATTGCCAATTACAACATCAAGAAGACGCGTACTTTCGAACTAAGAACGAAAATTAAATGCAAATTTCCGCAATAATTACTAATAAAAGTGAATTGAACGACCAGTAATAGACATCGATACCACAAAAAGTAGTGTATGAATAAATACGATTTTTTTACAGTCAGTTCTTCAGGATTGTCGGAAAGTCATTGGAAAGTTTGATAAGATTAATATAACGCAAATGTGAAAAATAAATAATTTAAATAATAAGTTGGTAGATGCACCACGATCACTGCTTTTCACCTGTCACTAAGTAAGATTATTTCATAACATATTCCGCCAGAGGCCAGTAGCCGTCCAGCAGAACTGGTACCGAATAATTTTGTAGAGGCCAGTAGCAGTACGTAAGATAAACAAATTAATCTAATACCAATGTACTGTAAAATACATTTATTTGATATAAATATAAAACTGTGTGACATACTTTTTCGTGTTGTGGCTAGAGTGTCTGGTTTTTCTTAACTCACTATTAAAATTTTCTAAAAATTAACGGGAAAGAATGCCTACGGTAAACAGTGACATACCAGTATACAATGTTCGAATCATGTGGTAAGACATTTGAAAGATCATAAAAGTAGTTTAGCGATGATAAACAACGGAAGTCCAGTAGAATTCTAATCGTAATTTCTCGATCCAATACAAAAACCGCTGAGCGCCGCAACGTGGTATGCCGCTTCTCCTCAAAATACTCTGCAATCACTACCGAACAATACGTACGAAAATATTGAGAAATCTGACATAAAAATTCCAAAGAAAACATATCTCCGTTCAATTCACTAGACGTATTTGGGGGCCGAGATGTGCCCATCATTAGTCAACACCGACCTAGATGAACACATCTTAAAATACTCGCATGCCGAGCAAATATAGCTCTTTAATCCGTGTAGCATTCAACGAACTTCGCTTTGTGTTTGGCGTTCGAATACCATGACTACGAAGAGTTGGATTTTTACTGCGGCTTCCACATTTGCTCCGATCGAGACACAAAGGCCGCTCTGTGCATTTTACACATGCCTCAGCGTTGCACTCCAATTAGTAGCACACCGACTTTACCGACTTTCCGGCAACTTTCTTTACGTTTACCCCGGTCATTTACGAACAGGTTCTGAATATCTGATAGTTATCTCGGGAATGGAGTGTTTTCGAGTTCCTAATTACAGTTAATTGTTTGGGCCGACCTAGTGACGCAAGCACGTTTCTCTGGCTCGCATCTTCTACTGCACTGGCCTTCTTAATAAAACGTGATGAGTAAGGTACTCGTATATGACTTTAGATAGCAGAAAACTGTTCGAGCGCTTAGATTAGAGACAATATTACATAGATACTTTGTTTGAATTATCAAAAATTAATTACTATTCAACAGATTTTTTAAAAATTTTATTTAACCACATCAGTAGGATTACCACTTTACCAGTAAGTGTTAGTTTTTATTTATGTAATATAATGGATGGATGCACTGCAGTGATTCGAATTTACGATTAACTACAAATTTGCACATCTTCATACCCTTATTTCTGAGCAAGGACATCCCCACTGAGTATCTCTTTGACGATTGCTGTTAATTTATGAAAACGAAGGTAAGAGGAAAGCAAGATATAGAGTAAAAGGTGAGATACTTATTTCTGTTGCTTATAAGAGAAAGAACAGATCTTTTGGGGGATGGGATTTAATTCATGTAGGAGCAACGCTGGTTTTACCGAGGTTAAAGTGGCTGGTGCAAGTGATAGTTCTATTTACAATTAATTGTTTAGGTTAGAAAAGTATTATACTACAGTTAGGTATTGTAATTTACTTTTGGTTCTATGTCCAGTACACTATGACGTTGTCTGTTGGTTGTATACCACGGGGCATTGGTAACTGTACGCAACACTTAGTTCTGGAAGGTTTGCAAGTGATTCAGTACGGAAGAATCAGAAACTCCCTACATCGGAGCAACGAAAGTTATTGAGGAACTTAGGGTTCATTTGTAGAGAAACACATAATTTTCAATTTTTAGAGATGAAGGGGATATAATTAGAGTAGGGCTCCATACCATTTATTCAGTCTGAATAATATGAGGTTTATATTTGAGAAGAGTATCCAGGAAGATGACTCGGTATTTGATTGGTTTCTTGGAGGGGGCCCATGTGGTCGGGTAATTATTTACCTTTAAATGGGGCGGGTTTTTTTCTTCGCAAGGTACAAATTTTGGTTTCGCATTTTGAAGAGTTCTATACTACTTTAAGTATGTTTATTTGTCAACAATACTGGTTCATTATTTGAAACATTACCTTAATCCATTACCACTGCTATCTAAACTAGGGGTTCCAAATTGACTCTGGGGTCGATGATATTTTAAAGGGGGTAATGATGATTAAGGAGTCGTTGGAATGTCTAGAGCCAAATATGCAAGGGTGACTGATGATTACGATACCAATCACAAAAAAAAACACTACTCGTAAAGTTGATAATTATTTATTTTCTGACATTCAGTTGTTTTTGCTTTGTTTTCATCGAATAATAAATTACAAATTTGCTCCTCTCTTGTAGTTTAATATCATTCACATGAATGAAAATCGAACTTTTGTGCAACTACAATCTGTAATTTTGCTTCTGGCAACTTGTTGGCTTATGACAACGCTTTAAAATGAAACATTATAACAGTACAGAAAATAATCAAATATTTTCCCTAAACATTTCTGTTTATGCTTCATGCTTTGCATAATTTGCATAATATAGACCATGTATATTTTGCATTTAACAAGATCTCGAAGCAGCAGATGTAGAAATTTTATGCGCAATTTCTACAACAATAGTCAAGTATTATTTTGCTAGTCATGTCCCGCTACTTATCTCTACATGAATGACATCGAAGTAATAACCATCCATGAAGACCGTGACCCTTTCGTCTTTAGATTTTCTGCAAGTCAGAGCCGTATCAATAGATGAATTAAAAATAATTTTTACTGCATGTTGTAAAAACAGGTTTCAATATTCCTTGAACATTGACGTATTTACCCATGAAATTAATCACTGAAGTACCTACTTCAATGTCCATCTGTCTACTTCGACAGGATCTTTCCCAACAACTATTAATTCCCTCATTCATTCATTCATTCTTTCGTTCGTTCGCTCATCAGTGCCAGTTGCTCCATCCATATTCGCTCTTATTCATCATTCACCTTCCATTCAATCCCCTTATCGTCACATGTCCTCAGTATCACCATTCATTGTCGCAATAACTGTGTACATTAAGTAATTGTCATTATTTATTATAATTCACCTCCCTCTCACCACCACCACCACAAACACCAGTAACATGCACGAATTTTTTCCTTCCGTCTATTCTTTGATGAATTCGTTTATTTCCTCTTTACCACATTTCTTAAGGAAATCACCGTTCTCTAGACCTATTCTATCCCGTTCAGTTCTCTAGACCTATCATACAGAAATACTAGGCGCAAATGTGGAAGTGAGGAGAGAAAACAGTAACCTTTGCTTTGTACGAGCCACGCATATCGCAGGCCAACTAATTACTTGGCGGCAATGAAACATCCAGAAGGGGAAATAACTATTTTTTACGATTCACGTCATCTTCACCACGTGTTTACAAACGCATCTGATCACTCCCTCTCCTGGGAAAAATAAAGTAGTTTCCCTCTTCACAAAATAAGTTTTTTTTTTTAGGTATAAAGGGAAAATGTAAATGAAACTTTTGGCTCTTCTTCCCCCTTCTTGTAGAGGGAGAGGAGGGGCATTCACTTTGGATACATATTGTTGATCATTTCAATGTGGATTATTTATTTCGAATATTTAGGCGTCTAGATTTTGTTTATTTGTTCTTTTGTTGTTTATTTAGCAATATGTAACAACAAATTGGTAGCTAGGCGATTGGTTAGGTTGATTTTTTTGCATTTCCGGGCGCGTCAACTGCTACGGTCATTAGTTCCCTGACGTGCTGCATCTCGGGAGGTGGTGGTGTTCCTCCAAAACTAGAACGTGAAAGTGGCATCGGCCTGTCTGCTAAGCTGGGCTCTCCCTCCTGATCCGGCAGTGGGGCACCACCCCACCCCCTCTGCCCACTCGTCTCACATGTGTGTCAGTCTAATGCAAGTAAGTGTGTGTGTATGTGTGTATGTGTGTGTGTGTGAGAGAGAGAGAGAGAGAGAGGGAGAGAGAGAGGGAGAGAGAGAGGGAGAGAGAGAGGGAGAGAGAGAGGGCGAGAGAGAGAGGGAGGGAGAGGATACAGCGCCACGGAAGAGGAAGTAAAGATGCCGTGTCTTCCGTGTACCGATTGTTAGGGTACTGCTCTCGCGAGAGTCTCGCCACACACATATAAAGTCACTAGTATTGTTATTGTTATTATTATTATTATTTTCTCCTGCATTCGCCTGTCATTAAGGAGAGAAACCTTGGTAAACAAGCGATATGAGAAGCCATCAGATAGAACTCTCCTCCAGTCAGCGCAGCGGCTGAATTCGACCTAGCTATTATATTTGCGCACTTTTCTTGAGCCCAGGAACACCTACCCCTCCAATATTAACGTTGGTTGAATTATGGATAAATGTTAACGATAAGCAGTGTTGCCGAAATCTAATTACCAGAAATGTTCACTTCCGTAAAATGGAAACTATTTGCAAATGAAAACGAGCTGCAGATTTGATGTAATACTACTAACCCTCCCTCTAAGTCGTCTCTCGTCCAGCGAAATGAGGGTCCAAGAAAACACGCGCGGGTAATATCCAGCTTGTTTCGGTGACGCTGCAATGTAACCTCCGGTCAGACCGCAGCTGTTGGGTGTGAGCCGGCTCAGTCCGTCAGGCGGTTGGCTCACTGCGGGCGTGGGCATGGGCGAGGGCTACGCAAGGCCTGCGTTCCCAGAAGAGTGGTGTGGGGGAGGGGGAGAGGGGGAGGGGCGTTCGCCCACTCGCCCCCACGCGCGCCTCCTCCGCCCCCGCCCCGCGCGCGCGCGCACGCACGCAGGCACGCGAACGGGCCGACAACGCAACGCTTCCGCCCAGGGCCCACAGCCTACGGGGTTGGGTGGCGTCGCCCCTCGCACACACCACTCGTTCACTTTACATTTGCAGACGGAGCGCTGCGATCTGTTTACATTAGGTCAAGATTGATTGATTGATTACTAGTGGTTCTGGGCGCGTCAGCGGCTAACGCCATTAGTCCCATAGTGGTGTTGTGCAGTTTTTCTCTGGAGGTGGCGGTGTTCCTGCCCCACTGGACGGCGAGATCCGCCACCCGACTACCTTTGGCTAGCGGGGATTGCCCCAACTAGGTATCTCCCTCTAAGCAAGGCACCACCCCAGTCGGGAAAAGCTCTAAGCTCCCGACCGGTCTCTCGGCATGTGTGGTAGTGTAGTGCCTGTTAGAGTGTGTAAGGGGTAGGATAGGACGAGGAATGTGAGGGAAAGATCGCGCCCGGTCCGTGGCCCGTTTGTTAGGGTACTGCTTCGGCATTCGCTCGGTATTGATCGGAGAAACCACGCAAAACTATCCATCAGAGCAGTCGGGCGCTATAAGTCTCCTCCAGATGGCGACTAAATTCGACCTAGCTCACAAGCTAGTGTCGAAAATCCTGCCACCGTCGGCTCCTGAACTCCAGGGTCTCCCGGTCGGAGGCATTGCTGCGACATCATGTGATGCCCTGAGCCACCCCTCCTGGTCGTTAGATTACCGCTGACTGAATGAGAATGGCACGTCTACAGTAGATATTTATTAATTGGATACGATATAGAGCTGATGAGCGTGATATAGGTCCGCTCATTTAAGGGAACTGCAGTGTAGAAGCGAGCAATAATATAACTATTGACTAATAAATATGGGCAAAGGAGAAATAAAACCCATTTTCCGTGCCTTTTGTGAAAAGTACGTGTTATCGATGACAAAGTGCAGGCAGCTGTAGCCATAGGTCTGGTATTAATAACCCCTTTTCCTTTTCCCGCGGTAATAGACTAATTAACTACGTTAATTATAACTAATGCACTCTCAACCGAAGTGGATTTGAGTTTTCCGCAGAAACGACAAAGGCGGCAAAAGGAAAAAAACAAAGCAAGCACTTTTTCGGAGACTCTCTCAGCTGGCGACAGCATTCGTTAGATGCTGTTAGAAATCGGCACTATTCGTGCATTTTCGAATATGGGTTCGGGTAATCACTTTCAAAACCAAGTAGTTCCTAATTCTGCCGTCTGAAAATATATAATTGACGAGCAATACTCGGGATGCGACATCGATGTTCATTGTATTCAAAACATCGACGGTTTTATCAAATTTTCAATGTACTTCACATCGATATTTTGAAGCCGATGCTTTTTTAACATTGATGTTTTGTGTGCGATGTTTTTACGTGGTCGATATTTCATTTTTGAGTCAAAAAAGTAGCATCTTAATAAGAACTTCTAATAATAAGCGTCCATAAATCCAAAAAGCATAAATTCGACATTCCTCAGACAAAAGTGAGCAAGAGCGAAAAAAAATAAAATCGGAGTTCCGTTGATAAATGCTGCGTACTTTATTTTTGAATTATGGAATCAAGTAATAAAACATTTGTTCATTTTCCTGGTCAGTTTTTAATTTCAATTTGTCAGTTAAATCTCAATTAAAAATTAATAAACGCGACCACCGTCAAATTATCTTCCTCCGTGAATATTAATGGTAATTAAAAGTTAAGGTCAAGGTTCAGCAGTCCTCATGTAGGGCGACAGGGCGGACCCTTGCACCTCGTACGTACTAGCCAATATTTTTGTGTAATTTTACGAAACACATTCTAGATTATTACACACATTCTACCATATTTTTTATCACGTGGCGTCCAAAAGAGTTCTCCCATTAAATTTAACAAACTACGTTTTCGTAATGATAACAAATCCACACAAGCCAATGGGTGCGTTTGTTTTCATGAAATGATGGATTGGAGTGTTTTAGGTAATAAACCTGAGTTAGGTGACTGGAACTGAATTAGCACGTCTCAGACTATGACGACGACGTCTGTTAGCTGCGAAGAGTGCACATAGGCATAACAGTAATACATAAGACTGTAATAAAAGTTTTATCGCTTTTATTCTAATTCTTCTTGTTCATAATATTATTTTTGTTTTTCATCTTCATCACTCCGTCATTTTGTCATCATCTTCATCATTCCACATCCATTCAATACCGCCCCCCACACACACACGAAGAGAAGAATGTGGGCACGTCCTCTCTCCCAACTTACATATTTTATTGCATTTTCCAAAAATTATGCCAAATCCATCACCCACAGCAGCGTGCGCAGATTGCGAGTTAAATCTCGGCGAGGTGCCAGCAATTAACTTGATTTGTGTAACATCACGGAAATTGTGGCACCTCGTTTGCCAGAATCCAATACATATGCCGGCTGCTCTGCTTAGTGATTTCTGTGCCTCCGTGATCACTTCCAGGCGAATGCCGGGGAATCGCCCCTACAGCTACCTACTAAACGTGGTGAACTTCTCTTGCCATTTCATTCCTATCATCATACATCATCTCGCGTCGAGGTGTTGAGTGCCTCGCAACTGCGCAGGACAGACGCAAGGGAAAAAAATAGGCTCAATTTATTCTAAACAATTGCCATGTATTGATGACATCACTTCCAAAGAAGTATTCCTATTATGAACATATATATTTTTTTAAATATGAAGATAACAATTTTCTTTAGTATTTTAAACATTTATATGAGTAGCTTCGAACTGAATCCCCAATCGCGAAATATTTCCTCAAACGTCCCCTGACAAACGGTTGCGTTTCCTAGAGTCCTTAACATCATGAAAACAATACGGAATTAGTAAATAGGATTGAAAAATGAAGAATAGTGAATAAGACATAATAAGCTAAATGAGAAATGAGCGAATAAAGAGGAGTTAGAAGGAGGTCCTTTTGGCAGTATCATCAAAGAAACACAATGAAATTAGTTGAATGAAGAATGAAAAGAGGTGAGGAGAGAGCGCAAGTATGGCTATACAGGAAAAGAAAGGAAATAAATAAATAAATTATCAGAATCAGAACGATAGAATTGGATCGAATAACCTGAGACATATTCATCGATGATCAGAGAACACATTGAGAAAGATAATTCTATGTTGTAACCTCCTGGACTGACTCAATCGACAAATGAAGACTAAAAAAGAAGAGTATGGATAACAAGAAAGGTAACGACTGCAAAGGAACTGCGTTATCGACTGCACGTTTTACTGTGTCACGTATGTGCACTTTTCGGTGTTTACAAACGTCGTCCCAAACAGATTTCTCAGTTCACAGTCACCCAAGTTCAGTACTTTCCGCAAATCCAGCGCGCCGCCGTGCTTCGTATTCCCTATACTGCTTGACGACACTGACGTTGCGTCCCGCAAGCCCTTACAAACACCTGTCGTTAACCCCGCCCGCTCATGTCACCAGAGAAGGAGAAAGGAATGAAGGGAAACATGTGAAAATCAGGGCCAGAAATGCAGACCATGGATCAACACACAGCATCCACGTCTTATGGGGATTCGAAGCCATAGCCCAGTTGTAACGCATTCTTAGGCGCAAGCACGTGTAGCACACAGGCGGTCAGGAGTGGAAGGAGGAGAGGCGAAGTGTAGAATTTCAACGTGAACAACACAAACTTCCAAGCCCGAGGCAAGATTCGAACACACGACACTTTGAAGGCTCGTCCGCCCTGGTCAATTTGGTTGCGTCAGGTAGGCTATCTTTATTACACAAATGCTTAAGCCTTTCGGGTCATATTCTACTGAAATGAATAATGACTTACCACGTTGATGTTGGAAGGGCTAATTATTAACAATGTAACGGAAGTTCGAGGTACCAACGTACCTGCAACGCAAAGAGAAGAACAATTCAAAATCTGTGAAGTGTGACATCATTCGGATGCTTCAATATCTTTGCGATTGTTTTTAAACCACACATTATCATATTACCTCTTACCAATACTAAATACAAAATAAAAAAAGAAAATTATATAATCTGAATATAGCAAAACATACATGTCAGAAGAACAAAACACAAATATTAATTAGCATTGCCTTGAACATCGGCGTGCGTATCGAGGGGACATGGGCCGCCTGCAAATTCCTAAGACGGCCGTAATCGACCTACGTACGATTGTAGATTGTTTCGGAATACATTTTGTTTTGATTAAATCTCTGAGGGCATGAAAATAAAAAATAATAAATTGTCAAAATTACGCCACTCCCTTCTATAGCGACGTGCTGAGGTAGCTCAGGACATCAAATGATGTCACTGTAGAACCTCTGATCGGAAGATCCCTCAGGGGCCCGACGGTGGCTGGAGTTTCGACACTGGCTTCGCAGCTCGGTCGAGTCCAGCCGCTTTCAGAAGAACTCTGGCGACCGGCTGCTTTGATCAGAAGTTTTCCGAACGGTTACTCCGATCAAGGCTAGGCGAATGCTGGAGCAACACCCTAACATATCAGCCATGGCCACCGCGCGTTCTTTCCTTCCTCTTATTTGCCCTATCCTCACCTCTTACTTACACTTACATGCACTACCATACATGCCGGGAGACCGGTCGGAAGCTTAGTACGTGTCCGGGCTAGGGCGCTGCTCCTCTGGTGGGAGATACCTAGTTCCCATTGAATTCGCGGCTATGTCTCAATACCTAGTATGTTTTCGAAATAGACAATAAAGTATCGGGTCGTTCCAAAATGCGCCAACTCGCAGCGTGCGTGGTTCCAGAACGCGTAATGCGTTTGTTTACGTTAATTCCACCTACAAAGCTTCACTCAGATCAACAGAGTTAGCTGAGAGCCGGCATTGCCCCGCTGCTGAAGCGACTTTGTCAGGTAAGAGTACGGCCGGTGGAGTGTTTTGCCACTAACTATAAATACTCCGATTTAAGCAGAGTGGCACTTCAAGGTCATGAGCTGGAAGGCGAAGGGGACATTGACCTTCAATCGGGAACTCCGGTATCATTAATTTAAGTTTTAACGAAGCTTCCGGTTGGATAATAGTGTCCCCCCTCTCCCACCGTATAGCAAAAATCTCTAAAGCTCTAGACGAGGGGTGTCCAAATTACGAGACCTCTAAGGTCAAAACTAAAACCTTTTATATTGTTGCAAGCCACATTTCATTAATTTTGAGGGTGGTGCATGCGTGACACCAGGTCGTAGCAAGCATAACGCAGAGAAATATACTGGAATGATTACGTATTTCTGAATTTTCTAGAAACAAACAAACAAACTTAAATCTAAACTTAACCTATTCTTACAATAAATGGGGGTGTTGACCCCGGCAGGACGCGTGCGCTAGGTACACAATGTTCTCGTCCAACATGGATGAAAGGAGATCTCACTTTTGACTTATAACCTTTCGCAGGTCCCAACAAATGGTACCGCGTGCCATCAGTAGGGCAACCTTGCTCTAGGCGCTCTAGCCAGGAGGAGCAGCGGCGGGAACTGGAAAGCAGGAGGAGGAAACGTGGGGAGGGGGCGGCGGAAGGAGGCGCGGCCGCGCGCCCAGACACGCGCGGCTCGCACGGCAAACACACACGCACGCCCCGCCCCCACCCCCATCCCCTGCCCCCTCTGCCCGCCGCGCGGCGCTTCAGTCAACACCCGGGCGGAGGGCGCGCGAGCGCCTGTTTGCACCTCCCCTCCCTTTCTACCCACCCCCCAAGCACCTCGGCCGCCAACGCAAGTGTGGTCCACCCCGGTCCATCGCCCTTCCGCCCTTCAGAACTCCAAGCATCGTTGGCTAGTAGTATAGTCGGTGACTGATTGGTTAGAGATTCTGGGCCCGCCAACTGCTAAGGACCTCAGTTCTGTCAGTGTAGGACATGTTTTTTTTCCCACGACAGATGGCGGTGACAGAATGGTGGGATCCGGCGCCGACCTACCTGTCGGCTAGCGGGGTTTTCCCCAACCAGGTATCGTCCACCAGTCGTGCCAAGCTCTCCAAGCTCCCGACTGTTCTCCCGACATTTATGGTAGTGCATTTGAGTGTGTGTGTGTGTGTGTGTGTGTGTGTGTGTGTGTGTGTGTCAAGGGTTAGAATAGGACAAGGAAAAGGAGGGAAAAATCTCGCGCGGTCCGGGGCCCGTTTGATAACGTACTGCACTGGTTCATCTGGTATTGATCGAAGAACCAATGAAAAACTACCGGCTAGAGCAACCGACCGCTATAATTCTCCTCCAGGTAGCGGATGAATTCAACCTAGCTAACTACTCGTAGCTAGTGACGTTTGTAAAACGTTCACCCCTATTTTGGTGTCACAACCATTGACAAAACTCTACGCCTGCAAGCGAGAACCGGTGTCACTATGCCCGTGAGTTCGAGGGTTCGACACCCGACGGCGGCGAATGTTTGTCATTAGCTACAGAGCTATAGATGTCGCATTCCGACTCTACGGGAAATCTAGCTGCCAGCTACTCTGTTCGGTAGTTTCCAGTAATTTCTCTGATCAATGTCATGCGAATGCCGGAGCAGTATCCTAACAAACGGACCAATGACCGCACGCGATCTTTCATTCCTCATCCTTGTCCCACCGTCTCCTTACCCACAATTACCTCCTTATAATGCGGAATTTAGCATTTACGTCGCTTATTTAAATCAAGTACGTCTCATTACAAGCTTGCAGGAAATCTTGGAAGTTCCGATTCCTCAATAGTAATCCCTTAACTGAGTTAAGGGTTCGATTACTGACGTATAGACCCGGTTTTATTCCCTTTTTCAGTCACATTGTTTGTTCCCTAGTGTTTTTTTCTCGTTATGTTCTATGCTCTTATGAACAAAACTTGTTTTCCACAAGAAAGAATCTGATAGTGGCGACATCTGCCTGTCTGTTAGAAGTAACTGTTCATTTCGAAACGCCTAATCTAAAACTAAAACGCACTTAAACTCATTGTAAAAGAGGAATATATCAAGTTTAAGGCTTACTGTACACACGGATTCGCGAAATTAAATATATTTTGAAAAAAATTCAATTGTTAAAAAAATTAATCGATTTGAGGAGAAAGTCTGTTCTGGCCGTCTATTGTTTTATGGTATGGAGAATGTACAAGTACATTATAGACATTTCAGTTTGAATTATGTGTTTAATATTATTGTCACAAAACTGGACATTTTTTGATATATTGTATACATTCTCCATACCATAAAATTAAATTCTAGTTTAATTTTAATTGTAATCAATCCAATAAAACGAAAAATTCACTCAATTAATTAATTTTTCTCTCATATGAATTGATTTGATAATTAATTGATGGTAATTGCTTTCCATTGCTGCGACCTCTACCCTTAAGAATAGGAATGGCGAGTGAATGGACAAGGACTGCCAGTGAATTTGAATAACTTTTTAATTTTGTCTGTCTGAGCGCCGATGTGCGCGCGCGCACGCGCGCGTGTGTCTGTACGTATGCGAGTGTGTGTGTGGTTATCTGTGTGTGTTTGTGTGTGTGTTTATGCGTAGATGTGTGTGTGTGTGTGTGTGTGTGTGTGTGTTGACGCGCGCGTATGGGTGCGAGAGACTACGACATTACTTCAAGTTTTTTGGCTTACTAAAACATTCTCTCTCTAGAAAGCAGCTTTCAACCAGAAAATTTCTCTCTTCATCGCCTCGTCTCTGAGCTCCTTCTCTCGTAGTCTGTAAATTTCAGATTCAGACAGCTATTCCAGCCTTGCTTACTCTTCCCGTGCGTATAATCGTTTCACTCTCTCCGACAAACTCATTTTCTTATTCTAAATCTTCCTCCAACGTTCCACATATTCATCCACGTACACCACTTTTTCCATTTCAGATACTTCTTGGTGTTGTAACTCATCCTTGAATCAGTCTCGGTACAACTTTGATTTGTGAATAATACATTTTTTTCCATATTGCATTTTCAAGAGACTCAAGGATTGCAAACATGGCGCACAAAATAATACAGGAAACAGAAGAAAGAATTCCCTGAAAGTATATTTCCTTATCTGTCAAGCAAGGAGGAGGTAAATGACAATGGTGATTATTCCGATCTTCACGGAAAATGACAGTTTGTATTCGTCGATGTTGGAAGTATTATGTAGCGCTATTGCTTTTGAGTACATAAGTGGAAGGGACATGAAAACAGATATCGTTGGATCAATTTGGCAGGTGATCGTGGACCCCTAGAATTTGAAACGGAGTTTTAATTTTGTGAGTACTTTAAACGAAGCCTCTAGGAGTGTAACGACATTCACCCAAAAACGGCTTTAATTTTGAGTTTAAAGTTTTTTATCAAAAAGACCGAATAACTTTCACAAAAATATTGCTGATTTCATTGTCACGGAAGAGTCTGAAATTTCAAATTTGTAAAATATTAGGTTGATCTAGCTCACAGAACTCGCACATCTGGGTTCGAATCCTATCCACGGGCAAATATTAACGTGACTTGGAAAACTTTTCGTGTTCAACTAGTAATATAATATTACGTAACCGCAATAGTACGGCAAATATGTCCTGTAGTAGCACCACTAGTTTTCTTTCATTTCTACAAATATGGAGATGTAAGCACGTTAAAAGAAATGGACGTTCTTGGAACCTAGTTATGTGAAGTACCCCCCACTGCTTTTCCCTTGAGCACTGCACTTATTTAAATTCACCTCGGGATCATCCGTTACCTGGCGATGTTTCCTGTATTTGCGGAGCTGTTCAAAGGTTTAAATGGTGGGTTCATGCAAATGAGCTCTGAACCATCTAAGGGCCTTTTAACGAAATTTTGGAGAGGTCGGTCGGTTCCTTCCGGTGGTTCAAGCTCACGTGAAGAACAGTATTTAGAAAGTTTTGGTTCATTGATTGGTGATTCCGGGAGCGTCATCTGCTAAGGTCATTAGTACCGTAAGTGTAGTGCATCGTGGGAGGCGACAGTTATCGTACTCCGCTGGCTGACGAGATTCAGCTTCGACCTACGTCGGCGTGCGGTGATTTTCGTTAAGCAGATACCTCCCAGCAGCTCGAAGCCCCCGACGTGTCTACCGACATGGGTGGTAGTGTAGTACATGTAAGTATAAGTGTGAGTGTGAGTAATCAAGGTAGGGAAAGATCGCGCGCGTCCTGTGGCCCGTTTTTAGGATATTGCTCCGGCATTCGCCTTGGTGTTGATCGGCGAAACCACTGAAAACTACCAATAAGATCAGGCCGGCTGTTACAATTCTCCTCCAGACTGCGAATCAATTCGACCTTACTACAAATCTGGTGTCGAAAATCCTACCACAGTCGGAACTGAAACCCCTGGACCTCCCACTCAGAGGCATTGCAGTGACGTCAGGTGATGCCCTGAGCCACCTTTGCCGGTTTAAGGAAGTCTTGCTGGCATTTGAAGAAATGACAGGAAATGAAACCGATTGATTGAGCGAACGGTTCAGACCGCGAGAAGCAGAAACACGGGGGGGGGGGAAGGGGGGGGGGAGAAGAGCGGGAGATGGGGTCGATCAGATGAGAATTAACCCTCAGTAGTAACGGAAGGTCACCGAACCCTAAGATCTCCCAGACTCAATTATTATTTCTCCTGAAAGCTACATAAAATAACCCAATATTTTTCAGTCACATCCACACTTTTCCATGTTCAATGCAATTCGCGTTCCAACAAGTGCGGGTCAATGTACCCATGCCTCTAATCCCACAAAAGTGGACGTTTTACACACGCATGTTCAATAAATTCAGACAAAACAGTAAATAGAGAAAATTTCATTTTAATTTCCGGCGAGATTCAAGAAAACTGCAATACCTGTGTCAGAGGGCTGTTTCTTAAACTTCCTGAAACAAATATTTCAGTATTTAGTTACGATATTTTTTCTTGGAAGATTGAAAAAGAGTTTATTATAAAACCAGAAATATTACGTACAATATGATCTTTTACTTAATTCATTACATAATATGGAGGTATCCGAAAAGAGCAAACGGAAGTCGAGCGAGGGCGGGACGAGGGCGGGGAGAGGGCGGGGAGAGGGCGGGACGCGAGCGCTGTGCACAACGGTGCGAACTGCCCAAGGTGTCGAGGGATTGGTGTCGCGCAACGGAAACCTAAGTGTTCAATGGAACCGCTTGCGCGAGAGCACAGAAAACAGGGAACTCGGACTTGCGACACACCTCTGCCTCCGCCCTGGTCCTGTGCCTGTCCCGTTGCTCGGGCCGTTTCCGTTGGCACCAACCTTCGTGGCATGTCGCCGCTATGTTGGCCGTTTCTTCTGTTCTCAGTGGTTAGCAGTTATCTCTAGTTGTGATGTGAATCACATTAATTAGCATCTTAAAAAATGTTTCTTCAACAGTATGCATTAATATGGATAAGGAATTTTGATAGTATGCTTTAGGAAGAGTTCTATAATGTTTCACCTGGAGCACATTTCCTTGTTTTTCACTGAGTGCGGAATATTTCTAATTCTGTACACATAGAGATGGGACAAATCTAAAAAGAAAGAGGTGGCAACTGAATAACGAAAACCTACTCTGACCGAATAATTGGGAAATAGATTGTGAGTGGCGTGATATGATATAGTTTCTGAGTTTTTAAGCCAGATAACAATGCATATGATTGACAGGCACTCCTAAAGCATTGTGGAAGTTCAGTGAAGTTGTGAAACTCAATCATTCAAAAGAAAAGAAAAAAAACGATGTACAAATTCGTATTTTTGCGTATGGGAAAGTGGTATGGGAAGGTGTATGGGAAGGTCACTAATAGGAAAGTCTCTTTCTCTGTAAATCCTAATTCGGGAATAAAGAGCGTAATGAAATAATGAATCTGTTTTAATGCAATATAATTAGTGAAAAAGGTTTGGAAGGGACTGTGGATCTAGAGAAATCGAGATTATACTTCTCCCCATATGTCACATACATTTCTTGCTCTTTATTGACAAAATAAATCAAACCGTGTTTATACGAAAACGTACCCCCAAGTATTGTTCAAGGACGTTGGAAGTTCATCGAGGACATAGCAAAGGATTCAAATAAAAGAAAAAAGCATAGGAAAATAATTTTTCTTACCTCGAGCCTTTTTTAGGATACAAAGGCTCAACAATACACACGTCCCATCCCCGGGTGAACCCAAAACGAGAAAACAGAGCGTAGAAAAGACTACAATGCATAAAAAACGTTTCTGAGCACTCATGGTTATTCAGCATGCGTGCTGACATTCTTACCCGAACGTGTGTTTTCCTTCGATTGCGTACCCGCTCACGTGCGACTAGACGCGGCGGGACCGGAAGCCGTCGGTGGACGAGAGGGTGGAGAGCGGGGAGAGGGGTTGGGCTGCGGGCGGTCTCCTGTCGTCTGTCGTCTGTCTCCTGTCGCGCGCACCGCCGCACTTCCTCCGTTGTGGTGGTTTTTGCCGCGTCGTCGTCGTCGCCCGGGGAACAGGTGGCGCTCGGCGCCGCAAAAAACACTTCCCCCACCGCTCCCCCGCCTCCTGTGAAGGAACACGCGCCGACATCCGCAGGGCGACACGGGACGGCGGCACCAAAAAGGCGCGCCCCCGGGGACAATTAAGGCGCGGCCCTGGCGGCGCGCGCGTGACGCCGGAAAAGCTTGGGTTGGGTTGCGGAATGTGCAGGAAAAGGGATGGAAGCGCCATTTCGGTTTGAAGTTCGGTTTAATGGAGTGATTGCCGTTTCCGGTCGCGTTAACAGCCAAGTTCATTACTCCTGTAAGTGTAGTGTATGTTTGTTTATATCGTGGAAAATGGCGGTGGCCCTCCCCACTGGATGGCGAGATTCGGGGTCAACCTACCCGTCAGCTAGAGGGGTTTAATCACAACCACTATCTCTCGCCAGCGAGGCACCGCGCCAGCCGAGACAAGCTCTAAGTTCCCGACCGTCTCCTGACATGTGTGGTAGTGTAGTGCATGTAAGTGTGTAAGACGGGGTGATGAAAGGCAAGAAAGAGGAAGGAATTATCGCGCGCGGTCCGTGGCCCGTTTGTTAAGGTACTGCCCCGGCATTGGCCTGGTGTTGACCGGAAGAACTAAAGAAAATTACAGATCAGAGCGGCCGGCCGCTAGAATTCTGCTCTCGGCTGAGCTCGACCTAGCTATCTAGGAAGTGTCGAAAATTCTGTTACCTTCGGGCCTCGAGCCCTAGGATCGGTTTATGAAACCCTGTCAAAGATGAATTTCACTTACAGACCATTGACTGATTGATTCAGCGAATGCTGATTTCCAGCGCTACATTATTCCGGTATGGCCCGTATGGCCCCTCTTGGTATTATCCCCATATTACCCCCATGGCCGTGTGTCTTTCGTATTGAAAGTTGAACTATTTTTCCAGTAATTGTTTGTATGAAATTACCACCACCATTCAGAATTTCCATCAAAATACATAAAGTGTCTCAGAAGCTTTTCGCTGCATAGAAATCACGTACGCTTCTTGGGTATTTTCTTTGATCAACGGAAATTCCTCACATGAGAAAGGGACCTACGATGGGTGCCTGGGATACCGAGGGAGGAGGAAACGGCAGATTCACCTGACGAGAGCAGAAACCAGAAACCACTGGCAAGAGTCGCGGCCCACGCACGAGCTGCCAACAGGGATCCAAAACGCTCATCAAGAAAATACTCGCCTCTGCTCTGGTTGTAATTGGTGATTTCCCAATAACTGTTGTAGCGCAGTTATCAAAGGACAGAACACCGTTGTAGCGCAGCTATCAAAGGATTTTTAGTCGCCTAAAGTAGGCTTTTTAAAGGAGAAAATAGGCGTAATAAGTTCTTAAATAGGCAGTACAAATTGAGATGAAAATAATCTCTCAATATTAAGTTTATTTTACCTCGGAGTGTTATATTGGCACCATTATTTAAATGTCACCTTTTGTCACAAAGAATGAGAACCCTATTGTACGTATTGTTATTCGTAATAGATTTAAGCAATTTAGTTTTCTGGAAATTACTACTCTTTGGAAAAGTTAAGTGAAAAAATGTTTGTTGACCTGTCTGCGGCATCGTTGACAAAAAAATAACTGATATGCGCGTTGAAAAAGAATTGAATTAGTTTATAAGATTTTTATAATAACTAGCTTAGACGGCTATTATAAGTGTGTTTTCATTAATTTTTATTTTTTTTATCCTACAACTTAAACTGCTTGCTCATAATAAAATTTACTGGCAGACTGAGAGGAAGTAGAGAAGAATTTCTAAGAAGTAAACCCAGCGGAGGAAGTTGTACTCTATTTTGAGACAATCATTAGCAATAAGAATTGCTGAAAATATTTGTGCGTTGATTTTCTAAGCTCGTAAATCAGAGACAAGTCATTCATTGCCATAATTCGCCTATGAAACAATCTTGTAAATAGTCAAAATAATACAAAAACCTCAAAATGAGATCATTAACGGTGAAATAAGTACTTTTGACTCTAATGCTAAAACAAGCATTTTTAGGAACTATGTATGTCGTTCCTATAATATAGTAAATTATTGTGAAAAATTTATAATTATTATTAATTTGAAGTGTCTACAACCAAACAGTTAAAAGAAATTTGTCTAAATTCCTATGTCTAGGTATCCGTATCTTCTGTTAGAACTGGGCCTCGAGTACTATACAAAAAAGTTAAAATCAATGACCAGCTATCGGAAATGCAAAGGATCTGGTCAATGAATTTATCTACTTTCCACAGAAAATGGAATTTCAGTTAAGTTAATACTATAAAAAGCTATTGAAGTAACATAACTATTTCTGCTGTTAAAACAAAATTGAAATAATATTGACATATATAATAAAAACAGCTCCTATATGAAATTGTTAAGACACCAATCAAGTGAAAAGTTCAATTGATATCGCTTCTAGTGTATGAAATGGTAAATGTAGATGCTGATGGAAGACTACGAAGTAATCTCAACCGTCGCCGCAACTATCTTATGTACCACAGCTGGTGGTTCGTGCATATCTGAAGTAATATCCTTCCGATTCCAGCTCCGCTGTTTCCTAGCACACAAAGCGTATCCGAGGTGCGATAGCTTTAAAGGCGAAAGGCTACGACGCTGGCCGCACCCGAAGAAGCAGATATTTATGGAAACCTTTTAAAAATGCGTCGCGCGATCTATTGCTTCTGCGGCGCCCTTCGCTCCACTTAAAAGCCTCCCCTCCCTCCCTCCCCTCCCCTCCCTCCCTCCACCCCCTCCCTCGCTCGTTCCTCTCTGGCACCAGACAGCACTCTCCTTCCGGAATGCCCAGGGCGTAATAGGAACCGATCTAACTTCCCAGAGGGATGGGGGGGGAGGCGAAGGGGTGGGGAGGGGGATTCTTATCGATTGCGCCCCGAATTACACGATGAAACAGAGCGTTTTCCTACGTGTGGCTGGGAGTGGGAATCTAATTCGGGATGCGATTTGTCCCGGCGCTCCTTTTTATGTTTAGATCTACCATTTAGATCTGTAATGGTCTCAAGGATGCTGCAGACCTCGTCGGTGAAGACGTAATCCCCGATTTTCTGCACAATCATTCATATTTTGTTAATTCTGAATCCTATCTTTTGTCTCATTTTTTTAAAAAGCTTTTTCCTGGGTCAGTCGTCTGCCTATAGCGCTATTTTTTTCTTCCTTTCGTATGTATTATATTTTTTAGAAAAAATGTGTCCTTAAGAGGTGACCAGAGAAACATAATAGCCTTATTCCTGTTTACTTCTGCCGTATTCCTTATTTCCATCCGTTCGCAGCTCTCAGTGTTTAATGGGTACCATATAAAAATGTTCAGATATTCAATTGTTTGATAAAAAAATATTGACTGTAATCTCACTATTAGTTGGTCAATGCAGATATTTTAATTTCTACATTGGTCCACAAGTTTGTTTTACAAAGTTCCTACCTATTTTCAGGTTACTTGAAATTTACATTAATTTGGACTATTATATTAAGCAAGTTACTAAATGTATTGAGATTTAAAAATATTCAATTAGGAAATAAATTGAGATATTTGTTAGCTAAAAATAGATAAAATTCGTCAGAATAATGAATGTTTTGTAAATTGAGAACTAATACGACGTGGGTTACTCAAGAGTGAGTATTCACATACACTTCAATTCCTGACGTTTAACAGCTATTCCTGACGTTTAACAGTTAAACAATTATTGAGTTTTCGCTGTCATAATGACGTCATGCGTTTGATTTGTTTCAACAATTAAGTAATTTGTAAGCAATTACGTGGGGACATCGCGGTAAAAAAATGAAGTTTTCTTCTTCATTTCAATTACACTTTCAGTTGCTTCCTAATTTGCAAGTTATGCACTTAATAACCTGAAAACATTTTAAGATAAAATAAATGTAGTAAATATGGTTGTTTTCCCCTGGCGAAATACCGAATTGGTGCGTTGCTTCACGTTAGGTTGCAATTGCTCTTAATTTCCAAACAGTTAAGTTTAATTCATTACGAAACAAACAAGATATTTGGTACTTTCTAAGCACAATTTTAAATGTACAATGGGCTAGAAAACTAAAATAAAAACGGCATTTATCTTCACAATGCAACGTTTTTCTTCGGACTCGCCCAACTACGGTCAATTAAAACACCATTCAGTAACGATCCAAGGTAGTACCCCGAGAAAACAGCATCTAATTTATATTTTTTTGCAACCAGTATCATCAGCTGGTAAATCGGTTATGGATCGCCCTTCGATAAGTCTCACCACACACACACAATTTTACCGTATCCTAATAACTGAACGTGCTCTTGACTTGTGAATAAAAAACTATTTTTGTATGTTATTCATCCAATATCATAAATAAACGAAATGGAAAAATATTATATACTCAACGTATATTGCATCACTTAACAAATTTAATGTTTACTAAAACTTTGACATCACATAAGTCAACTAGGAGGAACACACTGTAATTTGCATCGCTTTGCTCATTTTCTGCACCGTTCATCGTTAGGTTTTATTCGGTAGAATCCGCTATAGCGAATGTGTCCATATTCAGAAGCTTATTTCAGCGAGGAAGTTCATTGCGGTATCTTCCAACCAATCTTAATTGATCTTCATCCTCTTGTAAGCGTATTGAATGCTTGCCAGCGGCTGACATCATAGTGTAATTCGATCATAAGCAAAACACGCGACCAGCAAAAGGATGAATGGAATGTTGAAGGTCAACCAGAGATTAGGAGCTAGGACTGCACAAGTATTAAGGCAACGATGCGACACCTTTAGAAAAAACAAACAGACAAAAATATTCAAGTGGAAATCTGTGTTTTATAACAGCGTGTGTATAAAAAGGTTTGTTTTAAGAAAGAACTCAAGTGATGGAGAATAAAAAAAGAGAAAAGGTTCTTAAAGGCGACATATCAAGACAGACCAGGCAAAATATCTTCCATGTAACAATCAGGAGAGATTAAATTGTTCGAATCCCTGTGAAAGAAGTGGAAAATAGTTTGGACGGTGAAGGATGGGAACTATACTGGGATTTCATTGATCAACAGAGGCAAAATTAATTAATCAAACTGACGTTTTAAAAAACATTTCGTGGTTTAAACGTAAAAATGACTGATAAAGTCACGAGTTCGACGAAGCATGGTTAAAAAATCTATGCAATCTCATCCATAACACTTTATTGTTATTTTTGCACGTTCAAATCAGTGACATGTAAATTATTGGAAATTCCACTAATATTAATAATTATTTCTTTGTCTCGTGTCACAAATATATAGCCCAGCCATATGTGCCACAATATTCAAAGTAAAAAAGTCGCCGGAGAAGAGTGAAAATGACTCAAAATATAAAGATGAAGGGGAAACAGGAAGAGAAAAGAGAGAGGTAGGTGAGAATGTAAAAGAATCAAGAAACACTCCAATGGGAAGAATTGGTTCTAATCTTAGGTTGCCCGCCAAAGTGCCGGCTTCATCCATAGGTTAAGTTAGAAATAAGTTAGTAAGTAAGCACTGCCCCCTTCTTTGCCGCATAAGCCGTAGAGCTGCGGCGCATGTACCCCAACACGAAAATAAACTCCCGCCTCGCCAGGGCTACTGGCGGGGGGAAAGTTGAAAAGAGTGGTTAGGACAAGCAAGATGGAGGAAAGATCACGCTTGGTCGGTGGCCCTTTTGTTGAGTGTTCTACTCCAGCATTCGCCTAGGGTTGATCGAAAAAAAAATCACGTAAAACTTTCGATCAGGGGAGCCGTCCGCTAGAATTCTCCTCTAGACAACGGCTGAATTCGACATAGCTGACAAGCCAGTGTCGAAAATCCTGTCATCGTCGGAATTCGAACCTCAGTACCTCCCGGTCAGAGGCTCTGCTGTGACATCAGCACGGCAAAGAGAGATAGAGAGATGAGAAGAAATGGATGGAAAACAGTAATGAGATAAGAGAACAGCAAAAGAAAGTGAAACACAGTGAAGAGAGAAGGGGCCAGACGCACCGTTGGGCGCCCTTCCCAGTGCAAAGCCATTCATTCGCATCCTCACACACAGCGCGTGGTGTTCGTGGGCCCTTGGCCACGGAGAGGGGCAAGGGGGAAGGAAGAGAGTAGGAGAGGGGGCGAGGTTCGGAGCTTCACGAGAATGTTCGGAGGGGCAGGAAAGGAGGGCGAAGTGGGACGAAAAAACGGGCGTGGAACAGGAGGTAGGGCGGTAGTAAATGTATTTGATTTTGACAAGTTGCTTCAGTAAATGAATAATTGAAACACGTATGATGTGAGTTATATAAAGGGAGGAGGTTCTTGAAGCTGTACGTATTAACAAGTACACGTAAGCCCACGTAAAATATATGAGGATTTTCGAAAAATACAATAAACTACAATAGTTATGAAGGTGTCCTCAAAATGAATTTAACGTTCTGCAACATACTGTATGACCAATGTTTCGTGTTTTTTAGTGCAAGTTGACCAAACATTAAAATCAGAGAATGCAAGTCTGGTTTGTGAAACTGTCCTTAAGAGGAGTCCTACACAGGAATCACGTGTGACGCCTGGAGGTGTTGCAAATAATTCACGTACTTGGCCCGCGAACGTATGAAGGCAGCGCGGGTCTGAGAGAGAGGCGGGGTTGGGCGGGGCGGGGCGCGGCTGGGCGGGGCTGGGCGGGGAGGGGAGGGGCCGGGCCAGGGCGAGTCGGGAAAGGGCAGGGCGGGGCGGGGGGGGGTAGGGCGGGGCGGGGCCGGGATGTTCTGGGCAGGAGCGATTGCGAGTGGAAAAGGCTGTCCCGGGCGCGGCGCGGCGCGGTGCGGCTGGAAGAAACGGAGGCAGCCTCCCTGACGTCACGGCTTTGTGACCGCAAATAGGGTGCTTTACGGTTATTGGTCGCATCCGGCGCCGGGCCTCCGAGGGAGAGGTCGGAAGCGGGGCAAGGCGAGTCACGGGGGGCGAGGCGGTGTGAGGCGGGGCCAAGCGGGTCTGAGCCCTATAAGCCCGGGAAATTTTCGCATTTTTTTCGAGTAAACGACCTCTTTCTTTTGCTTTTCTAAAAAAATGGCATAAAATGGAGGGGTGTCTTGAACATAAGTATTTACAAATGAAACGAAATCATTTTTTAAAAAGGTTAATGAATAGACGGATGGATATTTGTATTTCAAATACCCGCCGTCAATTTTCTTACGAACTGCTGACAACGAAAATTTTAGGGAATTAGCATTTTAGGGAAAATTGTAGGGAAGCGCACAGTAAGTTACGCTTATGCTTCAAATAATCTATGTCGAGGTTTTAATTTCAATGCACTTGTCGGTGGCTTGGATATCACATAAAGTGTTGTTTCTTTCAAAACTTCTGTCTTTCCATTGTTGAACAATGCAAGCGAGCACCTAAAACATAATATTAATCAATTGATCTGGTAAAATAGCAAAACTCTCAAAAATCGAAATAAAAAAATTAATTTGGGGAGGACTTTACACGGAACTTCAACAAACTTTCAAAATTTTCACAAAAACGGCTAAAAGTACAAGAAATTTAGTTTGTAAAATTTTTGCTAGAATAGAGCAAAATATGTTCGTAAAAATGACTCAGTTTAAGATAACGTCTCTGAACTTTCAAATGGTTGAACAATTTTGAACGATCTCCTGCAACAATATTCTTAAACATGAACATTGTGGTCTCAATGAAATATTTTCGTATAAATTAAATATTTAAATGATATCACTTATTGTTTCAAGATGTGCAATTTCTACTTGTTTCAATGAAATCGGGGCTATTAAAAATGCAAAAAACAAGATTTCGCGAACAGTACCATATTTTACTTTCTTCACTACATATGGTCTAATACGCGTAATTTAAGAGAAAAAGAATAACCTGGCCCGCCAGGAAACTGTTCAGTTGAACTTGATGGCTATACAGAATACAATGGAACGGTGATTCGGGCAAGGGATTCTATGGGCAAGTATGTGTAGGCACACTGCCGAGATAGACATACACGAAGTCCCGAGAACTCAAAGCCACTCTCCACCGAGAATGTCCTCAGAGAAGCAGTAGAGCCAGCGAGAGAACCCGGTAAGTGTTTTCGGCGCCGGTAGATAGCAGCTAGGACGAGGATGGGGCGATACCATAAAGCTCGCCCCGATTCAAAAGAACAGAAAACTATACGAGAAAGTCCTTGAATTTTGTGGGTTCACAAGTTCATTACGCGAGACAGCAGCCACGTCGATTCAGTCGCCTCAGTGTTTTGTTTACTTTGCGGTATTCAGTTGTTTCATATGGCCTTTTTTTTTGCGGTACGCATACGGCAAAATATACTTTAAATAGGCAAAATAAGATTTACAAAAATGTTGTCGGAGGGAGAGCTGAGTTAATGATGTCTTCATGATAATATTAATTTATGTTATAAAAATAAGCATGAAAATCCGGATCAATGGGACACTATGGCGATAGTGAGAGACACCTAGATCAAGTGAAGGTTTACAATGGAATTTCTCGGTATCTACGTAATAACGATTTGCCGGGTTCACCATTGTAAATGCCTCGCCAAGAAAAATACAAAACGTCTGGAATGTTTGCCAACTCCGATTGGTAGTTTTACCAGTACATAAACGTTGTACATTTGTTTCCCGTGGCGCAAAATGTCGAGATGCTCTACAGCGAGAAAAAGAAAATATAACAAAATACAATTTTGGAACCATTTTGAGAAAATTAATTTTGAAAAAGTCGCGGGAGGAAATTCACATGATGCAGATTGCTCGCAATAATTTAAATATTTTAATTAAGACCTTTGGAACGGCACAAATAGTCACACGTAGCAAGTTAAGAGCTCCAACCCCGGTAATCTACCTTGCTTACGTGTGAGACACTCTCCCACACATTTTCTCTACAAACATTATAATTAATTATAATTATATTGTAATTAAAAAAACACATTTACTCGTATTAACCTGATCGAGTCACAGATGACACACACGTCTATTCACACATTCAACCACATACCAGTAAATAATGGAAAAATATTAATTTTGGGCCCAATTGTCCCTAAACATTTATTTTGCCACCGAAATCTTGCTCTGAAATTTCGCGCCTAAAGTAATTCTGTTATTCTCATACCTTTGACATCCAGACACTTCAATCAGATATGTAATTTTTAGAAATTCCATTTCCCACCGTGTCAAATTGTCCCCGCTGGCAGGGATGCCAACACACCGCAAAGTAGCGCCGTATGTGCAACGCGCGTCCAAGCGAGTAACGCAGCATTGTTCCTTCGCAGCAGACTTGCCACTTTTTTCGCACATGTCGCTCCCAGGCGGAAGGCCCCGCCGCTCCCTGGCGCAGCCCTTGCGTCCACGCGGGAGGCCGATTCGTCTCGCCGCGCCGCGCCGCGCCGCGCCGCGCCGCGCCGCCGCCGAAGCGCCTGCGCAGCCGGTTTTGCTTGAACGGCGCGCCGCGGGCCAGGAAGCGGCGGAGGAGGCGGTGGGGGCGGCGGAGGAGGCGGAGGAGACGGCGAAGGAGGAGGAGGTGGAGGAGGCGGAGGAGGACGCGTCGGTGGAGGAGGCGGGGGAGGAGGCGACGGAGGAGGAGGTGGAGGAGGAGGAGGAGGTGGAGGTGGAGGAGGCGGAGGAGGACGCGTCGGTGGAGGAGGCGGGGGAGGAGGCGGAGGCGGAGGAGGAGGCAGAGGAGGCGGCGGCGGTGAGTGAGGCGGTGGAGGAGGCGGAGGCGAATACGAAGTTGGTGAAGAAGGCGGCGGAGGAGGCGGCGGAGGCGGAGGTGGCGTCGGCGGGGGTAACGGCGGCGAGGTTGGCGGTGGCAACGGCGGCGGCGGTGGATGAGGCAGCGGCGGCAGAGGCTTCGGCGGCGGCGGCGGCGGCGGCGGCGGCGGCGGCGGCGACGGCGGCGGCGGCGGTGGCGGCGGAGACTGTGGCGGAGACGATGTAAGCGGCGGCGGGTGAGGTGGAGACAGAGATGGCGGTGGCGAAGGTGGTAAAGACGATGGATTTGATTGATTGCTGTTACCGGGCGCGTCAACTGCTAAGATGACTTAAGTGCTAGGTTGACGTAAGCTGCTAGTTTCGTAAGTGTAGTGCATGTTTTATGGCGGTACTTGACGGTGATCTTACCCCGCTGGATTTTGAGATCTGGCGCAAACCTGCACGTCCGATTGCTGGTATTTTCTCCTATCAGATATCTCCCATCAAATGGGCAACGTCCCATCCGGGACAAGCTCTAAACCTCCAACTGATCTCCCGACATGTGTGGTAGTTTAGTACATGTTAGTGTAAGTGTGTGAGGATAGGACAAGGAAGAGGAAGGAAAGATCGCGCACTGCCTATGGTCCGTTTCTTGGGGGCTGCTCGGGCATTTGCCTAGTGATGATAGGAGAAACCACCGAAAACTTCCGATCAGAGCAGCCGTCCGCTAGAATTATCCTCCAGACAGCGGCTAAAAGCGACCTAGTTACTCTCTCTAGCTACTGCCGAAAGCTTTGCCACCGTCAGCACGTCAACCCAGGACCTCCCAGTGAAAGCGATGGAAGTGGCAGTGGTGCAGGCGGCGTCAAAGGAGGAGTTGGAGGCGGCGTCGGAGGAGGCGGCGGTAGCGTCGGAGGCAGAGACGGTGGGGGCGGTGGTGAAGCAGGCAGAGGGGCCGGAGGGGGGGCCGGGGCCGCGGAGGCGGCGGTGAGCATTCTGCACGTATGAAAACAAGAGGGCGGGCGCCGAAGGTCGCGGATGAAGCGATAAAAGTCACGAGGTGCACTTTTTCGGGAGAACGAGGCGGGAGGAAGCTCGTAAACCAAGCGGGGACTTGGGAGGGGAGGGAAAAGCATACGGGACAAGCTCCGCTGCTGATTGAAAGCTTACAGAACTGGGAAGGAGTTATTTATTTGCAGGAATTTGGCAAAAACTATTTCTTCATTTATATCTTCATTTTTCCGATGGCTCTGGAAGCCAATTTGAACCGTGGCTTAACAAAACCACTTCCCCGTGAATTTTGTCTCAAATTTTATCTTTACAGAGTTACATCACGTGAGGTATGAACGCCAGATGAAGCGATAAAAGTCACAAGGTGCACTTTTCGCGGGAAGAGGAGAGGAGGCTCATATAAACCCAACAAGGAGTCAGCGATTTGGGGGTCAGGGGAGGAAACGCATCAGAGACCAGCTCCAGAAATGATTTGATGGTTGGAGGAGGTAGCCGGAGTTATTCTTTTCGGTAAATGAATGGAGACATTTACTACTGTATTTGTTCTTAATACTTTTCTTTTTTAATTGTCTTGCATCGGATTCCCATTCGGAAGATTTGTTATCGTCGTAAACGCTATAGATACTTCATTTTTTTTAAATAGACGAGGTCATAAATGTTTAATTTTCTTAGCGTCTTATGAAATAAAAATGTTTAATTAAACATTAATTGCGTTTAACTCACTTGGCCCAACTCAGACATGAAGATGTTTGAAGTCCTTTACATTCTAGTGGAAATCTAATATATACTGTAAGGGTCGCTAAATCATGGCATCAAAAGTATAAGGTATAAAAACAATCATGAAAGATAAATAGTCGAAATATATTGTGGTACATGAACAAGCCGAAGAAAATCGGTGCAAGAAGAAGGTTAAACAACACCAAGAGGAGAACGAAGACGAATGCGTAATGGAGGAAAAAAGAAGAATACCATCAAAAAGGGTAGAATACCCAGAGAAATAGAAGAATACCGCCAAGAGGAGAAGAAGAATACCAAGAACAAGAGTAGAATACACAGAGAAATAGAAGAATATCGCCAAGAGGAGAAGAAGAATACCAAGAACAAGAGTAGAATACCAAGACAAAGAGATGAATATCAAGAGAAAGAGAAGAATACTAAAAGGAGAAGAAGAGTGTCAAGAAGAGAAGAAGAATAACATAAGGCGAAGAATAAGAAGAATACCAAGACGAGAAAAACAGAAGAAGCAGAAGCAGAAGCAGAAGAAGAAGCAGAAGAAGCAGAAGAAGAAGCAGAAGAAGAAGCAGAAGAAGAAGCAGAAGAAGAAGCAGAAGAAGAAGCAGAAGAAGAAGCAGAAGAAGAAGCAAAGGAAGAAGCAAAGGAAGAAGAAGAAGAAGCAGAAGAAGAAGCATAAGAAGAAGCAGACGAAGAAGAAGCAGACGAAGAAGAAGCAGACGAAGAAGAAGCAGAAGAAGCAGAAGAAGAAGCAGAAGAAGCAGAAGAAGCATAAGAAGCAGAAGAAGCATAAGAAGCAGAAGAAGCATAAGAAGCAGAAGAAGCATAAGAAGCAGAAGCAGAAGAAGCAGAAGAAGCAGAAGAAGAAGAAGAAGAAGAAGAAGAAGAAGAAGAAGAAATATTCCAAGTGCAGAATGAAAATGAAAAAATAAAAACAAGACAGGAAGAAAGTCTAGAAAAGGCCTGGACGGCGGAGCGCAGTCGTTCCCCGCGGGGAGTCCAAGAGGAGGAAGGAGGCGCAGGCGCCGCGGCCGCACTGGCGGTTGCGAATCCGCGCGCGTAAACAGAACAAAGCGACGCGCGGGCAATGGTGGGGTGGGGGGGCGCCTGGAATGCGCGCGCCCGCGGGCGCCGCCGGCGATGACGTAGGGCCCCTTCACACGTGAAGCGGGTGGCGCGCCACGCAGCAGCGGGCCGCGTAGCAGAGCATTGGTTTGAATGGACGCCTTCCCACGTGCAGCGGGTGGCGGCTGCTGCGGCAGCAGACGCCGAACTCCGGCCACCAGACGCGGAGAAGCGGCCACGCGCCACCGCTAGCAGAACACAGCTTTAAATGGGCGCGTTCACACTGTGCCGCCGGTCGCGGCGTTCTACCTGCTCGGGTCCCTTTGTTCGTCGTCGCCGGAGGGTCGGCGAAACCTACCCCTCCAGACCCCACCCCCTTCCACGGCCAAGTTGAAAGTAGAGTGCGCGGTCAGTGCTCTTCACAGGAAATAGTACGCTGCGGTTTCCTTTATTTATAAAACCATGCTTTAAAATAATGTTTAAAATATTTTTCAATCAAAGATGTCTATGTTGGTAGTAAGTAAAAACATCATGTTAATTTAAATAAATTTCGAAATATATTTCCATTGTAATTTGTTGGGAACATATTTATTTATTGCCTTATCGCATTGTTGAATTTGGGGAGAAGGGAGTGTATCGTTTAACTTCCCCTCCCCCCTTCGTGGATCCATCACTTGGTCCACGGTACTACAGTTTACTTGAGAACCGGCTCCTTGTAAAAATTGCATGTGCGGCGAATGTATTTTATATTTAAAATAATGGTAAAAATTAATGTACAATTACATCTGTAGAGGTATCACTTCCTTTCCGCCGCTACGAAATCATGTTAAGAGCATTTCGACGATGTACTGTGCTCAGATAATGCTTGTGTATACTAATTTCAAACACTATAATGAATTTTTATTATTGTTTTCTATTTTCCCTTACATATTTTGAAAAAAAAACTACATGTATAGATATAGATTTTACTTTTTTACTACAGTAAATTCTGTTTCCTAGCAATGAGATATAAAATATAACTTACGTAAAAGTTATACAACCCAATGCAACAAATACAAATTTATAGAGAGTGAAAGGAAAATTTGGCTGCGTGTCATGTATATTCATGTTTTACGAAAAAATTCTTAGGAGCGTGTGACGGCAATATCCAATGTGCATTATTGGAAATAAGGAGCGTTCCGCTCACAAATTATGTATCGGCAAAGATTTTATATACTGTGTGATAATTTATATAAGCCTTAAGAATATTTCATTAAACTTGATAGAAGAAAAAATTCGGTGGGGATAGTTGTATTTTCAAGTTTTATCAAGAGTTTTTGCACCTCGTCGCGTCACCGACGCAGCGGACGTCGTAATCCTCCCTCTTCCAAGCGCAGTGGCGGCGGCGGTGGCTGCGGCGGTGGCGTCGTCTGAAGAGCTCTGCTCCTTGAAGGAAGCGCGCTGCGGCCGCGCCGTGTGAAGCGGGCCGTAGGCGGCGGGCGCCACTCGCGGAGGCGGGCGCCACTCGCCGCGGCGGGCGCGAGGGGGTGCCGGGGAGGCGGCCTTCTCGGTGGTGAGGGCGAGTGGGAAGGCTGCAAGGTGTCTGCCTCTTTCGCTAGGGACGACAAGCGCGTTGACGGCGGGGTGTGGTGGTGGGGAGGGGGGAGGGGGCAGCTTGTGATGAAGGCGGCTGGTGAAAGGAGCACCTGGTGACGAGACGTAGTAACGTGGCCGACTGTGATGAAGTGACTGTGACTAGTGATGAGGTGACTGTTGTCGGCGCGGCTGGTGACGGTAACGACAGGAAACGGGTGGGGGATGATGCAGCAGGTGATGACAAGGCGAGCCGTCGGACGGGTCGGGTGGTGACGAGGGGCGGGTGGTGACGGGGACGGGTGGGGCCGGGTGCTGACGGGGGCGGATGGTGACGGGGGTTGGTGGTGACGGGGGGCGGGTGGTGAAAGGGACAGCTGGTGACGAGACGCTAGTGACGTGGCCGAATAATGATGAGGTGACTGTTGTCGGCGCGGCAAGTGACGGTAACGTCTGGAAACGGGTGGGGGATGATGCAGTGGGTGATGTTGAAACCGGTGATGACGGGGCGAGCCGTCGGACGGGTCGGGTGGTGATGGAGGAGGGTGGAGACGGGGGGCGGTTGGTGACGGGGGCAGGTGCAGATCCGATCGTGGAAAACCCGTCACGTTGTGGATTCGAACCTACGAGTTCTGGGTCCACCAAGATACCGATACAGATTTACACGTGCACGATACGCTAAAGCACCTATCTCATGAATCAATCAGGGCACCTTCACTACCTGATAATACAACACTCTTAACATTAACACAAAGTAATACTTTCACCTCTCGTGTAGAGACTATTAGGAAATCGTCCCCCAGAAAGATGCATACGTCTTCTCAATAAGGAGCCTTTGGGTGCGCAAAGGAACTTCATACAGGTATTTCCGGCCACCTTCGCTGATTCATGTACGACTTATATAGGTTACGGTGTTTAACCTCAATTGCAATAGTTGAAGAAAATTGTAGCTATGATGTCCATTGTCTCTGCGTCATGTTTTTTCAATATAATTATAACAATTTCTAAAGATTTGCTGAAGTTAAGTGCAATAGCAACAGTAAGAAAAAGTCTTGTATTCAGGGTACAAAATGCTATTAACTGAAGACAACTATGGAGCAAATCCCTTTCGGGAACTAAACAGAAGTCAGTCATAACCAGAATAGTAAAGGTCACCAACAATCACTGTAATTTCGACCATAGTAATAAATAATTACACCAAATCATACATGTATCGAGCAGCTGTTTGTTAAAAGGGAGCGCAAAGGTATGTGTCCGCCACCGCAAATGTCGCAATGTTTGTTGTAACGTTCTTCCAGACGTTTCATGTACAAAGCCTTGTTTCCTACGTACAGACACGAGCTCCGGGAGCGCGGGCGTCGCCTTCAGGAGGTGGAGAGGAACTGCGGCGGAAGCCCAGAGGGTTGTGGAGGAGGAGATAGAAGTTGAGACGGATACGAAAGAGGGGGGGAGAGATACGTTGTGGAGAGACAGGTACATAGATAGGTCGAGGGGAGAAGCAAACGGAGGAAATGATGTACGAGGACGGGAATCACGCGTAGGAAAAGAAGAAAAGTATGAGGCGGAAGAGGTGAAAATAGGAAAAGGGGGAAAAGGAAGAGGTAAAAGTGGGCAGCAGTGATGATAGCGAAGCCGAAAGCGGAGGCGGAGGCGAGGGCAGATGCCGATGTGGAGGTTGGGCCAAGGGCGATTCGAAGGTGGAGGTAGAGGAAGCAGGAGTGGTCAAGTTAGAGCTGGAGGCGGAGAGGAGCAGCTCAGCCTCTCTGCAGCAGGCCTTGTCCCGCTCGCCAAGGCCGGCCGTTCACCCCCGCCGCTCCGCTGCCGTCGCCGCCACCGCCCCCACCGCCCCCGGCTGCGCGCTCAGCCGCTGCACTCTGCGCGCTGCGCTCGCCGCCGCCGCGCGCCCGGTGGGTGGGCCAACGCGCCCTTCTGTGCGCACGGGCAAACGGCTAAAGCAAACGCATGAATGGCGCACATGGGAAATACGCTGTGCATTGAGCGTTACTTCAGAACCATTTGGCATTGATTCATTGTTAGTGGTTCCGGGCGCGACAAGCGCTAAGGCCATTACTCTCGTAAGTGTAGTGTATCTTTCTCCGCTTGATGGCGAGATCGGCTCCGACCCACCGTCGGCTAGCGGGGTTTTACCTATCAGGTATCTCCTACCAGCGCGGCACCGCCCCAGCCGGGACAACCTCTAAGATTCCGACAGGTCTCCCAGTGTGTGTGTAAGCGTAGTGCATGTTAGTGGTGTGTGTAAGGGGAAAACATAGAGCAAGGAAGAGGAAGGAAAGATCGCGCGCGGTCCGTGGCTCGTTTGTTACGTTACTACTTCGGCATTCGCCTAGTGTGATAGGAGGAACCACCGAAAACTACCTATCAGAGCAGCGGGCCGCTAGAATTCTCCTCCAGACAGCGACTAAATGCGACCTAGCTGACAGTGACAGCAAGTGCCTGCAAAATGCTGCCACCGTCGAGACTCGAATCCAGATCCTCCCGGACAGAGGCACTGCAGTGACTTCAGTTGAGGCTCTGAGCCATCTCTCCCGGACAAACCCATCTCTCTCGGACAGTATTTGTATTAAGGTAGTTGCCTCAAGCAGCGTAGCAAACCAATCACCAATTTTCCTCACGTCACGTCGTCGATTTCCAAGTCGACGGCGCGGCTGCGATCTTCGGCCTATGCTTTTAACATACAAATTCTGGGGTCCAGCCACCGCAAAATTATCAACGATTTTCACGCCCTATTAGTGACGCGGCTTATCTTACGTAGCGTCCTCATGTAACCACAAGGAATTTGTATTTCTACTGAATTTAAAAACATGTATTCCGTGTGTGTTTGCTGTTCACTGATCTTTGTTTTTTTAGCTCTACGTGGAAAAAATACACTCATCAACCCTAGAAGGGATTTATTCGCCCAGCGCGTCCTTCAAAAATGTTAATATTGAATAGTCTCTAACATTCAAAATTTGACAAAATTTCATATAAAGAAATCTTATTTCCTTACATCACTGCTACAGTCGTAAAAACAGATGAACATATTATAATAGTAAAAAATGTAACTTGTACCAGTAATTACATAGTACGTAATAAGCTAATTTAAAAAAAATCGTGTAATATGTGTCTTCAGGGTGGTACGTATTTGTACTGACGCAGTCTGCCAAGGCACGTAAACAATGCTATTTCAGTCACTATGTAGTTCGATTAGTAACGATCCATTCTGAGAGTAAAAGTATCAGCTGTTCAATCGAAAATTTGGTGTGCACTAAAAGCAACTTCAAAGCTATGAACCTCATTATTAAATACCGCGGGATTAACGCTCAATTCCGAATGTTCATCGAACAAAACGACATTTCTCCGAAAACCGCCAATTAGGTCAAGGTAGCCACTAACCGAGGTATTTATTTGAGGAAAAAAACTTTTGTAGCGACTGATGGTCACGCAAGGCTCTTTGGAAGTTCGTCTGGAAATTGGCTTCCTTAGATCTGAAGGATATTTTCTATTTACCTCTTTTTTTCGTGCGTGATCGTTTCATTTGTACATTCACATCCTTGATACAATACCATGGTGAGCTCATTACTTATTAAAAGAAGTGACTGCGCACTCTCTTTACTCAGCCTCACAAATGTTGGCGGTTGATGAAGTGAGTATGAAAAAATGTTATATTGAGATAGATCGCTTCAATGTCAATGCTCTCTCTCTCTTTCTCTCTCTCTCTCTCTCTCTCTCTCATATATATATATATATATATATATATATATATATATATAGTATATTATATATATATAATTTATATATATACATAAAATTGAACATTGTTTATATATTATATTTATTGAATAATATTATAGTAAAGTTACATATATTATTTGTGTATGAGCGATTACTGACCACGCAACACTTCTCTCCGAGGCCCAGTTGTATTCTATTCTGGAGATCGACCTGTGGAATTATGGGGACAGCCTTTTGGGTGCATCTCTTGGTTAAAGCAAGGATGCTGGTATTCAACATTAATTAGGGGGGAGAGGATGATATTAATTAATATTAGTATCAGTATTATATTATTATTATTATTATTATTATTATTATTATTATTTCTATTATAATCCATATTACTAATGTGATCTGTACGACTAAACTGACGAACAATTGTTCAGCCTCGGGCCCTATAAAAAGTGTGTATGGTTTCTTTACATACTGAGGAACTCGGGAATAATTCAAACACAATAAATCGCTATCGATTTTGACTAAAAAATGTTAAAATAGTTTATTGCGTTATTCCGCCTACTCTTATACTAAGCATAACACTGAATTTCCATTCTCACCAAGACACTGCTCACGGCACAGCTGGTGTCATGCGATAGCAGGGCTGCAAGGAAGAGGTCGCTCACCTTTAATTATTCACTTTTCAGGAGCTGCGTTAGGGAAAAGCATTTTTTTTTAAATTCTCGATATATTAAGAACTGTTATACTCTCTCTCCCTCCCTCCCTCCCTCCCTCTCTCTCTCTCTCTCTCTCTCTCTCTCTCTCTCATATACATATACATATATATATATATATATATATATATATATATATATATATATATATATATATATAGTACACTATGTTAATGCAGTATACGTGAAGAATGTATTTGTAAAGAAATATATTGCAATGTTGTACTTAATGTATTGTTCTTCAGCACTGCGCTGGCTACTCCTTAGTGTTGAAACAACACAAAATTGTTTGCCACAATTGTGTAAATTTATTCAGCACAATTTTTGCCGCAGCGGAATTTTTGCTTGTGCTAACTCTTAGTTACTACTATAGTTAACTTAATTCCCAGAGCTCGGTACACTACACTCACAATCAATTTCCCCAACTCTCCATAGTGAGTGATGGCGCAAATGCCAGCTTGGAATCTGGACCAGCGGAAGGACATCCCGACGCAACGCGATTGTCCGCAATGTTTTTGACGCGACACGACTTTTTTTGGCGCTTCCGGCAGGGCTCAGAGCATGCGCCGCACGTTCGGGCACACTGCGCCGCCGCAGATCGCCCACGCAGAGACACGGCGTATAATCACACTTTACAGAATGCAAAATCAAATTATGCAACACGATTAACAAGCTTGTGACAACACATTTGCATTCCATGATTTGTCATATCGAAGGAAAAGACGCATGCAAATTTTGGGCAGTTAAGAATCAAGCTCTTATGGAAATACTGCGCGCACGTGGTCTAGGTCAGAGAACAACTTGATTTATGGAAAAAAAAGCATTTAACATTAAAATTTCAAAGTAGGTGGAGTAATCGACGACCATAAATGCATTTATCAATAGGTTAGTGTACAACAGATTCTGAAATAAAGTAGACAGCAAGGACTGCCTGAGTCCGCAGGTCATCAAGTATTGCCGTAGATTCATTTTCTAAATTGATAAAATTCGAACGTAATGTAACTACTATCGTATTTTATAACAAACTGTACTATATACTGGCTTCAGACCGTTGAAAATCGATTCAAAATATCCACGAGTTCAAAGGAAGGAAGTTGTATTACACGCACATCAGTTTTTTCTCCCACTCCGATTTATAGATTTCTCGTGTAATGCCGGAAGGAGAATTTGCGTACTAGAAAAAACACATTTTTATCTAATTTACTTATTATTCTCCTTGTGTAATAATATAAAACAAAATATTCTTAGCATAACACACGTATAAGTCATTTTCTACTTGACATTTTATGAAATGTAGGATTTCTAATAATTTATAGTTCCATTTTTTTCAAAGCATACTACTGAATTTCTCTATTACTAGTCTTAAAAAATGTTTTTACTGTAAAACTTCCTTTTATATTCAATGCGTAGCGTAGACAACAGCAATATCTGCACAATACATGACATATTCATATTATTAAGGAACAACATAAGCCATACAATGTGGAGTGCCAAGTATTGGATTAAGAACTCACAAGAAGGTTACCAGTTTTGTAAAAAGAAACTAGTACCAATTTTATTTCCTAGGCATTTATTCGCATCCACATTAGTATTTTATTGTTGAACTAGTGTAGTAACATTGGTTTATATATTTTCGAAACATCTCCCTCCTTACAAAATCAACGAGTGGTATGTAGTTTATACTGCCGTTTCTACTTTCTCGCTACTGCTTAATCAGCGCAGAGAAAGTGGTGTAACGCTGCGCGATAAAACGGCTAATTTTCTACAGAAAAACTCTTTTAAATTGGATATTATAGCCGATCAGAAATACAATGCTTGAGAAAAATTTCGTGTAACGGAAAGAACAACTCGTTTCCATAATCATTTTTTATTATTGTGTTTTCTCACAGTTCTACGTCTTTACAAATGTTATTCAGTAATATTCCAGAATTTTTGAAATGCATTGGAATGTTATATTAACGTGTATGTACACATTTTGAATAATTGTGAAAATAATTAAAAAGAGTGCGAACGGGAGAAGAAAGGAAATAAAGAGAAAAAAGAGAAAGAGAAGGGGGACTAGAGAGTGTGGGAGTTAGAGAGAGAGAGAGAGAGAGAGAGAGAGAGAGAGAGCACGAAGGAAGAGCGAAGGATGAGAGAAATACAAAGAGGAGTGTGAAATAGAGAACGGGGAATAAAGAGAAAGAAAAAGAGAGGGGCGCTGGAGAGAGTGGAAGTAAGAGAAGGAAAGCAAGAGAGAGTGAAGGATGGGAGAAATACAAATAGAAAGAGTGTGAAAGGGAGACGAAAGGGGAATAAAGAGAAAGTAGAGAAAGAGAGGGGAAGCTAGAGAGAGTGGGCGTTAAATAGGGAGAGCAAGAAGGGAGAGTTGAGGATGGGAAAAATACAAAGAGGAAGAGCGTTAAAAAAGGGAGAAGAAAGGGGAACAAGAAGTAAAATGGAAAGAGAGAGGGAGCTGATGTGCGTGTGTGTGCGTGTATGTGTGTGTGTGCGAGAGAGAGAGAGAGAGAGAGAGAGAGAGAGAGAGAGAGAGAGAGAGAGAGAGAGAGACGGAAGCCAAAGAGAGTGAGAGTTAGAGAAGGAGAGCAACAAGGGAGAGAGGGGATGGATGAAACACAACGAGGAAAAGCGTGAAAGGGAGAAGAAAGGGGAATAAAGGGAAATAAAGAGTGTAAGGGAAGAGCTCTCCGAAGAGTTAGCTAGCAGTTGGGCAACCAACACCACCGGCGCTGCGCGGTGCGAGGCGAGGCGAGGCGAGGCGATCGCCCACGGGGTTGTCCTTTCACGTGCGCGCCACGCCACGCCACGCCACTCCGCGCCACGCCACGCAGCAAGGCACGCCACACGGCCACGGCGGGCGTCCCGTTGCGACAGCGACAGCCACAGCCTCACGGCTCTCGCGATTAACTCGCACTTAACGGCCTTCTCTTAGGAAACTCGCCGGGGGCCTTCGTGCGGGCCAGAACAGCGGGAATCTGCGGTGACATGCTGTAGTATTCCAGAACTTTTAAAATACATCGGAATGTTATATAAACGTAGATGTACTCCATTTTGAATAATTGTGAATAATAATTAAATCTGGAAACATAAACAGACGACCCCCTCCAATACGTAACGCATTTAGTTTCGTCGACATCTCGATTAGCTAGGAGGGTTCTGCGTATGCCAGACCAGGTTTCGAGGGGCTACCTTACAGAGAACAGGAGCACGTTGACTGCCACAATGAAGTAAATGTCAAGCCTTCTGTCCGAGCCCTTTTTATTCGTCTATAGGATGGAGATAGGAACTTTACCAGACATCAGGCCATGAGAATCAACACTCGATTCGCGTAGGTGCACGCCAATATTCTATTCTATTGTTACAACCGTAAATTCTAAGATCCCTTAACGTAATATTGGTTCCAGAAGCCAGCACTGCTCTTCGCGGCTACTGAAACTCATCATGACTGAGAATCAACTGTTGATGCTCAGAGCTATTTGGATCAATTCAATGAGCATGACGTTATGCTTCTAGCGGCAGCCAACATGTTACGACCCTTGGCCAAGCGAAATATCCTTTCTGTAAAGCAGTGGACATTCAGTGGAAAAACATTCTCAGGTCATTCGCGGATCACATAAAAGACAATGATACATACCCACACTGGCACAACTGTTAACAAGTACCAACCGAGCGACACAAACCGAGGGAACTGACAGACACACACACACACACACACACACACACACACACACACAAAACTTCTTTAAATACATTTTTTGGTGTGAACAATTTTATAATTATTTTTCATTATTATTTACAGTTTCTCAACAACGTTCATATTTCTTGATAGCCTTAACTTTGAAACTGATCGCAACACTGAAGGAAAATATACGAGCTCAACGTAAGAAGAACTGTTTGGTTAAAATCGACTGCATGGATTGAAATGTTTTATTTGTAATGGCAATATTTGGGAAATCCGGATATTGCAGACATCTGCCTGTTAAGTACTGACTCGTTCTTGGTTAAACCATGATACAGGAACGTTAAATAATATTATTTCTCACTGCTGCAAAACAAATGCAACATGTTTTACGTAACTCATGTGTATCACACTATAATCACATGCCAGTAACATTTTTATAGATGTACCCACTGCTTGTTCTTATAGACTCATATTTCTCTCTTTCTAAATGCAAATGTGTTTTACATGTCAGAAACGATATAATTAATTGCCTCGTGATATAATCACCGATTTATTTTTGTTATCCATCTGTAATGCAGGAGATTCCAGCCTTTGTAACTTCGCAGACGTGACGGCGAAGACAGGTTCATCGCGACAAAAGATAAGTTGGCCAGGTGTGCACATATACAAGTTCCGTGGATGAACAAATTCGCTCTGCAGGACCTTGAAGCCGCGAGAGGTTGGGCCCTGTTCCCGCGACACCGCGGAGTATGCGAGGGGCGGAAGTAAGGAATCGAAAGGAATCGATACGCAGGGCATGAAGGCAAAAAGAGAGGGGCCGACTGATACAATCGTGGAGACAATCAATTGTACTTGAGGGTCAATCAAGCGGTAGAACCAGGACGAAGTCCACATCTAGAGAAGGATGACAGCAGGACTTTCTTATAGGACCACGAAGATTATGAGAGTTCGGCTTTCGACTTACTTATCTTCAGTCTAGCTTGTTCTTAATTAAGCGTTTCTTATTTGACATTTTAAGACAACAAGCATATCTACGATATCAGGTTTAAATTTATTTTGTAAACTTTTTAGGACACTAGAGCCATACGGTAAGGTCATTGTTTTTATATTTGTTTGTTATTAACATATGTATTTTCTATGAAAGTTGTCTTATACGTGAATAAACATATTTATTAATATTTTTTCTGGATAATCATTTACTCCTAAATGATGTTTTACTTTTTCAAATTAACCTTGATGACATATGTTTTAGCAAGTTTGACCGCCTGACCGATTGAGCCGTACATAATTCCTACTTTTTGTCTCACAAAATGTAATTCAGTGTTAATCCTGATGTAATGGTTTATGATAATATGGTCTTCATTTTTTGTCCACAATTTCTACGGTAAGACCTAGAAAGTCAGTGATCCTATTCATTTCATGCTCAACTGTGAACTATATTTTATTATTATATCCATTAAATTAAAAGTGAACGTTTTCTAGTTAATCTTTATTGATTAATTGTCGTTTTTACTAGTACATAGTACATAAAACATTAGGCGACTAGTTCTCAACGTTCGTTCCAGAGCCAGGACCCTCCTGTGAGGTCTCCCCTCAAGGAAGCTTCGTATTTTGAGAAGCCAGAACTATGCCGCTTAATGAATCAAACGTCTATTACGACAGAGTGTTGCAGAGTCTATCACTTGCAGTATCGATGCTATAGTGAGCAAGATATGCGTGCTTGAATGAGCAATGATTTAGCGCGTTTTGAGAGTCAGCGTTAGTAATGGACGCGTTTGATTGGTGGCACGATACGTTTTAATCAGCGCTTGCGACAGGCTGCTGGAACCAGAATGCACCCAGCGAAAGGGAACCCACGAGATGCACGCTTGCCGCCAGGTGTGCTGAGGAAGAGGATGTGCTGCATCAACCGATTGCTTGTTTGGCATCGAGAGTGCAAAGAACATAGTATTTCGTGCTTCGAATTCTAATATATTATGAAATTTTCACTTTGATCGCTTCGGACCAGATACTTCATCTCTTGACATGACTAAAAAACCTGACACTTAGGCTCAGAAAAGGTTCCTTAGAATGGAAATAATAGAATATTGCGACTACATTGGAAACTATTTTCTATAGAAACGTACATTAAAAATAAAGCCATTAAATTTGCATTTCAATGTTGCAATTAGAGCACAGTTGCTTTTGACATTCACAACTCTCTCACGTCATAGCATTTTGACTTCAAAGATGCAAAGTACGCTAGGATATGCGCCTTATTTCTTGAATTGTGCTCTCGGTCTAGGTGTGTAGAAGGGTGTAATTATTAAGATGAAAGATAGCTTGGTAGAAGATGTAAAAAAAACACGAAATGTCTAATATTAATGGACTGGAAAAGGCTTGAGAGGGGCAGAGCGGGATGACGGGAGGGAGTGTATGGGGTGGAATAGGCGGACACGGGAGAGAAGGGCAGCGAGGAGAGGGAGAGAAACAATCTGAGTACAGACAGGGTGATGAGGGTAGAGAAAGGCGCGGTGGGGCGGTGAGGACGCGAGGAAGCGGCGGAAGAAGAGGAGCGGAAGGGGCACAATCAGGCAAGATGCGAGGGGATAGAACAGGGAGTGGAATAGGCGGAGAGGAGGGGCGGGTAAGAGAGGGCGGGAAGACGCCGGGAGGGGCGAGTTGGGTGGTGTGAACTGGGGAGGGGGAAGAGGAAGGAGAGATGGGAAGGAGGGGAGGGTCGTGTTGAGGTGTTGGGACAGTAGGGATGAGGGGAGGGCAGGAAGGGGGAGAGGGGAAGGGAGGGGGAGAGAGGGGAAGGGAGATGTGGCGGGGCGAGGGTGAGGGAGAGGAGTGTGGGAAAGAGAAGAGGGGGAGGGGTGGGAAGGAAGTGGTGGGGAGGGATGGGGGAGGGGCAGAGGAGGGAATGAGGGGAAGGGAGGGGCGAGCGGGAATAAGGTGTGGCAGGGCGGGGCGGGGCGGGGCGGGCAAGAGACTGATGCGATGCAGAAGAGGAATTTGCTGCCGCTGTCACTGCACGAGCGCCGTCTTAAATAACACGTGGGCAGGTTTCGAAATGCACGGGCTTAGCTGCGGAGTGAACTGGGCCACAGCAACCTGTTCCTTAGCAGCACTCCCGCTCTCATACTTCTCGCCTTCCTTCTCCTCCATTGCTAGCCGCCCTCATCGTCAACTTTTCCTTGTCATTCTCCTTAACCTTCCCCATCGTTCCCCAGTCTCGCACCGTCCGCGGCTCTCCGCTTGGCGCTGCCTCGCCTCGCCTCGCCTCGCCTCGCCTCGTCTCGTCTCGCCTCCCCGGATTGTGGCCCAGCCCGCCGCTCTCCACCTGACCGCCACCGCCCGTCCTCGCCCCGCGTGCGGCAGCGTCACGGCAGCGTCTCGGAGCTGGAGGTCCTAGGCCGACGGTGGCAGGATTTTCGACGCTGGCCACGTCAAAGACATAGCTGGAGAAGAATTCGAGCGGCCGGCTGCTCTGTACGGTAGTTTGCCGTGGTTTCTCCGTTCAATATCAGGTGAATGCCGGAGCAGTGCCCAAACAAACGGGTCATGGACTACGCGCTATCTTTCCTTCCCCTTTCTTGTCCTTATCTCACCCCTTACTTACGCACACACACACACACACACACACAGTTTCAAGTACTACACTACCACACATCTCAGGATATCTCCCGGAAGCTTAGCTTGTCCCGGCCAAGGCGGTTCCCTACTGGTGGGAGATATCCAGCTGGGGAAAGACCATCGTAAGCCGACAGATACGTGGGCGCCGCCAACTCCTGAGGGGGGGACATGCACTACGCTTTCGACACTAATGACCTTAGCAGCTGACGCGCCCAAAATCACTTAACAATCAATCAATCCCCGCTCCAGCTTTCGCTGTCCTCATCACGCGCGACTCTCCGCCGATTATGTACTCTCCCTCTCCTCACATCCCCATCCCCTTCTCTCGTCCTCTTCCTTTTTCTCCCTCGCTTTCGTTCCTTCTCGTCCTCCCCTTCCTTCCACCGCTTCACCCGATCATTGAGGTTCTCTTTCTTTCTTTCTTTCTCGCTCTCATGTACACCTTTCTCGTGCGTTTTCTTTATTTTGTGTCTCTTATTTAATTTTCACAAAGGAAGGAGTTATTTACGTTCACCACACACTTTAACCATAAAGTTCTGATCCTTGTAAATCATTATTAGCACGCGATTAATCAAGACGCGATTTACATTCATCTACATACATCTGAAAGTTCACAATTCACTGTCAGCATATGTTAGCTTTTCTTATCGTGCAATCTGTCGCCTTGTTTAGAGGTGTTCCCACACGAATTACATCAGCATATCTCTTTAATCACTACAAAGTTAGTGATTCTCCAATTACTGCACAGAAGTCCTACACAAATCACTTCATAGAAAATGAGAAAATGCGTAATTTTAGCCAATCGAGCACTGAACGGAAGACGTATGCGAGAGAAGTACTTCTGAGCATACACATGTCATGGGCGCCTCTGATATGTAAAATTTGGAAAGATGGTCATCAATTTGAAGGGTCAACGTTCCCTTGTTTAGTTTACTCAACGACAATTTTCAAAATTTTATATGTTGAAGTAGACAAGATGCCCACATTAAATTAAAATGCTATGACGCAGTTATTCATGAATTGAACGGCTTGTGGCAGGAACAAGATAAGACACGCGAGACATAGTAAGCCTCCCGCTATTCCTGAATGTTATCTCGATTCTAGTCTAAGTGTTTCTCTTTTTGTTACTCCATTTATTATTTTTTGCTTCTGGCTGCGTCAACTGCTATGGTCAATAGTACTTAAGTGTAATGCGCATTGTATTCCGGAGGTGGCTGTGTTCCTCCCCATTGGAACGTGGCACATGGAGAGGTTGTATACTGATTCTTATTCAACAATACGCTTTCACAACTGTCTGAATCAATAACAACAACAATAATAATAATAATAATAATAATAATAATGAAATGCTGAATATCGAAAACACTTAATTAATGTAAATAAATAATTCTATATTTATTTCGACTCTTTCTTGTTTTTTCTGTTTTCATAACTCATAACTGAGATGCTTTTCTAAATCTCTTCGTATCGTCATCTTTGTGGTTACAATAACCGACATTTTGAGTCATCAAGCGAAAGCCAGACCTGGTAAACTGAGCAGAGATAGACAGTAGTATTAATGTCGTTTCAGAATTATAACAATGATATCGAAAGGACAAATGAAACACGTGACACATTTCCAATTCAGAAAAAATTAAGTGCAAAGTTGACAGATGGTATTTAACCTTGGATACATCTTTCATTGCTCAATATTTTATCTCAATACCTGTCATGTTTTACTTAAAATCTTTCGTCATTTTGTCGTGTAGTTTAACAATAACACGTTCTTTGTGGGTGATTGGTTTGAGATCGTAAAAACAAAGCTACAGTGTTGTGAAAGAACGATTTCTTAAATATCAACTTCTGTAGCACTCCTTGCTTAAACTAGCAATTGTTTTCAATTATCCTATAAGAAAACCAAGTGTCATTTATACGTAAATCTAACCGTTGACACAATGAGTATACAGTGTACGTTTTCAACGTCAGTAACTTTAAATTTCTATAGTGATGTTCACGTAACTGTGTCAGCATATGTGTTGTTATTGTTTTCCCAACGAATGGCAGAGCCAATACGATTCGATCGATAACGTCGAGATATAAAGTGTTCGAATGGCTCATATTTTCACGGATGCACAGAACTTTATACTTCCTCCATAAACTCTGATGCGATCTCTGATTTGCAGTGACAGACTTTTTGGATGGAGTGTACTGCGTGCGAAATTGTGAAGAGAATATTCCTATATTTTTGTTTACTGAAACGAAAGCTTTCACAATTTATACAGTTCGATAATAATTGTATCAATTTGTGCATAGAAAGGACGAGAAAGGATGAGCGCATTAGATGTGAAAATTGTGAATTAAGTGCAGAATCGTACAGTTAAAACGTAACGATTTAGATAACAATGGTTTAAATTCCAATATTTCAGAGTATAAAATGTCTCCTTTCTTCACAAATTTGGTTACGACCATTCTGTAAGCATCATTTTCTTATATAAATGCCCCAAGATCCACAAATACGTTTGACACAAGAATAAAGGAAAATTGATCTGCGGATGTTAATAAAATGAATTCATAGTCTACCTGGGTGGAGGAGGACGCACTACCTACAACGCTCTGGTCCGTAAGATGGCAGTATTAACTTCTTCCGAGTACATCAGGCCTGTGGAATGAGCTCGCGCAACGCGTGGTGGTGCCCGAGGCATAACTTAAAGTTATTTTCTCCCCTCGCCTCTGTCCTCCCCCCGTCACTTTCCATCCCTCGTCCCGTCTCTCCCCCTGCCCCTGCCCCTGTCCTCTCCTCGTCCCTTTTCTCCCCCTGACCTCCTCGCTCCCCTTTCCTCTTCTCGCCCCTGTCCTCTCTTGTCTCTGTCCTCCCCTCGTCCCTCGGGTGCCCTATATATCGTACAGACATCGCGGTTTTTCTTGGGAATTGAAGAGGGGTCGATGTGTGTGTACAACTACAAACAAATAGAAAGAGATTGTACTGAAAATCCTGCAAATGAAACCACAAAAAAAGAAGCGTGTATTAACCAGAAATGTTAATTCTATAGCGTACATTATTCGATATTTGGTAATAAAAAATCTTAACCATAATTAGTATTACAAAAATATACGAGTATGAAAGTACACTCGAAGTCAAGCTTGGAAAAATTGTTCTTTCCTCCCTATATTAATCAACAAGCGTGCATTATTTGATTTAGTAATAAGAAATCATTCCAATAATTAGTAATACAAAATATACGAATACGAACGTTCACTGAGTCTGGCTTCGTCGACCAAACCCACAAACCAGAAGTAGCTCAGCTTCCAGACACACGTTCGCAATAACTAGGCGATGCATTTCGCATTTGGAAACCCTGAATACAATGAATCCTTAAAAATTCGAGACTTAGAAAGGTGTCTGAGTTTTTGGTAGTTTGATAGGTAGTAGAAATCCAAAAGAGAAATCATTCGTTATATACTTTTATAATCAATTTAACTAATGCCTTCCTCAAATCCTCCATATCAGTTTTGTCTTCGAGAATTTGCCATTGCATCGCTATCACAAGACGAAAATATTTCTGTAGGACGTTATATTCCAATGCACAACCTTTCTCGACCACGGCCTCCTCCACGGCCTCCTCCACCGCCGTCTCCACCGCCGCGTCCGCTGCTGCTGCCGCCTCCGCCTCCGCCTCCGCCTCCGCCTCCGCCTCCACCTACTCCTCCATCTGCTCGTCCTGGAGCGCCGCTGCGCGGGGCGAGCGGCGAGTCATGCGTCCGAGGAGCAGAGGGCGGCGGCGGCGGCGGCGGCGGCGGCGGCGGCGGCGGCGGCGGCGGCGAGCGCGAGAGGGCGCCTCGGAGGCCCCAAGGCCGCTCGCCAGGGCGCGCGGGCAGTCGGCGCGGCGCGGAGCGGCCGGGGAGCGGCGTGGGCGGCGGAAAGAGGGGCGACCTTTGACTCGGCCCCGCTGCGGCGGCGCATACCTGCCCGGCCGCCCCGCTCCCTCCCCGCCACGCCACCGGGCCCGCGGCGTCACGGTCCGATAAGCACCGCCAGCCGCCGCCGCCGCCGCCGCCGCCGGCCATCTGATGCGCCCTGCCCGCAGCGTAGGGCGCCCAACGCCGCCCGGACGCAGCGCCGGGTAATTCGTATGTGGGGCGGGAGTCGGGACGCCCCGGCGCTGAGGAGGAAGTGATGGCGGGGGAGGAGGGAAGCGTAGGTCGGGTTGGATGGTGGAGGCCGGCGACGAGGACGGTGAGGACGGCGAGGGCGGGAGAGTTACGAGGGCGGCAAGTGGGGCGAGGGCGGCGAGGGGGCGAGGGGGGCGAGGGGGGCGAGGGGGGCGAGGCGGGTGAGGGGGCGAGGGTAACGAGAGGGCCGAGGGGGTCAAGGGGGTCGAGGGGGCGAGGGTAACGAGAGGGCCGAGGGGGTCAAGGGGGTCGAGGGGGCGGGGGGCGAGGGGGACGAGGGCGGCGATGAGGGCGAGGGCGGCGAGGGGTGCAAGGCGGGCGGGAGGGCGAGGGAACGAGGGGAACGAGGGGGGCGAGGGGGGCGAGGGGGGCGAGGGGCGAGGGGGGCGAGGGGGGCGAGGGGGGCGAGGGGGGCGAGGGGGGCGAGGGGGGCGGGGGGGGCGAGGGCGGCAAGGGCGGCGAGGACGGCGAGGACGGCGAGGACGGCGAGGACGGCGAGGACGGCGGGAGCGGCAGCAACGTGGGGGTGAAGTGGAGATGGGGACGGCAGAACCTAGGAAACGAAGACTCGGGAGAGCGTCTAAAGAGGGAGCGGAGAGCGACGAAAACGAGAAGGCAGCGCGAAAAGGGCGACGCGGGGGAAGGTCTCTGCTCGGTGGTAGAGCGAGGAGGGTGGTCGCGGAGAGAAAGAGAACAACGGGAGACGAGACGATGGTTTAACGCTCCTTCCACAATATGTCTCTATTCTCTTCCTTGAGACGGCTCCACACATTCGGCATTCGCCGAGCAGCGAGCTACTGCCCGCCCAAATCCCAAATAGCTGATGTGTTCCACGAATGTTCGTTCCCTTTGACGTGTTCTAAAGACCGACACGCAGTGTTTTTCCGAATTGTGTACCGGTGGCATTGTACCGAACGTTCGTCGCTGGGCGAATCGCAAGCAACCCGTCCACACTACTCGGGATTCGGCGAGCGGTTGCATGGGATTCGCCGAGTGCCGCATGCGTGGAGCCGCCATAAGATTCGAGCAGTGGATGCTTCTCTCCCCTACATCCAGGGCGGCAGGGCGGCGCAGCGGCGGCGGCGGCCGGGGCGACAGGAAGGGGCAAAGCAGGAGGGGCGGATGGGGCTGGGAAATTAGAAAGCAGAGCGGGGCAACGGGAAATGAGGAGGCGATCGCCTCTCCAGTTGCCCTGAAGAGGTGGGAATTACACATTTGAGCGAATTTCACATAATTTTTGCTTCAGCTAATATTGCTTTTGTAGCTTTGGGACGGCAAGTATTTTGAATATACTACCTATAACTAACTTAAATTTAACTTATAACTATATACACAAGAGCTACTTTGGGCTTTATATAATTTATAAAGTTCTAAATGTGTTTTAAAAGTTCTTCCCATAGTTATTTTGTCTTATTTTACTTTTGTGGTCATTCACGAACAGCGTCTGGAGAGACAGCAGAGGCGAAGAAATGGCGAGGCTCAAGGGTTGGACACAAGCCCTGTGTATGTGTGTGCGCGTGAGTGTTTATGTGTGCGTGTGTGTATGTGCGTGTGCGGTGTGTGTGGGCGTATGTGTGTGTGTGTATGTGTGAGTGTGTGTGTTTGTCAGGCAACTGGATCGACGCAACGGACGATTCACGCGTCCTGAGAGCTACGTCTGCAAATACTAAGCAAGCGATACAGAGCGAACTGTGTGCACTCTCAAAAAATAGAGACGACTCCACGTAGAAATGAGTGCACCTTAATAATAGGAGCGATCTGTTCTGTAGTGGGAAGACTTCTCGCCCTTTCCACAGGGGGCTGGTGTCCAAACCCCCTGCCGATCCACGTGGCTGCAACGTCGAAAATGGAACGGGCTGAGGGGGCAATGGGGAGTGTGGTCGCGCGCAGCTTTTTCGGGGTTCTCCCGTTTCTGATCCCTCTCACCGCTCCATCATGATCGCCAAGCCTTCAGGATCATTCACCCACTCCGGACAGGGCTGTATGTCGTGGGATCTGGCGTCATAACAATGATACCCCTCATTTGAAACTCTTGGTTATCAGTCATACCAAATACTCAAAAGGCTTTCACATCATCAGGCGTTCCAATGACGTCAACTCATTTTAATAAAGTAAACGCTGTAGGCACACGTTCACTGACAACATACTGAAAATAATGCATTAACGTCATGTGAATGCCATAGACCTTGACGAATGTCTGAAAGAAACGGCAAAATTGCTCTGATGGATTCTGGTAAAAAGCTGCATTGGTACTTGTGAGATTCCTCGGTTCTTACGTAGGATTTGCAACCAAAGGAATAATAGTTTAAGAGTTACATCTTCATCAATTCGTCAATTCTCGTACATCAATTTTACAAGGAAGGAAACGTTCTGTCGGAACACAATTATTAAAAATAATCATCGTTTTCAAATGTATTGTTCTTAAATTTGTAAATCCCTATATTTTTTAACATTAGAACATTGAAAAGTAGAAACAGGCTCACCAGATTGTGTGCTACTAAAAACTACTAAATACTAAAAATACTACTAAATACTAAAAACTGTCAAAAAATGGATCATCAGAAAGAATAGGGAGGAGTAAGAAACATTTTCAAAACAAATTTTACAACATTCAATTAATATTCCAAAGACTCGAACGGCGGATGAAAGATTCCACTTTTTCTTATTTCAAGGTCGAATTCAAAGTTTCGAATATTTCATCTAATTTCTACACTGAGTATTTATAGTTTAGTGATATCGAAAACACACACTTTCCATTTCCAATTGTCATCTGGCAAACTTAAAGGACTCGTTTCGCTCTAAAAACGCATTTCGAGCGATGCCGATGCTTGGAGGAGCGGGGACGCCTTCTGACCTTTGCCAAAGGAGCCAGGCCAACCCTGACCCGAAATCGAACACCAAAAGCTACAGAAAACCCCCCAATAGATACGAAAACACAAGAAAAACGCACGAATATCAATAAATTCAATAACCTGCTTTACCACAAACACACAATAGCGATCTTATTTCATTCTTGCACTCGCTGGTTGAACATATTTCCACCATATGGCCCAGGTTGGCAACGCGCCACGCTGCGTGATTAATCGTGACGTTTACGGGGATTTCTCTGCTGGGAAGAAAGACGAACTGGCTGCCACTCTCGTCTCTACTTCAATAAAAAAAACGCTCATTGGACAGAGCATGAATCAGGTATGACGGCCACTGGTACATCTCCAAGGCGATTCAGACATTTCAGAAAGTTATGACGTAGAACAGTAACACATACATAGAACAGATATGACTACGAAAGAACAAGGTTGTACAGACTACACGAGCTCAATATCTTGTTCTGACAATATCGGACAATATCTTGTTCTGACACCGATTATTTCATTTTCCAATAACTTTTAAACATTAGAAACATGAATAGAGAAAAAGGCTGTCAGAAAAACATTTTATTTAATACAAATTATTTTATTTACCTAGGTGGATTATGTTTTTTTTCCATTAATTTTAGTCAATAAACACAAGTAATCAGTTTAATCAACATCATTTTTTTTCTATTTTAAGACAAAGAAACCGAAACCAATTCATATTTGAAGAGTCCAATGTCGTTTCAATTTATTAATGTATTCTCATAGATGTCTTTCTAACCATATAATTAAAAGTACCAACTTCTGACGTACGGAAAATAACGAATCATGGGCAAGTTAATTAAGAATTCAAGTCACTAAAATAGAAGTTCACCATACAAAAGAAGCAATCTAGAATTCTGTTAGTGACCAAACAATTATTCCCCCTGTAGTAATTTGTTGCGTATAAAAAGTAACGGTATATTTTCAGAAACTGTTTACATCATGTTGCCAACTGTGTGCAGGTTCTAACACAAAACTGACATTCATATAAACCTCCTGTCACACACGAGGTGCTCCTTTCAAATACGCAGTCAAACAAAGGATCAGCTGTCTGATAAACTAGTTTCAGCGAACGGGAGTCGAAATAACAAAGGTATTCTGATTATGAAATTGATCCTTGATGATTTTACTAATAATTATTTTGCATTACAAGAAGATAAACAAATGATGTTATGAATAAGTTCGCATAAAATGGGGCGCAGAAGAGTTTAATGCTTACGGGTTTGGTGGTATAGCGGTTGGTATGGAGCTGTTGTACCCATATTTGCGGGTTCAATCCTGATTGAAACTGGATTTTTAAAGACTTATACGCCTTCTTTAGAAGGGAAAGTAAATATGGCTGTCCCATGTAGTAGATTTACTGCGCGAAAAAGATTCTCAAGCCTAAAAGAAGCCTCTGAGGTACATTCGTCTCCCGAGATATTACCTTCTTTCTCCGCTAGACGGTGAAAGGAGCGTAGCGAAATTTGCGTGGTGGTCAGAGGACCCGAGTCTCGCCACGTAAAGTAAGGCAGTAACTAACGCGTCATCAACACGACAGCAATAGCACAATAGCACACAGCCACTGCGGCGACTGGGGTTCGCATCTCGATCTAGGGTTCGTGTCCCGACTGTGGCAAGATATTCACCACTAGGCAGATAGGTCGAGTTTAACCGCTGTCTGGAGGAGAATTCTAGCGATTGGCTACTCTGATCGTTAGTTTCCCATGGTTTCTCCGATCAAAAGCTGGCGTCTGACGGAGCAGTACCATAACAAACGGGTCACGGACCGCCTGCGATTTTTCCTACATCTTCCTTGGCCTATCCTAATACACGTACACTAACAAGCACTACACTACCCCTCATTCCGAGACACCAGTCGGGAGATTAGAGCCTGCCCTGGCTGTGGTGATGCCCCGCTGGTTTGGGAAAACCCCTCTAGGCAACGGTAGGTCGGATCTTACCATACAACGGAGGAAGACCACCGCCTCATCCCGAGCAAAATCATGCACTCCAATTACGGGACTAATAATCCTAATATTTAAAGCGCCCAGAATCACTATCTATCAATCAATCAAATCATTCTCACAATATCCGTTCACTAATACTCGCTCCGCTCAGAATTTAATAATTTATTTGGAATCATATATTGTGGTTCTTTTTCTCTCTCCTCTAACAATAATTTTCATATGAAATACTTCGTACACTGCAAACAAATAATTTGATTGCACAGCGCAAAATTCGAAACGAAAAATTTATATAAATATATTCCACATTCATATATGAATTGGCGCTTCTTGATTCAAATAACGTAAAAAAATACGAGGTATTATCGACATGATACTTCAATCATCTGATTTGTGCTTCTGTACCAGTTGATCGAAGTGTCACCAAAAATCCGGGAATCAACTACAATTACGATACATGACATCCCATTTCTTACGAACGAAACATTTTCCAGGATGTGACGTTGCAAGTCAGCAGAACGGAAATTCGGATTGACTGTGTGGGTTTTCCTCGCGGTGCGATCCAGGAAGCAGAAAGACGGCTGCTCTTTAGAGAAGCGGGGAGGTGCGGCAGATCTTAACAAGTAGCCAAAACGAACCGCAGAAACCACACCCCGTGCTCTGCACACAATCTCGGTCTCGTGTGGACTCAGGCGTTAGGAGAAACTCCTCTGGCCTACGTCCCGTCCGCAAACACGACGCTGTTTTGCAACTTCGGCATTTCGACCGCGCCGAACTCCGGCAAATAAGACACTAAACGCTTGTAAGAAGAGTAGAAAAGGAGCTTACTCGAGCGATGACCTTCCGAAGGGAAGGCGGTGATGCTTCCAGACTGTAGACGAGGTTTCTCTCAGAAACTCACCTGGAAAGAAAGAACAAGAAATTAAGACCTTTTTGTACAGTAATAATAACAATATAATTATTCATTTTTGTGCGTAAATTGTTCAAAAAGTACTGGAAAATTTAAATGTCAAGTCAAAGCACAGTTTGCTCAATATTTTTTTAATGAAAACATTAATTAGCGCATTAAATCGTATTGTAAAAATATAACCATATTTTTACTTGCCATGCATTGGGAAACTAGAAGAAAAAATCGTGGAGGACACATTTGAAAAACAAAGAGCACCGAAAAAAAAATAGTGAAGAAATCTAGATAAGATTGATTAATTAGTGATCCCAGAGGCGTGAACAGCTAAGATCATTAGTCTCGTTAGGGTAGTGCAAGTTCTATCGCGGGAGGTGACGATGATCTTCCCCCGCTGAATGGCGAGACCCGTCCCCGATCTATGTAGGCACAGCGGGAAACTTTTCTAAATCTGGTATCTCCCACCAGTGGGGCAACGCCCCCTCTGGGACAAACTCTAGTGCATGTAAATGCAAGTGTGTGCAAGTAAGGGGTAGGATACAACAAGGAAGAGGAAGGAAAGATCGCGTGCGGTTCATGGTCCGTTTGTTGTACAGCTCCGGTATTTGCCTGGCATTGATCTAATCGGAGAAACCACGGAAAAACTACGGAATCTCCAATTCCTGAATTGGACATAGTTATGTCGAAAATCCTGTTACCTTCAGGACTTGAATCCTATGACCTCCCGGTCAGAGGTATTGCAGTGACATCAACTGATGCCCTTAGTCACCTAAGCCACTAATAAACGGGGAGCCGAAAGGGGACAAACCGCGCTAAGTTAGTGACAAAAGGACAAACCCACGCAGGTGCCGTGCGATGGACGATTACTAAACCTATGCTTTTTTTTTAAAATTTCGAGTGAATTGAAAATATAATTTCAAACGCTCGATGGAGGTGGTGATTGGACCCTCTCTTGAAATACCGAGTGGATCCGCGCGAAGCGGCGGGCACGGTAAGGTCGCTTAGCGGTTGCGGTTTGGGACGATCCAATTCTACCGATTCGATTCCTGAATCGATGCCTTTATTTCGATTCCTACGAAATTGGTATTAGGGAGTGTGTGCCACCTCGAACGGTAAAGTACTCTCGATCTTCTGCTCATGCTCAGTTCAAGTTTCGCACCATTTTATTTGGCATTTTTAGGCTGGCACAAACTCCCTATTGCATTCCTTTGCTTCCTATTCTAATTGGAATTAATTTCAAAGGGACAGAATCGATTCAAATGAATACCTTCGTTTTTAATTCTACTTATTGCTGCGCTTTTACCGCATTTTAAGTTTTTTTGTAATTGCATTTATAGTATTAATAATAATTACTTTTATTTATTGTCGTGTTTGAATTTTACCTCCCACCAAACCTCCACCTCTTGCTTCGAAAATCAAACAACTTGGTTCAAATTACATTTGCTTCTGGAACAGGTAATTTTTCATAAATATTTCACAATCTGTTATCAAGATAATTTAAAAGCAAACACTTAGGTTTTGATCATCCTTATCTATCGATAATTTCCTTGGGTATCCTCACGTGAATAGACACCGACAATCGATTCTTTTCTTAAGATTCGATTTTAGAATCGAGTTCAATTTTCCGATTTTGGGATCGATTCCGGAATAAATTCTTTTGCAGGAATCGAACGTTCCTGGTTGCGGCCATAGTGGAAAGACATGGGTAAGTTATTCCGGCGCACCTATTTTTGCTCGTTGTGCGCAACACCAGTTGAACCACGTGACCACAACGCGGATACTACGTTTGAATAGCCAGACCAGACGCTGACCGCCATGTTGTATGGAGATCGACAAGTGGCACAAGGTGACAATTTTCACTGGCAACCAATCAAAAATCCGACTATAACATGGACAAGATATTTAAAAGAAATACTTCATATATCTGATACAATGACGTGTTTCAAGGTGATAATTTTGGTATCCGGCTGCATTTAAAAGTCCCACTAATATTGTGTCGCAAGATATCTGAAGCTCATTGGCCGAAGACAGATACGATGCGCAAGAGCCCCCTCTGGAGTGACGGTGATCGTTCGAAGAGGTGCTGGCGGCGGAGTCGGGCCGTCGGCTCACCTCGTGCAGCGGCAACGCCGCCCGCCCGCCCGCCCGCTCGCCCGCGAGTCGTCTCGCGGCCTGTCACGCGGGGCGTTGCACCTCCTGCCCCGCCCCGCCCCTCCCACCTGCCCCAGCGCCGCCGCCGCCGCCGCCGCCGCATCCTCACGCGGCGCTTATCTCGCGATCGGAGGACGCCGCGGCGCAGCGCGGCGGCGGAAGGGCTTTCGGCGGATGCGGTGCGGTTGCGTCACTTCCGCGCTCGCCAGAAGCACGCCGCACCCCCCCCCAATCCCCCCAAGCCCCCCTCCCCCTCCTCCTCCTCCTCCTTGGGTGGTGTCGACCGGTGGCGAGCGACAGGCGGCCGCGCCTTGCCCCGTCGACTCGTCAACGCCACCTGCCCTCGCCGGGACTTCACTCGACACAGGGAGTCGGTGCACCCTCCGACGGTGAAGCACTTTCGATCTTCTGCGCATGCGCAGTTGAAGTTGTGCATCGCGTTAGTGCATCTGTGCATGCGCAGAAAATTGATAATGCTGTTGGTATGGCGTGCGGAAACTTCCTGCTTTCTCGCGGGGATATGCATCAATGCAGATATTAGGAACTTTGTGCCAGCCCTAGCGGGAAGCAATCGACTGCGGTGTTTGGTCTCTGCGGAGGCACCAACTCGAAATCGAACTCGAAGTGTTAGCGGGCCGGCCAGGCCCCGCCATTTCGCCGGATGTAGTGGGAGATCCCGTGCGACTTATATCGCATGCTAATCGATCATTAATCGCCATTTTAAATGGAATTTCTTCCCGACTGTGTCGACAGAGTGTGTCGCTAACTGTATTTTCATGGTGTTATTATCGCAGTGTCTTTTCGTGATTGTCAACAGATTTGATTAAAGTTTAATTTAGTGCTACATGAGTGCTAATGCCTCACAGTTTTCAATCACCCAAAATCATCGTCAGTTGTAATTCATTGGATATGTAGTAAAGGCTTGACAAAAAATAGGCAAAGTATCATTGAGTCTATTAAGTGCGTAGTGAATTCATTGGTTAAGGCAAAGTTATTTTGCTTCCGCAGAGGAAGAAATGTCATAAAAATAAAATTAAAAAATAAATAAAATAGTTTTATCATTTCTAATTAGTGGGTACAATGATTTAAATTGGTATTCATAGGAAGATTTTTTTAGTACAGTTAATTGCATTGAACTTCTTGACTTGCTTACAAATTTACCAAAGGTTTGGATAACTTATCTTCATCCACGCCCATGAACTGTGAGGACCTCTCTAGTGTTAATTTAACATTAAATCTGAATATTGAAGGAGGCTTCTGTAATTTACTTTCATACGGATATTCCAAAATTAGGTTTCTTAATCACAGAACATAAATATGTTGGATATACAATCAAACGACATTGAGTAAAATAGACGTGATAATGTTAGGATAATAAGGCGATTTCGTAAACCATGAGCACGGTTCCATCTAATACTTATGTTCATAACAACGCATTGTTCACTATTCTGAACGGTTTCATCAAATAACATGACTGCAGGCTTTTGCTTTTACGATGCGTTTACGATGCGGTCGCGTGCATCATTGCGAATAAGAAAAATAAGCGCGAAGGAAGGCGAAGCGTCGATGACGACCTAGGCGTTCTTGAACGCGTTTTATTTTGCACCGCGAGACAGAGAAGCTTCCAGAAATAAATCATGAGGTCAAAATGGAGAACAGAGATACGATAGAAGCCTTTGATGGGCAAAGTCACAAAATGAAGGAAAATATTGACATCGGTTCACAGGAGGCTATGATGTTAAAGTAAAGATATAGACTACTGTACTAAATTTTAATGCGGGTATTGGAAGATTAATTCAAGGAGTTCATCAATTATTTATAACAAATTCAGTTTTGCTTAATGTTGTCAAGCCTCCAGTATCACTGATGTCGACCACTTCTTATGTTTTCAACCACCCTCTCAGGATGCAGGTGAACAAATGATACGCCTTCAAATTGCAACATGCTTGCATTGTGCGTCTGTAGCTCCGAGTACGGACCCCTGTGGGGATCTCTGACAACATGGCAATTCAACTTCTTGACAGATCTCGGGAGCTCTAACAACATGACGTCATACCAGGATGCGGCAAACGACAGTCTGATCATGTAACACCTGGAGAGAATCTCTGCCATGACCTAAACTTCACTACGGGGAATGAGGTACGCACACAGGTAAACGTTTTTTCGTAGTTAATACTAATAAAACTATTTTTCTGCGCGCCATCACCAGATTAAAACCAAGGTACGTGACAGGTTATCTCGATTTTCTGCCAGAAAAATCCACAAAGATCGTTCTCATTCGAAGATACCCATCCTCTGAAGGTCATCTTTTCTAGGCGTATTACCTTCCAAACGTGGCATCGTATTTTATATTATACGGCGTTTGCAACTCTTAAGCAAATCTTCTTACTTCCTTGAGATCCACTAATGAATTCAATACCTTCTAATTGATAAACATAGGTGGTAAAAGCCAGTGGCAGTTGGAACAAGGTGGTGAGACACTGGTGTCCAGGATGATAAACAGGGCAGCGCGGCAGGAGGGAACATAGGTTGCTAACAGTGTTCCAAAAGCGAGGAACGATTCAAAATGGCCGCAGGCGTTGCCCGTTTCATAAAATACGTTTTTGAAAGAAAATTTTGAAATTCTTTAGTGAAATAATAATTTTATTTGTTTTTGATCGGATTTTTAGTTACAATCTCTAAATTAAAGTTATATCATAAACTAATTATCAAAAACAAAGAACAAATTGAAAAAAGGTATGTCGCAGATTCATTTAAACAATTTGTCATTTATAACTTGTAAAATTATTTCATTAATATTGTATTTATTGTTTGTAATTAACTGACTCTGAAGATGAAGGCCAATGACTTTCGAAACGTAGGTGTAAAGATTATTTGATTTTTAAATAAAAGTGTATTATATGATTGAATGTCTGCCTAAAAAAGGACCTTCATACCAATTATAAAATACTGCTCCGTCATCCGCCAGGAATCGATCGGAGGAGGAAAAGGAGATTATTGCTCATGGTCTCGTGTATTTGCCTCTGTTACAATAAATAATACTCTGCAGTGCCGGCACTAGCCATGGACAGACCAGTCGATCGCCCGGGGCACAATGATGAGAAAACATAGTTTAAAAAATGGAAAAAGAAATTAGAACTAGAAAAAAATTCGTTATAGTAATTTTATAAGTTGCGGTAGAGTAGTCTGATATTCCATAAAATTTTCTATTTTTTTTTTACCGTCACGTAGTTATTATAGTCATTACTAATAAGACAGAGGCCTATGAAATGAATCAACAGACACTAACATTTAAAAAGGTTCTACAGAAATTCATATTTATTATTTCTTGTATTTAACAAGCGATTTTATTAAATACTAACTAAACACCACAAATTTGTTTAGCGTTTAATGCTCACCGTGGAAAATGTTTCTTTTGACTACTAAATACTTTTACTTAAAACTATTATTTAAAATATATTTTCCAAAACGTTTTCTAGCTTAAACGGTATAATAATTATTTGTTGAAATAAAAACACTCAGTGTCTTAATACAAATATCAGATTTTTAATGCTAAGTCCCGGACACAGAATTGTGTACCTCCGGCACTGATAATCGGTTAAATTGTGTGCAGTACCTGTACTGAAAGTCATCAGAATTTTACAATGCCAATTATACTTCGTCTTAGTTTCCCTTAACGTTTTTATTCAGCATATTTCACTTACTATGCTGCTTACTATTCTGATATTCACTTACTATTACTGCGCATCACTGAAGTACTATTGAAGTAAAAATACGCACAAAAATAAAAATATTTGTGATAATAAATTATTTTATTGCAATTAATGTTTTGGTTAATTCAGAAAACACTTACATACAAATGAATTCAGAGAAGTAGTTCTTAAGGTACAGATTGTCATTACATTAGTTCAGTAATTTTAACATACAGGTAAGGTCCAAATATTGAAAGAATGACCTTATTGACCTGAGTTTTTATAACAAATGTAACAACGTAATGTGATCTGATCATGTAACACCTGGAGAGAATCTCTGCCATGACCTAAACTTCACTACGGGGAATGAGGTACGCACACAGGTAAACGTTTTTTCGTAGTTAATACTAATAAAACTATTTTTCTGCGCGCCATCACCAGATTAAAACCAAGGTACGTGACAGGTTATCTCGATTTTCTGCCAGAAAAATCCACAAAGATCGTTCTCATTCGAAGATACCCATCCTCTGAAGGTCATCTTTTCTAGGCGTATTACCTTCCAAACGTGGCATCGTATTTTATATTATACGGCGTTTGCAACTCTTAAGCAAATCTTCTTACTTCCTTGAGATCCACTAATGAATTCAATACCTTCTAATTGATAAACATAGGTGGTAAAAGCCAGTGGCAGTTGGAACAAGGTGGTGAGACACTGGTGTCCAGGATGATAAACAGGGCAGCGCGGCAGGAGGGAACATAGGTTGCTAACAGTGTTCCAAAAGCGAGGAACGATTCAAAATGGCCGCAGGCGTTGCCCGTTTCATAAAATACGTTTTTGAAAGAAAATTTTGAAATTCTTTAGTGAAATAATAATTTTATTTGTTTTTGATCGGATTTTTAGTTACAATCTCTAAATTAAAGTTATATCATAAACTAATTATCAAAAACAAAGAACAAATTGAAAAAAGGTATGTCGCAGATTCATTTAAACAATTTGTCATTTATAACTTGTAAAATTATTTCATTAATATTGTATTTATTGTTTGTAATTAACTGAATCTGAAGATGAAGGCCAATGACTTTCGAAACGTAGGTGTAAAGATTATTTGATTTTTAAATAAAAGTGTATTATATGATTGAATGTCTGCCTAAAAAAGGACCTTCATACCAATTATAAAATACTGCTCCGTCATCCGCCAGGAATCGATCGGAGGAGGAAAAGGAGATTATTGCTCATGGTCTCGTGTATTTGCCTCTGTTACAATAAATAATACTCTGCAGTGCCGGCACTAGCCATGGACAGACCAGTCGATCGCCCGGGGCACAATGATGAGAAAACATAGTTTAAAAAATGGAAAAAGAAATTAGAACTAGAAAAAAATTCGTTATAGTAATTTTATAAGTTGCGGTAGAGTAGTCTGATATTCCATAAAATTTTCTATTTTTTTTTTACCGTCACGTAGTTATTATAGTCATTACTAATAAGACAGAGGCCTATGAAATGAATCAACAGACACTAACATTTAAAAAGGTTCTACAGAAATTCATATTTATTATTTCTTGTATTTAACAAGCGATTTTATTAAATACTAACTAAACACCACAAATTTGTTTAGCGTTTAATGCTCACCGTGGAAAATGTTTCTTTTGACTACTAAATACTTTTACTTAAAACTATTATTTAAAATATATTTTCCAAAACGTTTTCTAGCTTAAACGGTATAATAATTATTTGTTGAAATAAAAACACTCAGTGTCTTAATACAAATATCAGATTTTTAATGCTAAGTCCCGGACACAGAATTGTGTACCTCCGGCACTGATAATCGGTTAAATTGTGTGCAGTACCTGTACTGAAAGTCATCAGAATTTTACAATGCCAATTATACTTCGTCTTAGTTTCCCTTAACGTTTTTATTCAGCATATTTCACTTACTATGCTGCTTACTATTCTGATATTCACTTACTATTACTGCGCATCACTGAAGTACTATTGAAGTAAAAATACGCACAAAAATAAAAATATTTGTGATAATAAATTATTTTATTGCAATTAATGTTTTGGTTAATTCAGAAAACACTTACATACAAATGAATTCAGAGAAGTAGTTCTTAAGGTACAGATTGTCATTACATTAGTTCAGTAATTTTAACATACAGGTAAGGTCCAAATATTGAAAGAATGACCTTATTGACCTGAGTTTTTATAACAAATGTAACAACGTAATGTAAACATATGTATTTTATAAAAACCAAAACAGGTCAATAAGGTGATGGTTAATACAGTGTATGGGCTTTACCTGTATTTGAAATTAATGATAAAGAGAAGTGCTTTCCCTCTCCTGTAAAATTTGCATTTCGGAGGAGGAGATGGGAGGAGCTGACGGCGCGTCCGGTGGCGCTGAGCGTGTCCGTTTCTCACGGGGGCACCGCGTCGGCGGGCGAGGGGCAGGAAGGAGGAGGAGCAAAAGGCGGCGGGCACAGTGCAGTCTCGAGTTCAAGCCCAGAGCCGCCACCGCCGCCCACCACCACGCCGGCCACACTCACGTTACGGGGAGCGGGTGGCGGACAGTGGCGGGGAAGGGGAAAAACGGGGCGGAAAGAGCATATCGGGTTCAGCGAAGAGAAGTGGGGCCGAAACAAACCATGAACATTACTAGGCGGAGAGTTGAAGGTAGGCGATAAGTAGGAAGGAGCATGGCCGTAAAAAAACAGTGCAGGATGAGGCGGAGAACTGAAGAGAAGGGTTAGATAGGGCGGGGCGCGGAGGGGCCAAGAGAAACGAGATGAGGTGGAATGAGTGGAACGGGGAGATGAATAAAGGGACAGAAGACGGCGGGGCGGGGAGAGTCGTGGCTGGCATGATCGGACTGAAGAGGTGCAGGATGATCCGGAGATCTGAAGAGAAGGGTTAGATAGGGCGGAGCGCGGAGGGGCCAAGAGAAACGAGATGAGGTGGAATGAGTGGAACGGGGAGATGAATAAAGGGACAGAAGTCGGCGGGGCGGGGAGAGTCGTGGCTGGCATGATCGGACTGAAGAGGTGCAGGATGATCCGGAGATCTGAAGAGAAGGGTTAGATAGGGCGGAGCGCGGAGGGGCCAAGAGAAACGAGATGAGGTGGAATAAGTGGAACGGGGAGATGGATAAAGGGACAGAAGACGGCGGGGCGGGGAGAGTCGTGGCTGGCATGATCGGACTGAAGAGGTGCAGGATGATCCGGAGATCTGAAGAGAAGGGTTAGATAGGGCGGAGCGCGGAGGGGCCAAGAGAAACGAGATGAGGTGGAATAAGTGGAACGGGGAGATGAATAAAGGGACAGAAGACGGCGGGGCAGGGAGAGTCGTGGCTGGCATGATCGGACTGACGAGGTGCAGGATGATCCGGAGATCTGAAGAGAAGGGTTAGATAGGGCGGAGCGCGGAGGGGCCAAGAGAAACGAGATGAGGTGGAATGAGTGGAACGGGGAGATGAATAAAGGGACAGAAGACGGCGGGGCGGGGAGAGTCGTGGCTGGCATGATCGGACTGAAGAGGTGCAGGATGATCCGGAGATCTGAAGAGAAGGGTTAGATAGGGCGGAGCGCGGAGGGGCCAAGAGAAACGAGATGAGGTGGAATGAGTGGAACGGGGAGATGAATAAAGGGACAGAAGACGGCGGGGCGGGGAGAGTCGTGGCTGGCATGATCGGACTGACGAGGTGCAGGATGATCCGGAGATCTGAAGAGAAGGGTTAGATAGGGCGGAGCGCGGAGGGGCCAAGAGAAACGAGATGAGGTGGAATGAGTGGAACGGGGAGATGAATAAAGGGACAGAAGACGGCGGGGCGGGGAGAGTCGTGGCTGGCATGATCGGACTGAAGAGGTGCAGGATGATCCGGAGATCTGAAGAGAAGGGTTAGATAGGGCGGAGCGCGGAGGGGCCAAGAGAAACGAGATGAGGTGGAATAAGTGGAACGGGGAGATGAATAAAGGGACAGAAGACGGCGGGGCGGGGAGAGTCGTGGCTGGCATGATCGGACTGACGAGGTGCAGGATGATCCGGAGATCTGAAGAGAAGGGTTAGATAGGGCGGAGCGCGGAGGGGCCAAGAGAAACGAGATGAGGTGGAATGAGTGGAACGGGGAGATGAATAAAGGGACAGAAGACGGCGGGGCGGGGAGAGTCGTGGCTGGAATGATCGGACTGAAGAGGTGCAGGATGAGGCGGAGATCTGAAGAGAAGGGTTAGGCAGAGAGGACGGCCGTGGGGCCAAGAGAAACGGGTTGTGGGGGAGTGGGGGTAACGGAGAGACGAATAAAGGGGCAGAAGTCGGCGGGGCCGTGGCCCGCATCATCGGACTGAGAAGGTGCGGGATGAGGCGGGGAGGCCGGCGGTGGGGCCAAGAGAAAGGGGATGAGGCGGCGGGAGGGGAACGGAGCGAAGAGGAAAGGGGCAGATGGTGCGGAGCGGGGTGCGGAGCAGGGTGCGGTGCGGGGGCACGTGGCGAGCGTGATCGGATTGAGGGGGAGCGGGATGGGGCGGGGCGGGGCGGGGAGAGGAAGGGAGAAGGAATGAGTTGTTGGGAAGTGGCGGGGCAGGGGCGCGAGGCGGCTGGCACCGGTCGGCGACCTCGCGTCGCGGCCGAGGCGGGCGCGGGGGCGGGGTGCGGGTGGGGGCGGGGCCTCGGCGCGCGATTCTCCTATTCTGCTCTAGACGCAGCACCGACTCCTCCGCTTCGTCCACAGCCCAGTCACGTTCTTGTTTCTCAACGATTTTGTCACTTTTGTGGCGTCCATTCATTATGTCGTTTTAGTTAATGCAAAATCGTGCATCCCTCTGCAACTTCCGCAGTACAGTGATCTCTGTGGTTCAAAGCAGCTATTCTCGGTAATTCGGTAATTCTGATGAATCTGTAGGTGCAGGTTGGTAGGCAGAGATCTACAACTGTGTTAATTACCTTTTTCGGAAAATTAGCGGCTCTAGAATGAAAGATGAAATTCTCAAGAACATTATGGTCTTTAGGGATCTCTATCAACCTTGACTCAACAAATATCAACTCGAATATTACTATCCATCTATATATTTGTATATATAACTGTTTCTAATTTTAAAAAAGTATACAAAAATGGACTATTTTAAAAACCTCTTTTTCTAACTTATTTACGTGCATGTGAATGTTTAGTCAAAAGCTGGAATTCCGTTTCACGTAAGTGCTGAAAATAAGCAAAAGCACTGTACTGTACATTACAAATACATCGACCAAATAATTTTCTATTAATAACGGATACATTAACACACAAAGAAATGACACCTATGATTTATTATGAATGCTTTTGCTTGTTAAGGAAGGTAACTTGTGTCTTCTTTTTATCTTAAATTAGAATTCAATAATACATCTCGAATATTACGGATTTTAAATAAGTAAAATCTGAAGAATTTACAAATTCATAATTTAATAATTAAATAAATGGAGAATTGACTTCGAACACAAATGAAGACAGGAAAAAAGACAAACAAGTTTTAAAGCTTAACAGTTGCATTGAACAGCTGTTGAATAATAGAAATTAAGAATATTTTAATGAAAAGAGAAATAAGATACTAATAAGAGGTACGAACACATATGTGAAAGAGAAAGAAAAGAGATTTCACGAAAAGTATGCAAAAAACGAACAAAGCGAGTTACGCATAAAAGGACCGAATCGACAGAAGAAACGATGAAAATAAAATAACCACGTCCCCTCGGCTCTTCAAGAAAAAAGGACAGCCGTGTGGTAGAAAATGCAGAGGAGGAGCTAATGAACTCAATGCAAAAAGGAAAGCAAGGAGCAGCCCAGGAAGAAGAATGGACGAAATATCGATGAAGAAAAGGAGCATTGAGAAGCATGAAAAGCGAGCCAACAAAAAAGTCTGGAGGGCGCAAAAGAAAGGTTGCCGCAGCTGGCGCTGCGAGCACTTTGCAATCTGCGCCACAGGTGCAACGGGCAGCGCTGCACCCAACTACGAGCTTCGGCACCTACAGGCTGCCAACTCAACACAGGGCATTCTACATGAGAACTGATGTTTTAGGGCATGCCAACCTCAAAAGCCATTAGTCTCCATAGGGTAATTCTATCGTGGGCGGTGGTGGTGAACCTCTCCCGTTAGATGGCGATACTAAATGAAAATATAGAACCTGGTACGAGTGTATCAACACGTAAGAAAACATACAATTGCGTAATGTTCGCTGCTGTGAAGTTTGTTTTGAGAGAGGCGAACGTTTGAAAGATATAGTCGCATGACGATTTAGTCGTGACACTTAAAGAACAATACTTGTTTAAATACTCACTTAGTAGTGTCTTCAAGTGATTAGAAGATTGGTGAAACCTTGGGGAAGGCATTAGTTGTAATTAATCGGTGGTACAAGAATACAGAACAAGATAATCGCGAACGCGCAGCAGATAACAGTTTGCCGATTGACTGGCTATCCAAAACTTTCGAACAATATATTTTCCATAAGTGTTTTATTTGACAATCCTCGAAAGGGATAATGGGCAGCGACGTAGGGCAAGTGGAAAGCAGCGGTAGCTGAAATTATTGGTAATACCCACCTACAGGAGCAAACACTGCTGAGAGTCGAAGTTCATAGATACGTAACAGATGGTGAGATCCGCCGCCGAACTACAAGACTGTTTGCGATCGATTTCCCTAACCGAGTATCTCCCCCAGCGGGGTACCACCGAGCCGGGACAAGCTACGCTCCCGACGGGTCTCCCGGTGTGTGTGGTAGTTACTACAGCTGTCATTATCCTGTAGGCTAATGACATATCAACGTTTTCCAAAAAAACATTGTGCAACACAATGCATTTATAATTTTATTTACGTACTAATAGAAACATCTTATTAAATAGTTTTAGAGTAAATCTATTCTGTTTACAATGAGAATATATTTTTTCGGAAGTCAATCATTGGCGAATTTCTTATTGAACGTCGTACCATTTCTACGTATATTCTTTGACGCAAAATTTATACCTTGTCTCCAACTACTTCTGCACCAATATAAGCACCTTTTTAGTAATCACAGTAAAATGCTTTCATATGAGGAATTTGTTTTCCGCAGTTCACCAAACGTTTCTGTAAGGTGGTCGTTGACGTGTTTCAAAATAAACATCTTTTCAATTATTTATAAGTCCATTTCGACCTGCGAGACTTAAAAGAACGCACGCTTTCCGCGAAAGGCCGGAAAAGTAAAACTCTCGAATCCATCACCTCAGATCGCGGTACGAAACGTACAACCATTTATCACCAAGACTTCTTGTTCTCAGAACAAAGGATTTTACGAAGCAGAGAGTAGAAGGGGCCCGGGACGTGAGGAGCTATTCCCGAAACAACCGTTGCTTCCGAATGCACGGGGAATGGATGAGGTCCTTAATGCCAGCAGGACCCATGACAGTTCCAGAAAATGGCTTTGCCGAAAGAAAAATGCGTACGAGTGGCTCCAATGTTGGTTTTCCGATGGAAATAAGATCACAAAGACTGGAAGACAATTAAGAAGCGAACGGCGGTGGATGAACTGATGAGATGGTGTTCACAGAGAGCGTGCCAATTTGGAGGACTCAAAAGCGGAGAAATACAACAGAGAGAAAGAAAGAGAAAGAGAGAGAGAGAGAGAGAGAGAGAGAGAGAGAGAGAATGATAAAAGAGCCATTTTTTATCACAGGAAAATTCAAACGCAGGTCGGTACACGATACAAAACTTCTCCTCTATTTACATTTAATTTTCTGGTTCGTTCGCGTGTTTTTCTTAGGTTCCTTTTCGTGTTATGCTACGATGCGCGTACAGACAGCAATTTTCCCATCTGTGGTTCGGCATCCCGCGGTAAAAGCGAGAATATGTCAGAGAAATAAGAGTAGCATAGTTGTAACGAAATAACACGATATTGTAGGAATTCTAAGTTTGCGGTGAATAACTATCCCAGTCTTCAAACCAATGCAAAATAAAAGAACGACTATTTTGAATTGTGATCGCCAAAAGCAAGTATACAACACCAAATATCATAAAAGTAAATAAAAACATTAAATGTTAATGAAAAATGAATGTTACAAAATTATAAAGATGAATAAACTAGAATGAAAATGTTTTCCAAGCGCTTTAGTGTGGAAATAGACATCCCCCCCCCCCGGCACGCCCTATCGAGCTACCATGGCTGCCCTACCCATATCTTCTGTCCCCCCCTCCCCACCCAGCCTGTACTGCTGGATCGCTTCTTCCCGGTCATCACGCTTCGTCCGGCGCCCCCGCACACTCCTTGAAATTTCACGTTGATAGATTCAGTAGTTTTTTCAGTTAAATCGATTCGTGTAGCCGTACAGCCAGACAGCCAACCAGACAGACTACAATTGAGTTGACGTGAGATTCGTTTTTGGTAATCGAATAAGCAAGTTGAAAAGTATGTAAAAGCTGAAAATTCGAAAATCGCAGACAGGCACTTAACATTTATTTATCTGTATCAATTTAAAAACATAAAATGTTTATATAACAACTCTTGGGTTCGATTTTATAATTTTTATGTTGTTGTTTGAGTATACTTATGAGTTCAGATGTCGAGTTTTAAAATATTTATTGAAGAAAATAATTTAATTAAAAATGTACAAAATTATTTTCGTATTATAAAAACAAAGGATGTGTTGTCTTGTAATTGCCGTAATAGCATCAGAGTCGTTTTTGCGACATTTTCCCCATTATTACATTCATTAAATCGTTCGAGAATCCGCATTGGACGAGCGAATTACAATCTGCAAATAAAACATTTCTACGACGTCTTCCTTTTGCATTCAAATAAGTAGGCAGCTTGAGTAATAAGAATATAAATACTCGTATATTTTGGAGTTAGTATGTGGATGGTCTTAGTAACAACCCTACACGAGTTGAATATAAATTCTAAATCAATATAATTTGAGTAAGCAAAAGGGAATGTTTTTATTACAATCGTCAAGTACACAGTTCAGAAAGATGTAACATAACTTCTTATTGTCCTGTATATGTATTATAACCATTATGTATCCACATTTTATTATATTGGTTCACCATCAGATTTATCTGTTGTGATGAGAAGTTACCATCAATTGTCAATGTCAATTGTTCAAAAACAAAATGCGGATATCCTTAATTTCTGGAAGGTTTCCTACGGATTTACCAAAAATCGTAGATTATGTTATAGGCTTTAACCCAGCAGAAAACTCAACGCACGTTAATTTGCAAATTATTATCATCATCGAAGGTAATTTAGAAACACCCCAGCAGGAGGCTATTTTCACTTATATAACAATGATTTACAAAAAACAGAAAGTTCGCACGGGTCCTACTAATAATTCCTAACACACGCAGACGTAAGGGAAAAGTAAATAAAACTTTGTCTGTGGGTAACATGGTCACGTAACAAAGAACGGGGTTCCTACGAGATTACCGAACATTCGCAGCACAAAATAGCCACAAGGACAAATGACTCGGCTGCTTATCCGCGTATCGTCTGCTGATCTGAGCACCGGTGAAAATAGTGTTAACGAGAAAACAAAATATGATGTCATTCATTCTCCGGTCCTTTCGGGGCAATCTTCAATACTGAACTAACAATGTTCAGAACTGAGACGTTACATTTACCCTAGAGTTTCCAGCAAAACTGGAAATAGCGACCACGTACTTTTAATTCGCTAAACAGGTCTTCTGGCAGACGTGAACACTTCTGATTATTAGAGGATACATTTTCCCTACATTCAACATTCTATATCTCAGTGTAACAGTACTGCTTCACATTACGTTAATTCAGCTAAATATATTTTTTACTCCCATGAAATACTGTCGTAAAATACTGTCATTTAATTTGACATTGTGTATTTCTGTAAACTGCACTGTTGTATAATGATAATCATTACAATACACATTTTATTATGATACAAGTTCTTGACTAAGCACAGAGACGTTTACAAACCAAGTACTGAAAATAAATCATCGAGAATCTATCTAGGAAAGGTTTCGTTCAATTGTGTTCAATAAAATTGCATTTAGTAATATATTATTCTTGTCAGTTTTAAATTATTTTATTATCAATTTTGTGAAAAATTATTTAAAATTATATTGGATTGTAATTTCAATTTGATCCTATTTGACTAGCGCAGTTCTCCCTCGCAGGCGGACTGGTAACCAAAGCCACCTGCGGCAAAGTAGGCTGGGGTTATGTAGTTGTCCGCTAGGTGGCCTTGGCTCAAACTTTTACATTGAATCGTTTCGTGGCATGTTAACTGCTACGAAACGATTCAATGTAAATGTTTAATTTCTAAAAGTTACAATAAATCATAGAAAAGTACCGTACAAAAGTCAATGTAATGTGTATTAATACACTCGTGTGAAGTTTACGATACTCGCTCTTATCGTAATATCAAACTCGTGTATCATTATATCATCGTTTCACAATGTACTATTCTGAACAGAATAATGCGTTAAAATATTTTATAAAGACAGATCAGAATGTAATATTGCAAAGTCGGGCGCACTGCTTGCTTATGCGTTTTTTTTCAGTTTTAACAAAGCTCTGTTGCAGATCAGTGCACCAACGGAAGACATGAAAATATCGGACAGAAAAATTCACAGCCATATTAAAGATAAATCAATCGATTGTTAATCAATCGAATCAATCGAATGTTATAAAATACAAATAAATTTTAAAAAAGATGTGTAAAGAAATGTCGATGTATAAGGAACTTCAGAAGCGTTGGTCAACAAATTCCCTTTTTCACGAGAAACGCCAACAAAGAATTATGCAGATACAAAACAAATTAATTTTGACAGCGAAATATCGGTATGGAAACCACGCATCTTTTGTTTCGATGCCTTCCAAAGCCGCTGTGGTATTCAAGGCACACTTGTGATAGGAGGTGTTGTTGGCAACGGTTGTTTACTTCGCTTCCTTCGCTCTGCCGCGTTTGACGTGAACGATGTCTCCGTGTGATGGCTGGCAATGCTCCCGGAGGAGTCACGCACGGCGAGAACTTCGGGGCTGTACGTCTCCGGAGACTCAGCTGGGAAGGAAGACCGGACTGGAGCGAGGGAGAGGGAGCGAGGGAGAGGGAGCGAGGGAGAGGGAGCGAGGGAGAGGCAACGAGGAAAGGAATCGCGCCGGGCGCGAAAGCGAATGGAATTGTGATTTCGCAACTGAAGCGTCACAGACGGAGAGGTGTTAGGTTCGAAGCCCTACGACAGATGTTTTAGCGCTAGCGGGATCATTATACTGGTGAACGTGGCCCCAGCGAAGTTTTCTTTCTCCTCTCGGACCGTAGTGTGTGATACCAACAATGATGTAGATTGGATATATAAATGATACACAAGTCGTAAATATGGATTCAAGATGTTTAAATAAAACAGTTTATTTCTACACGAAACTGCCTATCTGTTGGGAAGCTTTCACAGATGCAGCGAAGCAAAACGCCAAAAATTATTAGTTTATATGTTAATCCAGAGTGGTGTCTTTCTAATTAACCGTCATACAACGCAGCTCTACTGATTGTAATAAAACGTTGCTTAAAATCCAATTTTGCAGTGTTAAGGTTATTGATGTCAGTTGACCTTAACATTCTTGTTATCCGATAATACATCATAACTAATTTTAAAACTATTAGGTACACAATTTGAAAGCATTCATGAATTTTAAAAGTGTGTACCATTTTCATACAAAGGTCCCCTGAGAAGAATATGGCGTGTATTAAAATGATACTCATGGAACTCAGAGTGTTGCACAAGTGCTATGAACTACATGTGAACCTTCCTTTCCCATCCGCTCTCTCTCGCACCCCTGGGGCTGGTCGATAGGGTGATACCGCCTCTCAGTAAAGTTCAACCCACACGTCCCGAAAGACTCTAGCAGTGTAACGAATGCTCGAATCTCAGGGAAATAATCTCTCGAATTGAACAGTAGACATAAAGAAAGAAGAAACTGAAAATGAAACCACATCTCACACTAAACAGCTTCCAAATTGCTTACCCCAGAAGCAAACTCTCGAAAAAACAACCGTGAAAAACCGTGGCAAAGAAAGAAAGACAGGGATGACAGTGGTCTGGAGAAAGAGAGAACTCTGAACTGATCAATGGGAGGTTTTGAGAGTGAACTGATTGTGACTAAATTAAGAATGTGGGAATAAAGAGTGGCAGAATTCCTTAGGATGGAAACTGACATATTATTAGACAAGACTTAAGCTATATTAACAATGTGGATGCACATTTACAAGAGACATTACAAGAGCGGGAGAGGGGGGCTGGCGTGATACACATTGAAAAACTCAAATTTCAATGAAATGAGTCAGAGAATGAAAATACGGGAAAGAGAAAGAGGCAAAAACATAGAAACAGGCAGAAGGAATGAAAATATTCGTACTAGATCAGAAGTCAACGTGAAAGAAAGAAGATGAGAGAGAGAGAGAGAAGGAAAAGACAAGAAAAATCTATGGGTGGAAGAGAAAAGAGAAGCGGAAAGGAGGAAATAGAGAAAAGACGAGAAAGAGAAGAAATGGAGAGGAGAGTAGGAAAATAGGAAAGTGGGAGAATGAAAAACGCGAGTGTCACTGCTTCAAGGCCCATGAGTAGCGAAAGAGCTGCCTCCGCGTGGTGTGGTGTGGCATGGTGTGATGGGACCGGGACATGGAAGACGGGATGGGCCACCCCCACGGCGAGTTGAGTGGCATGGGAGTGGTGGGGCAGGCCTTAGCGGGGCAGGAAGTGACAGGGTGGGGTGGATCGGATCGGGACGGGACGGGACGGGTCGGGACGGGAGGGTCAGAGCAGGACGAGGCGGGGCGGGATGGGGGAGGGGTGGGGGCGGGATTGGGGCAGGATTGGGGCAGGATGGGGGCGGGATGGGGGCGGGATGGGGCGGGACAGGACGGGACGGGGCGGGACAGGACGGGACGGGGCGGTGAGAAGTGTGGGGCTGTGCGGGTCAGCGTGGGGGCAGGTGTCCGCACGCCGCGCCGCCGTGGCCAGAGCAAGGCCCGGGGCGCGCGCTCACTCCGGTGCCCGTGACGTCAGCGGGTCTCGGGCCCAATTAGCGGCCGGAACAATCGGCGGTGGCGGCGAGGCGGCGCGTGCTCGCGGCTCGGCCCAGCTCGGCTCTGCGCCCGCGCGGGCCAAGGCAAACAGGCGGCGCGGTCCGCGCCCAACACACCGCCCCGCACACTGGGCCCCACGCAACGGCAAGCAACACGACAGGTGGTGACAATCTTATTCTCCCCACCATCTCAAGTCCAATACGTCAGAATTCTCTCGCCAATACAAACTCTCGAATCTTTCACGAAAATAATATAGTAATAATAAAAATATTCGTCTACGTACGTTACGTTAAGTAATAGAATTGAACAATATATAAATGTTTACAACTTAGACATATAATTTAGATTTTAGGAAAGAGATCTTGAAAATTCCGAATGGAGAGTTTGAAGGATTCGAGAAAAATATTTCTATTCTGTAATCTCCAGTCTTGTCAAGAACGCGAAGGACTGTTAGGCTAAAGTATAGCCTAGTGATGGTTGACTCTTTTGGTGAACCTTCCAAAGATAAATGAAATGTTTCATCAACAATCGTATTTTTAAATTGATCAATTACTAAAAACGTTTCCAAGTGATTCTCTCGTTTATACAGAAATATAGCGTTCTGATTACGAAATTAAAATCATTACTTTTTGTACTGAGAGAAAACTAACATTTCCTTCAGGTGATGGCTAATATACGTGTAAAACAATTTGTTTACTCACTACAATCACCTATTACTGTCTTAACTAACTAATCGAATACATCAGAACAATACGATCAGCCAATAAGCTCAAAACGTGCAATATAACAAAAATTTACAAGTTAAGAAATTCAACAATTCATTCCTTTTCGTAATGCTGCCCTGAAAAACATTACGACCCTAGACATTAGGACGAAATGCCGCTCTTAAAAATCAGCGTTATTTAAACATTTTAACACAGCCGGCAATTAAGAACAATGTTAAGAGATAAGTTGTAGCTTAAATAGACACACGAGCACCCTTGTTCCAAGAAAAGGTTTTTCATATTTATACATTCTCAATAGGCATTCATAACAAATAGTATTGAACGGCACACGGCCGATATTGAAAATAACGAACGAAGTTGATGATATACCTTGGCGATCGCCTCGGTTTACTATCTTCGACTGTGCCCGTTATTTGTTCTACACCGACCAAATGAGGTAAATAAGTATTTGGAAGCAGAATCAATTTTTTCCCCTTTAGAGTAGGCGAGCAGCGTTTCGGCCCATTGTACCGATGAGCGGAAGGGGCGGGAGGGGCGGGGCGGGGCGGTGCGGGGCGGGACTGGGCTGGGCGGGCCGGGGCGGGGCGAAGCGGGTATGCGGAGGCGGCGCGAGCCCAAATATTTGCCGGGAGCACCACGCCTCTACCGCCGCCGCCGGTGCGCGGCGCAACCACGATTTCCGGCCGCAGCCGATCGGACGCGGAGGAACGCTGCTCGCTGATTGAGTTGTACGCTGCTCAGAGGTGGGAGAGTCGGGGCGAAACTTCAATTTCTGGTCGGGCAAGTAAAAAGTGTAAGTGAATTCCGAACAAAGGGCAAATTTAATTACTACACATTTCGAATTATCAGATATCTCGAAACATTGGATAATAAGAATTATCGGATATTTCAAAACCCTGGATAAATGGTATCACCGAATATTTTGAAGCAATGGAAAGCCCGAATTGACGGTTACTTCGAAATATCGGTTAATACGAATTATCGTATGTTTTGAAAACCAAGCAATTCGAATTAACGGATATTAAGAAACACCAGATAATTCGTGATATTGAATATTAAGTCACACTAGTACATTCTAAACTATCGTCTATATTTGAAACAATAGATAATTTGAAGTATCGGAGATGTATAAGATTTTCATTACACTTTCCTTTTTATAATCCACGACAATTTCTTACCTTTGATTTGCATTTTAGAATCGGTTAAATACCCAGAAATCAAAGCAAGTTTTCGATGTCAGGTTTTAATATGAACATATAAACCTCAATTGTATACGAGAATTCATTCAGTTCAAAGAATTTGTGTAAGATAGGGAGATGATGAAGATTTAAACATCAATTTCTAATATTATGTTTCGCTTCATTACGAACTGTTTAGCCTAAGGAAAATAAATATAGGTTGATACAATTAAAGAATTGTAGAATTATAAATGAAAATGTTATTTTATTATTTTCTTTAATAAACGTTTCTTTTACGTTTAACGGTTTAACGTCATAGCAATTACTCACAACAAAAAAGGTGGTCTCCCACATAAGTATTTTAAACGAAGTACTAGAAGGAGCAAGGATTCTTTTCTCCAAGATGTAAGTTCCATTGACACTATTGAGTCTCGATAATCAATTTGATATAAGTCACGGTTTTTTCTGAGAACTAAAGAAAAAAGAACAATATTTTTTAAGGCGGACAATTTGTTAATTTGTTAACAACAGAGTATTGCCAATAAAGTAAAATCCGTTGATATGATGAGCTCAAGGTTTCAAGCTCTCTCAAATTTCTTGCCGCAATCATCTAATTTCTTCGTATATCTTCGTATAGTGATTTTCTTCTTACAAAGTCATATGGTCTGCATCTCTTCGAAAAGGATATTTCGCTGCGATATCTAACAATTAATGATCTAGATCTCTTGGTCATCTAGATCTCTTGGATCTGATTGACAGTTCCTTCAATAATCGGAATTCTTTCTTTCATCCTTTAAATCATTCAAACATTTCTGAGAGATAAGTGGAATTTATAGAAAAATGAGTTGAATTTGTAAATTCGATAAGAAAAATTCGTTCAACTACATTTCAACGAAAAAGCGTCCACGTTGAAAAATTCATTTACCAAAATGAATCGGTTGCAGAAAAAACTGAAAGAGGAAACCTAAGAATGGGCTCAGCGCATCAAACATTACGAACGACACCGTAGAATATATTTTCGTTAAATGAATCGATAATTTGTGCTGCAGACACTAAGAGATTTTATCGCCACTATACTGAAAAACCAAAGAACAATGCTCCTCATGAAAAGGAAACAGTCTAGACTTTTGGGGTAGGAAAGTGGATAGAAGGAAGATCCTACAACAGAGACACATTAGATACGATCTGAAATTAACTTCGCAAATGAAACTATGGAGAGAAAATATTTTCAGGAGTTCTTGGAGAAGGACCTCATTCAAGCAATTAAAACATGAGGAAATGGAAGTCATCATATACTGATATCTTCCCGAATTATTGAATGAATAAATTGACGCCATGAGATTCCCATCTTGCCAAGGCTGCTAACACAATCTTAGAAAATCTAAAGGCACTCCGGTAGCAGCTTACACGCGGCATCTCACATCAGCTGCACCAAAAGCAGGCATCACCATAATCACACATCACACACCATAATCACACATCCAATCCCCGCAGAATTACAGCTGGATTACCTCAAGACTCACCACTGTCCCCCACGCTTTTCAACATATACACAGCCGACATTCCCATAACATCACACACGCACATCGCCCAATTCGCCGATGACACCGCAATTTTCATGTCCAATCATTCATCTGATCTAATCTGTAAACAAATTCAAACACATTTAAATAAAATTGATGAATGGTCTGTCAAATGGAAAATCAAACTAAATCCTACAAAATCATGCGCCAAAATATTCTCATTAAGAACATTTTCAACCCCAACACCACTCCTAATAAACAATAACCCAATTCCATGGACCCCGCACAATGAATCTGTCAAATACCTAGGGCTGAATCTTGATACCAGACTAAATTGGAAAAATCACATAACAGCAAAAGCACAGCAAGCCAAAATAAAATTAATTCAACTAAAGCCACTCTTAAATCGCAATAGTAAGCTCTCATTAAGCAATGCCATCACCATCTATAAATCAATAATTAGACCCCTAATGCTTTATGCATGCCCTATCTGGATCAATGCTTCTAAAACTAATATAAATAAATTACAGATCATCCAAAATAATTTCCTCAGACTTGCCATTCATGCACCCTGGTTCATCTCAAACATTCAACTGCATAAAGAACTTAATTTACCCCCTATACTTGACCATATCGCGCTCCTATCTAACAATTTCTTCTCCAAAATAAACACAATAACCCAAGCCACCCATTACGGCCTAGCCACCACCTACCAGCTCCCAACAAGAATAAAAAATAGATATCCATTAGATTCATTCCTCAGCATATTTTCAGACCTCAATTAATCACATAGGTGCTCTGTGAGTTTCCTATTCATGTGTATTTAGAATTAGTTGTAAGATTAGCATTTAAGTTAAATATAAGTCATAAACATACATATGATGTAGTATACATAATACTGAACTATGTACATTCGTTCACTAATAAAGATATACTATAAAAAAAAACAACCAAAAGCAGAGGCAGAACTTCCGGGATGGATTATAGGCTAATCACATGACTGCCAGTGAAGTATAAAGTTATAAATGCATTAGTAATTGAACAGAAATAGTGTGTCGCTTATTCGCTGTGTTGAAACGGTTTTTAGGGCTAAGGCATCATCCTATAGCTGGTAAAAACCTCGTAAAGATTTCTTTGGCTGCAAGGAAATCCTGGAAATAAACAAATTCTTCTTAACTGATGCAAAAAATTGAAATGGAAATTTGAGCATGGTTTGGTTTAACTGCCAGGAAGCCTCTGACAGTGCGCCTCGCGATTTGATGCTGAAGACACTGGAGATCTATGGAATTCCATCTGAAGTTCTCAAGTTTTGTACGATGGAGCACCGCCAGGTTATTTATCTCGGACAAGAGGCAGTTGATTGACCGCGAGGAGGGGAGGGGGAGGAATATCCGGGTAATTAGCTAATATAAAAAAAGTAACTACCAGATACCGTAAGTTACGTATTACGGAATGGGACAAGTACTTGAATACGAAATATTCTATTGTAATTAATCGGGGGATAACAGGCAAACTGCCCTCGCGCCTTATCTCATTGGTCAGCGAGCTCGCTTTCCATGGACGCGACCCTGGGTTCGATCCCCGGTCGGAGAAGATCATAGGGTGCGTTTTCCTTGCAATGTCTCGGTATGCGTTGCTGTGTGACAATGAAGAAAACTCACTTCTCATGTTGAGAAGACCAGAATACGGCGTAGGGATGTCTTCGTGTTGACCACCTTAAACCCACGGCCGCGATGCCGGGTCGCTGCTGGTAGACCCTGGCCCTTTCGCTGGCTCTCGAGAACAGTAGAGAGAAACTTAATCTCGCCCTACGCGCTGGCTCTGGTGTGAGCAGTATCTTACATGCGTTGCAGTGCATCGCCTCGCATGGAACGGCGAGCATCGATCTGCAAGGTCTGCGAGTGGGCGGGGGCGGGGGCGTTGCGTTGATTTACGAGCTTCGCTTCCGCGCTGAACGGCGCGGCGCGGCGCGGCACGGCACGCGGGAACGATGCCCCCCCCCCCCACGTCCCGCCCCCGCCCGCGCCACCGCCGCCGCCACCTGCATCCGAATGGGCCGCTCGGCGCCGCCCACGCGGGGTGGGGGGTGGGGGTGGGGAAGGCAACGCACGACGTCATTGTCATGAGCGCCACCCTAATCACCGCTCCCCCCCACGCCCCATGCCACCGCCACAATATGGGGTCATATCCATCTGGCTCCCCAGCCCTTTCCCCTTGCAGGAGCCACGCTGTGTGGGAGGGGTAGAGCTTTCTGTGGTGAAATCCGTTTGGTGGGTCCCAAAGGCGAAACAACTGGTTTTTATCATAAGGTCTTTATGAGTGAGTGTGTGTGTGTGTGTGTGTGTGTGTGTGTGTGTGTGTGTCAGGCATAACTTGCGATAATAGAACTAACTTGAATACACATCAGGATATTAGGCCAGTTAGATCAATTTTACAGTAACTTTGATGGGGTAGGTGTTGAGTAAAAAAAACACACTATTTTGATCAAAAAACATTACATAGATGCAATGTAAAAACGGGAATATGTGTTGAGGATGGGAAACTGTATTGAAGATGGAAGCAGATGGAAACAGTTAATGAATTATAAACTATAAGGTAGAAGAGGTTCTGGAAATACCTCGTAGAAGAAGAAGAAAAGAAAGAAGGTGGTACATGATGAAAATGAAGAGGAAGAGTAGGTGGAGAAGAAGGAAGCTAAGGAAGAGAAGGAGGAGAAGAAGGAAGCTAAGGAAGAGAAAGAGGAGAAGAAGAAGAAGAAGAAGAAGAAAAGATGAAGAAAAAAGAGATGAATGCGAAGAGAAGAAACATAAATAGAAGTAATAAAAAGAGAAAAGAAGCACAAGAAAAAAGGAGGAAATAGAAAAGAATTCTATTAAAGAAACATGACGGAGTTTCTTGGGTGACGATGTCGTTCACAAACGTTTCTAGATGTAATTCTTCAATGAGTCGATAGTTCTCGTTTTGAAATAACCATGTCACATTAAAATAATCCTAAATCATACGTTTCGATAAATCGAGATACAAATCTATAAGTTCTTAAAAGTGTTGCTTTTTAAAGTTCACGTCTCAGGTCTCACTTCTTACACTCCGATCTTTCCGTCCAGTCAGTTTCCTAACTTTAAGGAGATGTTACTACGCACTTCCCTAAGCCCTACGGACTCATTCTTTCACGTCTTAGCCCGCAGAGACTTCAGAAGAGAAACTGTACCTCATCGTTCACTGTATTCCATTACAGGCCACTGTTCTAGGGTGTGGATGCCAAGTTAATCTTAACATCCCTTCGAAAATAAAAAGAAAGTAATACAAAATAAGATAATTCAAACCGACACTGGAACAAAAAATAAGCGGAATTACCAATTTTAAAATAGTAAGATTTCGATTTAACTACTTAACTATTCTATTTAATTCCAAACGTATTTCTCTTGTACGTACCAAGACTCAACTTTCTATAAATGTGAGAAAGAATTACACTTTTATCCAAGGCAAGAGGGTGCATTTATAAACACCATAAATATATATTTTATCATCTACATTTTGACCTTGCTTTTTGATTCCCGTGATGCAAGACTCAAGAGAACCCTTCCATACTGAAGATTCTACATTTAACGAAGTATAAAATAAGCAATCCAGCAAACAGGGGGAAAGGTTCGTACAAGTATATCTTTTCATTTATGTATTTGATATGAGTTTCTTGGGTGACAATGTCGTTTACAAACGTTTCCACATGTGTATTCTTTAATGAGTCGATAGTTTTCGTTTTGAAATAACTATGTCATGTTAAAATAATCCTACATTATCCACCTCACGAAGCCGTCTCTAATTCGTTAGACAGTTTTCGTTGCAATCGATTCCAGGTGGACTCCGGACCAAAACCTTAAACGTGGAGCCACGAACTACATTCAGCTGTCAGTGGTGTTCCTCCTTCGGTTGTACTGCCGCAAGAGCCCGTCGGGGAAAATTTTCACCAATAAAACCATTCCCCTCTCCTAGTTTTCTACGGGTCACGTGCCGTATTTTTGGGAATTTGGGCCACCGGAAAAGCTTCCTGCAATTTCTTGGATGAAATTTTCGGGGAACTTCGGTATGTTCTTCGTAGTACGCTATCCGTTGGTGTTAAAACTACTTATTCTCTGCAATTTACATGGTCAGCAAGTCCCAAGAAAGTGGTAGGTGGTATGTCGGAACCATTTTTAACATTATTAAAAAGACAAATTTTGAAAGAGAAAAACCCAAATATTTTGCTTTACTTAAAGATACTTTCATAATACATTCCCGTCCAGCCAGGACAAGTTTCCGACCGGTCTTCCGGCATTTGTGGTGCATGTTAGTGTGTATGAAAGGGGTGAAGATAAGACGAGGAAGAATGAGGAAAGATCGCGCGCGGTCCGTGGCCCGTTTGTTAAGGTACTGCTCCGGCATTCGTCAGGGGTTGATCGGAGAAACCACGGAATACTACCGATCAGAGCAGCCAGCCTGTAGAGTTCTCCTCCGGACAGCGACGGAATTCGACCATCTCTATTTAATTAGAGACGAAATTCCTGCCACCGTCTGAATTCAAACCGTAGGACCTCCCGGTCAGATGCACCGGGCCTCCTCTGCCGGTCGGGTGATTGGAATCCTCAAGACCTTGCAAGAATGCGACCGTAGTTATTGCGCGTGCGCAGATGCGCAATAGAGCTGTGGCACCTTGGGGAGGGGAAACTTCCCAAATTGTGTACGGAAAGGTGCGAACCGGACTCGTCGCTCTCAGAGGACGTGGTCTCAAGCGCAACGTTCCAAGTGCCAGGGATGTCCCCCACGCAGCGCCTACAGAAGAGTGCTGCATGCGACGGGACGCAGGGTTGGAGGGGAGAGAGGAGCGCAGCGGCAAGGGACGGGCGTAGAGAGTGCCATGCGAGCGAGGCAGAGCGGAGGCGGGGGGGACCGGAGAGCGGCAGGGTGGGGAAGCGGAGAGCGTAGGGTGGGGTGGAGGGCGATTAGGGTGACGGTGGGAGATTGGTTGGGTTGGGGTAGGCGTGGGGTGGGGTTGGGAACGGTGGTAAGGGATAGGGTTGCGTGGGTAGGGGTTGGAGTAGGGAAAGGTGTGGTGTACGAGTGGAGTGGACTGGACTGGGCTGAACTGCATTGAACTGGTCTGGTGGAAGGGTGGCGTGGCAGAGCGGAACCAGAGGAGGGGTAGGTCGCGCCGCAGAATGCCGAGCGGGCGAGCGAATCAAAGCAGGAGAGAGCACGGCCGAGGGGCGGGGGCGGAAAGCGGAGCGGAGTGGAAAGAGGCGGGGCAGAAGGGTGTAGAACAGGGTGTCGGAGCGGGGTGGTGAGGAGATGCAGAGAGACGGGCAGGGCAGGGCAGGGCAGGGATTGCGATGGGGCACAAGGCGGGAAGTGGGGCGGGGCGCAGGGCGGGGAGTGGGTTGGGGCGAAGGGTGGGGAATGGGGTCGGAGTGCAGGACGGTGCGCGATGGGGGAGCGGGTGGGCGGGTGCGGACACGACGGGCCGGGACAGGGGGCGGAGGTGCGTGAGGCGGGGAGCAGGGCAGGGGGCGCAGGGGGGGGCGGAGTGAGGGAACGTTTTGCAAAGCGGAGCGGAGTGAAAAAGAAGGGGTGTAGGAAAGAATGTCGGAGCGGGTTGGTGCGGAGAGGAGTCGTGCGGACGTGGCGGTGTGGAGTGGGGCGTGGTGTGGTGTGAGGCATGGCACAGGGGGAGGCGGGGCACGGGGCGGGACGCAGGCCGGGGTGCAGGGCAGGATGCGGGGTGCGGGGCGGCACGAGGCGCGAGTCGGAGCACGGGGTGGGGCGGAGTGGGCTGTGGCGGCATGGGGTGTGGCGGAAGGGGCGGGGTGTGCCGGGGAGGGATGGGGTGTGTCGGGGAGGGAGCAGGGTGTGGCGGGCAGTGCGCGGAATGGGGCGGGACGAAGGGGGGCGGGGCGAGGCGCTGGGAATGCCGCCGGTGTGCCGCACGCGCGCCCTTATCTGCGGTGGCCACGCGAGGGGCGGCCGGCGGCAGGGCGCCCTCGTGGCGCGGCGCACGGGAGCACGCGGCGGGGGCGCGAAACCCTCCCTGCCGCCCTCCCTCGCTTCGTTTACCGCCTGGAACGCTGCGTCGGCTTCTCGGCTTCTCGCCTTCCGCCTGCGGGGCTGCGAGGGGGCCTTCCCTTCTTCTATGCATTCCACGCAAACCGCCACCACCCGGAGCACGAACGCCTCACTGAACGATCACAAGGATAAGCGACAACAGAGAGATGTGTAGAATTGAATTTTACAGTCGTTTAATCGCTTTCTTGAACGACAAAGACGGGACAGATGTATACAAAAGCACTTCAGAAAATTCTGAAGAAAGGAAGTACATCTGACACCCCTCTTCCCATTCCACAAAAGATTTATATCACTATGAAAGCTAACCACTTTGAAATATGAAATTAAATCTCTCTAGAACGAATTCCTCAATGTTAAAAATCGATGATGAATTAATGGGCAATGCTGAGAGAGTACATCATAAAAGAAGGAATTAAGTTTCATTGATTACTCATTCAACTACGAAATTACAATGCTAGACTATTTTTTTCTATGAGAAATGAACCGTCAATGCTATCCACAATCAAATTAACGAAAAATGGATAAAATTACTGTGGAGCTAAGAGACGTGAGGTTCCATGAGCCCGCGGGAAAGGGAAGAAACGTCGAGGTTGGGTTAAGCGAGGCGATAATGAAAAAAAATATAAACGGTATAATATTTCCTTGTAGGACACACTATTATTTTACATTCATTTTCTTGTTTTACTTATAAACGTGTAAATAAATACAAAACTATAATAGATATAGAAAGAATTATATTCAATTTATACTCGAAGTGAAAATATAACATAATATAGTAAAATTATACATGATTATTTCTATTAACACTCATAAAAGTAGATATTGTAATGTCAGTCCAAAAATGAGATCAGCGGAAAGACGTACAATTTACCTAACATTTCAATCATGTAACCCAAAAGTTTTTTTTTTTTACCTTCGCGAAAATATGGTATACGAGAATTTATTAGGTGTACGAGAAATTCTTATTATCGAGAATCGGATGTGATTCAACAGTACTACCTAGGCGCTCCGGGACAAGCTGCAGTCTCTGTGGTGGTGTCGTGCTGAGGATACAGTATGCTCTGAGCAGGACCATAACATGTTGGCCGAAACGACAGCCACCACCACAGAGGCGGCTCGTCCCGGATAGTCTACTCCAGGGTTGCCAACTGACGTCCAATTTACGCATGCCCTTCTCTAGTACAGTTCGCAATTTTCTTATGATTTGAACCCACATTTTCCTTGTGGTCCGCAAATTACACACCCCGAAAACATTCTATTTGAAATTGACTGCCTATAATCATAGATAAAAGTCAATGTGTGTTTGGTCGTTCATTGGCTCATACTTAATGCATTGCATTACCGTTCATCCGATTGCGATAAAACTTTCACAACACATTTCTTGCACTTTCAGAAAGAATATAGATACAGTACGATGGGAATACCAGCGCATATAGACTCGTGTTGACGATGATTTTATGCTGATTCAAGCGCCTTGAATAGGGCGCTCTAGGTAACGGCGCTTGACGCAACCCTTGCATACTGAAGTACGATTATAAAGACATCTTCATTGGGTAATCTGCCCCTGCTATTGTGAAATTTATCACGAGAGAGACAGATTCTGGAAGACACAGAGGAAGACAGATGCAGAGTGAGAAACAATCAGAAACAGAGTCAGAGAAAGAGAGACAGATACCAGGTGAGAGAGAGAGAGAGAGAGAGAGAGAGAGAGAGAGACAGAGAGAGAGACAGAGAGAGACACAGAAACAGAGAGAGACAGAACCACACTTCCGAGAAAGTCTTTCCTCTATAGAAATTTTTGCGTAAAACGCGATTAAAAATCATGCGACCAATAGCATGTAAAGTGTAAAACATTTCAATAGTGAAGCATTTCCGGGTCCACTAGTCAATAGATATTTCAATCCAATCATTTCATTTAGTTTCTCCATTTAATTAGAGCGCAACTACTCTACCACGTGAGTGGCGTGGCGCCCGTGATTCAGAGAGCCCGAGGCGCCGGCTCTGCGCGAGACGGCTCCCGCGAGGAGAATTACGAGCGGCGGCGCGCGCATGGCAACGGGCGGCGAGGGGCCTCGCGCGGCCGCGCACGTCCCGGAATAAGCACGCCGGTGGACACGACGCGCTCCTCAGTCCTCACACGCAACGGTCAAGACATCCAAACCAGGCCGTCTCTTTAAGCCCCGTTGGCGCTGTCTTTGCAGCGACTGTGACTGAGCAGAGGTCCTACGGGTCGAGTCCCGACCGTGTCGGACTGCGACGCTAACTAGACAGCTAGAAAGTTCAATTCTAAGAGGCTGTTGCTCTGATCGGGAGTTTTTTCGGGAGTGTTTTCTTCAATCAATGCCAGGTCAATGGTGGAGCAGTATCGTATCAAAAGGACCGCCGACCGCGCATGATTCCTTTCCAATCTCCCGGCTCCTCCTCTCCCGGGTCTTCTCTCATGTCTCTTTCTCTCTCTCTTTCTCTCTCTCTCTCTCTCTCTCTCTCTCTCTCACACACACACACACACACACTCACACACAAACAAACACATACACACACAGAGATATGCACAATACTATCACACATATGCCCACATCCCGATATTATTGGAAGAGGGGGTCCCCCTAAAGTCGATGCAAACGTCGGGGGCTCATCTCATGCAGCGGGGGAAAAACCACCTATGGAGATTAAAAACGTACTCTACACTAACGGGGCTCATAACGATAGCAGTTGACAAACCCCGATTACCAATCAATCAATCAATACGAACCCGAATCTCAAAAGGACTTCGAGTTCCTTGAATTTCGAAAATTTCTCAAATTGTTCGAATGGGTCGTGTATTCAACAACACGAATAGATAATATGTAGACCCGTGCAAACATTACACTTCGAGGAAAAATCATGTACTACAGTTACGGGACTAATCTTATACGTTAACGCGTCCGGAATCGCTAATCAATCAACGTCGGGGATGTGGGTGGGGGTAATTACCGGCACTAGTAAACTTATGGGGTTTAGAGACGATTGTTTCTTATACACTTACAATTTTCCTTTACTGCATTTGTAATCAGGATACAATTATGGTACTTATTGCCTGTATGGATATTTATGTTTTGCATAGTTACGTTTTTTCTCATTTATGAGTAAAATAATTTTGCTTTGGATCATCATGCCATGCACAACCTGTGTCATTCCATACCGCGGTTAGAGTCGAGAAAGAAGAATAATACTTATTTATGCACCACGGGCGTTATAAAGGTTATAATGATCAAGCAGTGACAAAATGCCCGAAGGACTTGGGCCAGAGGGCTTTTTATCGTCCAAAATCATTAGAATCAGTTAATGTCCGTGTTCCATAATTTTATCATTTACTTAATTGATTCATGTTTACTAATTAATTAGATGTTAACATGACTCGGTTAATCTTTTCATATTCCCCTCCCATATTTCCGTCCGTAAGAGAACACGTGGCACCGATCAACTGTTTTCACATTTCCCTACCACGATCCTTTCGATCCAGGTAAGTTATGCAGTGTATATCAAGATCCACATCGAAGGCAATAACAAGTTATAACGTATCAGTAAAAAATAAATATATTTTTATCCTTGCCGAACTCTCATTACATCTCTCTGAGGATTGAATTTCTCCTCCGGCGATAGTGTCATTGAAATTAAGAAGTTAAGAACACCGTCCTTCTCACATCTGCTATGTTATTGATCTCAGATGTCGAAGCTTCCTGGTCCTGCCAGAAAGCTTTTCGCTGTTAACGGAATAGCCTCAATCAAACCGTGAGCGGAGCAGTATCCCGTAGACCGAAGCTTGTAGTACAATTTACAACTGAACCAGTTTTCTAACATATCTTGTTTTTTATAATGGTTAAACATTATATTATAATAAAGTTTTAAAATTTGGATGTCACTAAATATGTTAAATGAGTTTGCGCCTGAAACACCCAACAGTTTGACACAGACACACACTCAGTTTGTGAAGCGAGATAAATTAAATTCTAATGAGGCTTCTGTGAGTTCACCGTATGCACTCCAATAACTTCTTAGTGCAGTAAGCTCAGGGTTAAAGATTCGAATAATAAAAACACGCGATTCTTTGAAGTTTTCGAATTTGCCTTTCGATAGGGACTGGCAAGATTCCAAGAAAATTGAAATGCTCCCCTTCAAACGAAACAGTGATGGTAACATCCACCCAAGGCGAAAGAAGAAGGCTCAATGATATCAGTCTCTGTTGTAGTAGGGTTGTACGAGGGAATACCGTTTGAAGAGCTTTGTGTACGTGTCCGCGCTATCTTGGCGTTATCGCACTCCACTTGCATCTGTTTGAACAGAGGGAGGCGAAGGCGAACAGCACGATCTTTTGATGGAGAAATTGCACTCGAAAGTCCACGTAAATATTGATATTATTTTGTAAATTCCGACACCATATTGCTAAAAGTGAACAGTGAACTTAAACTCACAGTAAACCGTTACACAAGCAAGCAACGTCCCCCTAGGCCTGCGATTTTAATATCATTTTAATGGTACTTGCTTCAAACAATATTTACAAGGTGCAACAAATGTCCACCACAGAATTCCTGAGTAGCCTAATGAATTTCTTCGCTCATATATTGTAATATCAGCCTCTGTTAGTTTTACGTAATCTAAGGTTCCTGTGACTCCTATCGACGCAATTGTCAGTTAAGCCAAAATAAAAGCAGAGATTTTCATTTAAAGAACAGTCCAAACCAAAAGTTTGCAAGTTCAGTTCACTCGAATAAAAGAAAGAAGCCTCGGTTATTTCAGTAACATATCCAACAGCTCGGATTATTCATCTGAAGAGGTTTTAATCCAAAGTTTAGTCATTGTTCTTCGTTTTTAGGACATTTTTGATTAATATTTAAGACCATTTTCTTGACCATTTTGGCAATGTTTTAGATCATCAAAATCCGCGCCCTAGCTATACGAAATACTGTATTAGTGAAAAAAATACGTTATTTTGTTTGTTTTTTTAGCGTGCCTTTGCAAAGACAGTAAATGGAGATAGAAGAGACCATTAACCGTGTTCATGAAGTGTTTGTGTGCATCGTTCTATGTTCCTTCATAGCCAAAAATGAAGAAAAACAGCTTGGAAAGCTTAAAGGAGTCTAATAGTTTCAATTATTAGTTTCATACGGGATCTTTTCTAGGGCGTAGTTGTCATGAAGCCCCTGGAGGAGAACGAGCCCCCGTAAAAGCGTATCTCAGCCCACTCGCCCCTCCGTCTGCCACCGCGGCGCAGGGCGCGTGTGGGCGGGGGTGGGGGCGGGGGCGGGGCGCCGCGGCCGGCGCGCTACGGGGATTCCCCGACATGAGCGCGTCCGCCCACGCACCGTGCGTGCCGCCCCGCCCCGCCCCGCCCCCGTGGCTTTCGCGTGCCTCGGGCAACGCAACTCTCGGCAGGGTCAATCACCTCCTCCTCCCACAGACCCTGCGGCGGGAGCCATGCTTGTCCATTTCCTCCTATCCTCTTCCTCCTCCCCTTCTCTCCTCCTCCTCTTCTTTTTCTCCTACTCCGCCTTCTCCCCTCCTCTTTTTCCCTTCCTCCTCCACCTCCCCTCCTCCTCTCTCTTCTCCCTTTCTTCCTCCAATCCTCCTCACTCCTCCTCCGTCTCCACCTCTTCCTCCTCACCTTCCCCTCCTTCTTCTTCGCATGCTTCTTCCCCTTCGCCTCCTCTGCTTTCCTTCCCTTTCTCCTCCCCCTCCTCTTCCTTCTCGTTGTTTTCTCCTTGTCCTTATTCCCCACCTTCTCCCCTCCTTTTCCTCCTCCCCTTCCCCTCCTTTTTCTAGTGATGTGACATCGACCATAAACCATGGATATTCTAAATTAAAATCGACGTTAATAATACGTAGACTAAAAATCGTCGATGTTTTTCAACATCGAGGTTTTTAAATCTGTTTTAGTAACCTCTAACATTACATTGTGTACAAGAACAAATAATTTGAATGTTCGTGTTTGTCATTTCACCGAATAAGTGTGTGAGAAGCAGAGGCAGTTCAGATGCCATGTCAGTGCCAATGCTAGTGCATTTCTTGGCCACTCCTCAATGTGAGAAATTAATAATGAGGAAAGGAAATACATGGGCGTGGGGGTCATCTCGGTATAGAGTTTGGTCGATTAAGCTAGAATACGGCGATATACTAGAGAACGGCGTTCCCTAGGATCCAACACATGAACCAACAGGGCTACCATCGGTTATTATTTCGTATTGTAACTTTTACAGTTTTGTTATCGTGGGAAATTTTCATTCAGAATCACAACATCGGAAATGTAAAAACATACGTTTTGAAAACATCGCATCCTACCTCCGACGACCTCATTCAGGGTTGCCAGATGTTTTGTACAAACAACCGCCGTTACGTAACTGAAAATCCGCCCAATTCCGACTAACACGAAAAAATCAACTTTTTCTAGCGATAAATTTGAACTTGCATTAAAATAAAATGTATTTGAAGTTTTTTTAGGGAGTGACCCTATGAAATGCTTGATTAGTTTTATTCTTTTGTTCTTGAACATTATAATTAATAATGAATGTAAAAACTTCTACTTTTTGCAATAATAAATTTTATATTCATATTTAAATATTAATTATGACTATTCTCATGACTGTAACAGATGAGAGGAATATTTTAAGGAATAAAATGATTATTTTCAAATGAGATAATTTTACTTATTGCATTGTCATATCACATTAAATTCTTTTTGGATGATTGAAGCTAAAGTTAATTTTAGAACGTGCCATTTCAAATTATCTGTAAGTACTGCTAATGTGATGTAACATACACTCATGTTGGCCACGACAAATGAGCTATGACTTTTAGAACACACCCTACTACAGGTCTAAAATTACTCTACTCTTGACATACGACTACTAACATTAATCACTTCTCAAAGTAAATTTCAATAAGTTAACTAACGAATAATGAAAAATCGTAAATAAACTGAGATATCAATTCAATTTTGGCGTAATCCGAAAACCCGCCCCAATTTGCACACATTTATACGTATTTCCGCCCATTGGGCGGTATTTTTGACCCGTGTGAGAGAGCCGATTTCCAGCCCAAAAAGCATCCTAAAATTGCGCCCAATCTGGCAACTCTGCCTTCATTTGTCCAAAGGCGCCTTAGACGCCAAAAACTTATTTTTTCTTTTTCGTGGAGAGGGGGGGGGGGCGTACACTGAATTAGAAGTCAAATCGAATAATTTACTGATTGTAGAGATGTGTGTCATCCGTGAACTCAAGTGGGCCACGAAGGTTGTCTCCTCCCCCAACTTCGATATCACTCATTCCCAAAAATATAATTAATTAAAAAATAATTTTATTACTAATTTTCTAATGGAAATTATTCAATACGTCAATTTGTAATAAAAACCTGTGGACTAAAAATAACAATACCTTTTAAATTCATTAATAATAAACAATTCTTTATCCTCAACTCAACATTATTATTCTTCGACATCAACTAAACGACTTGTTTTCCAGTCAGTGACTAGACTTGACTTGTAGGCTACTCCTACAGTTCCAGCCCGTCGAAAAATCCCGCTTGAGCCTCTGAACATATGAGTAGACATAGAGTATTTCATATTGTCGATGTTTTCAAGTCATAGATGTTTTTAATATCACTTTATTGAAGATGTTCTTTAAACATCAATGTTTTGTGCGCGGAGTTCTGAAGCTGCAGATGTTTTATTGCAATTTTTTTTTCTGGCTGCAGTGACGACAGGTAAAATATGTATGTAAGTCGAGTTTCGACGATAAATTGAGTCGTTTATTTTGTTTTATTCAATCTGCTACAAGTTTTGTTACATGTTGGGATATAAATAATACTTATATTCGGAAGGAAAATAGGTGACCTGAAATACATCTGCAATAAAAGATCCCGAAAATATTTTGTCAGGATTTCTTGTAGGAATGCGGGGTATTTTTTTCTTGCGTACATCTTCCGATTTAATTTCAATATCAGCTTATGATTCATAAAATTTTTAGAAAAATTAATGATCTGCACAATTGCGCAATAAATTTGGCATAAGGGAATCATTACATTCTACATCTCCATTTAGCATAAAATTATTAGTAAACATCAATGCATGTGGTACACATAATTACAGTTAAATTGCTTTAGCATTGCATAAACTTCTAAGATTAAAAGAGAAATCCAGATAATAATTATTGAATTAAATACCATTCATTCTACTTCGTTTCAATTCCATTAAAAAGTACGAACATTATGAACATAATTAGTACACTCTTAGTTTTAAATCACGATTACAAAACTCGGAACTTTGTGTTAATTACTTCGGGTTTTTGAAAGTGATCTTCATCACTGCAACAACCTACTCAACTATTTACATATGTAAACATCGTTTGTAAACAACCAGCGGACCATTCTTGTGTGCAGCAAGGCCAGCCTTCGTTTGCGCTAACACGATACCTGTTTTTGCTTCGCTAATAAATATGAAGGCTTGTGCATCCTTACTTGTTAGCATCAACACACACTTACGTAACTAAACGTTTCCATTAGTGAGCGTGAAAAACCTCTTAAGTTCTAGCGGAAATAGACCTCATTAATAAAAATATTCTCACAAAAAAGCGATGTTGGAAGACTCTAAAGCAAACATATGATCATACTAACAAGCTACCGCTTAAGAATCTTATAAACGCGGTAATTTGGACATTGAATTGGGCGCTTAATAACGCGAAGAAGGGAGGAGGCAAGGGGACGGCAAGAACAGATAGGGGAAAGTACGTATTAATCACGTTCCCGCGCCCTGTCGTATAGCAGTCCCATTTGCGTCAAACAAAAGTGTTAAAGAAGTGGTATTCTCCTCAAATATAAAGGTGTACACATTTTCTGTCTGGAATGCTTTCGATCCGTGTACGGTAACTTCTGACGTTTTCACGAAAGCATGTCACAATACTTTAATTATTTGTTTATCTATACAAATTTGGTATCCAGTTTCATTGACGTTACATGTTAAGAAATAATTTTGGTCGTATTTAATTAATAACTGTTAGCTTAAACAATGCAAAATGTATTTTGTCTGAGACAATTAGTGTCTTAAAATATGGGCTTTAATCATCCCCTACAGTTGAAAATTGGTAGGTCTTAAGAGTTACTGTCCATCTAAATGAGTTATTTTTTCGATATGTTATTATAATGACAAATAGTATGGTCTTATGAAATAGTGCCTACAATTTATTGATTATGATTATGCTTATTTGCTACTGATGAAGTTAAGAAATTTACAATGAACTTAAACATTGTATCTTATCATTTACGTAGTATCGTACGATTAACGTCATATTTAACTTCAGTGGTATTTATTCACGACTGGAGAGCATCTCTTCGTGTTTTCCATAAAAAATCTGAAATACTGCCCAGAATGGTTGCTATCTCCAATGGCTCGTATGGCGTAAGTTGCAAACAAGATACGCCTTCACAGAAGCCCAAATTGATCACATTCAGAGAGCCAAATCGGAACTGGGTACTGCAGTGACGTCCAAGCCAGCAGGAACACAATTAGCCTACAGCACGCAATGGGGCGATTGTAATTGCGAATTTAAATGCTAGATATATACTCATAGGTGATTGTAACAGAGTAACATGGCTCACTGGCTCTCATCAATAATGACCTCCACTGGTTTTCTATTGGATGTTTTTGATTGATTGATTACTGATTTCGGACGCAACAACGGAGAAGGCCGTTATTCCCGTAAGCGTAGTACATGTTTTTATTGCGGGCGAGGAGGCGAGATCCGGCTCTGATCTTCGTTGGGTAAGGGTGGAGGGTTCTCCGATTACGTATCTCCCGCCAGCGTGGCACCGCCCCATCTGCGACAAGCTCAAAGCTCCCGACTGGTCTCCCGGTATGGGTGGTAGCGTAGTGCACGTAAGTGTCGGTGTGTGTAAAGGGTAGGAGAAGCAATAGGAGAGAAAGATCGCGCGCGGTCCGTGGCTCATTTGGTATGGTACTGCTCCGGCATTCGCCTGGTGTTGATCGGAGAAACCACTGAAAACTAGCGACCAGAGCAGCCGGTCGCTGGAATTCCCATGCAGACAGTGGCTGAATTCGACCGAGCTGTCTATCTAGTGTCGAAAGTCACGTGACCATCGGGATTGGAATCCTAGGACAAAGGCGCTGCAGTGTCATCAGTCGATGTCCTGCGCCACCTAGGCCGGTTTTCTCAGTGGAAGGCCGAGCCTCAAGTGAGCGTTCTTCTGTTAATATCATTGAAATGTTTCGAACTCGTAGGAAAAATGTGGTGGTATTTTTTAGCATTTCGTGCGCACTGTATGAACTACAATTCGTGGAAGTATGAGATAACATGGATGGAAATGCCAACATAATGTTTGATGCTACTGCTTCGGTTTCAATAGTTTACGCTGTTCGTATCAATACTACTTTAATGTTATATATATAAAAATCGTTAGCAATAATTATGCTAACAGAACAAATATTTTTCACAAAACTCACATGCAACATGCAATATTAATGATTTTTAGTTTGCGAACTGATTATTCTCTCTTTACATAACATGCTACGGATATATTACTATGTTTGACCATTTATAAGAAACCGACGACAGAAAATGCTGTAAATGTACAACTGCCGAATAGGGAATTGTTCCCCAGACCTACCTTAACACGGATTAATAAAAGAAAAGAAAAAAAATTTAGAATCTCATAAAAACAGACTATTCCATCACAAGATTGTAACTGCGTATTACTCCGTAACAATAAGTCCTAGGCCTTCAAAGCTAAGTTTTCGTTTCCCTACTGGGACATGACAGGCCCTACTAGTTTTGGAGGAACAGGTGAGTGCGTGGGGACAAGAGCTTTGGGGACGGGTGGGGACAGAGTTCTGCCTTACGCAACAAACTACAGAAGGTGACATTTTTGGACATTTGGCTCTAATAAGAACCCCTATCCAATATCATGGATGCCGAGGTAAGGGAAGTAATCCGAAATTTATGTACAATTAAATTAAAGAAATATTGACGGAAATAATATTTCACGATAAAATTTTAAGTGAGTATTTGATCTGAGAAATTTAGTTTCGGCGCTAGGCAATATTAGACTGTTTACGGGCGTTCATACCGGGCGTACATTGCTATAACTCCCAGACTTAGGGTTGACTGTTTAGAAGTTAGCATCTTTTATTAAACTATTTCGGTTTTAAAACAATGATTTGCAAAGTGCCGAATATTCGCACGAGTTCAGCCAGTCTAGACTGTTCAAGATAAAAAAATATTAGAATTCTCAGAATTGAATGATTACTTACCACAATGACGTTGGAGAAGTGAAAGCTTTAAGGAACCGTGAATGTACTACGTACTAGCAGCAATTTACCTGCAACACAAAAGAAAGAAGAACTAAAAATAGCGGTAATGACATTCCTGATACCTTACCTCTGAATTTAATTTGTACTTATCCCCAAATTACAAATTCATTTTTTCTAAGTGAGAACAACTCTTGAATGTGCCCTGGTTACAATAGATAGAAACAATAACATAAGCACAATTAACGACATAAATAAGATTCATATACCATTGTTCTTATTTTCTAGTTTTAGTATGGAGAAAATATCTGGATTCTAGTAAGAAATCCTAGTAAGGAATAATCACGTCAATATTGCGTTACCAGAAAGATATATAATTTTTTACATTGATTTGTATCAATATACGGTCTAAAGAACATATTACATACACCCTCATATTACGTAGAGCAGACCCCAAAAAATCTTAATCACATTTCTTCTACGAAAATGATACAATGCTATTAATATAACAATGCTACAATTGAGAGAAGTCCATTACATCAGAAGTCTCCGTTTCTCTCACTTAAGGTAATGCAGCGTGTCCCTAAAAAAGTAACTATTTGGCTGACTTGAAGATTCGTTTCGGTGCCAACATTTTGGTCTCTTATCTGTCCTTCTTCAGGCGAAATGTGCCTAAAAAGTTTGTGTCACCTCGTTGTCAGTCCGAAAGGTCTCGGTACTCCCTTCTCAAGGGTTGCGAAGTGTCTCCCTTATGAGTCGATTGAATATTCTGGATGTGGAGAACACACGAAACTGAGATCTCAGCCTGTCGAACATTGGCAGAGGCTGTGTGTAAATGTGAGCAGCACCATCATTAACCATTATGAAACCCCATGAGAATTGCGAAGGATGTGATCTTTTTGTTGTTTATTTTATTTAATATATTCATTTTACGTCAGGCGGTTTAGCTCATTCGTCAACTCATTGATTAGCATATCCATGACGCGACCCCGGGTTCGATTCCCGGCATGATATATTATTCCTTGTAATGTCCCGGTATATGTTGCTGTGTGACGATGAGAAAATTCTCTTCTGAGGTTGAGAAGACCAGAATACAGCGTGGGGATGTCTTCGTGCCAACTACACATACCTCTTTAGCCCATGGCTGCGAGGCCGGGACGTCGCTGGGTGGCCATGGCTTGCACACGGTCAGACGCGCCAAGTACGAACAAAAAATATTCATTTGACATATAATTATAACATCATTTTTTTTCGTTAATCGGCCGACTAGGACCACGCAAGCAAGCATCCTGCATTTACCGTGGCTCAGTTTTTATTTATTATCGCGGTGGCAGGTGCATGCAACAATTCTTAGGGGGGACCAGCATTTAGCTGGATCCGATTTTTATCCCCCATGGTTGTTAGCCCGGGGGAATGGAAGATGAGAGATGATAGGAATGGATTAGGAGGCGATAGGTGATCGTGGACTTTTGGAACCATCCCAGCATTCGCCTTTATGACCGAGGGAAACCACGAAAACCCCGGTCAGGATGGCCGGCCCGGGAATCGAACACGGACCTCCCGATTACGAAGTCAGTGCGCTACGCACTGAGCCACTTCGCTAGGTAACATCATATTTTATACTTAGTAATTCGTAACACATGTAACTAGTGCCCTATAACCGCAAACATGTTGTTTCAGTGGGTGTGGAAAAAAATGGGCCCAACAGTCGCGATGGTGGCGGCGGCGGCGATGGTGTAACGGTTAGCGAACTGGACTGTTGTACCCAAGTTGGCGGGCTCAAACCCGATCGAAGCCGTGGATTTTTAAGAGCGAAAAAATCCTTCGTACGCCTTCCTTCGAAGGGGAAGTAAAGCCGGCTGTCCCATGTTCGTAGATTTACTTGCATGTAAAAGACCCTCAAGCCTAAATGACGCCTCTGAGCTAAATTCAAATCGCCAGTTTCTCGCCCAAGAAATACCTTCTTTCTCTGCTAGATGAAAGGAGCGTAGCGAAATTTGCGTGGTCAGACGGAAGAGCGGGCCTGATGGCCCGAGTCTCGCCACGTAAAATAAGGCAAATTCAATCAATCAACAGTAGCAACAATTATCTGCTTTGAAAGGACATCGTGAATACTGAAGCTTTCATCGGCGGCGTGTATTCTTTCTTCGTCGTTGTATGCAGTCCTCTGTGTCGTAAGCAGTAACTATGTCAATGACAATTCAGTCGATCAATGCGACGATGAGAATAGGAGGCGTAACGCAATCAAATATTTCATTTTTTTTCAGTCAAAATCGAAATTCCTTCATCTTCTGAAAATTTTTTCCCCGAGTTCCTTGATATCTCACGAAACCAGACACCTCCCACATGGTAAATGGCTGCAGTTTTCTGTAAATTTATGGATATATTCGAAATAAATTATTATTATTATTATCCTAAATATTATTATTCGCAAGACCGACATTGCACTATATTTGATTTAAGTATGTTATTATCATCTTATTTATCCGTTTATTTACTTAACTGTGCCTTGTGTGTGTGCAGTGTAGGGGCGGGCCCTGCCAAAAGCGGACGCGTGTAGGGCAAAGCTTATCGCATTGCGGCGGCAGCTAGGGCGAGGGCGAGGGCGAGGGCGAGGGCGAGAGGGTGAGAGGGAGAGGGCTTGAGAGTGACTGCGCGCGCTCCTCCGACGTCGATTATCTCGCCGTTCAAATATTTACGGCGCACTCCGCTGCGCCTGAGTTGCCGTCGCGACGGCGTCCCGGACCTCCACCCTCCCCCTCGTCCTCCCCCTCCCCCTCCTCCTGCTCCACCGCTTCCTTCGGGCGACAGCCAGCGCGGCGCCGCCCCTCCCCCTCTCTCTTCCCGTTCGTCTATCATTCCACGGACGGTAGGACTACTGATGGCAAATTTTACCCAAACATCGATACATCGTTACTTCATGCATCGCCAAAAGGTTTTCGATGTCGATGAAAATATCAATGAAAATATCAATGTTTTAAATATGATAAAACAGATGGTATTTTCATAAATGTACTTAAATATGTTACATTTTATTGTTTGATCACATATAAATTAAATGTTAAAAATAATCTTTATCGAATGTAATGAAGGACTCTTTATTTTTCTTCCTGTACATCTGCCCATGGAACACAATAGATATTTGGTTAAATTATTATAAAGTAAGACATCCTAGACAAACCTCAAAATAACCGTACATTAATCTCTTCATCTGGGCATCGACAACAATGATAGATGTTAATGATTGTTAATTTTGAGCAAGGCACATACAAAAAATTGAGTGAAATTTGATTTATATCATGAATTTTTTGAAACATTGGAAAAATACATCGATGTGAAGAAAACATCGAACACAAAACATCGACGTTAATGTGTCGAAGTTTCCCGTCTAATATATCCATGTTTAAAAACATCGATTTTTTGCCATCTCTAAGTAGGATAATCCGTCATTCGCCTGCTGTTGATAAGAGAAACCACGGCCTCTAGAATTCTTCTTCGGACAGGGTTTGAATTCGATCTAGCTGCTGGTGTCGAATTTTCTGCCACAGCAGGATTTCCGAGACGCTGCAGAGACAACAGTAATGTTATCTCTGAGCTAACCCAACCGGTACGAAACTTCTAAAACCATAGATCTACAAAATAAAATAAGATTTTATTGATCAAGTTTGATTACGAGTCGTTATGCCTTCATTTATTTCATTTATTAACGAAAAATATATAATTCGATTACAGGAAGTAGATTTCTATGATTTTACATATTTTTATCCGTTGCATCACAGCATAATTAATGAAGTTTCTTTGCATTTGGTTAGGATTATATGCTAAAATAATACATTAATTAAAGATAAAAAATATTTTAATTCTAATTTACTATTTCAAGAAATGCAACATAAAAATACTTAAGCAATCATTTTCGCAAACGCATTTTTTTAATAGCAGTATTTAAAAATCGAGATTTAATTATATTTTATGTATCGTTAAACAAATTGTTGATTGACATTTTCTTTGCCTGTGCATTACTCCACCCTCCTCGCCGGGGGGCGGTGAGCTGGTGGGCGGGTCAAGACAAATTCAGCCGCTATCTAGAGGAGAAATCTAACGACCATCTGCACTGACTCGTACTTTCCCGGGCTTTTGTTTTCGATTAATTCCAGTAGAATGTCGGAACAGTGCCCTAACAAACGGGCCATGGACGGCGCGCGATCTTTCCTTTCTCACTCCAATTAAACACACTTCGTGCTTCATGACATTTACAAGAGTGGAATGTTTTTTGTTGTTGCAGTAATGATAATAATGAAATGTTCTGTTTTATTGTCCATTTTAAACTTTAGACATATACTTCGTCAGCAGAGTTTTATTAAGTCACACGGTTCCAGGTCTATTGTGTGGTGCTTATGCTTGGTCAGTAACATCCCATAGAATAAAAACCTATTAGGCCGGAAATTCACGTACGAAATATAGGCCAATTATCGGATTCGTAGAGTGTTTAGTACTATGGCGATCTATAGAGAACAGATAGTCACGAATCACGGTTCAGTTTTGAGTGCGTATTTTAAGGCAGAAGAAATTTGACACGCCCAATTCATCGGTGGAATGGTCAAATTAAAAAAATTACCCTTTGGCGTCTTAAAGGTCTAAACAACGCTCTTCATGATGGTGGATAAGCTACGCAGATCCAGCCAGCACACCCTGCACACGAAGATGCAAAGATATTATCTTTTAGTACTAGTACATCAACGTGTCACCTTGCATACAATCTCCACCCTGGAAAGCTGTTTGCTGGAGAGCTTGACTTGCGATTTCGCAAGTTCCGACACAGTGGCTAACGAATGAAGTGACGGCAGAGTGCACGGGTGAGGTTCAGTGGGCGATCGGCAAAAGTGGGTGACGCGTTTTAGCGACGAGGATGCTTAGAGTGACAGATTGGGGAGTGCTACTTAGCAGTGCAAATCTCTTCCGAGTCACGTGATCTAACGCAAACGAGGCGATAACACATTCATGACGTATCCTGCTTGAAGTTTACCAACAGTAGTATTGTGATAAGGTGCCATTCAAATTTGAACATCAAGAAAATTTAATACTTTCCGCGACTTTTTTTTAAATAGACACAAGACATTTCAATATTATATAGATTTTTATTTAAAATTTTACTATCATGAATTTAATAATAATACGCGAAATAATTAATGTTGAAATATTCATAATGAATAAATGATCATTCATTCACGATGGATTATTTCGTATTTTCATTAACATTTGAAGGCATGCTAAATGTTTTGAAGTGATCATAAACGCACGATGTCGGATACTGAAAATATATTGTAAGGCATCGGTACATTAAAACAAGTTCACTTTATTATGTTTTCTACTTTCTGCATTCAAAAATTTATTTGTATGAACTAAAGGTTAACAATCATTCATTTCTAAATAACGACAGTACAAAATTCTTATGAAATACACCATCGATACTCGAAACGTGTTACAGACGCTCGTGATATCTTTAGATCACTTGCAATTCGCAGTCTCAGAGTACTAATCCAAATCAATATAGAAATATTAAATAAAACTGGTGGATCTGCATCGTGTAAGACGAGACATAATTTCGTAATAGAGCAACTCGCAAGTGTTTATGAAGTGTGAAATTAAAATCAATTACGAAGCATTAAGATTCCCAGACATCGTTGTTTTAAATCTTAGCTTGATTAAATCACATAACTAGTTCCCGTTCAGTGGTAGAATGTTTTCGCTTAGAACTTGTGTCTAATCGCCAGTCACTGGATAACCTCTCCGAGAAAGGCAACTGTTTTGTGCGAACTTTAGCAGCCCGTTTTTACAAAATATTGGTAGGTCGTGGATTAATAATTTGTTCTTAATATTACTACATCGTGAGTCATATTACTATGTATAATTTGCTTATTTCAGTTCTCCCTTTTTCCTTTCAGTTTCACCCTTCCTTTTCATACTTCCATTCACTTCCTTTTCTATCTTTCTTTCTTCCATTCACTTCTCTCTTTCTTCCTAATCACAAACAACATTTTTTTGGATCCTTGAAATCGAAAAAATTGTTTTCGGTACAACGTGTCTGTCTTCGTCCGTGGATAATATTAGCGCCTAAACTGTAACCAGAATTTGCACAATATCTGATTTTCCTTGACCGATCTGTCAGATGTCTTCAATTGTAAACTGATAATTTAATTTTTGAATGAAGCCCCATTTTGGACATTTTCTCAAAATTGGCACCAATTATTTCCAGTTTCTCTCGACTACAACAAAGTATGCTTCGTACAGCAAAGAGTGAAAAGAAGGCGCAGATCTGATTTCGGTTGAAACATTTTTTTTCTTTCAGAAATGTAAAAGCGAAGAGTTTATACCAGAATTTCGACTATGGCTCCAAAGATGGTCTTGTCGCACAAAGTATGCAAACAGTGTATCCGATATGCGTACGTTCGCGTACGTTTCTTACCAAATATTTTTCGGGGCTAAAAATACTTCTACAATTTCAACTGGTATTATAACATTATCTAACAGATAAGAATTATACGAGAAAATTTGTTCTGTTGTAGCCCCACTAGATTCCCCATGTGGCCCACTGTGTATCCTCCGCCGCCAACTGCGCTGATTGGCGGTCTCGACGAGCTGTCAAAGGCGCTACGTCGAGCCCAAGGTATTGCCAGGCGTCTTTTTTTGGACGGTCGTCGCGACGCCACCAATATTCCCAGCAGAACGGGCGGGCGAACAGGCGAACGGGCGTGTGGGCGGGGGGGGGCGGGGGGGCGTTTGGGCGGGCGTTTGGGCGGGCGTTTGGGCGGGACGGGCGGGACGGGCGGGACGGGCGGGCGGGCATGGTTCTTTATATTCAAAACAGGCACGTGCGATTTTGCGAGAAAACAAACAAGACTTTTCTGTTCGTCAAAATAAATATTCTTCCCGGGCTTGTTTGCGAAAAGTGATGGCGCCGAAACTTCTAACGTGCGCATTATATCCTCGGAACTGGATTCTTTCCATTCTTGGGAATACTTCCACTGCATTCCACATTACACCCGATTATCATAGTTTTTGTCTGTAATCTTCTTCAATTAATACAGCGTCCCGAGCATATTTTCCGATAATATCCTACCTGTTGTCCTGTAACTCACATTTAATGCGACACCCGACACTAGCTTTCGTCCTCTCGAATACCTAAGCGTATTCACTTTGAAAGTCAATGGCTTATAAGGTTATTTATTTTACGACTCCAATGAATACATCAGGGGTACACAGAGCCCGAAATATTACATTAATGGAATGTTGTTGTATGAGAAACATTCTTTATTGGTCGTTTTCTCATCGAGATAAGAATATGAGGATATTCAACCGTTTGAAAACCTGTCGACCAGCAGTCGATGCTACACGTGTGCGGTCTCCGCTCGGGGAAGCCATACTCACGAAATACACGGCGTACATGTTAATTACTTTCAAATATTTCTTTTCTGAAGTAGCGTTATCAAGTTTTCTGCAGCGCTCTAATATTCCCCTGTTCACTCAGGGAATTAATGTATTTGAAGAAGTGGTAAAAAATATAAGAATATAAAATAAATACCAAGTAACTACTAATAATCCCTTGCGGCTCGTAGCAGTTATGTTTCATGCATACACTACACCAAAAAACGCTATTTAAATATATTTAGTTACATAACATTCTAATAAGTTAGTATAACATTCTAATATACTTGCTCTCAAAAGTCGTAATTACATCACCATGCATTACTTGCAAATAAGATACAAAGAAATGACCCGAGCGCTTTCCCAGAGCCGCATTGCTACGTGGGCACCACATAGCTACAGCAAAGGGTTAGTTGCAGATGAACGGCACAGGAGGCGTTGTCAGGTCTCTGACATTAGTCAACAGGTTAAAAACCCCGGGAGGAGTTCAATGGGGCCATCAAACCAAAGGGTAGGCCTATGACCTTTAGACCGTTTTGCTTACGCCAGTAACTGATGACAGGATCACGAAGGAAAAGAAAGAGGAGATTTCTTGAGAAAACGTGATTTGGCGCCGGAAACGCGTTCGTATTTCATATACCAGGAGACGTGACTCAGGGCATCTACTGATGGCACTGCAGTCCTTGTGACCGGGATGTCGTTGGTTCGAGTCCCAACGGTGGTAGGCTTTTCAACATTAGCAACGTAGCAAGGTCGAGTTCAATCAGACGGAGAATTCTAGCGGCTAGCTGCTCTAATCGGTAGTTATCCGTGGTTTCCCCGATCAATACCATGCGAATGCCGGAGCAGAACACTAACAACCTGGCTACGGAACGCGCGCGATCTTTCCTTCCTCTTCCTTGTCCTATCCTCACCCCTTACACACACACCAACATGCACTACACTACCACAAATTTCGGGTAATTTGCCAGGAACTTAGAGCTGGTCCTGGCTGGGGCGGTGCCCCGCTTGTCGGAGATACCTGGTTGGGGAAAACCCCGCTAGCCGACAGTAGGTACTCCTCTCTTCCTCACCTGGACTCCACCTCCATCCTCAAGGCAAAGCGATACGACACCAGTCCTCACGCACTCCAGCCCATTAAGCGAGTGAGTGAGCCTTTAATATTTCCGGATGGTCAACTTCATTGAGTATTGTTCGTGTTGAAACAGAAGGTGGAAATGCTCTTCTCCCACAGGAACGTGAGATCCGGTGCAGACCTGCACGCAGGATTGGGAGATTTCCCTTTCAGATATCTGCCCCAGCGGGTATCCAGTCAGCGCAGAAGTGTGATAGGCAAATGCACCCCAGCCGAAGAAGCTCTAAGCTCCCTCTTGGGTACAATGTGGTGCATGCAAGTGTGTGTGTGTGTGCGGGGAGAACGTACAAGGGCAAGGATCGCGTACGATCCTTAGCCTGTTTATAAGGTGCAATTAGCCTTTGTTGTTTGAGACACCACGCAAAACTACCAATCAGAGCAACCGACTGCCAGAATCCTCGTTCACACAATCTGAATTCCACCTAGCCGTCTCGCTAGTGAAAATTTGCTTCTATTGAGACACTAACACTAGTTCCTCCCGATCAGAGACGCTGCAGGGAAAACGGTCGTCACCGAATCACCTCAGCCGTTATCTTCCATTTGCGATACTCCTTAACAAGCGACTAATGTTCATATACTTCTGGGAAGAAATCATTAAGTGAAGAGCCGCAAGTTGTCATAAGAGATGTATGTTTGGTTCAAACACAACAATAAAACCAGCAGTCACTTCAGGTGGATTTCCTGAGGATATAAATATATTTGTACCTAGAGCAAAGGTATATAGAACTCCGGCAAATGTACTGATATCATAGTTCAAAAACGTTCCCATCTGTCAGGAGTATTCGAAAATATCCTTCGGAATGAACACTCCGTTTACATGTCGATGTGTATAACCTTGAAGCACTAATTCAATATTTACGCCGAAACTTGCGGGCATGTATTTAAAAGGAAGAGTGATGTCCCCCTTCCCTGAACCAACACTCCCGGGGATTAATAACCCAAATTAATGAGCGGGGTGAAGTGGATTCTGAATAAATTTAAATCATTACGTAACCGCAAAATAATTAGTCTATTATGTCGGAAATAAAAGGACATCTCCGAGGGGCAATGCAGTTAATAATTAGAGACGTCAAACATAATTTACTGACATTACAGCTAAATAGATTTTTTATTAGCATAAATGCTGAATACGTTGTGCTAGAGAATACTAAAGAAAAGGCACAATTATGGAATTATATTTATGACCAGCAAAAGTAAAATTTATTCACAATTAGGCAGACCTGTTTTTACAGCCCCGTTTTCATACATATGCAGGGAGTAATATATATGGTAAAGAGAAAGTTTTGTAATGCTGCTGAAAATTAAGAACGAGATTTCGACGGATTTCAACGATTTGGGGACCACTGATGCCGAAAACTTTTGTTTTCTTTCGCACTCAAAACGTGCTTTCCGCTGACCGTCCGTCTCTCTGAGATAACCAACATCTAAACAATTAGTAAGATTTTTCCCAAATAAATATTCCCCAATCGTTCTCAAAGACCTTCAATTTTGAAAAGGTGGTTTGAATTTTGGGAGTTTTACGTGAATCGCGAGACATTTTCAAAATTTTCTCAAACCCTTTCATTCCCCCCCCCCAAAAAAACCCTTTGGTGTTAGATACCTGGATGGGGAAACTCCGCTACGTCGACCACTCACCATTTAGCGAGGACAGACCACCGCTACCTCTCGTGACTAAACCATGCACTACACTAAGGGACGAATGACCATAGCCATTGACGAACCCGGAAACACGAGAGTCGAGTGAGAAAAGAGACGATAGAGGAGGGAAGAAGAGAAAATAAAAATTGAGAGGAGAAAGAGTGGGTCGAGAGAGAAAAGATCGACAACAGAAGAGAGAAAAGGAGGTAAAAGTGAGATGAGAAAGAGTGGAGAGGAAAAGAAAAGAAGAGATAAACGAAAAAGGAAGAGAAAAAATAAAGGAGAACGGAATGGAGCGAGAAAGAGAAAGAAGGTGGCGGAGGCAGCGAGAGGCTCCGGGTGAAGCTGTGGCGCCGGGTGCGCTGCGTTGGCTGCCCTGCGGTGAGAGAGGAGGGGAAGGGAGGGGGCGTGACCAGCCGGCGCGGCTCGCGAGCCTCGAGCCCACACGCGCGCACGCGCACGCGGACAAGGCAAGGTCGCGCGAGGCACTGCGCGTCGCGCTGCCGCGCGGGACCAGCCTTCCGCGGAAGAGCGCACGAGAGGCTGACACATCGCGGCACACACATATACACGCACACACACACACGCACACGCACGCACACACGCACACACACGCACGCGCACACTCGCGCACATACACACGCGCGCACGCACACACACACGCACACGCACGCACACGCGCACACACACGCGCGCGCATACACACGCGCGCGCATACACACGCGCGCGCATACACACGCGCGCACGCACACACACACGCACTCACACACACGCACTCACACACACGCACTCACACACACGCACTCACACACACGCACTCACACACACGCACTCACACACACGCACTCACACACACGCACTCACACACACGCACTCACACACACGCACGCGCGCACGCACGCACACACACACGCACACACACACTCACACGTACACACTCACACGTACACACTCACGCACACACTCAGACGCACACCCACGCACACACTCACCCACACACTCCCCCACACACAGCGCACAGTCACGGGAAACGGCATGGAGAGCACGGCCCTCTGAGGAAAGCACAGCCACCTAGAGGTGACAAAAAAACATCGATGTTTTTAAATCACCGAAATTTCGACGAGAAACTTCAATATATTAACATCGATGTTTTGTGTTCGATTTTTTTTCATATTAATATATTTTTCCAGAAACATTGTTGTTTTCAAAAAAAATCTCATTTTATGTTGAGTGTGTTTTGAAATTTGAAATGGTTTTTAAATTAATTAAATGGTAAGTTACCTTATTCACGTCTACGGTGTACACCGTAGAATCATCGTCTCTAAAAGAAATAATTAGATGTTTCTGTTTTTACTTAGTAGTGAAGTTTATTCATCAAAGTAAAAAAGTAGAACCATTACAATATTCATAGTACAAGTAAAGCAAATGCAAACAACCAGGAAAAGAGCAGATACAAAGTGTAGATCTCGTCTCGCGCGTCTCCTCGTAGGCGCTGATAAAGAGTCCGACTCATCATTAGGATGGAGATACGAGACATCCCCGTACTCTGTAAATTGCCATGTGTACATCTTGAAAACCACCTGAGTACATCACAGCCAGCGTCACCCAACGGTGATGTCGGAACTCTGACCGGGAAGTCCTAGGGTTCGAGTCCCGCCGGTGGGAGATTTTCGACACTAGCTAGGTCGAATGCAGCCGCTGTCTGGAGGAGTCTCCTAGCGGCCGGCTGCTCTGATCGGTAGTTTTCCGTGCTTTCTCCGATCAACACTAGGCGAATGCCGGGGTAACCCGAAGAAACGAACCGAAGACCGTCCATTATTTTAACTTCCTTACCCTTGTCTCCTCCTCTCCTTTTACACGTACCCTTACTACTACACTACCACAACGGAAAACCAGTTGGCGGCGATACCTCGATGGAGAAACCTCGGCAAGCTGACGTGCAGGTCGGCGCCGGATGCCACTCTAATGGGAGAGGAATACCTCCAGAGATATAACATTATATTTGTATTGTTCTTATTAGATATATTATTATATTTATACATATTTAGATACTACTCGTACGAAAACAAAATCGATCGGTCAATCAATCGAAACGAAGGCTTCACACCAACTTGCTCTGCAGGTCTGGGGCTAGCTAAGATCTGAGTCAGTAATATTAAATGAGAAGGTTTTTTTACCACATGACGTTTTCGGTGTTTTATTTCACACTCTTGAGGTCAGTAATATTATCTACATTCACTCATTTGTTTATAGACAGAGGAAATGGTTTCTCTAAGGCATGATATTACTCATCCACATGGTTTAGTTTCGTGGTCCGTCTGTCAAGGAGAATTGGCGATTGTTTGGTGCAGTGAACGTTGAATAGTGTCTGGTGTAAGTAGATAAAAGAAGTGAGAAGGAACACAAAAGGGAGAAATGAAAAAAAAAACGTATAAATCAGGAGATAATCAGAGCTAGGAAGGAACGAGGAAGAGGGATTGGAGAGAGAAGTCGAAACGGCAAACAGAAAAGATAAGTGTGGAGGAGACGAGTGTGAGTACTCGAGTGCTTGGAGAAGTGCGAAAGGGGGGAGTGGCTGGTGACGTGCTAAGTATGCACCACACGTACAGTGGGAGGTGCAGTTAGGGATAGCAAAAAACATCAATGGTTTTAAACACCAATATTTTCGACCAGTATCATCCACATATTTTTTCAGAAACATCAATATTTTCAAATAAAATTCTTACGATATAAAAAAAAAATTCAAGAAAATATTTCTTGGTGAATTTCTTTGTGTCAAAACCAACAGCCACTGATATCTACCAGAGTTGTCAATGCCCAGACGGAGAGATTTCTTTAGCGGGCTTGTAGAGGATGTCTCACTTTATTACAATTTTAACAAAATATCTATTATGTTTCATAGCCAGATATAAAGAGCAGAGATGAAGACTCCTCCTTACATTCGATAAATATATTTTTTTACATTTTATTTATACGTAACCAAACAATAACTCATTTAAGCACAATAATAATAATAATAATAATAATAATAATAATAATAATAATAATAATAATGGAGATATGATGGTAAAATGCCACCACTTTTATCATATTTAAATGTTTTGGTCTATGTTTTCATCTACATCGGAAACCTTTTGGTTAGGTATCGAAATATCGATGTTTGGATAAAATTAGCCACCATTAGGTGCAGTATCCTTGGCAAAGTATCGCACTTGCTAGCGATTCTTATGATCACATCAGGTCATCAGGTATCATCACCCTCACTGCTTTCAAATTGAAAGAAAGGAATAAGACGTTATATTAAACAAAAACTGAACGTGGAGAGTGAGTGAAAGTGAGTGCGAGTGTGAGAGCAAGTGATAGCGAGTGAGAGTGAGCGAGCGAGTAAGTAAGCGAGCGAGCGAGTGAGCGAGCGAGTGAGAGAGTGAGAGAGAGAGTGAGTGAGTGAGCGAGTCAGCGAGTTAGCGAGTTAGCGAGCGAGTGAGTGAGCGATTGAGAGAGCGAGTGAGTGAACGAATGAGTGAACGAGTGAGTGACAGAGAGATAGGTAGTGGGTGAACGAGTGAGTGAGCGAGCGATCGAGTGAACGAATGAGTGAACAAGTGAGCGACAGAGAGATAGGTAATGAGTGAACGAGTGAGCGACAGAGAGATAGGTAGTGAGTGAACGAGTGAGCGACAGAGAGATAGGTAGTGAGTGAACGAGTGAGCGACAGAGAGATATGTAGTGAGTGAACGAGTGAGCGACAGAGAGATAGGTAGTGAGTGTACGAGTGAGCGACAGAGATATAGGTAGTGAGTGTACGAGTGAGCGACAGAGAGAGATAGGTAGTGAGTGAACGAGTGAGCGACAGAGAGATAGGTAGTGAGAGAGCGAGTGAGAGAGGGAGTGAGTAGGTAGTAAGAGAGTGAGTGAGTGAGTGAGAAAAATGGTTGACTATCTACAAAGTTTTCATGTGTCTGCTGTGGCTACGTTGCCGCTAGAACCTCATCGTAAATTGCACCTGCTGGTACCGATAACCAAATGGAAGAGTTCGCTGCTTGTGACCCACTGCGAGTGTGCGCGTGTGCGTGTGGAGGGCGGGGATAGGGGTGGCGTCGCTTTCAAGGGCTCTCGTCGCGCGCCCGCAGCTCCCCCGCGGAGGGGCCGCCACAGCCAGCACTGAGGGAACCGAAAGCTGTCGCAACGCGAACGAGAGGGCGAGGGCGGCCGTCGCAATGGCGGTGGGGGGGGGAGTTAACACGCAAGAAAGATTTCTGAGATTACAAATACCGTGAGCGAATCTTCACCTGCCTGGGACAGACCGAACGGGGACGGGGGGAACCGTGGCTACGCAGGTCGTCACGGTCTCTGTTGGAGAGTTGTAGGCGACCACCCGGACTCTGAGTTTCACATCGTTAGTCTCAAGGTGGAGGTAGTGAGGAAACGATGCTAAGCTGCTGATTGTCGGGCCTCGCCCCGTAACCCACCAGTCGGGCCCCTGGCGCGTCGACCTTTGGGCAGGATTGGGTGAAGGAAATTCTTCGGAATGCTCTGGAATCCGCAAATAAAAGTCAGGCGGAAACGTTATACCACCCGTCGGGTAGCCATGGTTGTGGCTATACTCACGTCAATAGCTTCAAGAGGCAGTGAGGAGACGGGAAGGGGATTCGAGCCGCCCGAACCTCAGTTCGGGTGGTCCCCTATTGGGCTCTTGGATTCGTTGTGGCAGTGGCCCGATGCTCTGGGCAAAGAGGAGGGACTTGTCCCAGCGCATGTAAGTGGCGCATTGTTTTGACTCCGACAGTAGCCCGGATAGACAGTAGCTCTGAGATGGCAGGACCCACCCAGGCATTGAATGGGAAGGTGGGTGAGGATAAAAGCAAAAAACTTGTAGAAGAAGAAATTGTGTGTTAATTTCACGGTAACTGGTGAATGTGAACGGCAAACCCGATGTTGGGAAGGGTAGCGTAGTGGGTTCCAAGGATTTCTTAATTTCCACGATTCGTTGCAAGCGCTACAGGCGTGCGTCCTCGCGCAGAGGGGATGCTACGAGACCGACGGCGATGCGACGCGACCGTCGCCCGGCGGCGTCAGGGATCCCCCTTTATTTATATTTATTTACGACAAAAACAGTTAAAAACTGTGTGTGACGTGCTACGGGGAGTAGTTAATTTGAAGTTATATTTATGTCCAGATCAAAACAAGAGGCCACGTTGGCGTCGAGCGCGGCTAGCGCTCGGTCTCACTCGATTCATTGATTAGAGATTCCGGGCGCGTCAACTACTTAGGTCATTAGTCCCGGAAGTGCAGTGCATGTCTATCGCCGGACGTTGCTGTGATCGTTTCCCGCAGGAGGGCGAGATTCTGGGCCGACCTACGGCCGGCTATCACGGTTTTCCACAACCAGGAATCTTCCACTAGTGGGGACATATTCTAAGTTCCCCGCCTAAGTTCGGCGGAGACATATTCTAAATTCTAAGGTCGAAGCCGGGACATGCTGTAAGCTCCCGACCAGTCTGTCGGCATGTGGGTAGTGTAGTGTATGTTAGCGTTAGTGTGTGCAAGTAAGGAGCGAGCGTAATAGAACAGGAAAGAGGAAGGAAAGATCACCGGCGGTCCGTGGTCCATGTGTTAGGCACTCGCCAGGTGTTGATCGGAGAAACCATGGGAAATTACCAATCAGAGCAACCGGCCAATAGAATTATCCTCCAGACAGAGACTGCACTCAACCTAGCTATGTACCCAAATGTCGAAAATTCTGCCATCGTTAGGTTCCCTGGGAACCTCACGGTGAGAGGCACGGCAATGACATCAGTTCATGATCTGAGTTACCTTGCTCGGTACCAGACAAGCAGGTAAGGAAGATGAAGACAACGCATAGATGAGAATATTCTAGAGTCCGGCTCCTCTGATCGCTCGTTTTCGTGACTTCCTCCAATGAATTAGAGGAGATCCTTCGGCAACTGGCTACCCACCGCGTTCCATGCTTTTCGACCCACCGCCTTTCTCTTTCCTGTTCTCATCTCATTCTCGTTGTTCAAGGAATGCAACACATACAATGGAATTTTGCCCTTACAATACAACGTATTTTTTACATAATGCAAACAGTTTATTAAAATTGTGGATGTGGTGTTGTGGATGCTTCGAAATGCGTATATTGCTCTCACCTTTGATGGCGTGCTGGACGAAAACCAAAAAGAAACCTCAAAAACGTCTGAATAAGCAGTTCCTCAATAATTAAAGTGCCTTTAAATATCCCACGAGAACACTCAAACACGTATTCAAAACATTCTGTGCTTTAGGCAGAATATCTACACAAACAGCTGACCAAAGTGACACTTTAAAGCAATTCTAATTAGGATATCAAAAAATATCATTAATCACATTAACTGTAAATGTAATGTTTCCTTTCAACTATTACTCTTCGTGATTTAAAATGTTTTTCAAACTATCTGTGGAATTGAAATATATGTTTTTCTCTTGTCACATTTATAACGGTGTATCATACAATTAATCACACAGAATGAAAGATGGATGTTAAAGACATAAAGCTTAATGTTTACTGACCGACAAGGGGATCCTTGGCAAAGCCACGTCCCGCAAGTACTTCCGGGACCACACACCTTCAGAAACTCCTGATATAAGTCATCTTTCATATTTTCGTAATTATATGCTAAAATCGTCTATCAGTTCTGCCAGCAATCGAAGCAGACGACGTCGTAGTTGCGTAAGGGATAGTAATTACGAAGGTGAAATGGCAAATTTGTTTATTCTAGGACGTTGAATTGAAAACGGGAAAGTAGATATTTCGTATGAACAATTTAACTTGTTTTCTTTCGGAGCACTTTCTATTGTATTAAAATATGACTATGTTGGACATTGAAATCAACTTATTATCTGATTATGCAAATAATAAATAACTGACGTAATTATTAATAGCGTAATATAAAATAAACCATGTAATTAATAATAATTCATCATCGGGAAGGCTACACCAGTATCCAATTCCTTGTTTTAATTAGAGAATAAGATTTAGCAAATTTTCATCATATTTTATTGCATTGTATTCCTAAATGAATTGTCATCATACTGTCAGTTAAAACAACACAAAACGTTTGTTGTACTAATTATAACTTTATTAACGAAGAATAAAGGACTAGAGGATTCTTCTTTTTAAAATTTATTATGTAATATTTTGATACAGAAATAACGAAAAACAAAACGTGAAAGCCTACGAGAAGATGCAAAAATTTAGTCACTTCATGAGGGATATACAGTTTTGGACATACACTCTCACGCTATGTAATAAACGGCCCGCGATCCAGTAAGAACGTCGCACAACGTACGCATAACAATAAACCAGGTTGTAACAAGCGTCAAGTAGGCCAGCAGAACGCGCTGTGACGTGAAACAACTACAATTTATCACGATACGTGGCCACCCCGCCTACATACACTCACGAACACATATGCACTCACATGTATACACGCACACACACACACACACACACACGCACCCTTTACTCATACAAACAAAAACACACCCAGAAGCGTGGCGTTCCACATCTATTTATCACCGTGCAGATCCATCGCGAGAGGCGTTCAAGCATCGCACGCAGGATGTGAGGGCGGGTAAGCGTGAGGGAGCGCGCGGAAAAACAACAAAAGAAACGAAACTCGATTTTTCCGTAACACTTTCAGCAGCCGTCAGCCCTCCCGTTCTTCACCGCAACGGTGGCGCCGCGAGCGGAAGTTGTACAAAACACACCGCGACTCCCCTCCGCCTCATTAAAACCTGCTTCCGAAGGGAACAATCAAACGCAGACGCGGGCCGTAAAGCGAAAAAAAAAGAAGAAGAAAAAAGACGAAAATAAAAAAAGAGACGGGGGGGGCAGGAGAAAGGGAGGAATTCAGACGCTCGCGTGAGGCTGCACCTGCACAACGCGAAGGCATCCAAAACAAAGCGGGGGAGGGGGGGCGTGCATCAAACGCCAGTTCCGACGCACAACGTCTGCAAGTGGACTTTTCTGAATTAAACTCGAGGCATTTTGCGGACTGTTCCCACAAGAGAGACTTTTGAGGGGAGAATTTTTAATAATTTCAATCGTAAAATGCAGACTATTTTTTAAAATATTTTCTTTTCCTGGCAATTATCAGATTGTGATGCGGAGAAACGCTTGGGTATTATTTACTGGGGGTGTAGGAGAAGGGGTCCATTACTTGAGCGACTGTCGGTGGCATGTTTAATTATTAAAATTAATATTTTCTCGACGTTAAAACAGCGGACTGATTGCAAATTGTTTAGAGAATACTAGAAATCAATTAACATTTGGAGATCCCATATTCTAGATTACAATCTGGTAGGAAAATTGTGTGACAATGATATTTTTATCAATGTTTCAGAATATTTCGTATATGTCAATATATTTTACACGAGTTTATCTTAATTTAAATTTAAAATTATTTTGATACTGTATTAAAAATTATTACACAGCAATATTTAATATAAAAACATTAAATTTATACCAGATTGACACGAAAGAAAATTATTTAGTTATCTTTCCAATTCTATGCCGATTGGAATCCCACAGTCTTAGGCCTATCCTCTTTTTATGTCTGAACGATATGCAGTTCTTCATAAGAAATCGATGAAAACAGTTCGTTTGATGACAAGAATATTCATTCCAAAAAGAAACAATGAGATGTGCGATATCAGATGTTTTAAATTGGTTTCGTAATGGCAAGTTAATAACAAAAGAAGGAAACAAGGTACCAAAGCACTTTAGCATTTGAAACAGACGCCATTGAAAATGAGAAATACGAAATTGTTTGATGTTAAGGTTTATAACATTTCTGGAATTCGCAATTCAGTCAAATCTAAGACGCAAAATCCGTATAAATGAATTGAAAAGTAAATGCAGTTCATTATCTTACGCCTTCAGAATTCTCTAAACTTCAGTCAGTTTCATTGCTATCGTTGCTTGTATATTGCGAATACATATTACCATTCATTAATTTATCTATATACTAATATATTAATTGTATATACTATTAACTACTATATATTTATTAATATTTATTAATTTATCAATTTATATTATTTTATAAAATATATTTATTAATTTAATAATTTATCAAACGTACAGTAAATGGCTGAGATGGATTTCTGCAGCCCAAGGAGATCAGAGCAGATTTATACTTCTCCTCCACCTCTCACGTAAAGTTTTTGCTGCATTTTGACGAAAATAAAACAAATTAAATAAATGTAACTTATTAGTAACATACTTATACGAACTTTTTTTCAGAAATGAACGTTATTTCAAATCTAAACATTAAAATAATATTTCGAAAACAATTTCATAAATATTTAAACGTCATAATATTCTTTTGAAATATATATTCCCATTTTAGTCAGGAAATACTGATCACGTGGCACCTATTACAGATTTTGAGAATTTACGTCATAGTCTTAACTCCAATTTGCATCACGAGCCGAAAAAGTGTCATAGTGATACCACAAATGCTATGTATGTTGTCTTTAAATCCCCGACTCGCGAAGCAAGGAGGGGATTTATCTGAGAATTTCCAAAGTACGAGTGGTATTTAATAGGACTATTCCACGAATGAAATTATATCCAACAAAGTTCCAAAGTGCGCTTAAAATTATAAACAATTTGTATTGTTATGTTACAGTACATAACAATAGAAACAAAATAGTATATAACAAAACAATATTGTACTGTTATGTTATAGTACATAACAATAGAAACAAAATAGTATATAACAAAACAATATTGTATTGTTATGTTATAGTACATACGCGGTTTATGGGTCATCGATTTAGCGATCGATGTATACCGCCTCCTAAGATAGATAAGTCATAGTTTATGATTGGTCAGGAGGAAGAAGCAGGAAGAAAAATCGGATAGAAAAAGCAGTAAACATTTTGAGATGCACAGCCCTGATTGGGGCATTTTGTGTGTATATTTAAAAACTATAGATATTGATTTCACGAGTGGAATCTATTAACCTATGTGGAACGTGTTAACCTATGAAGTACTTGGATTCAATGTCACATCATAAAATACTGTAAAGAAAAAGCTGAGGCTCAAGCGTAGAGATTGCAACAGAAAAATCCACAACATGACCAAATATGGGAACATATTGTGCAGTTCTGAACAATACAACTATATTCACATCAGTAACATAATAATATGTATGTAAAAATGTCCACAAAGAACCCCCTTCAGATAATGGACTGCGATATTACATCCCGAAAGACAACAAGCGGAGATAACGAGCAGAACAAACAGGGCGCAGTTTTCATTTTCGGAACACAAAAGTCCCGCTCATTTAATCAACAACGCCCTCATGGAAATGGTCATCTCTCTCCTTCATGCAAACTGGGAAGTCAAACAATCGCAAAATATTGTTAAAATAACGATTCACAAAACTCTTCGTTTCAAAGTCCTCGTAAAAAGCATGAACCCGACATGACCCAGGCAGACGGAAGGGGAGAAATTTGAAAACAAATCGGGCCCTCTGCCACAGGAGCAGTAAAAAATTTAACGTCGTCATTGGCCACCCAAAAGCGACGCAGGGGAGTGCTGGGGGAAGGGGGAGGTCTCCAAATTAATCGCAAACAACGCCTCGATTCTGGTGCCAGCGGACGGCAGCATGGCGGGGGCGGAGGGGGCGGAGGAGAGCCGTGGCGACAGCGGGGAGAAAGGAGGGTCGAGGGCGGAGCCGAAGGCGGAGGCGGGAGCGGTGGCGAAGGCGTGGGCGTGGGCGAAGGCAGGAGGAAATGCAAGGGCGGGGAAAATGCGAGAGCAAGGGCGGAAGGGCGGAAGGGCGGCGAGGGCGAGGGCGAGGGCGAGAGCGAGAGCGAGAGCGAGAGCGAGAGCGAGAGCGAGAGCGAAGGAGAAGGCATGGACTCGGGCGTGGTGTTGGGGAGACTGAAGCGTGAGCGAGGACTGGGAAAGGGGAAAGGAAGGGAGTGGTGGTGGTCGGGGGCGGGGGGGGCGGGGGCGGAGGCGAGTGACAGGGCAAGCACCACCGACCCTCGATGCGATGGCACAGCGTCCACGGGGGAAAATTGTGCAGAGGGCGTGGGTATTGGTCAAAAAGAGAGGGTGTGAGAGAGTGCGAGAGAGGAGGTGGGGATGTGAGCGTTCACCAAACGGCGTTTGTGAACAGCGGCAGCGAAAACAGGAACTACCGGCGACTGAAGAGTAGAAAGACCCAGAAGTGTTAGAGATGGTTAGTGAGTTAAGGATACAAACGATAAGCGTCTGTAACAGGCAGGTCAGTGTTGAAATACGCTATAAAATGGAGCAGAAGAAATGGGGGATCAAGAGAAGAACGAAAGCATGAAATGGGAGCGCAAACAATGGAAAGAAGGTAGAACGAAAAATTAAAGCAAAAGTAAGGAGTGAATGAAAGATGAGCAGAATGAACAAAATTTCAATGGAAGGAAGAGGAAAGGAGGAGGAAAATCTGTCAGGGAGATTGTGATCATTTCGAAACTCCAAAGGCAAAAGGACGATTGGAAAACTCACCAATGGTAAGATGATAAAAACAGTTGAGTTGGTGAGTCAGCCACTTTCAACGGCATCTTTATGCGAATGAATTCAAATATACACCAAGTTCAGAGCCGATAACAGCAGATTTCCTTGTTCCCGATGTTCTTTATTATGATGCCTTTGACTAAACATTAAGGGCCTATCTGACATGGGTGAACTATTTCATGGATTCGTGATTCCGAGGATGTGGTAGGAGTGATGGAACCAGAGGCAGGGAGTGAGTGGGAGAACCGGAGAAAAACTGCTTGAACCGGATTTGCCCTCCACTAACTCCGCAGCTGAGGAATGATGACAGTTTGACCGCTGAACTAGGGGTTGCCAGATATTTTGACAATGGTAAACAATCAAACTGATTTGTTGGATCCATCTCCGCCTCGAATAGCAGAATAACTATTAAAATATTGGAAACATTCACTAGATGGCGCTGTAGAACATAACTTAATATTCATGTCAAATGCAATACGTAACACCTCGGCAGGATCGTTTTTGAATCTATGTCGTTAAGTAACTTCTAAACAAAGCGTTTTAGGGCATTAAAAACTAAAATGTTGAGGACGAGTCTCAAAGAAACGTTTATCACACCATAATCTGTAGGATGAGATCTTTTTGAACATTCTATTACATTTTTGCTGGGGGAGAGGGGGTTGAAGGGACGACGAAGAGAGACGGAAATATGAAGAGAGAGAAAGGGAGATGAAGGCTAGCACAACGTCCGCCGGGTTTCGGTAGTATATTAAATCTCTTCTTTTGTATATCTCGCCGACTCATGGACCCGCTAGTAACTACTTGGCTGTCCGAGAGACGCCGTGTCCATGGCACAGGTGTCAACCGTTTTGGCTTTTCGCCCTGAGGAAGGTGGCAGAAACGTTGTGGCCTGTGCCTAGGACGCAACGTCTCTCGGAAAGCCAAGTAGTTACTGACTCTGGCCGCGGAAGCCTTCGCTCTCATCGAAATGTTGATTTAATAGTAAATCTAAGGAATATGGGACATGTTGCAATATCATTTCATTTAGAGAATGTTGAATTCCTGGGTAGAGCAGGGATGCATAGTTGACAAGAAAACACATACGAAATTTGGTTATTGAATTTTCTGGTTATCCATTACAGATAGAAATCATTAGCTGTTTAAAAATAATTATTTTTCTGGAGCATCACACTTTTCTGATTTTCAGTTTTCCAACGAATTTAAATTCCATTATTTTTCTGCAACTTGTAATTTTATGCACACTTCCCCCAATATTTTACGTCTACGAGTTTCGTAAACTCAACACCGAAAATTCTGTGTGCACCCCATAAACACTAACCACCCCAACACTAACACCATTTGGAAAGTAACGTATTATGAACATAACTGTGGACAAAATTCACCAGTAATAAGATACATGTTTTTGAGTTACCCTACATTAACGTTAAATTACATCAATTTAAGAAAGCTAACTACGTCGGCGAATCCCTCCGCGTTCGGCCTACTTTGTGCTCCATAGTAACGAGAAAAACATTTTTTTATATTCACAACAGCAAAATGTTCAGATATAAATTCTATGGATTAGAGTTTGGAAATCTACGGTATGTATCTGCACCGGCCTGAGACGTCGTCCATTTAAGGTCGAAACATTTTATACTCGTACTAGGAGGGAAGCCAAGCTTATCATAGCTTAATCTAGTCCTAAGTCTAGCTTAATCTAGTCCTAGTCTAAAGTTGCATAGCCTACTATAGTCTGGTAGAGTATAGTCCAGTATTTACTAGTCTAGTCTATCCTTGCAGAGTGTTACAACATCAAGTTTCCCAATGAAAACTTCACAAGAAACTATTTTTAGAACTGCACACCTATGGGGGAAAACACTCGTTAGTCAGCGCAAGAAATGGGAGAGGCAGGTCAACAAGATCAGGGAAATCAGTGTCACTGAGTCGACAGGGAAAATCCCAATAAATTTACTCTATCCCCACTATTTCTTTTGTAAATAAATCTCAACTTATTTTTAAATGATATGATCAACTGTTAATCTCTTGTCCTCTAAAATTCAAAATGAAACAACTGAAGTTCGAGATTCAGTGCTCTGAGTCACATCGGATCGTGCAACTAGTGAGAAGGCAGAGTTGAGTGGCTGCGAGTCCACTAGCTCGAGCTTACTGCCGCAGGGGCGGACGAAGTGCGCGAGGGTTTGTGAACACGAAAACAGGTGGCAAGGAGTTCTAGAAAGAGACGAAAAAGGGTGGTAGAGAGGTGATACAGGAAGGAACGGTGGGGAAGAGGTATCAGTGAAAAAATGTCAGAATTGGCGGTAAAAGGGAGAGGAAAAGTAGAACAAAAAGGTGTAGAGGAAAAGAGGAGATAAAGAAGAGAAAAAGGAGATAAAGAAAAGGAGAGGAGAAAAAGGAGAGGAGGGAAAGGAGAGCATTGAAGGGGGTAGAAAAAGGTTGAGGTGACGCAAAAGAATGAAAGGGGAAGTAGTAAAGGGGAAGAGGTTAAAAGGGAAATAGGGGAAAGGGAGATAGAGAAAGGAAAGATAAAAGTAACGCTACGGAAGAAGGATGAGGAAAGGGAAGAAGAGAAAGTGGAGGAGGGAAGAAGGTGTGGAAAGAGGGTAGGGTATACAGAAAGGAGAACGCGTGAGAAAAAGAGCAATGAGCAAACGAGAGGAGAATGGACGCAGAGAACCCGATGGAAAGAGAGAAAGGAAGAAGCGTCAGCAAAAAGCGAGCCCGCGCCGCTAGTCGTGCCAACGGCGGCGCGAAAAACAAAAAACAAAAAAAAAAAACAAAAAACAAAAACAGAAAAAAATCTGCCGCCCCAAGCGAGGCAAATTGCCCGAATTCTAAACCAATAAAAACGATTAACCCCTTCACAAAACGAGCCGCGCGGCGGGACGGCAGATCAGGGGGAAAGGGTGGAAGAGGACAGGGGGTGGCTAAAAAGGGACGCGTACACGTGGTCCCTCGGGGGGAAAGGGAGGGGGAGAAAGGGGGGGCGAGGGTGGAAGGGAGGTAATGTGACCGCGCGCGCGACAAAGGTTTAACGCACGGCGCGTCGCGTCCGGAGACCAACAACGCGCGAACAAATCTCCCCGGAGGAGGCGGAAGGAATCCGCGGGCACAGGCGCATCGCACACCGCGCTCCAGGCGGCTCTCAGTTAGGCTTTGATTCGTCGTTGCCACAGGTAGCTAAAAAAGGGGGGCACCACCATGAAACATTCTCTGCCCACGTGTCAAATATTTCATTCCTTGTTTCACTTCTCGCTTATTTTCAGATATTCAGAGTATTGATTGATTGATTGATTAGTGGTTCCGGGCGCGCAATGCTCATTATTCCCGTAAGTGTAGTGCATGCTTCATCGCGTGACGTGGCGGGTGATCCTCCCCTCCTGGATGGCGAGACCCGGCGCCAATCTACCCGTCGCCTTGCGGGTTTTCCACAACAAGGTATCATTTACTAATGGAGCACCGCCCCAGCCGGGACAAACTGCAAACTCTCTACTGGTCTCGACACGTGTGGTAGGGTAGTTGTCTCCGTTCCCTCAGATCGAAGACCCCTACAGCGCCTCGTGTCTCCCTTTGACACGCGCTCGCTTTATACACAGTCTTTCTCGCCCTCCTGTGGCGAGGTCTTTTCCTGGTGCTAAATCCCTTTCTGCCCGTCCCCTAATAGCTACCACGAGGTTCGATCGCTAGTACGTTACAATAGGATAAAGAAGGAGAAGGAAAGATCGCGCGCGGTCCTTGACCCGTTTGTTAGGGTACTGAATTCACCGGTGTTCATCAACGAAATCACGAAAAATTACCGATCAGAGAAGCCAGCCGCTAGAATTCCCCTCTAGTCAGTGGTTGAGTTTGGCATAATTATACATCTACGAACTATATTCGTAGCTAATGGCAATAATCTGCCACTGTCGGACTTCCAAGTCAGAGGCGCTGCAAACACAACGCTAAAACTAGCTGTAAGCTAACTCAGTCAATTTTGTATAGGGGTGTTTTTTGTGATGATATTGGAGTTGTGAATACAAACAGATGAGGTATGTATTTTATTGTTAGTTTACTTTTTGTACTTTCGTTTGTCGTACTTTTTTGTATACGTTGTTTGTGATTAAATTTGAGATTTTTATACATATTTCAAGTCATAAATTATAAGTTTTTATTTTATTTTATAATATATAATTTTTTTTAAATCATTAAAACAATTGTGTTTTCCGAGCGTTTTTTACTTTTTTTAATGGTTGTTTTTTGGGCTGAGCAAAATTCAGCCGTTCCTGTTTTGAAACAAGTTAACGTGTTAAAATTCGGTACAGAGTTGCGTCCAGTTTTCAGTAGTAGAACCTCTCTGATGGGATGGAAAAATAGGACCATAACTTGCTGTGACAAAGCACTCAGCATACTCGATGTACAAAGGGCATCTGGAACTAGTTGTTTTTATTTTAAAAGTCCGTAGGAAGCTCTACTATGAGCATCTGAGGTTTTGATATGACACTTGTTGACCACACGTGAATTTAGAACACAATTGAGTGTCGGGCTATTTTTCAAGCAACATGTAGGAAGGACCTTAAAGATTGGTACCGCGAGAGGGATCAGTGCAGGTTTGCCAGATAGGAGAATTTTGTCCCGAGAGGGGATTTTTTTTTTGTGAAGAAAAAATGGGGAACAATGAATGTTTGAGGATTCTTTGCTGAAATTATTTTCACCAGAGTCGAGACAGAAATATTATTCTGTCAATTATTATGAATAAAAAAGAACCAACAGACGATATTGTCTCTCATTTTCATGTATCGAAATGAGAAAAATAAACGACAGGCTTAGAGAAATAAAAAGAAAGATATAGTATTCTATTATAGAGCACAAATATCCCTCCTCTTTGGTTTCTAGCAGCTCAAAGGACGATGATTGGTTGCTTTGGATTATTTGAATTTATAGGGACAGTCAATGATAACGTCAGGAACTGTTAACAACTTTTGTCCAAAATTTGGAGAATATTTTTCGTTTCAAAGATGTTTCATTTGTGAGGTTATTTGGGGAAATTCCACAGTAGTGGAGGGGAAAGAGCTCGCAACACATCTGGCAATCCTGGTTCAGTGGTAATCGCCGAGGTGTGAAGTTCCTCGCAAGTAAGCGAGAGGCTCTTACGCGCTGGGCGAACGCACTCGGCGCACCTACAAACGCCGTGCTAGCGTCAACTGTTTTCCTACGCTCGACGTTTGTTTCTGGGTCGTTTGTTGGTGTTTTACGGTTTACTAACCACGTATTTGTTTGTGAAAACGCCCTTACTAAACAGCGAATGAACTAGCACGACAATCGGTAGCCCGCCCTCGATTTCACTATCACTCACAAGGAGATATTACGGTAAGGGGTGGTAATAAGTTCACTTGTTTGAAAATAAGAGATTTTATTAGCGGTTATTATTAGCATGTCAGGAGCAACTAAAACTCACTCAATGGAAAATATTTTTAACGCTATTTGAAACCTGTACACCAAATCAACTTATCAACTGAATCAAAAGTTCGATAATTATGGTAGTTCCAACCAAATTGAACTTTAAGTTGGCACACATTTGGAAATCCTCATTGCAAATCCAGCAGTTAATACGGGGTTCCTTACAGGCTTAAATGTTTCGAAAGTTTTAGAAAATTTTACACGCCTTAAGACTAACGTGAGTTTAATATTTTCTCTGAAATCGAAAATTAATTAAATTGGAGCCAATGTGAGGACGTCAGTCTCGTTCATCATTCAATAGCTTATTAGCTAAACCTATTAGAAACACAAATAACAAGTAAGTTCGGGCCGGCTACTCCAATCGGCAGTTTTCCGTGAGTTCTCTGGTCAACCCCAGGCGAATGCCGGAGCAGTACCCTAACAAACGGGCCACGGATCGCGCGCGATCTTTCCTACCTCTTCCTTGCCCTATCCTCACTCCTTCCACACACACATATACACATACACTAACAAGCACTACGCTACCACATATGCCGGGAGACAAGTCGGTAGCTTCGAGCTTGTCCCGACTGGGGCGATGCCTCACTGGAGGAGTTACCTAGTTGGGAAAAACCCGCTAGCCAACGGTAGGTCGGCAACGGATCTCGCCATACAGCGGGGGAATTTACATTTTTATTAAAAGTTTTCGTCTCTGTACATTGTCGTTCGTGACAAAACTGTTTTGCTGGCAGTTTCAGGGATTTTATAATACTACCGCCCATTTCAAAACAGCGCGCGTCGTCTTCATAGGCGTAAAAAAGGAAATATTTCATCTCGTGTCTTCGCTTTTTGATTATCACTTACATATGTATCTTTTAATACAAATTTGAGCAAGTTTTTGTAAGAGAATAGTTTTAAAAAATATTACTCTTTCAGAAGGAATATTCATTGTAATTTCTATTACGGATGTACAGCATATACTGTGGCGTCATATCAGTCGCCTAGTACAAACATGACAAAATATTAGCCACGTGCATTTCATGCACATGAAAGGTGCATTTCATGCACATGAAATGCACGAGGAAGTACTTTGCGACAGCGGGCAGCGCTGGCGGGAGGGGGCGCCGGGCTGAACAATGGCAAACCTAGGGAGCGGTAGGGAAGGGGTGCTGTGTCGTGGGTGGCCACTTGTGAACCCCTTTTCCACTCGGGGCAAACTTTCGAACTCCGTAGACATGCTGGCTGTGGAAACGCGTCGGCGGAAACAGCGAGATGACGCAGTTCCGTCAACCGGCCCAGAAAGTAATATAATCGGACCCCGGACCTAACTCCTTCTCTAGATTCTTGGGCGCGTCGGAAGTCGTCTGAGTATTACGGCGTAGGTTACTGAGGCAGGGAATTGAAGCCGGCGTGCTACGTCGGGACGGGAGGTGCGGCATACTCGCTTGTATGCTCACGTAGGTGCAACTGGTGCATCACACCGAATAAGATATCAAATTATCAGGCCAGCGGTGGTGGTGACCAGGAACATTCCTTCTGATAACGGGTCAATATTGTTTATTGTAGTTATTGTAAATAGTATTCAGGTGTTGGAGCATATTTCAAATAAATACTCACTAAATTACAAACCGCTCACGTCTGTGATTTATTACCCCGACAAAGACGCCACAATATCAGTAAATACTGCATAAACTGACAAAGAATTATTATTGTATTAGTAAACAATAAACTTACAAAAATGATCTGTTTACTCGGTTTGATTTGATCAAACATTGCCGCAAATGTCATAATCTATACTTAAGACAACTAAATTTTGAAACCAACGGAAATACGAATACTACATTTAAACATACAAATAAACGTAAAAGACTGAGTCCACCGTACTGCCACAAACCTAAAGAGTTATCGGTACATTCTCACGTGTTTGCGTTAGCGCACATTGGTACGTCACAGAAACACAAACACCCTCAAATAAACACAGGTGTGCTCGCTCCTAGTCAACTTGCACACCTTCTCACATGCATTAGACACCATCGCTGGGACGCATTCCTTCGGCCACTCTTTGCAGATCTCTCGTCAACACGGGTCGCCACTAGAGTTCACTGGCTGCGCCTGGAACGCGGTTCTCAGGCAAGGACGTTAACATAAAGATCCACCTTTGAAGAGGGCCACAACGCGCCCGGCCAGCTGGGATGCAAGTACCGTGTGTATATGATAAATCAGCTTTTGCATATCAATAATGAAGCTGTTCCAAAACGTGTGTAGCAATTTTTGTAATATGAAGCGGTCTCTTCCTAGGAGACTTGTTGTCACATGACGCCATCTGTGACGCACTGAGAGTGAATATGAGAATGCAGTCGGCATGCGAGGTATGAGAATATTCAGAATAACACAATTAAATAATTTGCATTTTCCATTCCAAATCGAAAGTGTTAAATTGTTTTTCTTTCCGGATTTGTGTGTGTCTTGCGAAACCGAAGATCCCTCTCACATGACACGCGAGTTTTTAATACTACACATAATAATTCGGAACTTCGATTGCATCTAGACATTTCTCATGGTTAACATTCTTCCGGTCTTCACTCTATAATGAAAAGTATAGATTACAGTGGCAAATTCACTTACATTTGACGCACCTTGGTCTTCGTGCAAGGAATTGACCATTATATCCGGGATTTTCCCAGATCATTTAAAGAATTCTCAAAAAGAACTGTAAACATATACATACATATTCATACACATATTCATTTATTTCTAATAAATCAATCATTAATTTGGGGAGCGTTCCGGAACCTAAAATTTTATACATCAAGCACTGCGTACAAGGATAATTTGTTTTATTCCTGTAGACAACACGTACCGATTGTAAATATTTTTAGCCAAAAACGTCTTGAATATTCACGAACAATCTAGGAAAAATGGGTTTTTTGAAGCATTGAAGCATTTGAAAACATGGTGGTGCACTCTGAAATACACTTGTACCTTCACTAAGAATTCATTCATAACTTCACCCAACGCTGTACATGAGATTCTACGAGACAGGAGTCTACGAGACGAGAAGGTTCTACGAAACTCGAAACAGTGTCTCCGGAGGACGATGGAAGGGCATCGGACCAAGTTAATAGCGCGAGGTGACTAGATTAGCAGCTGATTCGAGATCGCAAAAGACGAAGAAGTATACAATCATCTGAAATTAAAAACAAACAACCTAACAAAATAGAAACCTATCAACTAACCATGCAACACCAATAAGAAGGTGCAAACTGAACGTGTACAAGGTAAAGTAAGATAAAAGATGAAACAGGAATGAGCAAAGGAGTGTTTGCGGTTTCGCAGCCACCAGAAGCAGCTCCACGCACGGGAAGGCGGCCTTTCCGCCCGTCAGCCGAAGAGTGCTGCGCCCTTGAGCCGTCAGGCGACGTCGCGTGATGAAGTCGGCGCGGCGCGGCGCAAAGAGCCGCCGCTGGAGGGGGCGGGGCGTCGGGAGCCGCGCGTCCGACAGCCGAACAGCGCCGCCCGCGGGCCTCCTGTCGCGATGCGCGATCGACAGCGGCGCTGCCGCCACTCGCCCGGCCACGTTCCGCACAGCCCAGTCCCTCTCCGCCCCTGGAACATCCGCTCCGCTCCGCCCCGCACCGCCCCGCGCCGCCCCGAATCCCGCCCCCCTCCGCCCCGCTCCGACCCACCCCGCCTCGCACAACCCTGCACAGCACGCACCAAGCCCCCATTTTTCCCATATCCTTCGATTCCGCTCGCCCCTCGTCCACTCACACACGCGCCCCTCGTCCTCCCACACACGCGCCCCTCGTCCTCCCACACACGCGCCCCTCGTCCTCCCACACACGCGCCCCTCGTCCTCCCACACACGCGCCCCTCGTCCTCCCACACACGCGCCCCTCGTCCTCCCACACACGCGCCCCTCGTCCTCCCACACACGCGCCCCTCGTCCTCCCACACACGCGCCCCTCGTCCTCCCACACACGCGCCCCTCGTCCTCCCACACACGCGCCCCTCGTCCTCCCACACACGCGCCCCTCGTCCTCCCACACACGCGCCCCTCGTCCTCCCACACACGCGTCCCTCGTCCTCCCACACACGCGTCCCTCGTCCTCCCACACACGCGCCCCTCGTCCTCCCACACACGCGCCCCTCGTCCTCCCACACACGCGTCCCTCGTCCTCCCACACACGCGTCCCTCGTCCTCCCACACACGCGCACCTCGTCCTCCCACACACGCGCACCTCGTCCTCCCACACACGCGCACCTCGTCCTCCCACACACGCGCACCTCGTCCTCCCACACACGCGCACCTCGTCCTCCCACACACGCGCACCTCGTCCTCCCACACACGCGCACCTCGTCCTCCCACACACGCGCACCTCGTCCTCCCACACACGCGCACCTCGTCCTCCCACACACGCGCACCTCGTCCTCCCACACACGCGCACCTCGTCCTCCCACACACGCGCACCTCGTCCTCCCACACGCCCACCTCGTCCTCCCACACGCCCACCTCGTCCATATACGAGCTCCGCGACCCCACACGCCCTTGATCCCGATCATCGTTCCATCTCCGTCATTGTCCTCGCCCTGTTCCTGGCGCCATCTTTTCTCCCTGCCCCACGCCGTCTCGGCGTGTCTGGCTCTGTTCGGGCCGCGTCGCGACGTAGCGCTCTCCGCTGCCAGCCAGTGGGCCGGCGCGCACCCGAGACGACGCCCGCGGGCGGGCAGGAGGCGGCGGGCGGCGCCCGCTCAATGGGATTCCATTCAGCGCTCTTCGAAACGGTCAACACGCGCGGGCGAGCGAACGGAAGAGCCAGCGGTGACTGACCGGCGGACGCGGGCAGCTGTGGCGACCGAGCCAGGAGGCGATGGGGAAGGACCACCCTGCCGGCTCAATGCATCAAGCGACTGAACGACCGACCGACCGACCGACCGACCGAATAACGATGACCACCGATCGGGTGAAGAGACGGAAAAACCAACGAAAATAAATTCGACATTTCAAAGACACCTTGCAACTTACGCCTTGTACGAACATCTTGGCGCCTGACTGATCTTCTCAGGAGGTTCGCTAATTCGGAACCTCCCTCAGAATCGGAGAGTCTTCATAGCCCGAAGTCATCTCCCCATGGTATATACAATACAATTATTTATCGTCAACACTGAGACAAATAGCCAAGAGAAATGAGAAGAAAAGCGTCAATTAAAGGTATAATTTGGAAAAGAAATTTAGAAAGCTGATTAATCATATTATAATATGTATAACGTTATATAATATTGTATATAATCGTAATAATATCGTTTTATAATATCAGATTCTAATACGTATAACGATGAATCAATTTCATACGGGAAACGGGACATGATGCAATAGAAAAGACATTTTATTAACAGATGTGAAGTGAGATATTATTATCATTGAATAATGGGGTTATTGAAAGGAAAAGATAATTTATTTAATTTATATTCATCATTTTATATTGCTTTAAAAATGATTAAAACAGCACTAATATTATTAATTTATTATATTAATTTAATATCTTACATCGACAATACAACCCGACATTGTTAGGTTTCGCATTCCAATTACACAAAATATCGACATAAATAATCATTTTTAGTACCCCATAAGAATAACTTCATGACACTTGTAACACTGGAACGCAGGAGACACCCTAATCTGTAGAGCAGAAGAGAATAATAATTGAAGTCTTTGAAATATGGTTACAGAGGGGTCGAAGGAAATAAAAAGACTTGACAGTAACAAATGAGACCGAGACCGAACGAGAGTGCGCGAAAAAACGTCATGAATAACTATTAACGAAAAGCTAAAGGGGCTGGTCTTTATGATGGATTCAAATTTCGTGCACAGCTGTTCAAGTGCGAGAACAATGGAAGGTTCCGACAAGGAGATCGAAGGCGTCAGAAACCCTTTAGAATGGAGAGCAACGGCGCCGTAAAAATGTGTCTGTTTCACAAAATATTGATTACTATGGTTCTTACTTCTTTACTGTGCGATATTTGTTACCAAAATAACTCAAATACAGATGGATAGGATAAGGTAATTTCAACCGGCATTATCTCTAAAGAAAGAATTCCTAAATGCACAGTGCATTTCCATAACTTTGTGACTAATAGGAATTGACTTTTGCGCAGAAATTGATTATAAAGTAACCCAATTCATCTTTGTATAGATGATGGCAGACATGCAACTACTCTCTAAAATGCAATCGACCTCTACGAGTTGTTGTGAAAGACATAACGCATATTTGTGCTGTTGCATGCTGGGTTCCATTAGCGAGTTTGCTATTGTAGTGTGCAATCCACAAACCAAAACCAAATGTCCAATGATGTATCCCAGTTTATGAATTAATCTGTTTTTCGGTATAAGAAGAATAAGTTACCCATTCAAACTTTTTTGTTTTCTAAACAATTTCAATTTTGGTACTTACAACCTTATGGAATAGCACACCTCAAATTATCTTGCAGTGATTTGCCTCCGAGAAGGTTTAGAAATAAAAAAGAAACATTAAATGCAGAAGACTTTAACATACTTCTGCACAGCACTTCGTCCTTCCATCTACACGGAGGAAATCGGAATCCAGTTCTCCGTCAGAATTACGACCACCGCGAGAAAAGAATTCCCTTAATCAGTAGAACCTCGGCTTAAAAGTCCGCGAAGTGCAACCGCGGCAACTTTCTCCGCGAAATATATCTCGCGTACAAAAGAGCGCGGCGCCTCCGCCGCCGCCACTCAGCGACCTCTGAGGCCTGGCGCAGTGCTTCCCTCGGCCGCCGCGGCCTCCGTCGTCCAGCACCTCCGCCTCCTCGTCCACGTCGAGAACCCATTCGAGGGGCTTTCTCCTCCGTCTTCACTCCGCCGTCGTAGAGGAGAGAAGCATTGCGCTCCTAGGCCAGGGTTGTTCAGTGGCTCAATTGGGGACCAATCTGCTCGCTGTGTCTCGCCGACGCTGCTGCTGCCCTCGTGACTAGCCTTTCACCAGACTAGAGCCGTCGCGCCCGAGCGCCTCCCCTCACCTTTTCACGTGTCGCGCTGACTCCACGAGCAGAGGACTAGCCTGGCTGTCAGAAGATTAGCGCTGGGCTCAGGCAGGCCATGTGGGCAGACCTGCTTTACGTCTGAGAGGAACAGACCAAGCGTCCCCATTCTGTTCTGGAGCCTTTATTGTCTACTGTGATGGCTGCCTCCGGTCACAATAATCGCTAGCGTAGCCAAATGCCACCATTTTTCTCACTCTGTCAGTGTCACCAATTACTCCACTCGATGCGCTTCCAATCCTACGTCCAGGTTTCAACATATCACAACACTTCAGTTAAATGGAATAAGCTAAAAACCCCATATTCAAATTCTCTCGAAGAATTCTAGAACAATCTGGAGAACATGCCTGCTTAAGTCACACATTCTTCGGGACTTGCGGCAGACGAGAGGAACGGATTTCGATTTAAGAGAAATTGTCACATTAATGCCATAATTGGCAGTAGTCATAGCCATCGTGATAACATACGTCACTGATAAGGCAATAAGTCTCAGAGGTGGAAACGAACTAACACTAGTCACCGGGGCCCGGTCTCCTCTTCGACACACTCGCAGCCCCTTCCCTACGCCCAGCTACCACCTTAGGGCTCGACTCGCCCAGCACCCGACACCCCTGGTCACCAGGACCTCGCCCCTCCAGGTCACCAGGACTCCCCTGGTCCTACGACTCCCCTGGTCCCCGACTCACCTTTACCTACTCCATCTAGCCCCCCCCCCCCGACAATCCGAGGCACCCAATTCGCCCACGCCTCCCTCCCGACTCGCCTAGCTCCCCAATTCGCCTAGCACCATTCCTCCAGTCCCCCCGGCTCAGCTAGCCTCCCCCTGACTCACCCAGCCTCCCCGAGTCGCTCTCGACGTCGTCCGGTGCCCTTCGCTCTTACCCTTCCCCCGCTCGCGTCCTTGAGCCTCTCGAGAAGGAACGACCGCTTTGTGGAGCGCGCGCCCGCCACAAAGACGCTTCCGCGGCGGCCGGTGAATGGGCGGCGGAGGCGGATGAAGTCGCCCGCGACCCCCTGCAATTAGCCCCGGCGCACTTCTCGGCCGCCGAATTAAGGTCCCTCGCCGCCACGGACGCGACCACAATGCGCCACTGCGGCAGCACAAGCAAATATGCGGGGCCGCTAATAAGAGTATCGTTCAATCAACGTGTGGTGACTACGGTGGAACTTAATTCAGATAAAGCTTATTTCCATTGCAGTTCCCTGATACGGCTCACGGCAACACAGCAGCCGCTGCTGCGACATTGACCTGGGTTTGATTCACATCATCAGCGGATTTTCGACTCCAGCTATAAAGCTAGGTCGAATTCAAACGCTTTCTGGGAAAACTGCTCTGATTCGAAGTTTTCACGCGGTTTCTTCGATCAACACCACGCAAATGCCGGAGCAGTACCGTAACAATCGGGCCACGGACCACGCGCGATTTTTCCTTCCTCTTCCTTTTCCTATCCTTGCCCCCTTACTTAAACAAGCACTACATTACCACACATGCCGGATAATCGGTCAGGAGCTTAGAGCTTGTCCCCGCTGGTGGGATATACTTGGTTGGGGAAAATCCCACTGGCCGAAGGTAGGTCGGCGCTGGATCTCGCCATTCAGTGGGGGAAGATCACCGACACCGTCAGAGCAAAAGCATGCACTACGTTTACGGGAAAACGACCATAGCAGTTGACGTCCCCGGAATCACCAACAATCAATCAATCAATCAATCAAACTGGAGTGGCGAACTGCAGGGGAGGAATTTGGAAAGCCTAGCAGGCTGACGTACACGTCGGCGCACGACTCCGCGTACCAGCGAGCAAAAAACATTTGGATCTCCCGACTCTGAACATCAACTACACTCACCGAATTAACGAACGAAGTACTTGTCGCGCACAGGAACACTCACGCACTCCACTGCTGCAAGTTGCCTACCGGCTGGCAAAATAGAGTCATTTTCATTTCTTAAATAATTTCCTACCAGATGTTTACGACTTGATCAGCTTTTTTATACCATTGACAATTTTTTTATCAAAATGCTGGTTGTTTTTGATGCAGTTTCAACAAAGCTGAACAATATATTTTTGAATAAGGCCCCAAATATGCTCGGAACGTCAAATCAAGAAACAAATTGATAAAAACTACTACTGAGCCTTCTTTATTAAGGTTAATAAATTCCATTTACATTTTCTTCAGCACTATAAAGAAAACTATATCATTGGAACAGATTCCTTGAATATTCCCTTATCCTTTATTCATTATCCGTTTCCGAAGCTTATTTCTGTTTAAAAACATGATCTGATGATGCTATTGTAGCGTTTTCTACACTTGATTTTTTCCAAATGATCGGTCCTAGGCCCAGAGCTCCAACCTCCAAACTGAAGGCATTTACTTGGGCATGCCAATTCCTAGGTGAGTTTCCTAGATGGTATGATAGAAATCGAGAATACATGCACTTTTATAGCGGAGTGGGTAAATAAAAAGGAGGCAAATCAAAGTTGTAGATTGCGGTACGTCAAAAATTTACGAAGTACAATACGGGCGTATAAAAGTTCACTCCTGTAAAATATCACCGCGGTCAACCCATGCAACGCAATTCGTCCTTTTTTTAAATTATTTATTTTAGGTCGTTTCATAAACAAGTCATTAGGGATCACTATTAATTTACATATCAATAACATTTATTATACCTTATAACCATCAGAATTATTAAATACAAAGTTATACACCATGGATACATCTTATAATTTATAACAAATAGAAATATTAACTAAAACTTTTACAATCTTTTAGATCATTTTATCAAGACCAGCAATATTTATATAGTTTAATGTTCATTTATAACCTTCAATTAAATTTCATGTATATATCGTTTTTGATGCCAAGATAGTTTCTTAGGTTTTGGAGGCTTAAGCATTGAAGGATAATGTGTGATGTTGACAACATTGGCCAATTCTTAGTCTTGTAATAATAACTTGTTATTTTTCTTCTTAATATAATGTTTGGGATATTTGAGTCTGTTGCAGATTTTCGTACAACATGGAGTTTCGATATTCAAGCTTTCCACTGGTGGTCCCATAGCTTAATAACACACTTTTTTAAGTTCTTATAAATTCATTTCCAGAACCATGTATATGTTGGTCAACGTTCAGTGAATGGGTTGCGTTTTTCGCAGTTAAGTCAGCTTTTTCATTTCCACAGATTCCCTTATTGGAAGGAACTCATGAACAGAATAAAGCTAAAACTTTTTTGCTAAAAATTTTGGCAATTCGTTCTTGTTCTACCAGAGTCAAAAAACCGCCCGTTTGCGTGAAGTATACTCCAGCCATGTAAGCGAGCTCCTCGCCGTGCGAGAATCCCAGCACACAGCCCCTCTCACTCTCTGTGCCACCGCAACGGAAAAGTGCTCCCCGTGGGCGGCGACGCAACTGACACTGCACGTGAAGCAACCGCACAAACAGAAAGCGGCGCAAAGGCATCCAAAGATTAACCACTAGGAAACGACCTTTCCAGCACTCATGCAGGGAAACTAGGACTTACTGGTGCACTGTCTATTGATTAGAAAGTTTTACTTTGCGGTACGCGTATGGCATAGAGCTCTTCGCGGCAACGATGTCACCGTCACTGAGCCCAATTGAGTACTGAAATGTAAGCAAAACACTGGGGCCCCATGTGTCGACATGGTTGCCGGCAGGCATGTTAAGAATGGTCACAGGATTCTTTTGTTTTCTTGAATACTGAGAAAGACCTCAAGATCTTAAGTTCCCATGAATTTGTACTAAAAATAATAATGTATGCAACTCGTACGATGGTATCTTTGGCGTACGCATTTCAAAATGTCGGACTCTGCTTCTATCTCTGCGCCGTCCGTCAACATTTCATCCGTACGCCAAAGACACATTTTCTAGCCACATAAATATCTATGAAGAAGAGATGGGAGCGGGCGAGGTGGAGGATTTTCGACACTAGCTAGATAGCTAGGTTAAATTCAGTCGCTATATGAAGAACAATTCTAGAGGCCGAATGCTCTGAGCGGTAGTTTTCCGTGGTTTCTTCGATCAATATCAGGCGAATGCTTAAGCAGTACCCTAACAAACGAACCAGGGACCGCACACTATCATTCCTTCTCCTATCGTCTCATATCCTCACCCCTTACACACACACACACACACACACACACACACACACTTACACGCATTACAGTACATTCAGAGCCCCCGGTCGGTCCAGGCTGGAACGGTGTCCCACTGGTGGGAGATACCTGGGTACGAAAATCTCGTTAGCCGACGGTAGGTCGGTATCGGATCTCATTATCCAGAGGGGAAGATCACCGCCACATCATGAGCAAAACATGCACTACACTTTCGAGACTCATGACCTTAGCAGTCGACACACCCGGAATTACCAATGAATCATTCAATGAAGAGCTGGGTATTTTGTTTCCTCGCAGTTTGAGAGGGAGGATTGGGAAACAACACTAACATTGCTTGCTTATGACAGGAAATTAGATTTAAGATTGAACAATGTAAACAATTTTGTTCTTCAAATTTTTATTTCACGTTGCAGAAATGAAATTTCAAAGAAATACCTTGGACGTTTGTTCAAAATAAGAACAGATAAGAAACGAAGAAGTAAGATCTGACCTAAACAGTGAATGATCACTCACTATTCTGTGAATCACCGCATTAAAGAAAATAAGCAACGATGTAATAAATATAAAGATTTCAATATAAACGAGCGCCAACATCAAGAATGACAAATTTAATCAAAAAAGAGAAAGGAGACGCTGAAAAAAACATTGCCAAAGTGATGATGGAACAGGTTGCAATCCTAATACTTGATAATGAAAAACAATAAGAGTTGTTTTCATGTGTGCTAAATAAATACCCATTTCATTATGGTTATAGCGAATTGTTGGATAGAAATATATAGGCTGTCACATGAATCAATATTATTTCCCGTCAGGCATACATTTTCATAAAAACTACAATTATTTATAGTTGTTTTGGACAGTTTTTTCTTTAAATCTCGATAAGTGCGACCATGCGATCTCCTTATAAGCAAAAAAGAAAATTAATATTATACAGAAAAAATATCCTTTCATTCAATTCAGAAATTGCTTCTACTTAAGAAGGTCTGACTCACTGTTTCACTAATCATTCATCGTGTTTCACCGATCGTTCGTTTTTTACAGAAAACAAACAAGGCAGCATCGTATTACTCGTGAAGACATTTGAAACCTTTATTAATCAAATGACAAAATAAAACACAGTTGCATCAAATATTGAACTCTGTATAAGTTTATATAACTATGATTGTTTTCACTAGAACTTTACCAAAAATATGGATATTATTCGCAAGAAATATGCACAAAAATTTAGATGATATATTTAAAATTTCAAAACTTTGAAATTTCAAATGCGGTATCGGCTGTAGGAACTATAGACCTCACTAGTTGACGCGCCCGCGCCACACTAATAGAATACTTGTAAATTCTGCGGCAAGAAGGAAAACGAGATATGTTATTTCATTACTCAGTATATTAAAATACTAGCTTACTGAAACTGTATATTGTCAGTGCAGAAAAGAAGTGATAATCACAAAATTCGTTTTTATTGGAGTAATTGAAAAAGAATGTTTAGAAAAAAGTACATTATTACTATTAAAAAATTATAAACGACGAATATATAGAGGTAATATTTAATAATTTAATGTTTAGTAACACAGAGAAAGTGAATGTACCATCAAATGAAGACTCGTTAATTGAACAATCACATTACCATTTTTTTTTTACAAAAAAGCAACACTGGTCCCATTGTGGATAAATGTTCAGCAACAATATCGAACAATTGCTAAATCAGAACTACGGTTTGGTATGTTTCTCTATCAATCTTCAGTGTGAATGCGCTTTTCCACCTTCATTTTTTAAAATTAGTTCAGAAAGAAATTAATTATAAAAAGTGACTTGAGACTGAAATTGTCAATTTGTAATCCAGACATTCGGGTTGGGGGACGAAAAATTTCAAAACTCTCATTGAGCATTTTAAAATTTATTTTGGAACTTAATCCGTATGCGTTTTGAGTTCCGCAGAAGCACGTTTGGGAACCGCTGTCAAAGCAGATCATTAATTGAAGAGTAACATGCACACAGGAATAGAACAAAAATATGGAGATAGATTTCAAAATTATATGATCTTCAGAAATCGAATGAAGAAATAATATACGTAATTCGATTCTCAATAGTACACACTTTTCAGATTGGAGAGAAGCGTAGATGGCAATATATCTGAACTCAAAGTTTCTTGGCGCGATAGTGCAGTAAAAAAACGCCCACACGAAGAAAGTGTTCAATCCAAAATGAACAAGTCAGTTTAGATGAGAAATTCGTAACCTTCTTCGTTCAGCGACGCCTTTTAAAAGAATTGCTGGCTCCATCGAGCCCACACGTTATTCTGCACAACATACCTGCATCATACATGAACATTGACAACTAATTGCCAATAAATATCTTAAAGATAAAATTTTCGTACACAAATATTTTAGTAAAAATCTACATTTACGCTTCCAATCTGAATAGCAGAGTGTCTAATCTTCGTTGTGCAAACGTTACACAAGTTTGAGCATTTTTACTGGCTTAACTCTTCTCTTTGCCGCATTGCAGGGAGTATTTTCTTCCGCGATGGCATATAGTTGTCAATACGTAGTCATAATTCAACTTATTTTTCGAAAACTCAAACAAAAAACGTGGAGATAAGAGTGTTCAATCTAATTAGTATAAATACAAGAAGAGAGCGGAGAAAATAAGCATGGGATGCAGTTTGTTTCGTTCTTTGCCGATGTCCGTCCGCGGGGCCTCTATTAAGGGCCCCTTACATCTGGGGGCCGGTGCGGGGCCTCTTCACAAGCCAAGTGCGCCCCTCATCCTAAAGATGAACGACGAATCGAAAGAAGAGTGAAATTGTAATTTATTATTAAACGTTATGTTGCTCTATATCTGAATACAATGATCAAGTTCATTTAATATTTGTTGTAATAAATGGGATCTTGATTATACCTGTGAATGACCGGTTCGTAGACCGCCGAATTCGTTATAGACCCCTCAATCGACGTCGATTTCATCATTGACCCCCTTCAAAATTTCCAACGACCCCCAGGAGTCGTTACTGACCCCATTGAGAATCCTTTGTTCTAGATAATGAAACTCACATCCTATTTTAAAGTAATATTGTAGTGCGCAGTAGGCTAACTAAGGCGCTTTTTTTTCTCGCTTGAACTCATATAAATTGCTCGATGTGATGAGTAGTAATAATTAATTTCTGCGCTACTCAGTCCCATAAAAACTGCAGTGAATATTATATTTTTTTGTCACATGATATGACTAAATAGATATCACAAGTTGAATGTTCTGTTAGAAGATATTCCTTCCGACGTTGATAACTCTGAGAAAGAAAACAAAGACCCAGGTGATGACTTTACAGGAACCATTGAATTGCAGGTGCTTGCGCAAATGAATGATGAAGTACGAATGACAGGAATTGCTATTGCATTCTCATAAAAGCTGGACAATGATTACAGTAGTGATGAACACGAACAGCATTCTTGCCCTAGGTAATTTTGGAAGAAGAGTTGAAGCTAGTACTCTGACTTTTCTACATTGCAGTACATACCGACACTGTGTGACTAGAGACATTGGATACACGCAATGCCCCGCTAAACAATTACGGGCCCACTGACCTGACTGAGATAGTACAAAACGGAGCACATGTGGATTGATTGATTTTTCGGGCACAACTGCTACGGTAATGATGGCTTGGTGGCTCAGATCGAAGCCCGCTCAGCTCGCCTTTCATCAAGAAGGTCCGAGTTTGATTCCCGGATAATGTCTTGTTCCAACAAAACGAGTTTGGCTGCTTCACAAGGGCTAGTCCAACACCAGTGAAATGTCCTAAACCCCCTACCCCTTTCGTAATTCCTTCCCAATTCTGGGCGCTGGATAGTGACGCAGGAGCGCTAGTAGGAGGCGCGTACGCGGAGATACTACCTGGCGGTCCTCTTGACAACTGACTGCGACGAGACGTGTCATAATGACTTATACAAGTAATGGAAGATTACTCCTTGGCGCACTATAACGGACAATTTACTCCCCCCATGAGGGCTTGGAGAAGCGTTGTGTCAATTCAGACGCAACAAATTAAAAAAAGGCCCATTAGGCTAGTGAATATTTTTATCCGTGCATGTGAACGCGATATCTTCCTCGCTGGATACCGATCTATCCGTCGGTTTGCAGGCGATTCCCCCTCCAATATATCCCCCGGCTGGGCACCACCCCAACCGGTCAAGTGTGGTAATGTAGTGAGTATAAGCGTAAGTGTGTCAATGTGTGTGAAGGAAAGATTAGAGTATGGGGAGGAAGGAAAGATCTCATGCGGTCCGCGGTCCGTTCGTTAGGGTAATCCGGTATTCGTCTGGTGTTGATTGGAGAAACTACGTAAAAGTGCTGATCAGAGCAGTCGATCGCTACAGTTCGCGTTTACATCGACAGAATCCGATCTAGCTTCACAACTAGGAGGCGGATTTTAATGAAATCTTTTTTCCTTTTCACTTTAGAACAATGCCATTTAGTGTAGACATTAATTTTATGTTACAACAAAATATCACCCATTCTTATAGGTCATTGATTTGCATTTTTCGTCGATTTTGACTAATAAATTATTTTTAACTTTTTTCGTCATTTTAAATGCTTTTTTTTTTGCTTTCATTGATTTTAATATCATTTTAATGGTTTGTGCTTCAAATAATATTTACGAGATGCAGCAAATGTTCTTCACAGGACTTCTGAGTAGCCTATTCAATTTATTCGCTTAGAAATAGTAATGTCAACTGTTGTATGTAATCTAAGGTGTGACACCCCTCAGCGTTATTGCCTCGTTCATTGTCGGTCTTTGCAATGTTTTTAGGGCGTGAACTATAAAACAATCGCATCCGCGATAATAACTGAATGTGAACGTAGTAGGAACTCCAGTAAGGATGAGTCACATACTTAAAAATTATGAAAATAATTATTTTGTTCGGAAGTTAATCATTTTTTTTAGAATATGCTTCCAATGATTTTAACGAATACATTTTAAAATTGAGCGAAAAACACAAAATTCAGGCGTAAAAGTGTGAAGTCTTCAAACTTCAACCAGTCTTTATGGAAGCTAATTTGTGTTCTCCACTCCTGTTCAGAGGAAGGCGGGTGCATCGTATACATAGAGCGAGTACCAGCTTAGATTGGGCCGCAGACAACAGAGGTATTAGCTCAAATATATTAACAAAAACCAAGAAAATAATAGGAAAAATACTTTTACGAACTTTCTATTGAAATTAAAATTTTACTTAGCGAGTATTTGGCTATGCTAATTCTTTTATTGATTCTGTCAGATCAAGTTTTGGTGTTTCATCTTATTTAATACCTAAAACATCTCGGTTAACGATACTGTTGAGCGTAAAATTATTACGATTACTTTGAGCATCGAGAACTACTTTCACTTTTTCCCATGGATACTGGTATCGTGAAAAGAATTCTAGCATTATTAATTAACTATATAAAAGAATCCTTAGCATTATAGACGGTAGCATATATTGCCTGAACTCAGGTGGCCGACGTGGGAGAGTGTGTGTTGGGGATTGTCTTCTATAGACCATTAGATGCCACTGTGGATCTGATTGGACAGTATTAATCTGATCTGCACCATACGCCATAAATGACACCATTACTAGAAGCCCCAGTTATAATTTCCCCACTGTTAGAAGTTAGAATAAAGAAAATTGAATAAGGAAACTTAACTGAAGAATTTTTAGGATTCAGACCGTGCTGCATAAGCGAAGACTTCGTTTCATTAATGTAATATCGATTAGTCAGTTTTTATTATCTTGTAGGCAGGTAGATATAGGAACGCTTATTGGCCTACATGCATGGGTCGTAGGAACGGCACCCAAGTTTACGAAGGTCACGTGACGTCGATGCACATGAAAAGTGACACTTGTCAAAAATTGTCATTTTCCAGAAAAACTGAGTGAAGCGCGCCAGAGACAAAGACAAAGAAGTGTTTTGCTCCTCACTCGCTGCCTTATGTACTATCTTTAAGATTTTTGTAGTAAAAAGGTATTTTGGTTTTCTAACAATTAAACAATGATTTTTCAGAATGCTCTTGTTCCCACGTGATGCGTAGAGTACATTATTAATCACTTCGAAGTTAACTAAGTGTGCTAAAACAGCTCGAACTTTCTCGCCCGTGCTTTCACGCAAAAATACGCGAAAAGTACACAAATTTTCGAAAAATTGTACGAGACCTTCCTTCCAAATCTATCATTAAGGAATATATTTTATTAAGAGAAAAATTATCTATCTTCATAATTGTAGTTGTAGGAAGACCTATACCATTCTCTTAAACGTCTGTCTCATTACCAACAACAACATTCAATAAAAAACATTGGAGCCATTTTTTTGAAAATTTTGAAAATGACCGAGAGGCTTCGCGTAAAGTATCCCCCAAAATTTAAATATCGGTTCAAATTCAAGGGACGGCGACAACAGTCAGATCGATTCGGGAACATCAATTTTGGAGAAAATCTGCTGAGCGGTTTAGCCGCTAGCGTTGTACACCGACGGGTGGACAGACAGACCGACATACATATTTTGCCGTCTTTCGATTGTTTTGGTATCAAGGGCCCACAAAACAGATTGTGGTTACACCCGGCGTTAGAGGATTTTTTTCTAAATTTAGCATCTGAATTTATCCATGTTTTCGTTGCTATGACCCTGAAATAAGAGTTTTTGTGCCGAAAATTCTGTTTTTCGCGCAGCATAACGTAACTTTATCTCTACTGAGTAAGTGGTAGCGAGAAAGTAAAAAATGAAATCTCTGATTCAATGCTGTCACCACTGATTATTCACCAGTTCACAATTGCTGTTTTTAATAGTTTTCCAACGTCCCTCTGGAGGTAAGCACCAATTCGCACCTTGCCTGTACAATGCAATTTAGCGTTTTTCTCACAAATTTTCAACTGGAGTGCAGTCAGAAAATTTAGGTGAGTGGTCATTTGAAATCTTAAACTGCTTCCTAATCAAGAACACATAAAATAGGCAAAACACACGACATATTGAGTAACTTAGTTGATCTTTTGTACGTCCCCAGATGGTCATTGAATGTTTCCACGCTTTCGAAACGTTTTCGACTGAGCAACCTGTGCGGTCTGAGCAGTAGCACCCAGAATAGTCGTACATTGTTTAGCACAAGCGTTAATTTGCCATTTGTCTCCCATTTATCGTCATCACTCACAAGTATTTTATTTTGTCGTTTCTAGCCCTATCCCCCCGCAAAAGGGGCAAAACAAGTTATTTTGGACTTCTACAACGCGTGCATTACACACACAACGTTTCAGTTGAGGGGACCTCACAAAGTACACACTTTTACTTTGCAAGGTTTTCGGGTACCTAGCACTGGAAAGCACCTCTGGCTGATGGAAGGTATTTATTTTAGATCAGAACAGAACATACGAGTTGCCGCGTCCACAGAAGAGATGCGACGTCGATGTCGTCGTTTTCGAGATATCGGTGTTTTAAACATCAATATATTAACGCCTATGTTTTCTGAACACAGATGTTCTTTTCCTCTTCCGATGTTTTGTTTCTGAAAGAAAAATTCCTATAATCACAATACTGTACAAGTTACAATATGAAACAACTGATGGTAACCCCGTTAGTAGTTCATGTATTGGAACCAAAGAAACGGTGTTTGTACCACTTTCATCGACAAACTCTCTCGCCCGATATGACCCAGACGCCCTTGTATTTCCTTTCTTTATTATTCATTTTGCACATTGAGAAGTGGTCAACAAATGTTCTGCGAGCGAAGGAGCTGCCCCTTCATCTCCTATCCTTGTTTGGTGAATTTACAAACATGAACACTGTCAAATTAAATTTTGTGGCACACGAATTTAATGCTAAAGTTTACGAAACCAGCTTGAGAACATCGATGTTGAAGAACATAAGACGGTTTTTAGTCCGTGTATTATTAACATCGGTGTTTTAATTTTGGACATCGAGTTTTGGTAACATGGATGTTTTGCTATCGATGTCGCATCACTATTCCACAGCCCAGACCCTCGGCGGCGGTGGCGCCGTCACCGCCGCCGCCGCCGCCGCGCCGTCTCGGGCCGCGCCACGCGGCCGTCGCCTTACCTGTGGCCGGCAGAAGCGGATTCCTGCTGCGCCTGCCTCGGCGTCCGCCGCTGCTGCACCAGCTCCCCGTCGGCCACCTCCTCGCCCGCCGCGCCGCGCCGGATCAAAGTCCCTCACCTGCCTCGTCGCCTTCTCTTTTTTTCCGCCCGGCTTGCTTTCCTTTTTGTTTTGCTGTTTCTTCCCGCCACCCGAGTTAGTAAGTTCTCCGCCACAATAAACGAGCCTTCGTCGGCGGCCTATGAATATGCACGTGTGGGGGCGGGGAGGGGCGGTGTCACGCGAAAGAGAATCGGGAACCGTTCGCGCCAAGGGAGGCAAAAGTCGGTCGAGGAAAAAGAAAAAAAAGCGGAAAAGCGCGCGAGGTGAGGGAGGAGCGGTGTGAAGGGAGCGGCGGACGTCCGCCGCAGGTGGTGCGGCCGATCGACCCGCGCCGGTGGTTTGGTGCGGTCGGGTCGCGCGCGCGGAAGCGTCGACGATGACGCGACGGCTGCGAAGACGATGGTCGCTCGCTCGCGCGCGGTCGTCGAGCAGCGGAGCGCCCGTCACCGCAGCTCCTACCACGCGCACGGCTCGGCGCGGACTGCGCGCGGCGGAGGCGGCGGCGGCGGAGGCGGCGGTGGCTGCGGCGCGCGGCTTTGGCGCGAGTTCGCCGCGCGACCGGTAGAGGGGGCAGCGGCGCCTGCCTCCCCCCCCCCCCCCATTCCACCGTCGCCGGGCGGTCTGGCTTCTGCACGCGCGCCGCCGCGCGACCGCCCTCCCCGCTGGATGACGAAGGGCGTTGGGCCTGCCACTGCACAACGAAGGTCGTCATCTGATTACGCGCCGAGAAGTTCATTGACGCGCAACACTACAAATCGCAACGCTCCATCGCAGATCTATCGTCTATTCCAGGAGTTTTGTAACTTGTTTCCAGCACTGCTCCCTCGACCTAAACGAGACTTCCCACGACTCCGCTACTAACAATAAGTTTCAAATATGAGGGTTAATATAGGCCGTCGTTTCTTCAGTCAACTGCAATTCCCTTTCTTCTAAAACCGTGTGCAGAGCACGAAAACAGTCCTTCCAAGTTTGTCTTCCACAAAAGTAATTTCTTTCTAAACGATGAAATTTTGTCTGAAACTTGCAAAATGGTGGTCTCATTACCTTGCAGGGACACATAAGAATTGAGTAACACCGTAACACCTGATTAAACATCAACTGATTCTACAATTAAATAAAAGTACAGAAAGATTAAATAACCCCGGCTGCACGCGCTCTAAGTATGTACGTCGGTGCTAAAGGCGCCTCAGAAACTTATTGGTCAACGTCTTCCAAGGTTCGATTAATCCACGATTAATTATTAAATTAATCATATATTCTATAAAAAGCACATAGTGTGATTGTATAAAAATATTTTGTAGACTTAACTTGCTCAAGGATTAAAATAAATCAAATCTAAAAATAATTTTTAATAAATCCACGCGGCGGCCCTGGGAACCGGACGCACACTTTGAAAATCTCTGGTCTATTTCATCGCTGTCAGTGTCCGTTTCCTTTACAATCCACGGCGTCGTTTTTGTTTAAATTTCATTGCGTTGGTATCACTGAAAGGCCGATCTTGACCGAAAATATACCGAGGGATCATCGATGAAACACAAGAAAAATGAAGAATAGTTGAGAAAGAACCAAGTCGCCAAACTTGTCGAAAGTTAAAAACTTTATATAGAAAAAGGATTAGATTAATTAGGTTTTTACAATTTTTCACATCCGTTTCCTTTGCACTTACAATTGACGTTAAGGGACAAATCCCTTTCGCCCTCGTGCTATGAAATTCACTTCACAACTATTTTCTCAGGAGAGTCATGAAGAACCTCTTGTAAGATTATCACACCACTCGTTTATGTTTTACATTAGGCGAGTAAATGAACGTCAGAAAGAAGAAAAATGTTTTCTTCAAGTTAGTAGCCAGCAACAGCAACAGCAAAAGCGCTGTCGAGTGTCGAAAATCGGAACCTACAAAAATTGGGTGTTCTGAAACGGAACGCGTGAAAAATTGAAGTGTCTGTCCACCTTGTCACATGACGGCAGCTGAGTCGCAAACAGTAATATTCTGAGTTTAAACATTTACTCGTATTATCACGGATGAAAGAATTGAGTATTAACATAAACAAAAAATGCCATTTTTCACTCAAAATCAAAACTTTTTAATTCGTTTGTATTTTTCGAGCTTTCCTGGGTTTCCAACGAAACCATTCATACCTCTCACATGACCAAATCCTGCTTAGTCTGTCAATTTATTCGTAAATTTGAAATTAGTAATAAAGAGCATTTTGTATTTCGCTAGTGATCCTGGGTGTCTAACGAAACCATTGACATCTCAAAAGGTCCAGGGCGACTTACTTTCCCGTCATTATATATGCGTATATATTCAAAATTAGTAACATAGAGAAGTGCCGGTAGCAGCAAGAATGGTGCTGAGCAAAACTCCACAAAATTGTCTTCGAAAAGTCCTATGCCCACTGTCTAAAAAGAACATATAACCAGAATACTCTCGTACAATATTGCAATAAATAAAATATTTTAACAAAAATAATATTCAGGTATTCCGCAATAACTCAGTGTATTATGAATACAGTATAACAGTTAATGACATATCAAGAGTGTTAGTAGAGTTGTTCCATTACGCAATATTTGAATAGCATCTATTTAATGGTGAACAGCACCTTCGAACCTTCTTGTCGCAAGACGTTAGCTGTGTTGTATGCAAGGACGCTCTGAGTGTGAGAATTCAGTCGGAATTTCACAATCAAATATTTTTGCATTTTTGAATCCAAATAGAATCTAGTTCATTGTTTTGGGGTTTTCCAGAGTTCATGGGCACCTAACCAAACTACAGACATCACGTACTTGTATTTTTAATGTATATACGGTTAAATGTATGCAAGAAAGGTATAATTATGAAGTGTTATTATGCAATAAAATTAAATACTGTTCTGAGGTTATTAAAGTGTGACTAAATATAAATTGATGTGTGTAAAATGTTGAAATTTTTATATAGTGCTGCCTTTTAGCATGGATGAAAAAAGTATAATTACTTGACGTCAACAAGATGGAAGAATGAATTAAATAGAAAGATGGAATAAAAGTTACAATGTAAGGAAATACGATGCAGATGTCTTGGTGCGATAACAGAAATTGTTATTTGGAAGAGATATCATTGTGTAGATATCATTGCATATACTACGCATATTATTATTATTATTATTATTATTATTATTATTATTATTATTATTATTATTATTATTATTATTGTTTTTTATTTTTTATTTTTTTTTCGTTTCGGCCGACTAGGACCACGCAGGGCAAGCAACCTGCATTTACCGTGGCTCAGTTTTTTCATTTAATATCACGGTTGCAGGTGCTTGCGAACACTTCTTTGGGGGGACCAGCATTTAAGCTGGATCCGATTTTTATCCCCCAGGGTTGTTAGCCCTGGGGGTATGAAAGATGAAATGATGATGATAATGAGGAGTGAAAGGACGATACGCTCATACAAACACACACAAATACACCCATGCCCGAGGCGGGATTCGAACCCGCGATCTTCTGGTCCGAAACCACTCCGGCACTACTGCCTTAGCGATCTCGGCCATCTGATATGCATTATTATTATTATTATTATTATTATTATTATTATTATTATTATTATTATTATTATTATTATTATTATTATTATTATTATTTCAATATCATAATATTGTCTCTTGATTTTCGTGAATTGCTTCTTTCAGTTACCAGAATTGGGTGAATTAAAGTGGCAAATGAAAAATGATGTTCCACAAATTATTTTTAGAAATTAGTACAAATTCATTCGTCATTTTCTACGTACATGAAGCATGAAACACCAAACAAGTCACGTTAATAATAATTTTGCCTTCGATTTAATAATTTCTTCTACAACACACGAGCCAACGATGACTTATTGGACAGGGTTTGTTCTGTTCTTGGCTTTTTGGAGTTCCTGTTCATTAAAAGGTAATGGAACCAGTCGCTTCAAGGTTATCAGGTTATCGATTTCTTCCTATCTCCCATCGATCAATAAAGCAGCAACGAATCGAAATAATAGGATTGCAGGTTTCCTTCGTGTGCTCGAAAACGTGGATGAAATACGCGGTGTATTCCCTTGAAGTGACTTCCCCATAATTAGCCAAATAATCTGTGAATATTATATCCTTATTAACTCAAGAAATTGCCAATTATATCAACGTTAAAGCATTTTTCATTCGGCCTTAATTATTGGTACAAGCTTTCTTACACATCTTAAATTATTACTTCGTGTGCTGTCAGCTACCGAACGGCTAAAAGTCCTGCAGAACAAGCTGTTTGACATTTTGCAGGAGTTACTTAAATTTAGCAAACCACTTTTGTTGTACCAATTTTTGTGAACTACACTTGGGGAACCGCACAATTTTGCAAACCCGTTCGCAACGTGAATTCCGACGCAAGTTGCATATGTTTATGTTTGGCAAACTCTAATAACAATGCACCATGAGCATTTACATTTAACTTTTCTTATAAACAACAAAACATATTGCAATTATACACAGTTTGTGTCATTGCGACGTGTATTTCAATATAATTGCTATGATAAAAAAATGAGGAAACAAAAAATGACACGGTAATGACATTCATAAACAAAAGTAAATGGAAAGAAGTCCTAAAAACCCCCGCAATCCAATTTTCATCCTTCTGTAAGTACTGTATGATTCAAAGATTAATTTCGTTATCCGCAGGGCTCGAATTTTGATGACATGTCATATTTTCATTGGTGCATTATAGACGTTGCCAACTTGTTCATGACATATAGTTAATAGAAATGTATAATTATTGGGTCATTTTTTGCCAACTTTCAATTTTTAGGTCATATTTGGGACCTTTGCGTAATTTTTGTCATTTTTACGCGTTTTGTTTCTTTTTCGTGTTTTTTAATGAATGTTTCTTGAATTTACAATCCCACACTAAACCAAAGTTTTTATTGTACAAGTATCATCAGTTCAAGACAAAATTAACTACTGTGATGGACTTTGCTTTTCGAACTCTCAAAATTGCACAGATCTTCTGTAACTTCTCCCATCTTTCAAAACTGACTGTTGGAATATTGGAGCTATGAATTACATTTCCTTCTAAAATAAAGACTTTATATTTATTTCAAATAATAAAAATTCATTAAAGAATTACTTTTAATCCATTTTTTGTTTTTAAACATTATGCCATTTTCCTCCTATTTTTAAGACATTTTACAGAACCGAAAACCAAAACTATTATTGTAAGTAATTTTATTTTAAAGACAGAAAATTGTTTAACGATAAAACAAATTCAAATAAAAATACAATATATTCTATGTGATACATGTGATCTATAGCAATGTTTCGGTAAAATATTTTCTGAATATATTTTCTGTCTTTAAAATAAAAGACTAAATAAGTCTGACATAGTTGAAAAATAATAATTTTAATCTTATTGTGAGTCCCTGATTCCGAAAAAATGAAAACTGTTTGCCCCTGAACCTAATAAATTACTTCCTCTAACTTTGCTTTCCGTTCCTCTAACATGTACTGTACCTAAAACTTAGGTCTTTACATTATATTTTTATTAAAGCCCCTCAAGTTCTGAAAATTGCATATGGTCATCTTTCATATTGATGCGTTGGGAACTCTGGAGTCTCGCAGTCAAGCGAAGTGCTTAGAGAAAGTAAATACCAGAGATCGTATCTCTTTTACGTGATCAAGTGGTATTATGGTATTACGTGTATGCGAAAAATAATACGAGATACTACTTGCAATGTATCAGCACCAGTTTTACACAGTTGTCAAAAACTTGTATTTTCGATTATTATTTCAGCACTGCAATGATACAGCCGCGATACTGTATTAGTAGGAAGTCCGCATATGAACCTCAAGGTCAAAGATAAGAAAGGTCTCGAGTTCTAGATATTTCACAGCAGCTAGGGATGGGACAATGCCGCTGCAAGGAAGACAATTGGGTAATTCGGCTGCACAGATCGTGAATTACTGGAGCGGGGTTTGGAGCGGGGTTTGGAGCGGGGTTTGGAGCGGGGTTTGGAGCGGGGTTTGGAGCGGGGTTTGGAGCGGGGTTTGGAGCGGGGTTTGGAGCGGGGTTTGGAGCAGGGTTTGGAGCAGGGTTTGAGGCAGGGTTCTGGAGCGGGGTCTGGAGCGGGGTCTGGAGCGGGGTCTGAAGCGGGGTCTGAAGCGGGGTCTGAAATGGGGTCTGAAGCGGGGTCTGGAGCGGGGTATGGAGCGGGGTCTGGAGCGGGGTCTGGAGCGGGGTCTGGAGCGGGGGCCCTACCAAGGTCCACGGTCTGCCTTGCCTCACGTCGCGCTGGGAGCGAGATTCGGCGCCGACCTACCGTCGGTTAGCGGAGTTTTGTCCAACCTGGTATCTTCCACCAGTGGGGCACCGCCCTAGCAGAGACAAGTTCTTAGCCCACGACGGGTCTCCCGGCATGCGTGTTAGTGTGTGTGTAATGGGTAAGGATAGAGCAAAAAAAGATCGCGAAGGGCCCGTGGCACATTTTGTAGACTACTACTCCGGCATTCGCCGAGTGTTGATCAGAGAAACCACGTAAAACTACCGATCGGAGCAGCCGGCCGCTAGAATTCTCTTCCAGACAGCGACTAAATTCAACCTAGCTGACAAGCTAGTGTCGAAAATCCTGCCACCTTCGGAACTCGTACCTAGGACGGAGGTCAGAGGGACTACAGTGACATCAATTGATGCCCTGAGCCATCTCTCCCTGTGACGGAACTCGACCTAGCTATGTGGCTAGTGGTACATTTATGTACGTGGGAACATTTAACAAGCAAAAAAGAATTGGAACTGCAGGAGCTGGTAGGTACGCAAGGGAAGCGGAATTTAGATGATACATGGGTGTTGGCGTCGACGATGGGAATGAACCCAGGAAGTAAAGGGAGGGGGGAGAGGGAGGAGGGGGAGGAAAGGGAAGTCGAGGGCGAAGTTGACTGCAGAGCAAGGGGAGGTCGAGACGAGCGACGCGCAACACGCGTTCTGAATCGGATCCGTCTCAGAATTGCAAATGCAGAGACCCAGAAGGTAGTGATGCGACATCGATAACAAAAAACTGATGTTAGCAAACATCGATGTTCAATATATATCGTACACTAAAAATCACCAATGTTTTAAAGTGGGTTTAGTAATCTATAACATTAAATTTGTGTAGATCAGAATGTATAATTTGACAGTGTTCCTGTTCATCAATTCGCCAAATAAGAGTGAAGAAGAAGGGTAGCTCCTACACCCACTGCGTATTTGTTGATCATATCTGAATGTGCGAAACGAATATTAAGAAAGAGGAAAAGGGTAATTCAAGGACAAAAAGGTCATCTCGAGCGAGAAGTTTGGTCCATAAAGGTAGTGCAAATAGCGTTCCTTTGGTTCCAACATGTGAATAACAGTGTTACTATCAGTTTATTATTTCAGAAACAAAACATCGGAAAAGAAAATGCATCGATCACGAAACATCGATGTTTCTTCAAAAACATCGAGATCGGTGTTGCATCCCTACTAGAAGGGCGGATGGCTTCGCCTTCACTTGAAATCAAATGCAACGCGTGATCGGATATTGACGAGCTCCAACTGCCATTCAACAAACAAACTCGTTCCCATGAGATTGTGGTGGGCGCAAAGTATGTCGGAAAAGTAAAAGTGGGAAGACTAGTTCCAATGGCTGGATGACGGATAAGTAGATTCCAGTTAATTAGGTTAGAGAATGAAAAAGAAGGCATAATACTAAAAAAATGTATAGAACTCAAAAGAGATTATGTTGAAAAAAATCTACCCCAAAGATGTTTTTTCTACTTTTTTCTAAGGTCTTATTAAAGGACTCTCGTATATATCTGGATTAAGGCCTATCTTTAGCCCATGGCAAAAGGAATACATAGCGCTAAAAAGTAGAAGAAAAGAAATTAACGTATGTTTTGAAATTGTAACTTGTAGGAAATCAATTGACAGTTAATACCATGCAGAGGGGTGTACAGTTTAGTGATATTTCATTTAATTCCACATTTAACTACTTGCAAGAATTCTCGAAGTTACTATTGATAATGGTAATGTCCCTAATGACTGAAAAAAGCTACACTGGTTCGTATTCATGAGTACAGAGGTCGAAAAATATAATGTCTAATAACAGATCTATTAGGTTAACACCTGTGGTATGTAAACTGTGATGCCATCATATTGCTGACTACTTGAGGAGGAATTGAAGAAGAATAACTTACTAGTTGAACACTAACGCGTCTTAAGACCAAGTTATTTTTGCAAAATTCTGATAGTTATCGTTTGCCAAAACATTGTCAATTCACTCGATCAAGAAAAATGAATTGGTGAAACTATTACTTATTTTACTGATGCTTCTTTCGATTTAGTTCTTCCCGACACATTTATATATTATTATTATTATTATTATTATTATTATTATTATTATTATTATAAAGCATTTCAACCGGTCAAATGGCCCAGGTCTTTGAGGTAGTAGTGCCATAGCGGTCTCGGACCAAAAGATCGTGGGTTCTAGTGCCGCCTCGGTCATGGGTGTGTTTGTGTATGTCTGTATGTGCGTATCGTCCTTTTACCACTCACTATCATCATTTCATCTTCCATATCCCCAGGGCTAACAACCCTGGGGTGTAAAAATGCACTCAGCAGAAATATTGGCACCGTAATAAAATTCACGTGCATACCCCCGGGAAAACAAAATTACTGGGCTTCGGTAGGTACAACTGCACGTTCGCGTGGTCTTTACAAAGGCCAATTCGCGACGAAAAAAATACTGTATTTGTAAAGGCTCACGTCATAACGCCAATCGAATAGGGAGTAGACAGCGAGTGGCCATCTAGGTAAGGAAATTTCTCTGCGGTACGACACGGCGAATTCGAATTGATGACATTGTATCCCACGAAGTTCATGTAACGTTCGGCATCCTTCAGGGAAGTGCGTTAGGATTACAGTAATAGAGTACGCTCATTTGCAGAAATAAACTACGACCTCACCCTAAAACCACCACTAATACTTCTACCCCTACCACTCTTACGAGTACTACCACTACCCCTGTAAACCTCTATTATTATTATTATTATTATTATTATTATTATTATTATTATTATTATTATTATTATTATTATTATTATTATTATTATTATTATTATTATTATTATTATTATTATTATTATTATTATTATTATTATTATTATTATTATTATTATTATTATTATTATTATTATTATTATTATTATTATTATTATTATTATTATTATTATTATAGTTATTAATTATTCTAATATTCTTATTAAGTGGAATAAAATGTAATTCCGACATCATACTTCATTTTCTTTAATGCCTTTGTAAAATACGGAGCAATTTATCGACTCCCACAGCAACGTTTATTGCTAAACCTGCTACCGTTCCCCCGTCAGCCTTAAGTATTGGCCACCCGGACGACTCAAGCGCACGTTAAGATGCCGACGTCGCAGGGGCACAGTCGCGTTTTTTGACACAGCTGTGAACCGCGCCCCGGCCTCTTAGATCCAGGATTCACTAACGTCTTCCCTTCACCATCTCTACATGTTTCTCGCACGCATGCACTTTTCTTCTTCAAATCGTATTTACAGCGAGGGGGTGGAGGGGATTCGATGCATGACGGTCATGATGATGTGATGTGAAGGAGTATGTATTGGGAGAAAAATTATCTCGGGGTTGATTGTTAAAAGAGGTTTATTATGAGCCATTGTTGCAAGTGCATGGTTACATCCTAGCCCAGTACTCAGTCGGGCGTTGCCATGCTTCGGGAGGTGTGGCAGGCAGGGGCGGCGGCGAAGGCAGATAGGCTGGCGGTGGGTCGTTCGGTTCGGCCTTGAGTCGAATCCAGCCTCGGTCTACCCTCAGGCAACCGTAGAGCTGGGACGCCGGCGGTCACTACCTTGCTCACGAAGAGCGGGATACAAGCGACCATCTCGGTTGCCGGACGCGGTCTTTATAATTACACTGCCCGGTCAGTCCATCTCTACGGCAGCGGGGGTGGCCGGCACACACACAAGGGTGCACACACACAAGGGTGCGGGGGTGGCCGGCGGGCGGCCTGGACATCTGGACGCCATGCCAGCGTGGTCCAAGAGGAGTGAAAGCGGGCAGGGTTGCGAGGCGGTGTCGCCTCACCACAATAGTTAGAGAAATGATGGCGCCATCACAGCAACGTCAATTTTTGTTTGTTTCTGTATTCAAGCGAAGTCGATTAAAACGTATTGATTAATTTGTGCAGTTCTTTGCGGCACCTATAAGATCTATTGTATTATCTGATATAACACACACATCATCCTACAGGGTGTAATAGAAAAACAAAAGCAGAAGGAAATGACTACCTTCAATTGCATCCCCGAGCTGAAGAGGTGGGAAAGAACTTTTGATTCGCAACTGTTTATTCTGTTTGTGTTCCTTTCAGGCGTTGAGGTGGTTGACTGTACCAATGTCAGTAACATGTCAATGGAAAAGGATGAAATTCTGCTTCTCTCAAAACGAGTTTGCTTCCGATTCGCAGGAATAACGCTGAAAGACGTGCATCTATTACAGAAAAAAATCCAAAGCATTTAGCTAATTCGTACATTAGCCAGTCGGATTGGATAACACTACTTCAATAACGATCAATGGATTATTTTAGGATTCATCCGTCTATTGTTAGACATAGGATGCTTGCTAAAGAAATGGAATTGTTGGAATGTCAGAGGACGATCATGCTCGCAAAAAAAAATATTTTGACATAAAAATGCGTTGAAAATCATGCAATAAAAAGAAAATCGAGGTCAAAGACTGGTGCCCGGTCGCCAACACGGAAATACATAGCTAAAGTGAGAGTTATAGTAAGGTTAAGTTAGGTGATGTCTAAATCGAAAATTATGACATCCACAGCGGAACTAGAAACTACACACTTTGCCCCTTACTAGTCTGAGAAACTTCCCACTCACAGTTTAAAACCTATTAGTCCCAAAATATCTTCTTTTGCTCGTCGCCACGTAACGTACATCAACTATGCTAGCCACCTGGCGTTGATTAACGTCGACGTGATTCATCCTTCATGAAATACGAAGGTGTTCGAACGCTTTCCACAGATTTTAGATAATGTGAACCTTAACCGGATAATTCGCGAAGTATTAGATTCGGATGTTAGCCGTAAGAAATCGAAGTGAATCCTGAGAGTCGCAGCGCTGCGAATCGAGATCTCGCCTTGCTCGGCCACATGACCTCAGCTTTCAGCGCTTCTTCCTCCCTAGGTGGCCGTGGCAAGGAAGGGATTCACCCTTCGACTGTTTCTCAAATACTTACGTGGATTCTGTTTGGGGTCTTCTTTGAACCGAAATATTTTATACAAAAATTTACAAGTATGTCATGCAGAAATGTTATTTGGAATTATTAATTGAGTAAACTAGGCTATTTATTTGCTTTATTTACTATATTATATTAACAAAGAATAATGTTATTTACAGAAAAAAAACATTCTAGCATTTCCTCATTACTATACATGGGTAGCAGCATGAGAATGTTTGAAACAGAGCTACCAAATCGAATAGACAACTACACTAAATTACCTCTCACAAACCGCAATATAATATTACAAACCGGAAATGGACACGTTTTTAGAATTTTTCTTGTAATTTAGATGCCAAACGTGGCATTTTTGGCATTCACCGCATAAAAATCATTTTTAAATAGAAAAAACAAACTTTGATAACTCAAAAAATTACAACAAATGTAAATAGCAATCTAAAAGAAGAAGTTCACGTGAATAATTTTTAGAATGTTGCGAAACGTTTGTCCATGAGGTCAAAAAAGACCCCAAATACACTAACGCTTACACACTTGCATACAAAGTTTGCCGTTAGTGTCTCCGATAGACAGGTTCGAAAATTAGTTTTTAAACATTTTATATTGGTTCGTAAGTACATAAAATAATTTAATATTATTATTTTATTACATCTGTTATAGTTTACTATCATATTTATTTCGAGCACATACGTTAAATATTTAAATATTATTAGAGAGGTTCGTAGTTGTTATTCTGGACCTAGATGCGGCCTTCCTAAAGTCATCAACATGGATTTATATCCCCTAAAATTCACACAGTGAAAAATATAGAAACACGCTCACTCTTCAAGAACGCAGATCTCATTGTGATTGCCTCGTTGCGGTTGTGAATGTTGAACGGTGGTGATGTATCGGCTCTCACTAAGATAGCGCACTAATCACAAAGCGGGAGGGGCACACAAGGAGACAAAAGTTGAATTAGGAGCGTCGGAAGAGATGTTGATTCATTTTATCATGTCGACTATTAACTGACGCAAATTCCAAAATGTTTATATCATGGACCGTTATCAACCCCCCAAATTTAGGGGTTGGGGGTTCATCGAATTACTCTGAAACTCTCTGAACTCTTACTTCGATAATCAAAAATAACAAACAAGTCTCATAACTTAAGAAGATGCATAATTGGCAGAATATGCGTAACAAGAACTAGAAAAGAAAAAAAGTTGTGGACGGAGACCATATCGAACAAGAAGAAATGCGAGATAGAAAGTGGGCAAGAGGGAATGAAGAATGGACGTAGGTACAACATTAACGGAGTCGGAGATTCGAGCAGCGAAACGGGGCCTGTGCATTGGGGAGGGCCATCAGCGCCCGGCGAGGGAAGCACGAGGCCGGGCCGGGCGGGGAGCGGTTTATTCAGCGCGTCCCGGTTCATTTCCTATTTGGGTATTGATCTAGGAATCGGATGCCGCAGGGGACAGCCCCTCGGCAGCGTCTCTGGGGATCCAGGCGGCCCTCGTTCGGCCGCCCCGCCCCCGCCCCCGCCCCGCTCCGCCCACGCCCACAAACCATTGCCAGCTCCCCCGCCTCCGTCCCTAACGCACCCTCCCTCGCCCGGTCGGCGCCGTCACACGCACCGCCCCCTGCCCCTCCCCTGGCCACTATCGCAGCCCCGCCTCACCGCCCCTCCCCCTACCGCCCCAGTCACCGACGTGCCTTCCTGGCCCCTCCCCTACCGGCGTCGACTTAACACCCGACCCTGCCTCCTCCCTTGACCATCCCAGCTCCCACCGTCTCCGCCCCCTCCCCCGCAATCCCCTTCCCCGCCCCCACCACCGCCTTCCCCTTCCTCATCCACCGGCCCCGCCCCTTCTACCGCCTCCAGACCACCACCTCTCCCGCCCCGCCCACGCCACCATCGCATCTCCAGCCTTCACTGCCCCCCTTACCCTCCAGCCCCATTCCCAACACCACCACCGGTGCTACCCCCTCCTCATCATCCTACGTTCCCCTTCCGGCGTCGCCTCAACCACGGCCCCTCTCCACCGCCCCTGGCCCGGTGCAGGCCGCTGCCCCTGCCACATCTCCGGCCCCCCGTCGGCGCCCCCGCCGCCCACCCGTCCCCCAGCGCGGGGCGGTCGCTGGCCCAGGGCCGAGGCAGCAGCGGGCGGATCTACGCCCAACGCCAGCGGCGGTTTGCTCCCCACTTGATTGCCTGTCTTCCCTCCATAGATGCTTCGATTTCACGTGCAGAAACTCTAGACTTCGGCTCACATCGCTGTAATTTGTCCGGGAACAACTTTCATTTGCATTTTAGGGAACAATTTTATGGGTTTTATTGGAGAATACTACGTTTCAACTATTGGTTTGCGAAGAGTACAGAAATTTGTTGGGAACACTCTTCAGCTATTTGCTCACCTACAGATTGCAAACGTCCCTTACGTAGAGGTACTATCTGATTTTTTTAAATCATTCACGCGTTTTACTCACTGCCGTCTTGCTTAATTTCAATGAACTCGTACGCAATGTACTCGTAAATATGTTGTGTATCCGAACCGTAGGGTACTTTCGGTCTCGGATACTTACCTGTAAGTTCAATGTAATTGAATACTATGATAATTAGTAATTTTAATTTTGAAGAACATCTCTAAATTTTAGGACCCCATCACCTTATATTTACTCTACTTCCCTTCAATAAGGGGCGGGTTGGTCATATTCATTGTAACTAGGAAAGAATAAGAAGGTCTAGACAAATCATGATAAAAATCTGTTACATATTCCAAAATCAAGCTTCCCAACTTGGAATACATTCACAATAAAATTGAATGACACCTTACCAGCGACAGTGTTCAAAACATGCAAGACTGTATTACTTCACCCTCTCTGGAACAAAATTTGCATGCATTACACAAGAAAAACGTCAAATGGTCCTAATAATCTAATATACAAAAAACAACGTTTCTTTGTTCGTACTTAATGTGCTGCCTTACCGATCATCCGACTGCGATAAAACTTAGTCAACATTTTGCTTACACTTGTGAGAAGAATATACACATTGTACGATGGGAGTGCGCATAAGCTTGCGCACATAGGCGCAAGTTGATGATTTTGTTGATGTGGCGATATTTGACAGAAATTACAATCTCATCTGGAGCGAATATTTTGCAAGTCAGAATTAATTTTGTCGTTTCACCTAAAATTATAAAATTACATAACCGTTTCTATTACAGTATGTCCCGAAAGTATGTTCCAGTGTAGCACAACTAGTACTCATTATATATTGGGATTCTACAATACCTAAAAAATTAATATTAACCTAACATTCTTGCTCGTTATGATAAGAAAATGGTATTGTAATAAAAACGTTCTCTTAGGTTTCTTGAAATTGGAACAACATTGTTTTTTGAGGCGAGATTGTGTGTTTCCGTGAGGCGAATTTTATCGTCATACACCGATTAAACCGGTGATGTTAATTCAAATCTAAAATAGTGTATTCGTAAAAAAGATAAGCACAGCTGCCCTTCCCTCTCACAAGTTGGCTGGCTAAGGACGTAGCGTGTGGGCGATCGCCGAAATCGGCGGCGCGGAAGCTGTCAGTCAGACGCCCGCGCGCCCTCGCCCTCAACTGCCCCGCCCGCGGGCGGACGCCACCAGTCGTCGTGGGCGGCGCCGCCTCGACCGTCCGCCCTGCAGAGCTACGCGTCGCCTCGCGTAAATTATGTAATAATAATAATAATAATAATAATAATAATAATAATAATAATAATAATAATAATAATAATAATAATAATAATAATAATAATAATAATAGTAATAGACCGAGCGAAGTGGCTCAGTGCGTAGCGCACTGACTTCGTAATCGGGAGGTCCGGGTTCGATTCCCGGGCCGGCCATCCTGACCGGGGTTTTCGTGGTTTCCTTCGGTCATAAAGGCGAATGCTGGGGTGGTTCCAAATGTCCACGATCACCTATCACCTTTCACCAATATCCTATCACCTCCTAATCCATTCCTATCATCTCATAATTCACACTTCAAGGCATTACAACCTTGTCGTAATCCAAGGATACAGCTGAAAAAGCTGATCCTGGAAGAATTACACGCACGTTAATCGTGTGTAGCGTGGTCAGCAATGGCCTATACGCCAATAATAATAATAATAATAATAATAATAATAATAATAATAATAATAATAATAATAATAATAATAATAATAATAGTAATAGTAATAAAAGTAAGGTCGGCTCCGTGGCGCAGACGGTTGCGGCAGCTGTCGCCTGCGCCGAGGATGCTGCAGGTTCCTGAGTAGACATGATGGTATTTATGTTTGTCCCTTCACCCATCATCATTCTATCATCTCATAATTCACACTTCAAGGTTCAACAATCTCGTCGTACTGGATGATATAGCTGAAAAGCTGATCCGTCAATAATAATAATAATAATAATAATAATAATAATAATATGAAACTGGTTGATTCATAAAACATTAAAATACCTTAAGAAAAAGAAATTTCTATAATCTAACTCCGCACCGAATGTTTGTTCAATTAAGGCCACTGCACTGGCACTGCAAATAGCTTCACTTCACGATGCTCCTTGAATCCCTTTCTTCATTATTTCTCTGCTCTACCTGCACGACACCTCACTTCACAATATATCACTTATGCATCGCTCTATAACCTACTATTCTTAGTTAAGTCCCTCATTTACTTAGTAATACCCAAAATTAATTTCCTAAACTGTTGAACGCTTCGAGGAAAGGTTTCAAAGGTTTTTACAAGCAATATATTCCATTCTGTTATCGTTCGATTTGTGAAAGAAAATTTCCCAACATCCGTTCTCTGCCGTCTTAAAATTATTTTGTGCCTGTGATGCCTGTGCCCCCTACTAATGTATGTAGAAATACTTAGCCGCCGATTAATTTCTTTCCAAGCTTGATTATCGTTGTAAGTTTTATACAAAGCGCAGAGTCTCCCTAATGATCGCCTGTGATGAAACTAACTTGTTTGAGTAACTTCTTTTCTGAACCGCCAGGCCCAGCGCGTGGGCCACTGTGAAGAGCGCTTGGGCTCAGCCGCTTCTGCTTTTACGAGCGCGTCGTGCCAGGGGTGGGGGTGGGGGGCGGTCGCCATGTGGCCGCGAGGCCATGTGGTCACTTCCCGCCACCGACGGACGGCCAGGCGCCTCTGCCCGCCACGCCGCCTCGCCCGACGAGCGTCGAAAATCCACCATCGACTTGTCCAACACTTGTCCCACGAAAGGTATTTGGCGGATTCAAAATTGAAAATCCCGACCTGGATGGCTGAGTGACTAAGAGCGTGTGCTGGCTCAGACCGAGTGGTCACGAGTTCAAGTCCCGCCTAGGGCATGGTTGTTTGCCCCTTGTCTCCTCTGTGTGTGTTGGCATGGAGGGCGTCGCGTTCTGCTGACCCTAGATTAGAGGAGCCTGCAAAGCGTGTTGGTGTCGAATGCATGGTTGAATAGGCGTCCCGTCGGGACGTAAAGGGTAACTGGCTCTCGGCTGGAATAAGCCAAAATTATAAAAAATAAAAAATAAAAACGCCCCTCACTGAAATTTCGCGTAGAATTTTTTCCAAATTGAAGAAATCCGTGTCGATCTGGCTCGAGTCGAATCTTGAGATTTCAAAAAAAAAAAAAAAAAAAAAAAATCTTTAAAATTTTGGGGTACTAAAACAAGATTTTCTCAAAAAAGGCTTTAATTTTTTCTTTAAACTTTTGGCAGGGATAGTGCTACATGTACACTATAAGATGACATAAATGCCATATTGCTATAGTCTTTTCTTTTTTTCAAAAAAGTAATTTTGTTGACTTGCCTCTCATGTAGATAATATTTATATTAGAGACACTTGTGTTCACATTATTGTATTTATGAGTACATGTGCTTTAAATAATGTCAGATTAATTTTCTCAAAAACTCAACCGTTTTCTGATAAACAAGCTCCAATTTCCGCATTTCAGAAACGCTAAAACGCCATTTTCTCAAAAATGAGGATAATATTTGACTGTTTTTTAATAATCGTAAAATAACATTTCCTCTCTACAATTACGAAACCGAAAAATTAAGAAAATGTCCAAAAAATGTACTTTGGTGGGCGATAGATGGCAGCAGGCAAGAATATGTGGCAAGTTCGAATAGCTAACTGAGGCCAAAGGAAAGAGAAAACTAATAAAGGAAAGACTGTGTCATTTTGCAGTACCACTAGTTCTCTCCTGACTTCCGAAACTCTCTCCCCAACTCTCGTCTTCTCTTTCTTCCGCCTCGCTCTTCTTTCTCTCTCTGTCTCTCTACATTTCTCTTTCTCTACGTCTGTGTTTACCAGTTAATGCACTTTGGCCTTGCATCCGTGGAGTTGTATCAAAATTCTAAATTGCCCAACAAGCGCTCAGCAATACATGCGGAGTGTCCTGCACATCAATAGGCTCTCGTCGGTACCGCCGAGAGTATTCGTATGACAAGTAAAGTGGTAAAAAATAATTATTATTTTACAATTTTGTAACTTAAAGTATACGGAATGTAGAATGAAAGTTTATCTTTTAGAATATCAGTTGCATTTCTTCTCCACCCGATCACTGCTTGTGTTTGTTCGTTTATGTATTCCTTACAAGAACATACATGCTTCACCCAAGTGCTCGTAATCCGTTTTTACCGTAGTTCGAATAGTAGATTAACAGATAACAGTCATTCATCGACTGCATTTGTTTCGCAATATCGTCTCCTACACTATTTCAGTTGTGTACATACTAGGGTGCTTCAAAAAAAGACATCATCCATATATTTATGGACGCACGCCTTTACAATGTTCCAAATTAAATTTGGGTTAAAATGCCCCCAAAAACAAACGAATTGAATGACATTTAGAGGTCGCTACCATCGATTTTTTATATATTTTATAATAATTCTAAAAAAATTCGTTTAAATGAAACTAGTGATACATCAGTTGATTGCAGTATAATTTTAACAAAATTTTAAGATAATGAAATAGGAATGTGAAAGTATAATTTAATGTATAAAAAGCTTGGTTTTAAAGGACTTCTAATTTCTTATGAATTTTTTTAATAAAAAAATGAAATTGATAGAAACATGTAGAAGCCTCATAAATGTTGATTTTTGTTTGTAACAAAATATCATTAAAATGACCTAACAAACAAGACTATTTGATAAAAAAGTTGCGCCTTCATAAATACTCAATTATATTTATGTATTTTCCCATAAAAAGGTGAAAACTCGCTAAATAATATTATTAAAAATTTTCAAAACAAAGGTATCAGTTTTTCAACGACACAGTTTCTAGATTTTAGAAAGTTAGGCAATAAATGAAGTTCAGTTTTAGCCAGAGTTACCTAATTACGGTTTAAATATGTTTTATTTTAGTTTTTCTTTATTGAATTAAGAACGGTATTCTTCTTAACGTTTGGTACATCTTTGCGATGCTTCTGCACACCTAGTAAAAGACATTGCTTCTGTTGCTCATCTTTGGTGTGCAGAAGGTTGTATTCTTGAATGAGTGCGACACCCCGTTATGCCACGTCGTTGACAACTTTCAAATTTTTGCATATAGCTTCACATTTACGATAATTATCGTCATAAGGCCACAGTTGATTTTTTGTCTTTTTGGCGCCACAAATGCAAACATTAAATGTAACAACTTATGAATTAGATAATTAAATTATTATACACATGTATAATAATAGTTAAATAAAAAGTACGTTCGCAAATATACCAATTCATAATTGTAATATCAAATTACTATAATTACAATACTTTCGAAAAATTACATTATGATAAGTTCACGACTCTGGCTAAAATTTGACTCTTGCGATAAAACATGCACCGCATTTACGAGTCTAAGGACCCTTATCAGTTGACGCGTCCGGAATTACTAGTACGAAATCAGTCATCTACCCCGAGCATGGTGTGGCACCCACCAGCCGTTTCCGACGAGACGAACGCCAGTGTTGCTGGAGTGCGCGCTTGCCCCGCGGCTCGTCACCGAGCGCCTACTGCGCGCGAGGACGTCACCCGCCAGCAGCACTTGGCGTGAGAGGCGATTCGGCGCAGGAAGCGGCGAAGCCGAGCGGCGATTGGCCTAAGTGGCGACGGCCGCCGGCCGACCGCCGACGGCGCGCCGCCTCTAGTCCTCCAAGGGGAGGGCGACCGCGCGCTCGCTTCTTAAACTCATTACGCCGCAGAAAGCTAGCTAAGTCTCCTTGCAAAAAATAGCGCACAAGCGGGGATGGAGTAAGTAGTATAGACATTTTTAGAAGAATACAATTTAATTGTATATATTTTCCTACAAACATTTTAACACATCGTGACCTTAAAGTAAAAAAGTTCTATCTCACTTTTTTTAAAAAAAATATTTTATGTGATCTTTGTAATGGTAGCGATGAGATTTACACAACCTCTAAGTTACATTGATGTACACATTTTGTTTCCGAGATACAAAGTAAAATGGTACTATCTGCAAAAAGCATGTTCAAGTTCGTGAAAAAAAATTTTACCTGCTTCACCGCGCAAACCAATCTGTTTACGTGTATGTGCACACTATCTTGTTGGCCAGGTCCAGGTATTATAAAATCTTTTGAGAAGAAGATTTAATTGCAATATTGAGTGACTGTGAAATTGAAGATGCTGTTTTTGAACATTCCATCATAGTATGGCATGCTGAATTGAAGAAGACGAGACATCAAGGAGAGATGTTAAAGCGTGTGCTTCAATCGCGCTTTAACATTTGTGATTACTTCCTGTGTTTGTATGCGTTAGAACAACTTAGTACCCCCCTTACTAAACTGTTAACAAGTAAAAGTTTTGCTCTGTGTACATGGCAGATCATGTAGGAAATATTCGAGAACTTTTTTAAAATACGATGTTCGAAATGAAGATTTCGAAGAAAATTCTGTGAATTTAGATGTGCACCATGAAATAGGCGAATAGAATTTAAAACAATATCATAACATTTTGGGGGACACTTATTTTTTTCACAGATATACAAAAATGATTAATATACTGCCGATGGTGATTTTTTCATATTCAAAATATTGCTGTAACAAATGGGAGAGTAATTTATTTAGGAAACAGCGAGCAATTTATTTGCAATTTATTTGCGAATTAGCATCGACGGCAGAACCTAAACAAAGAACTTGACACGAAACTTGTTACAACAGCAGTTGCAAAGATCTAATGTTACTTGTCTCCCAGGAGATATTCAATAAATGCTGAAAAGAGTAACATTCCTTCTAACTCACAAAATACAAAGAGAAATGAGTGCCGGACCTCTACAAAAAACCTGTTCGTTGAAATCTCTGATTTTTCAAAAACTGATAAAATTGAAATTTTTTTCGGCGTCTTTCTAAATCTGAAGTATTAAAGATCGAGATTATTCCTTTGATAAAATATGTTTCTTAAAGATAGATTGTGATAAATAAATGAGTTGATGTACAATTATCGAAAATTTGAGTATTATGTGTGTAATTTTGCCTGAATATACGTAATTTTTAATTTTTGTTTAAACATTTTCCCCATAAACGGCACGTCTGTTTGTGATGAACTTTCGCAGTTGGATAGTCTGAAGGACGTTGAAGAAAATGGTGCAGGTATGTTGCTTGAAAACCCTAATCTTTCGAAAATTGAAAAAATTCCAAATTTTTCAACGTCGTCTTACAACTACAATTATGACGATAAATTTATTTCGTAGTGAAATCTATTCATCAAAAACAGATTTTCAAATAAAGTCTTGTTGAATTTTTGGAAAATACGAGTATTAATGTAGTAATTTGGTGTCACAGCTAGTCGCCCGCTCTGGAAACGCTGCTCTTGTTGATCGTAATTTTAGAAGAGTTTTGAGGCAGTTGGATGTTACGCAAGTTAGTATGTGTTTATTTCTTCACAATTAATATTTCTTTGTTCATTTCTTATATTGGAATCTTTGTTATAAGTTTACAAATTAATCTTTTAGAAATTATTTAAAACCTATTCGAAATAAAGATTGTTAGCCTTTAATCGCCCGTTCCCAATTTACGCAGTTGGATGCTCCGTAAGTTAGAATTTGAATATTATTTCATATTTCATTTTATTATTTGTATTATATTTATGTTATTTCATTTTAAATTGCGTCCCTTAATTGTGATAAATATGAAAACGAGTTGCTGAGCAGCCATTGTTGGTTGTTACCCATTGTTGTAACGCCGCACAGACAACAAAAGCAGACAATGACGGCTGCGTTTTTTCGGGATAATAAAAACGAGTATTTTTATACATATGTAAAAATGTCAATGCCATAGTGTTTAATAATAACTATTATATATTTTTCTATCTATTTGTTTTTGGTTCCGTAGTGTTACTGTACTTTCTTAAGGTATAATTTTCTATATTGCTTGTCTATGTTTCATTAGAGTACGTCTTGAACGTTTATTTTGGGTGGAAGGATGCGAGGGACAAATGTAACCCTCAGGGCGTTTAGGAGTCACGTTAAGTTCCAGAGGCCACGAGGATCAATAATAGGACTCAGCTATGTTTAATTTACCATTGCATTAATTGAACTTCTATTATCGGATTTACTCATTTATTATCAAACATAGACGTTTGTTAACCCGTTCTTTTATTTTGTTGTCAGGACTACTCAGTAGCGAGGATGTCTTTGTTTCGATTCTTATAAAATGTCACGTCGATTTTCTGTGTCTCGCTAAACTAAACCAGGTGCTGCAGAGCTTTATTGTTCGACACATTTATATTTACAGGCCGGTAAACAAATTTATGTAAAATATCAAAGAGATGAATATAATAAAAGTAATATCATTCATAATTTATTTCAAACTTGGAGCATCCCTTTATATAACTTACAAATACAATACTTATTACAAAAGTTTGTGCATTTTTGGAAACATTTTAAGCATAATGCAGTATTACAACTGCTTTACTTTCTTGGAATTTTTCTGTGCATGAGGTCTCCCCAATTTGGATGATAAGCTATTGGAACAAATAGAACATTTCGGTGTATTAAAATCTCTTCGATTTTGTTCTTTGGGGCGAAATTCTAGCTTTGACTCACGACGTTTCTACTTCTGTTTTTTGTGTTAACCTTTTAATTATATTTTCTTGGATGTGGAATGAGCGATTACTCGGGTCGTTGTCAGCAGGATGTCGAAAGCATTCTTCGTGCACCATTTCTAAGTACATCAGAGTTTAATACTCATGGTAAGCAGATGTAATCGGATTAAACGGCTGCAATCGTATTCGTAGAATTTGTAGTAATACTGTTATTTCGCCAAACGTTTTCGAACTGCATACTGTTAAGAAATAACGATGTAGTCGTTATGTGCTTATCTCCACTGTTCAAAAGGCTATCTAGCAATCAGAAGCACACGTCACATGTGTAACTCCGTTACAAGAAATTTCAGTATGTTTAATGGCAAAAAGTGATCAATTTAGCCTCTTATACATATCCTAAAAGTTCATAACATTTTTTCTGTGTCACTCTGTATGAGATGTTTTTCTGTTTCCTGAAAATTTGGCACTTTCATCATTCCCCGTTTCCAATCTTCAAATGGCATCGGCTTTATACCGATCGGCAGACATGACTGATGAAACCGCACGACGTGTACACATTCGGATGGCGCAAGTGCTGAGTCAGTCGAGCGGCGTGGCCCAGGGCCCAGGGCCCAGGGGAGCCGCGGAAGGGGTGTGGAGGGCGATGCGCCGTTTGGGATCCTGGGACCTCCGGCTGTTGCAACGCCTGGGGTCTGGGGACCCGCCGTCATCCCTCAAGGCGCCACCGATCCCTCGCAACGCACGCGAGACGCTTGCGACAACCATCGATCACCCCACGCCGGGACGATAACATAGGGCGTCCTACGATCACATTCTCAACGCCCTTAACCCTTCGTTAGGCGCGCCATTTTTCAGAACGCGGCTAGTCGCGCTGGGTCTAAGGGATTCATTATCTAAGTTGTCTCAGAATGTGTTAGTAGGGTATTTGTGCAAACACTGTACATTTTAGAGTTGATTTAATTTACATAATGAAGTAGGACAAGAAAACAGAATATTACCTAAAATCAAAATTAAAAAGATCCCGGCGCGAGATAACATAACTTTCTTTTCTTACCAAGTACTTCGTAAGTCGAGAAAGTAAAAAGACTTCTTTCCTGACGTTTTCTTTATCAACAGCAGTGTTGCTTACATTAAAACAATTTAAAAATCGTTTTTGAATATTTGCGCTAACATAAGAAAATATTACATATTTACAAACACATTTTAAACAAAAAATGTTTTCTTGAAGAAGGACCGCTACTCTTTTCTTTTTACTTAGTGTTCGTAGTTCCAAAGGAATTTTACTTTGATTTTGTGGTTTTTTCTTTATAGCTAGCATTTTTTTTAAATTTCTCCGGGTAATGGTGGATCTTATTTGCATATGCTAGAATAACAAATTTTGAGACAAGTTATTTTTGATGATACAGATCGATGTGGGTATTGTTAGCTATTTGCTAAATAAATTACTCTCCCTCTTATTGTGGCAATAATTTGAAGATGAGAAATATTGCATCGGCCATGTATTTATCATGTAATAGTGAAAGAATAAATTCCCTCCACAATTTTATAATGATATTGATCTCAACCCTCTTTGCATACTTCAGAGTCCATATCTAAATTCACAGACTTTTCTTCAGCATCTTTCGATTTACAATAGAAATTTTCTTCGATATATTCATCTCCAACATCGTCTTCTATACTTCGATTAAAACATTGCCATATGACATATGGACAGCTGCGATGCTGTCATCCAATCGGGAGCTTGAACGTCACCACAGTGACGTCACTGTAGTGACGTTCAAGCTCCCAATTTCAAGACAGCGTCTTATCTGATAAAGTGCCAATTGACGTAATGATTTAATCAAAGTATAAACTACGGTACACGAATCTTTCCTCCTAATCTACGATTTACAGATCAAACAGCATATTCATATTGAGAATAGAACAGTCGGGATAATATATTAAAACGAGGTAAATATCTATAAGATATTTAATGAGAAATAAATTAAAATATATAGATGAAATACGATAATACATTCGTGTAATTCATGGTAAATAACAGAAGAATTGAACATTGGCCGTTTATACGTCACGAAAAGTGAAAGAAGATATAATTTCCATTAATTATTTAAAATATGTTTCAATAGTAAAGTGAATAAATACATATTTAATCATAGAACATTATTGGAAAAACAAAATAACTTCGTATAATACAATAAGGAAAGGACAGAACAGCATGGAAATGTTAATAAAGAAGGTAAATAAAGTAAACAAGTCACCGTCGAGTTGAAGAAGATGAACTTCAAATAAAAATTCAGACAGCACGTAATGTGTCTCGGGAGGAGGCGGACATAGCGACGCGAGCAAGATTCATTTTTGCTACATATCAGGAAGAACGTATTGCCTCGGGAGAAGAGGCGACGAAGAGGCGAAGAGGCGTGAGCACGATTTTTTGACGAAGTTAAATATTTCAGGAAGTACGAAAGGAAAAACGCGCGGCGGATTAGATGCAAAGTAATAAAAATTAATTGTTTGGATGTTGATTAACTGAACGGAGTTAAATGAATTTAATATCCAAAATAATTCAGGTCGTACAGTAATCCATTAAATAGTATTCGGATGACGAAAGTCATGAAACTACGAGTGTGGACACCCGAAAATGGATGGAATTCGGTCGCAGCTGTGAGGACGCCTGGTATGGAGTTTTGGATACTGCGCCAAGATTTCATCAACCCAGGAAAGTGCTCGAAATTTAAGAAATGTCAAAGACAGTTAAGTAAAGATATACAAGAACAAGAATGGTTAAGTTAAGCACACAATTAAGTTTCAATTATTAATAATGTAAGTAATGATGGACATAATCTAAAAAAAGGTATTCCAATTATTTGAATATAGTTATTTAAATTATTTAAAATATAAACAGATACGAATCCAAAAAGAGAATATAAAGGTTCAAGAAAATAATTTACAGAAATTATAACAAAGTTAAAGCATAGCTAACTAATGTATAGCAAAAATCAGCAGTAATTTCAGCAATTAAAACATCCGTTACAGTGGAAAATATTTTTATGCTGCTTTAACTTTATTACGAATCTATTGATATTTAGTGATGTTTGCATGATAAGGAAGCCACCACAAATACCAGTTTTTTTCCAAATTATAAAAATTATTACCATCTGTGTACTAGTATGAACGGTAATTTTCAGGATCACCGAAAGAATATGTTACTATTACAACCCTGAAAGACGTATATATTGTTATACCTCATGTTAAAATATGAGCTAGTCAAAATGAAACTTTCACAAACATAAATAAAAAAGTAAAGCACTTATATTAAGATTTGATAATAAACAAATAAAGAGGAAGACAGGACGTACCAAATTAATATAGTAATTATCTAACCCATACAAACACAGAAAGCACGCATATAAGCTTAGAATGGTACATAACGCAGCGGCCCCATGTCTTACTGTCAAGTGCATGTGACGCCATTAGGACCACGCCAAAGGAAAGAGAGGCTACGTGACCTATCGCCCTCAGGCTTATCTGGTGGTAACCTTGCCACCGGATACATAACACAGCCACACAAAAATGTGTTCGTGTCTCGGGATCAGACCATGTTTTCTATATGTTTTGGGATCGCTACATCGGAATCCGATGTTTATTTTACTCCATCACATAAGGAGTTTGACGTAACTAAAAAAGAATAAAAAATGAAAGATATTTCTAACCGAGGATTCAGAGCATGTTACCTACCATATATTTGTGGGGTCGCTGAAACCTAATCTGAAGTCCATTTAAATTCATCATATCCGATTTGTTTAATTCAGCTCAATTATAATTCATAGAGAAGGTGTCATTGACCCCTGACGGGACAACACTCATCATGTTGTACGGCAGATTGCCTCTATCGTTGGCTCCACTTATAGCACTAGCGTTCTCTCCACGCAGACATAGGTTTTTAATTTTTTTTAAGTTATGTAATAAATCTGCTATGATGATGTTAAATTGACTTCAGATTTGGTTTCAACGACCCCAAAAGACATATGGGTAACATGGGTAACCCCTCGGTTAGAAATATCTTTCATTTTCTATACTTTCTGAGGTTATGTCAAAAACCTAATGTGATTCAGCAAAATGGACACCGGTTTCGGATTTAGTGACCCCCAAAACATATAGACAACATATAGAAAACATGGTCTGATCTCCAGACACGAATACAAATGTTTTTTGTATGCTGTAAAATCGTTCATTACAGAATGGAATAAGATCTCTTAAACGTACACCCACTGCACAACGAGATTCTTATAACTCAGTGGGTCTACTAATCCATACGCGCTAAACGAAGGGATCAACTTTGAAGAAGCAGTTGGATAAAATTTGGCAGATAAGGAGTTAGAAAAATGTGAGTCGTCCCTACAGGTATGTGTGCCAGCTTAGTGGCTTCCAAAAGCCTATGTTGCGTTCCCAAGACGAAAAACACACATTTTGAAAATGTTTGACATTTGAAACTGTTATAACGTCTGATGTGTCATTGACTAGTTCTGGAGGCAAAGAAAGACATGTTTAACCGAATGAAAATCACATCCTACAGTAGAGTAGTGAGAAATAGGATTTATATTTATATTTATTCAGTCAAAGACAGTAAAAACTGTATGTGGCTTAGGGGGGAGAAGATTATCTGCGCACGTTTTCTTGAGTTCCAGAATCCTTTCCCGTCATTTTAACTATAAATAGTTGAAAGATGAGTCAAAGTTTAACATAAATAAATAAAAATAAATTTTAAAAATACGTTTTAAAAATCGCAAGATTAGCAATATTTGAAAAATAGTCATATTCGTTTCCCAGTTATAGAAAACGTATTTGCATCGGTACACGAATTGCAAGTATGATTTTTCTCCATTGCCAACAAAATAGCAACTCGCCCTTACATCTACTCTTACCATTAGGGCGATACCAATTCCATAAGCAGGTAATTTTGATAGCAAGATGTTATGGTCAATAACGACAAAAGCTTTCAAAAGATCTAAAAATATTCCAATGGGGGCTTCATTTTGGTCCATTGATGAAGCAACATCTTTAAGAAAAGAAAAATTGCAGTTTCCGTAGAATTTGATTTTCTAAACCCGTGCTGTGAGACTTAAAACGCTTCGTTTTTACAGAGAAAAGTTTCCATTTGCTTTCAGAAAAGCCTCTCTAATATTTTAGAGAAACCTGACAAAAGAGAAATTGATCGGTAATTTTGAATTTCATTTTTTCTCCCTTTTGTAAACAGTGTCTTAACTTTTGCTGTTTTGAAAATATCTGGAAATATTCCTCTGCCTAAAGAAACATTGACAATGTGAGTTAATGGGTGTTTAAAGGCAGGTACATAAGTTTTCAAGAAACAATCCGGGAATTCATCTAAAACAGGTTAATATTTATTTTTTAGTTTACTAACTATTCGTAAGATTTCGTAAGAAGAAGTTACGGAAATGAAAATCGTGTCGAAAATAGAGATAGTTAAATGGGATAGAGAAAGTTATGTAATGCTGCAGCAAAAAACAAGATTTTTCGACAGAAATCATCGTATTGTAGGTTATCGAAAAAGGGAATAATTAATTTTCCTGTATGTAGTAAATTATTTTCACTTACAGTGTAGCTACAATCCACTTTCCGTGGGTCCTTGGTAACGAAAAATTGGCTTGCAGCAGAACATCTGCTTGTCCGTCCGTCCTTTTATCCTGTCCTGCGTCTCTAAAAGCTAGAGTCGTCCCCACAAGCAAGATTTTCAACAAAATTTGTGTATTCCCATGGATCTGGCAGATGTCGCGACCCATTAAAATTTTAAACATTAATTTTTATTTGTGTGGGTACTTTACATAAAGCCTAAATATTTTCAATTTTTTATAAAAAAATGCTACAATAAATATTTTTATCCAATAGTGTTCGAGAACCCAGGACCAACATCTAAGTGTGCCAAAAATTGTCTACCACACAGTATTCCATGTACAAGGCCTAGAATGAACGCAAATATTAAGATTGGTAGTAAACTAAGGGATTAGAGAACAAATTAAAAATATCTATAGTAACACAATTTCAAATAATAAAAATAGTACAGACCGAAGCATGTGTGAGTGGAATATTTTAAAATATGATTTATGCATGAGAATTCATTTTATTTAGATAAATTTTCACCTAGTGTTTGAAGTGAATATGAACATGTGTGCATTCAAAATTCCAAACATAAAATATTCTATAATTAAATAGCAGCAGATATTGCAGCGCTACTGTAATGGTTCTGAATATAAATGTTGTTATTCGTAGTGTAAGGTGTCATGAGATTTTGCCACCAATATCAAGTTTTAGCAAATGTTAGAAATTTTACCAGCCGAATTCTCGAACGAGAGATAATTTTTAGATCCCCGAAACCAATGAGTAAATGGTAATTATTAATCAACGGGAATATTTGTATTTATCATTGCTATTACATTATAAATAGAAAAGAGATAGACAGATAGATAGTTAAGATAGTTTGACAGACAGATAGACAGACAGACAGTTAGACAGACAGACAGACAGACAGACAGTTAGATAGACAGACAGTTAGATAGACAGACAGACAGTTAGACAGATAAATAGATATGTTTCTTTTAGGTCGCTTCAACATCTTGGGTCTACTATACCTTTACAAACACATAATAAAAACATTGCCCTTAAATTTCATAATTGGTTTGAGAAGTTGAGCTCAGGTAAAAGAGAGAAGCCTTTCAATACATTTATTTAAATTATTACACTTAAACTCGTTAAATCATATTTATACACTAAGCTCGGGTTCCAGTACATGAATTTTACATTCACCATCTCCACTAGTGTCCTTAATATTCTGTCCTTACTTGCATTGTCTCTCCATTACCTGACACATGGATCAATCAATCACATTTTACACACCGTCCCAGAGACAAAGCTATTAATTCCACTCATTACTCCGGAGGGCGCTTCCGCGTCGAACGCGGCCGAGTCCATTACTCACGATCGCATCTCCAGCGCCGCTCTTCCCCGCAAGACAAATCGGCCCTGAATGGAAGCGACGGGCGACACATTTCGGAGGAGATAGCGGAGACTCCGGGAGCCGGTGCCTCCGGGAGGCGGCGGCGGCAGCAGTGGATGCGAAGGCTTGGAGGGAAGCGGCGGAGGTGGCGCCGGGGGCGAAAGGTGACGCAGGGAGGAGGAAAAGGTCATGTTGAAGGAGCCAATGGCGGCGGTGGCGGTGGGGGCGGCGGAGGCACCGGTGGTGCTGGGGCGGTGACCGCTGCGTCGGTGCAGGCGCAGGCGGAGAGACGGAAGCGGAGGCGGAGGCCGAGGCCGCGGCGGCGGAGGAGAAGGAAGAGGAAAAAGAGGAGGAGAAGGAGGAGGAGGAGGAAGAGAAGGAGGAGGAGAAGGAGGAGGAGAAGGAGGAGGAAGAGCTGGAGGAGGAGGCGCAGGCGGCGGAGGAGGAGGCGCAGGCAGCGGAGGCGGCGGCGGCGTAGGCGGCGGCGGAGGAGGAGGCGCAGGCGGCGGAGGCGGCAGAGGTGGCGGAGGCGGTGGCTGCGGCGGAGGCGGCGGCTGAGGAGGAGGAGGAGGCGGCGGCGGCGTAGGCGGCGGCGGAGGAGGAGGCGCAGGCGGCGGAGGCGGCAGAGGTGGCGGAGGCGGTGGCTGCGGCGGAGGCGGCGGCTGAGTAGGAGGAGGAGGAGGAGGAGGCGGCGGCTGCGGAGGAGGAGGAGGAGGCGGCGGCGGCGTAGGCGGCGGCGGAGGAGGAGGCGCAGGCGGCGGAGGCGGCAGAGGTGGCGGAGGCGGTGGCTGCGGCGGAGGCGGCGGCTGAGGAGGAGGAGGAGGCGGCGGCGGCGTAGGCGGCGGCGGAGGAGGAGGCGCAGGCGGCGGAGGCGGCAGAGGTGGCGGAGGCGGTGGCTGCGGCGGAGGCGGCGGCTGAGGAGGAGGAGGAGGAGGAGGCGGCGGCTGAGGAGGAGGAGGAGGAGGCGGCGGCGGCGTAGGCGGCGGCGGAGGAGGAGGCGCAGGCGGCGGAGGCGGCAGAGGTGGCGGAGGCGGTGGCTGCGGCGGAGGCGGCGGCTGAGTAGGAGGAGGAGGAGGAGGCGGCGGCTGAGGAGGAGGAGGAGGAGGCGGCGGCGGCGTAGGCGGCGGCGGAGGAGGAGGCGCAGGCGGCGGAGGCGGCAGAGGTGGCGGAGGCGGTGGCTGCGGCGGAGGCGGCGGCTGAGGAGGAGGAGGAGGCGGCGGCGGCGTAGGCGGCGGCGGAGGAGGAGGCGCAGGCGGCGGAGGCGGCAGAGGTGGCGGAGGCGGTGGCTGCGGCGGAGGCGGCGGCTGAGGAGGAGGAGGAGGAGGCGGCGGCGGCGTAGGCGGCGGCGGAGGAGGAGGCGCAGGCGGCGGAGGCGGCAGAGGTGGCGGAGGCGGTGGCTGCGGCGGAGGCGGCGGCTGAGGAGGAGGAGGAGGAGGCGGCGGCGGCGTAGGCGGCGGCGGAGGAGGAGGCGCAGGCGGCGGCGGCGGCAGAGGTGGCGGAGGCGGTGGCTGCGGCGGAGGCGGCGGCTGAGGAGGAGGAGGAGGCGGCGGCTGAGGAGGAGGAGGAGGAGGCGGCGGCGGCGTAGGCGGCGGCGGAGGAGGAGGCGCAGGCGGCGGAGGCGGCAGAGGTGGCGGAGGCGGTGGCTGCGGCGGCTGAGGAGGAGGAGGCGGCGGCCGGCCGTCGACCGCGCTTCCGATTGTGCCCCTCAGGAGGCAGAGAGTGAGTGCGATCCCGAGATTCCTTCAGAGTCGCTTACGTCAGGCACACTATGACACGCTCGAGAGTTTGAATTCTTGCCGCTTTATATTCAGAAAAAAATATTTTTTCTTCACATTATGTTCACGCACCTAATTACGAATTTGGTTCCATGGATCAGGTTAGTGATCAAGTATTGTTTGCACAGATATTAAATATATACGACCGTCATAACGTTTCATTGATTATTTTGTATTTTCTGGCGCGTCAAAATCTATGTTCATTATTCTCGTAAATGTGGTGCATGTTACATTCTGGCAGGTGACGATGTTCATCCTCTGAATCGAGAGAATCCGGTAATGACGTGGATGCACAGAGCCCAACTGATCTCATGAGCGTGCTGAACCTACATTCCTTTCTATTTTCGTGAAAGCAGAACAGCACATCTTTCGCATCCTTCACGAAACATTATTTATTTAAATAAGAATGCCCTTACGAAAAAACAACTGGGATGAACAGTAATAATCTTTGTCAGGAATGTTCGTCTGATTGAAGGAAAGGCCTGGCATTTGACCTACTCACAGAAATCGACGCCGTTCTGTAAGTTTGTTTGGGCGAGCTTATGCTTTTGGAGAACGAAGGAATATATTTTGGAAATTAACGACTTGTGATAAGAAAGAAGAAAGTGAGCGATAATTCACTTCTGTAAAAGAAAACAATGTAACGAAAAACCACTCTCAATCTCCTGAGGTCCGAGGTGAGGCCTGAATCCGTATAGCCACAATCCATGTGTTGTGCGTCCTTGATTCCTGAAAATCGATTGACGGCAAAACGTTTGTCCGTCTGTGAACAATGCTAGCAGCTAAAACGTTCAGCTGATTGACTCCAAAATTGATCCCAATCCATCTGGTTGATATCGCGAATTCTTGAATTTGGAACTTATATTTTAATTGGAGGGGGTGCTTTATGTGAAGCCTCTGAGAAATTTTCAAAAATTTCAAGAAATAGGTTTCATTGTTTTTTATTAAATTTTGTTGTGTGATAAAGTAAAGAACGTTTAAGAGAATGGTGTAGGTCTCATTTTCGTTGAAAACTCTGATTTTTCAAAAATTCATGTTCAAAGTTCTATTAAGTTTAGGGATATTAGGGATATTATTACTACAAATTAAAACTGAATTTAAAATTGTATAATATAATAATTTTTTTGAAATATGAAATTTCCTACTTTTTAAATGTTCGAAAAGTATTACATATTTTTATCTTCCCTTTTTATGATATCGCAGACTTATTAACAGCTGTGTCAGGCCTTGTAACATTAAGCTATTGATTTATATATTTGAAAGACAATTGAAACTATCACAGTAGCTAATAGGAACTAGACATTTACTACATTGTTCAGTCTGTATTTGGCAGATTCATTCCACAACCAAACTACAAGCAATAGCCCATTGTGCAATGAGAAATTCCGAACAGTTCAAAACTTCCGCAGTTCTATAAATTACCAACCACTGTGATATCACGATTTACGATGTATCAAAAAGAGAAAAAGGAAAGAGACTGTTAACCTCTTTGCAGTCAGATTGCGATATAATTGCAATGAATAAACATGATTGATCTTTCCGTGACATAATTGCATTACAAAATATCTTTGAGGTTATCGTTTTGAAACCTCGACATGAAAGAAACTTGGACTTTTGACGTATATAAATTGGAAATATAATTCCATTCAATGAAATCAATTTCATGAACTACAGACAAAAATGCTTTAGGAAACATTCGAGAACAGCTTTAGCATTAATTTGAACTATTCATAGACGAGAGTCACATTTAAATATGAATGGGTGAAAACCAGAACTGTATAAGTGGCATTTCATAAATTCTGAGAAAAAGTGCTTATTTTAGGCTATATTTCATTGGCAATGTATTTTCGTGTTTTTAATGAAGAACTGAAATGCTTTGTTTTTAATGATAAAACAAAGCACTACGACTTTACAGTAATATTCACTTAAATAAACGTATCACAGAATTTATAAAATGTCACCGTTCTATTTTTTACACATTCATATGTAGCATTTGCAAGTCCAGAAATTTAATTTAAGCAGTTTTTATTACATAATTTCATAAACGTTACGGCGGAGGATAATTCAGTGTCTCCCCTCCTGGAAGAAACGATAATTTCTGCTTAAGTACCCAGAAGAGTAGACACTCCAAAAAATATAATAGAAAGACTTCAAATATTTTTCACAAAAAAATTGGAATCTCAAAAAACTTAACTTTTCAAATCACTTTTAATAGTGCAAATAGCTTTACACTGATGCCCAACTGATAGCGTTTCTGACAACCCGTGTGAAACCTTCCAGAAAATAATAGAACATCTAATACTGTCTTATTTAGAAAATACCGATTTTTTTGTATGTAAGGACCTTGTACGCATCGTTTTCGGATTATTCACAATGCTAAAGTGTGTTGCAAAATGTGCATTGTGAGTTGCGTGTGGGCCTGATTTCCCACCAATGCTAATTCGCTACTCAGCAGTAACACTTTATGGGGTTTTCTTCATGCTTTGTTATAAAGCGGCAAAATACGTTTCCTTATGTATTACATACACAGAGATGATTATGTCTAGTGATAATAATAAATAACAATAATAATAATAATAATAATAATAATAATAATAATAATAATAATGGCAGCCGTCGTCTACGCCGAGGAAGCCCTAGGTTCGAGTCCTGCGTAGACATGTCGTTTTGTAATTGTCCCTTCACCCCTCGTCATTATCCTATCATCTCATAATACACACTTCAAATCGTAACAACTTTGACGTACTGAGGGATACAACTGAAAAGTTGATTCTGGAAAAATTACACACGTTAATCATGTAGCCTGGTCAGTAATTGTCTATACTCCAATAATAATAATAATAATAATAATAATAATAATAACACGCAAATACTATTATTATTACAAATAACAGTTATAACAAAAAAACGACCCATAACAAATTTAAGTTGTTTTGGGTACGCAAAAAAGGATTGAGGATATTTCTGTGCTCCTGATCATTTAGCACCGTTCTCACTGCGGAAACATGCTTGAATATTCAATACCTGTTGTAAGTCTTCCTCATCATGGTTCATTAAGCAAACGCAATAAAGAGAGTTGGCTAATTTCCAAACCAGTTTACATGTGAAGAAACATCAACATCAACCTGTAAGTGGAAGGTTTACTGGCGTAAATACGCCGTATATTACAAAATTATCTAAAATAAGGCCTAATCGCAGGAGATCTGCGTTTTATTGGTGAGTCGGGAACATCAAGTTTAACTGGTGAAGATGAAGTCGACAGAAATATGCCATCTCGATTGGCGCAGTAATTTGAGTATAAAACCACTCGATATTCAATTTTACTCTTGAAAATTTTTCTCATCAAAACCAATTCCTGACATTAACTCCACCACTCTTACCTGTTATTTGATTAAATACAGGTGTTAATGAAATGAATAATATAATATGTCATAAATTAGCTTACGGAACACATTTTTTCACAGACAGCGTTACAATCAAAGAAAAAATAGTGAAGTTTGTTGTGATGGTGATTGTGGTAATAATACTGAGAATAGTAGTTAATGTTAAAATGTAAAGAAAGAGATAGTGGAAGTGCTATTCTGTTAGCGATAGCTCAGAAATGCTTTCACCCCATTGCCTTATGAAAACTAGAGAGCAGTAAGGGGTACCACTTTCTCGCTCATACTCTCGGGCGTTTCAGTCTCGAGCATTCCAGTCTCGAGCATTCCAGTCTCGAGCATTCCAGTCTCGAGCATTCCAGTCTCGAGCATTCCAGTCTCGAGCATTCCAGTCTCGAGCATTCCAGTCTCGAGCTTTCCAGTCTCGAGCATTCCAGTCTCGAGCATTCCAGTCTCGAGCATTCCAGTCTCGACCATTCCAGTCTCGAGCATTCCAGTCTCGAGCATTCCAGTCTCGAGCATTCCAGTCTCGAGCATTCCAGTCTCGAGCATTCCAGTCTCGAGCATTCCAGTCTCGAGCATTCCAGTCTCGAGCATTCCAGTCTCGAGCATTCCTGTCTCGAGCATTCCAGTCTCGAGCATTCCAGTCTCAAGCATTCCCGTCTCGAGCATTTCCGTCTCGAGTATTTCAGTCTCGAGCATTTCAGTCTCGAGCATTTCGGTCTCGAGCATTTCAGTCTCGAGCATTTCAGTCTCTAGCATTTCTCTCTCGAGCATGCACCTCTCTCCACAGTATGTCACATAGAGATTTTTTAACGTCGTTTTTAACGTCCAATAAATAAAAACAAACAAAAAAGTTTCTGTTCCCCCTGGTTTTTGTGGCGGCCACTGCGTCATGTGGCGCGCTGCCAGCTGCCCCGCTTTTCCCCGCGCGCGCGCAAACGTAAACACTCATCGGGGGACGCGGGGGGGGGGGGGTGCGTCTACGCTTGCCACCTGCCCCTCTCTGAATGGCGGCGGCAGGTATTTTTAATATTTGGCCAGCGCTCGCCTCGCCTGCGTATAAAACACCACTGTTCCAAGGGGTTTGGGAAGATAGAATCGGAATTCTCTTTTATCCTTCTTCGTGTAAACTATTAGGACAGATTCGCTATGCCGAGCATTTTTAGGTGACGCTTACAGTCATTTCAATAACGCGCACATATTCAAATAGTGCTGCTAAAGAATGACACAGACTTTTTCGTCCTTGTTACCTTGTCTCTTGTCTAGTTTTGTTTTTCGTTTTACCTCACTCACTTCCCACATGCGGTCCACGAGCGCCTAAAAAACACTTTTTCATTTTTTCTTATTTTTACTGTTCTTTATTAGTAGAATTCGAATATGAATTGAAAAATATTCTAGAATATTAAAACATGTTCCTATATGGAAATTTGTTTTTAACAAATATTGGAGAAACTTTTCGGAAAATGTCGATTGAGCGTTTCTGAAAATTGCAGCTCGTTCGGAGAAAAGATACAAGTTTTCAAAAAACGTTAAGAGAAATCATACAAGTACTTGGTACAAGTACTTTGTACAAAGTACTTGTACCAACAGAAGCAATAATGTATAAAATTCTTCCGTAATGTAAATAATAATGATCTGAAAGATTAATAAAGAGTTTTACGATTTTTGGAAAATCAAAAGAATTCGTTGAATGACATTTATGGAATGGTATTTAGTGCATTTATCGCTATTGGCACGAAAAGTTTAAAGACAAATTTGAAGCCTTTTTTGAGAAAATTTACTCCGTGACTACGTAATATGTATACGAAAAGTAAAAAAAAAATTAAATATATGACTTCGTAGCAAATGTAGTAACAAAATGAAATATAATATAAAAGAAAGATATGAAAATAATATAAAAGAAAGATGTAAAATCTAAGTTATAGTGAAGGTAAGTTATGAGAAAATAACGTCTAACAATTCATACTATGCCCTAAGTTCTAAGAAAACCATTCTCAGACAGTTAATTATTGATAAATTAATAATTTAATTAATATTGTTATTTTGCAATTTTCAGTATTTCTAAAAGGTTGTTGACCTCCCTTACGACAAAAATCGGCAGAATCCGCACACATAATTTGAAATAACCTGCATCGTTCATAACAAAGAACTTGGAAATTCTCACATGACTGCGGAACTTTAATAAAAAATTACATTGTATGTTAAAAATCAGTTGTTTCCGGGCTTGAAGGCCGTGGTCCAATGGAAACTTGTCCATACGTTTCGCCTGCAACTGTGGCAGGCATCCTCAGTGGCGTGGCTGGCGGGGGCGAAGTGTCCTAGTTGGCAGCGCCGCGTTGACTGACGCTCCCGCGGCTCTGGGGCCTGCATTCATAGTGAAAGGCGAGGTTCGCGCGCTCGCGTCTGATTGGGGCGCGCCGCCTGTTCTCGCACCTGATTGGGCCACGTCAGCGGTACTGGTTAGCTGCCGAGTTTTGGTCGTACGAAGTGCCGGGTACCATGTACTGTTTAATTTTTCTCCTTCTTCTTTTCTGTTAAAATTGTTCTTGTGTTTGTAAATCTCGATGGCTTCCATTTGGAGTCTCTTGTAGTAGTGTGTGCTGGTGGAGAGAATATCCGTCGCTTCGAAGCGCATGTCGTGTCCGCGTCCCGACAGCGCGTGATCAGAGACTGATGACTTGTCAGTATGTCCTAGACGGCAGTTCCTTTTGTGTTCTTTTAACCTTGTATTGAAACTTCTCCCTGTAGTACCTATGTATACGGAACCACAAGAGCAAGGAATTCTGTATATTCCAGCTAAAGACAAACGATCCTGGGGGTCTTTGGCCGAACGTAAAATTTTACGGAGTTGTTGGGTGGGTTTAAAGACAGTTTTAACCCTGTGTCTAGCTAGCAGTCTTCCTATGCGGTCCGTTACCCTTTTCACATAGGACAGGAAGACAGTACCGAGTAGAGTATCTTCTGAAGAACAGAACAGAAGAACAGAAACTAGTTATGCTACAAAGTGACACATACTTTAATGTCTAGTTAGTTCTTTATTCTGTTGAATCAGAGCTACTTTGTAGTTTCGCACAACCCTCTTCCCTGCTGCTATGTATTGCCATTTCATGCACCTACAAGGACCATTCACACTGAAGAGTACTGTGGCGCTCCCGAACATCGCGTAGGTCTCTTTCGTCCCAGTCGTGGTCATGATTGATTGATTGACGGATGGATGGATTGTTAGTGATTCGGGGCGCGTCAGCTGCTAAGGTCAATCGACCCTTAAGTGTATTGCATGTATTTTCCTAGGGAGGTGGCCGTGGTCTTTCACCACTGGATGGCGAGAGGTATCCGGTCCCCCCAGCGGGGCACCGCCCCGCAAGGTCTAAGCTCCCGCCCTCTGTGGTAGTGTAGTGCATGTTAGTGTAAGTGGGGGTAAGGGGTTAAGATAGGATAACGAAGAGGAAAGAGAGATCGCGCGCAGTCCGTGGCTCGTTTGTTAGGGTAATGCTCCGGCATTCGCTTGGTGTTGATCGGAGAAACCACGGAAAACTACCGATTGGAGCAGCCGGCCGCTAGAATTCTCGAAAATCTAGTGTCGAAAATCCTGCCATCGTCGGGACTGAGCCCTAAGACCATCCGGCCACAGGCACTGCAGTGACAGCAGTTGATTCCCTAAACCACGGCCCCCGGACTTGCCCATAGTATCTCTTGGCCTCATCGCCGTGCTTGTACCATTGTTCTCGGTGTAGGGATCAGTTTCCTGTCACGCCGACAGCTAATTCACTTTCTGTTACACCACGCATATTACTCAGGATTTACAGGGGTTGGACACAATAATATAAACACCTCATATAAACAAAATATGCTTTTATTAATAAAATGTTGGTGGCATTTAGAATAACTGCAATTCGGCGCGGAATAGATTTGTAGAGTCTGGATAGCTTCCAGCGGAATGTTATCCCATTCTTGTACCAATACATCAGCCAATTACGTCAAAGATGTTGAACTGGAAATCTGCTCTCCACTCTCTGCTCTAAAACGCTCCAAAATGATTCAATATTGTTGAGATCTTGCAATTGTGCTGTTCAGGGATGATGTTTGATGCTTTGTAAACCACGCCTGAGCCCTTTTTGCAATGTGTATGGACGCATTATCGTCTTGGAATATGGCAGCGTGTGGCAACAATATGCTATTCATTCTAAGTACTTCATTACTGTAAATATATTCTTCGCAGTAATCCGTACAGTGAGACCTAGAATGCTCTGGAATACAACCCTCAAAATGTGGCAGGTCAACAGTGCAATGCAGACGCGTCGCAGAGTTTACATGTCGGCTGAGGAGCAAACATGCAAAAAGGTGTGCTATACTGCATTGTGTTTATGTTATTTTGTACAATCCTTATACTTGCGCATACGCGAAATGTTTACGTATTTTTTTAATTGCACCGATTTAATTAGAACTTTCGTTAAAATTACTCACTTCCTGAAAACCTGTACATGACATAATTTAAAATTTTAATTTTGAAGAATAGATTTCACTGAGATCAAAAAGTTTATGTTTAATAATGTTGTTACAGAAGAGCGTTTAAAGCGTATTTTACGCCTTTTAGTTTTTTGATAATTCAGAGATGTTAAATGGATCTGCCACTTTTTTTCGAACTCGTAGTTCTGCTATATTTTAGCAAACATTTGAGTATTCAAACCATTTTTGTGGAAATTTTGAAAATTCCCTGAGGTTTCTCGCAAAGAAACCCGAAATTAATAGATTAATTTTCGAGTGTGTAGAGCATTGCCGAGCCAGACCAAGTGTGAAATATTAATTTTTGGGGAACTTCTATGTTTTAGGAGTTAGATTATGATGTTCATCAAATATGCCATCTTCACTTCACAAAAAAAAAAAAAAAAAAAAAAAAATTTAAAAAAGACAATTGGAGACAATTGGAGTTGGCCAAGAAATCATTTTCCAGAGTATCATTAGAATTCTTTCGAATCGAGTTGCGTAAGCGAATATGGTGTTAGTTTCCCTCTCTATTATACGACTTCCCCTTCTAAAGTTTGCAGTGCCCCTCGATGAGGAAAATTGCTTTTTGGCACCAGGGTCCTTTGTAGTTTTTTAGAAAATTTGAAAATACTCAGTTGGTCTAAATTCTAAAGAATTTTTAAGAGAAAGGCAAAACATTTAAAAATTATATTTCCAAAATTGCAAGGTTATGAGTCGGATTACATCGGTCAGGGAATACTTATTTTGGAATGCCTTACGAATAGCTAATACGGACGGATGTTAAAAAAAGGTTTGCCAGTATTAAAGAACTACGAACCGTGGATTCTGGCTACACATTTTGTTATAGAAAGTAATTTGTAATATGTCGGAAAGAAAAATCCTCTTTAACACTCGAATGCTATCAATGTATCTGTGAGAGACACGCCAACTTTTTTCTTTAACTGTAAACGTGACTGTAGGGATGTGGTACGCTCCCTCCACCTACCTTACAACATCGCGGGCAGCCAAACTTTACTACAGTGCCAGCCAGTAAAGACCCACGAAACCCATCTAACAACAGACCAAGTAGTCTCCTCCCAACTATAGCCAAGATATTTGAAAAACACATTTAACCAGATTAATTAAATACTTCAAGAACAATCGGACTTGGCATTCGGCTACCGATCTAAATACTCAACCACACACCAACTACTCCGACTAAATGAATCCACTGCATTTCATCATCAACAACACACTTCAGCAATATTTCTAGACAAGGAAAAAGCCTTCGACACATCTGAAATACCGGCTTACTTTCCAAACTTCAACAACTTGGAAATCCACAGTACTTATACAGTATTATACCAGCTTCTGAAATAACAAATTCAAAGTATACAACCCATTCCCCAAACGACATACAATAGATGCAGGAATTCCGCAAGGCCTCTTCCCCTCCTCTTTAACATTTTCTTATCTGATATTCCTCTATCAATCACCTCCTTTTCGCAGACGATGTTTTCTGACCTCCCTAAAACCCGAATGGACAAATACTGGCTCTATTACAACCATACAACACCTCGAACCCAATTTTAATCTGAGTGTCTCTTGAAACGAACATCACCTAATGAAAGTAGAGTGGTTTAGCCATTAGAATGATTATTCCTAAAGCAAAGAACTACATGTACGAACAACCTTGAAAGGCAGCAATGCCGCGCAAGTAGCAATAAATTTAAAAACAAGTATAGTGCAATCCGTTTTGAAGTGAAGGACATCGTGGTTAGTGGCCAGTGTATATCTCAGATACGATGAATGCAAATTCGTAAGTATTTTTGATCATACTATATTTTTGGTTCTTATTATTATTTTTGTTATTTTCTTCTAAATATTATCATTTTAGATGGTGAAGCAATTATTAGTTTTTATGGTTGGATACAAATGATGTTCTCTTCAAAAATACTGGCAAATGAATCTCAGGTATTCAGAGATAGTATATACGGAGTTTTGTTCATTATTACACATTCACCGATGGCGTCTCAGAAACCATTTTTTGACTTGAATCGCCTGAATAATGAAGCAAGAATTCGACAAATGTTATTCGATGACATGGATGAAGATGATGAGAAGAGGAAGACTATGATAGCGATAGACTTATGGTAAGGAGGCAGCATTGTGCTTTTGCTTGTACTTAGAGGCGTGACATAGAAAATTCTAAGAATGCAAAATAACGTGGCTCATTTGTTCTTTGGACTTTATTATTTAGAATATTTTCCATTTAGACGTTATTATTGGAGAATGTTTCTAATAGAGTAAAACAAAATAGGAATTATTTCTTTGAATCTAACAGGATAGCAGAATCAACTTTACAAAATTTTAAAGCAATTTTGTATTTTTTTGTTATTAAAATTACAATAATCTATTCCGCCCTGCCGCGTTGCCTATTCCTGCCGATTCTATTGCACACGCTTTCCGCTCCGCCCCTCCCAGTCGCGCCTCACTTTGCTTTGCCATATCATGCCAATCTTACTCTCATCAATTTATATACTCATTCCTTAACCACCTAAAGGTAATCTTTCGCACGATGATATCATAAAACAGTTACCAACAAAACTCTTCCATTCCCACGCAGTTCTTGTATTGATACGTAAATCATTCATAATATATTTTACTTTCGCTTGTCAATCCGTAAATACGCCATAATCCTTCTTAATTTACCACTATCAGCGAAGCTGTTCTTGAACAATGGCTTGGAGAATTGAGGGAGGAGTGGATGCACGAGTTATAATGTCGCAAATTATACTGGAACATCAAAGTCAAACCTACTGCTGACACGGCCAGATCACCGCTCTGGTTAGAAAATAGTGGGGACACGACGGTGATCCAAAGCATTACTGAGAGGATACATTATTAACACGTTTCCTTTTTCTGACTAACTTTCTCAATAATTTAAGGTACATCGCTATTATCTGCTTCCTGAAGAGTACGAGGTGTCTGCTGTGAACGACCTTAATATGCCTCAATCTTTTCCTAGATTGCCTTACATTTTTTCGAAAAAATCTAAGAAAGAGGAACCGTTCTCGCCTGCAACTGCAAAGGACCTGGTGCCAAAAAGCAATTTTCCTCATCGAGGGGCACTGCAAACTTTAGGAGGGGAAGTCGAAGAATGGAGAGGGAAACTAACACCACATTCGCTTACGCAACTCGATTCGAAAGAATTCTAACGATGCTTTGGAGAATGATTTCTTGGCCAACTTCATCTCATTTGTATTCCTTCATTTGGACACTTGAGAGTGTAAAAACCCTATATACTGCATCTTATGTTGATTAATTGTATCCCTTGCAAGGAGAACTTGATATTTATGTATCAGGGGACGTGCAACTTTCTAGAAGAGAGGGTACGCGCCTTTCTCAGAAGGACCCCGGTGTGGCCCCGCCTCAGCGGGGCGGCCGCGATGAGGGTGCGTGGCGGGGATGAGGAGCGGGGTCGAGGAGCGGGGTCGAGGGGCGGGGACGAGGGGCGGAGACGAGGAGCGGGGCCGAGGGGCGGGGCCGAGGGGCGCGGCCGAGGGGCGGGGCCGAAGGGCGGGGACGAGGGGCGGGGACGAGGGGCGGGGAAGAGGGGCGGGGACGAGGGGCGGGGACGAGGGGGCGGGGAATAGGGGCGGCACGAGGGGCGGGGACGAGGGGCGGGGAAGAGGGGCGGGGAAGAGGGGCGGGGACGAGGGAGGGACGAGGGGCGGGGACGAGGGGCGGGGACGAGGGGCGGGGACGAGGGGCGGGGACGAGGGGCGGGGACGAGGGGCGGGAACGAGGGGCGGGGAAGAGGGGCGGGGACGAGGGGGGACGAGGGGGGGACGAGGGGCGGGGACGAGGGGCGGGGACGAAGGGCGGGGCCGAGGGGCGGGGCCGAGGGGCGGAGACGAGGGGCGGGGCCGAGGGGCGAGGACGTGGGGCGGGGCGGGGACGAGGGGTTGGGGCGGGTTGACGAGGGGCGGGGAGCGAGGCGGGGACGAGGCGGGGACGAGGGGCGGGGACGAGGGGCGGGGCCGAGGGGCGGGGACGAGGGGCGGGGACGAGGGGCGGGGACGAGGGGCGGGGACGAGGGGCGGGGACGAGGGGCGGGAACGAGGGGCGGGGACGAGCGGGGACGAGGGGGGACGAGGGGCGGGGACGAGGGGCGGGGACGAAGGGCGGGGCCGAGGGGCGGGGCCGAGGGGCGGAGACGAGGGGCGGGGCCGAGGGGCGAGGACGTGGGGCGGGGCGGGGACGAGGGGTTGGGGCGGGTTGACGAGGGGCGGGGAGCGAGGCGGGGACGAGGCGGGGACGAGGGGCGGGGACGAGGGGCGGGGACGAGGGGCGGGGACGAGGGGCGGGGACGAGGGGGGGACGAGGGCGGGGACGAGGGGCGGGGACGAGGGGCGGGGACGAGGGGCGGGGACGAGGGGCGGGGACGAGGGGCGGGGACGAGGGGCGGGGACGAGGGGCGGGGACGAGGGGGGGACGAGTGGCGGGGCCGAAGGGCGGAGACGAGGGGCGGGGACGAGGGGCGGGGACGGGGGGCGGGAACGAGGGGCGGGGACGACGGGCGGAGACGAGGGGCGGGGACGAGGGGCGGGGACGAGGGGCGGGGACGAAGGGGCGGGGACGAGGGGCTGGGACGAGGGGCTGGGACGAGGGTTGGGGACGAGGGGCGGGGACGAGGGACGGGGACGAAGGGCGGGGACGAGGGGCGGGGCCGAGGGGCGGGGCCGAGGGGCGAGGACGAAGGGCGGGGACGAGGGCCGGGGCCGAGGGCGGGGCGGGGACGAGGGGTTGGGGCGGGTTGACGAGGGGCGGGAAGCGAGGCGGGGCCGAGGGGCTGTGCGGGGCCGAGAGGTGGGGCGGGGCCGAGGGGCGGGGACGAGGGGCGGGGGCGCGGGGCGAGGGCGAGGGCCGGGGACGCGGGGAGCGGGGCGGGGGTGCGGGCCGGGTACGAGGGGCGGGAACGAGGGGCGGGCGCGGGGCAGCGCGGGAGGCGAAGGCCGCGTGCGGAGGCCGGTTGTCGACCCCGAGGGGGGCGGGGCTATTCTTGGGCGCTGCGAGAGAAGCGCTCACGCGACCGCGGGAAACAAACACGCCCCCCACCCCCCAAGTCCCCCCTCCCCACGTCAACCCGACCCACATCTAAGGCAAATGAATAAATGAAACGTGTGCGGAATGCTTTGCCTAATGGGTGGTGGTATAAAAAGTGGTACTGTTTGAAGTAGTTGGGCACGCATTGCTTAGCACTGCATGCGGCCTCGCCGGCAACCCTAACCATCGGCTGAGGGCATCAATTGAAATCAATGCAGTGCCTTGTCCCAGAGATTCTAGAATTCGGGTCCTGACGATGGCAACATTGTAGACGCGAGCTAGATTGCTGGGTCGAATTCAGCCGCTGCCTGGAGGAGAGTTCTAGCGGATGGCAACTCTCATCGGTAGTACTCAGTGGTTTCTCAGATCAACACCAGGCCAATGCCGGAGTAGTACCCTAACAAACGGACCACGCGCAATATTTTCTTCCTTTTCCTTGTCCTATCCTCACCCCTTACTTACACACACACTTCCATGCGCTACACTACCACACATTCCGGGATACCGGTCGGTAGCTTAGAGCTTGTCCATACTGGGGCGGTGCAGCGCTAATACCTGGTTAGGGGAAAAAATTCGCTAGCCGACATACAGATCGGCGCCGGATGTGGCGAACTGGCGGGGGAAAATCACATGTTTCTTCAGTGTCAAAATATGTAACTTACGGGAAATATGAGATATGGTTTCAATCCCTCCATACACTTGAACTCTTTAGACTCATCACAACCAAGACAGTTGGCATATATCGTTCTCGAATATCTTGAAAGTCAAACTGTCGAACCACCTCCACATTCCCTGCGCGTGTTTATAAAAATAACGATATTTCAACTACTAGAGTGCGTAAACCGAAAATGTAAATGGTATTTTAAGAGCAAAAATAAAATATATTTTATTATACTTTTCGGGGGATGGACCCCCAACCGGTCCTCCGAGAGCCTCCTTTCGACGCTTTTGCCATTGGCAGTCTTCCCTTATGTGGAGAAAGTCGGAAGGCTCTGTCTGTCGACATTCGCCACATATAGCGAGACTGATGATGACGGCAAAGCTAAGTTGACAAAGATGGCTTCCATTATTTCATTCTGTTGGGAAATTTCACATAGCGAAGTTGCAAATGTCAGGGGCTTTTGCCCCTTCTTGCTATACACCCAAGTATACGCGGATGTTCAACAAGTACAAACAATATCCTTGGGAGCGCCAGAACGTAGACTGCCGAACATCAGTGCATAAGAAGTTGCCTGACGAACAGGGGCATGTGTCCGAAGTGTAACTGCGTTTTACGAAATTTCTCCCGACATATCCATTGGCTAAAAGTTATTATTTTCGACGCCTTTGCAAGTCCGAGAAGTTTGTAGAATTTATTCGGAGACTCTTGTATATTTACCGTAATCTCGTCTTTCCCTCTTCCCTTTCTCTTCTTTCCCGTTTTCCGTTCCTCGCTTCTGGTTGGTGCATCAGCTCTTCCGCTGAGCTTTAGTGTGCATGCGCTATCGGTACGAGTTGAAATATGGTGTTAATCGCAGCGTCGATAAACACGGACGTATATGGGTGTTAAAAGCTAACACGCAATTTGTGTTTTTAGGGCTAGAGATACCACGTTAAACTGTGTAACTATCCTGAAGTGTATCATAAAACGAAATAATTCACACAGTTGAGAATCAGAGTTGAAAATTATGTGATGAGAATCAGGAATAATTGTCTTAATTGATAATTACGTTTACTGTTAATAACATCGGTAACATTTGTGCAAATGATTGTTCCATAAATGTGTTGTATCTACTGGAAGAATGAAGGAATGAAAATGTTATATTAAATACCGTATTCAATCATAATATTCTAAATTCAAATAATACCAATTTACTTTTTGTACTATTATGGAAGAATGTTTACGATCCATCTAAACAAAAAGAAATCGATTTTGTACTCTAAGGAATTGAGTTTTGAAAAACGCTGCCTTAGCTCGCTCGCAATGATGGAATGCAAATGTCAAAGAGCTACTGGTCTTTCGCGTATACCTTACAGCGGTTCACTTTAAGTATTTGAGATATTTTTTCATATTTCACTGCAATAGGGTGTTATTCTTTCCCACAAACCATCTGTCCGGTCTTAGAAGTCGTGGAAATGTTCATAAGTCTACTGTCGTAATTCGGTTCTGTCCCAACTGATGAAAGATAATGACTTTAAAAAAAATATATATTTCAATTTTAGTCTGCTCCACATGTTTTGACACATTTTAGTGAAACATATCAAGTTGTTATGTTTCGAATTAAACAATTCTAAATGGCAGCGTTCACACGAGACTCGCGACAGAACCGCTTTTGCCTGTTGCCTGGCTATCGGCCTCGCGAGCCCTCACGGAACCTCCTGTGTCGTGGCTGCGAAAGGCTCCGTCGCTTCTCGGAGGGGTCACGGAGTGGCTCCAGCGCGAAGGCACCCTCACAAGGCTGCATTTAAATGGGCGTTAAGCGCGATTTACACGATTCCTTGTGGCGATTTCGATTTTCCTTGTGAAAACGATTTCCGATTTTGTTACCAAATGTGGCCGCAGTGGCGGTAAAGGCGCTGTGCGCATGCGCGCCTTCGCTAAAACGTCGGAAATCGTTCGTCAGAAGGAAGTGAGTAACGCGGGTCTAACAAATCCAAAGCAAATACCCACCTCAATGCATTCATCACGCATTTTTGCTTTATGCAGATCCAAAACCGGTATTGCTTGAATTGATAATACATACATGACACGCTGATCTGCTGCGAAACAGTATATCGTGATCCCGATGTTAGAGATTACAGTGACCCTCTTTCAGTAGGAGAAATATTGTCGTTTTGTTAGCCGATCGGTCGACTACGACAGAACTGCGTACTATGAAATCGCATTAAATATTTATAAAATCAAACAGGGTCTCTGACATAAGAATTTTAGGTAATTGTCTTTGGTACTCTTTTTACTTTGGTTTTCCTCAAAAATTGTTTCATGAAGTTACGGTTTTAAAGAATAAATGCATAGCACCTATAAATACCTATTTCAGCCTAAAAAGATACATTCACCCTTTTTGGTTAAATTTTTTTGAATGTTTTTCATTTATTAACGAAATAATATCTTCATCGGTTATCAAATCATCTTACAGGACGTCCAAATGACTATTCATACAGTGAGCTCATTATGCAAGGTCCTGAAAGATGTTCGCACTTATAACTGATGCGGTTGCATCAAATTATAATCGAGCGAAGTCGGCTGTATTCATTTAGAAGATTAAGTGTATACTTCTCCAAAAAAAAATTGATCCACTTTTCTTTGTCGGATAGAATCTCTTACCCTCTTCAACTCTCAGTACGAGAGGTATTAGATTTAATAAACAATATTAATCAAAATACGCAAAAATAACGAACTACTCTCGTTTATCCACGGTTGAGTGATCTTTACGACTGAGTGACGAGCCCTTTGAAAATACCTTTAGAATTTTTAACCATCTAAAAATCATTGGAATCGGTATTGATAAAGCGGAAACGTGTGCTTTATTATCGCAGCTAGGAAATAATTAAATAATTCTAAATTGCCTGCCAACATAACACTGCATGTGCCCTAAGTACTTACTGCATCTCACTAATAAATACGGAAAGAGCCTTGCTATTTCTTAAGTCACGAGCAGGTAAAATCGTGACGACTAAATGCAGAGCAAACATTGTGTAAGAGCTTGAGAAGCCGTCAAGGACTCCAGAGATGTCAACCGTTCCCTGAGGAGCGGCTTCCATTATACGTATTCCAAGATTGTTAGCATAAAATTATTTTTGAGAATTTCGTACCTTCACCTAGAGTACTGGCTTTGGAAGTAAATATACCACCTTTAGCTTCCACCAGCGTTTTAATAGTGAGGCTGATTGGGTTTACTGTTGGAAGACGTAATACTCTCCTGTTAATGGCGTAATGACTGGAATGGAATTCGTGATGATATAAAAAAGTCAACCATGTGACAAGTCTACTGTTGAAAAAACGTTTTTCAGGAGACTCAAACCCATATTTTTCAGCTCCGAATTCGCCGACCCCTTCACGAAGACTCGCGATTGAAAGAAGATCATTATTCTTTTATCTAATATTATGATATGAGCACCTAGCCTTTTGGCTCACACCAGGGTTAATTGGTTACGAGATTTGGGAGATGGTATTTATACAGGATGTTCGGGGAGGAAACGTCTAAACTTCGAAAATAAGCTCTAAAGACAATTATAAGCATATTTTGTCTTATAGACTACTTGGATAGTCCAATTGGCTAAGACGTCATAAGTACTCAGAAGTTGGATTGAAAAAAATGTTTTCTTGGAAAAAAATTGCATTGCAAAAGCATAGAAACACCACAGAAGCATGTAATTTTATTTATTTTCAAAAGAAATGAATATATTTATTCAGAAAGAAACATTAACATAGAAATAAAAAAGCACCCAATTTACCATTTTGACTGCATTCTTATATCTGTATAAGTGTTTCTATCTGAAAAATATATTAATTTATTTTGTAAATAATAAACAATTTACATGTTTCTGGAGTGTTTATATGTTTCTGAAATGCAAATTTTGCCTAGAAACCTTTTTTCAAATCATCTTTTGACTGCTTATTGTGGCACAGCCGTTCGGAGTATGCACGTACTTTATTAGACAAAATATGCCTATAATTGTCTTAAGAACGTATTTTTGAAGTTTTGAGGTTTCCTCCCCGGACATCCTGCACAAATGGGAGCCAGGGGAAACGAGATACTCTCAAGATGTCCTGCCGCGACACGCCTCTGTCCACACTCCATCGACCAGGATGGGATAAGACCTGTGGTCAGACCATCATACCACGATTGATTGATAGTCGGAAGTTCCGGACGCGTCAACTGCTTAGGTCATTAGTCCCGTAAGTATGGTGCATGGTTTCCCTTGGGTATGTGACGGTGATCTTCCCCCGCTGGATGGCGAGTCCGGCGCCGAACTACCGTCGACTACTGAGGCTTTCTCCAACCAGGTATTTCCACCTGCGAAGCACCGCCTCATCCGCAACAAGCTCTAATCTCCCAACCGATATCATGGCATGTGTGGTAGAGTAGTGCACGTTAGAGTAAGTGCGTGTAAGAAAGGGGTAAGGATTGGACAAGGAAGAAGAAGGAATAATGGCGCGCTTCTTGTGGACCATTGGTTATGGTACTGCTCCGGCACTCGTCTGGGGTTGGTAAAACGAAACGAAAAACTACCAATCAGTGCAATCGACCGCTAGAACTGCCCTCCAGACAGCGGCTGATTTCGATGTACCTAATGCCGAAAAATCCTGCCACCGTTGGAACACGAACCTAGGACCTCTAGGTCAGAGGCACTCCAGTGACTAATTGATGCCCTGAGCCACCTACCCCGGTACCCCCGTCACGAGCCAAAAGGAGCAAGGCGTAAATTGTGCCCGTCCGCGCGGAGGTTGGTGGCACTGCGGGAGCGGGCGCGGCGCGGCGCCGCCGTCGCCAAACAAAAGCCGGCGGCGGGGCGCGGGCCGCCGCGTCTGCGATTAGGAATGCAATGCTTGTATTATGCTAATCAGGATCAATTAGATCCCACAGGGGGGGGGGCGCACGCGGCAATATTTCAGCACGCGTTGCGACCCGTGCGGGGCGGGGCGCGCCGGCATTCACGCGCGCGCGCGCGCGCACGCATACGACGCGCGGATGATGCGGGCGCGTATCAGCTGAGGGCCGCGCGTGAACGCGTGCCCGGGGAACCCCCTCGGACGGTCCGCGAGCAGACACGTGTCCCGGCGGAGATACCATCTGACCCACCCCTCTCGTGCTGCGTGGTCCTCGTTCCGCGCTGCGCTCCGCGCACGGAGGCGTGGGACTCGGGGTTTGGGAGGCGCACGCACGCACGCACTTTCGGGACGAGAACCCAGCAGTATCAGCAAAGGATGAGGGGCAGGGAACGAGTATTTCATTCACAAACATCGAACATCCAATAGAGAAATAGGACAATGGCTCAGGACATCCTCTGATGACACTGCAGAGCCTCTGACAGCGAGGTCCTAGGGTTTGAGACCCGACGGTAACACACTACTTTCGCCCGGTCCGGCCCTGCTCCGCCCCGCCACGCCCCGCCCCGCCCAGCACCACTCCAGCCTGCTTTGCTCTTCAGCGTGCGAATCCACCCCGCCACGTTCGACCCTGATTGAACTGCCTCTCCCCGATCCAAAACGCAACTCCCACCTCGCCCTACAGCCCCTGCTCTGCAGCGGAGAGGTGGTTCACATATCAACTGATGTCACTGCAGTGCCTCCGACCGGGAGGTCATAGGTTCGAGGCCCGAAAGTGGGAGGATTTTCGACACTAGCTTGGCAGCTAGGTCGAATTCAGTCGCGGACTGAAGGAGAATGCGGTCAACTGCTCTCTTCGGTAGTATTCCTGGTTTCTCCGATCAACCCCGGGCGAGTGCCGGAGCAGTATCCCAACAAACGGGCCACCAACCGTGCGCGATCTTCCCTTCCCTTTCCTTAATCTATCACCGCTTACGTACACACACTTACATTTAAATCTATTATACTACCACACATGCAAGAAGACAGGTTGGAAGATTGGACCTAGCCGGCATAAGGGCGGTGACGAATTTCGCCATCTATTCGGGGAAGATCAAAACCACCTCTCGAGGAGAAAACCTGTACTACACATACGGGAATAATGATCTTAGTCGTTGACGCGCTCGAAATCTCTAACAATCAATCAATCAACAGAGTGGGATATGCTGCATAATCGGTTGTGGTGCAAAAAGTTCTAGTACGTGTTAAAGAATTTGAGCTGACGAAGTTTAGCAAAACAGTCACCATTATTAGATACGGTCAACTAGACTTGCTTCTCTAATGCATTTCCAAGTTGAGAACGAGTCTCCGTTTTTCGACCTCCACGATTAACATCCCCCAGTCTAGCCAACACAAAATTTCCAACGTGTTTTGCACACAATACACATACGACTTATCATGATTCACTTCCCATGGTAGTTTGTACTAAAGTATTTCTACTTAATTAAATATTCTCATTCCACACGTTGTCTGTATATCCACATATTTTAGCTCTTAGTAAAAAAAAATTCACCGCTCGCTGGCTGTGCCTCGTTTCGCTGCACGCTCTTCGCACACACTTTTCGTGATGAGATCCTGCAGCGCAATGGAAAGCGGGGTGTTGGTGAAACGTGTTGCAGTGACGTAACTCCGCGTTCGTCAGGAATAATCGGCACGACTGGTCGAGGGGAAGTAGGTGAGCACACTATCACGCACTATTTCAAAATCTGAGTTGCCTTCTGCTGATCATCTCTTCTTTGCCTTCTAGTGACGTTAAAATACGAGGTGTTCATAGTATATGACATTTCACGTTTCATAAGCATTTTAAATTAAGTGCGAACATGAAACAAACAGCTCATGCTACAATATACAAGGAATTTCAGCCATGTGATGTTTTTTCTTGAATACGCTTGGATCAGAGATATAACTTATCTTCGTCCTTCATAAAGGCCAATCTCGATTTTTCCATATTGATATATCTGCTTTACAAATCATGTTGCTAAGTGTAACAGTCAACTCAATCACGATCTATAACTTGCAGAAAATTACTTTTTCTATTTCTTTGTCGAATTTTCTTATTAAATGGTTGCAGCTCATGACGATAGTCAGATGCAGCATCATTATACACGTAGTTCAGGTATTTGAACAGAGAAGCATAAAAACAATGCACTGAGACATAATCAATGGTTGATCACCGTTCTCTTGAATGATTCGTTGGATTGTGGACATTACTGCGCAGAGGTTAAATCCTTCCCCTGTTTTCAAGAAATAAAATCGGAAAACTGAAGCTCCAGGTAGGGCGACTGTATCATGTATTACGTTGATAAGAAATAAGAATAGGTATTTAACTTTGATGACATTTATTCAATAATTGTGATCCTACTTTGACTTGAGAACTGTTAGTTTGGCGCTGTGATTAAGCTTAATGTCACCTGGGACACCTACCTGCAGTAGGTAAGTATATAGCAGTGGCTGCTGAATCCTGTCTCTCACCTGCCACGTAGAGGTGAACTGCACACTCGTTTTCAAGTTCACGATATTCGCTCGTGTTGTCAAATATTTCGTATTCGTACATTAAATTCCATCATCATTTGATAATATGCTAATTTTTGCTGGGTGTTCAAAACATTGCAACAAATCTGACTCTCCTGATAAGTACTCAGCCGGAGATCGACCTACTTGAAACTTGCAGCACCAATTTTACCCCTGGCTCCGCAGGAAACGGTGAGAGGAACGGCCAGTGGGTTACCCCGGGGAGCCTGATTTGCACTGAAGGCTCTTCATTGAATCGACGGCGCAGTGACGCAGACGCCGTAAAAATGAATGTGCAGTGACAGGCTGCCGTATGCGTCAGAGGTTTCATTGTAGTTATCGCTTCGCAGAGATCCTTAATAGAACTTTTCCGACGTCCTGTGTACAGCGTACATAATTCGACTATATATTAATCAAAATAAAACTTGTGAAGCTTAACAGGACATACGTTCTCGAATTTTTTAAATTTGCAATTTACCAATATTCACAGAGTCCAACAAAAATGAGACCGGAGAAAATCTTTTAAGCGACGTGTTTAACGGATATTTTGAATGTAACAGTCCGACACAGATGGTCACGCAGCGCTCCCTCTGCTAGCGCGCGCTCGGGCAAAGGAAGGGATCTTCGTATTCCAAATATTCACAAAACTGTTCCCTCAGATTTTAGGTAGAAAATGCTTAACTTATACTTTCGTATTACTAATTATCGGGTAGAGTATGCGGGAGAATTAATGTTTCCAGTCAGCAGAGACTTTCTCATTGTCATCCATTAGTGCCGTAACTCTAGCGCCCCCTCAAGAGCTGGCAGTTGACTTCCCCAGCCCGGATGGCGAGATCTGACGCCGAACTACCGTCGGCCAGGTATCGCCCATCAGCGGGGCACCGTGCCAGTGGGGAGCGGCTCCAAGCGCCCGACCGACCTCCCGGCAGGTGTGGTAGTGAAGTGCGTGTAGCGTGTGTGTAGGTACTGGTTGGGGAAAGGACAAGGATGAGGAAGAAAATTTGGTCCCTTCCCGTTTACTAGGGTTCTGCTCTGGCATTGATCGGAGAAACCATGGAAAACTACCGATCAGTGCAGCTGGCCGATAGGATTCTCCTCCAGATAGCGACTGAATTCGACCTAGCAAGCTAGAGCCAATTGATTGATTGTTTAGTGATTCCGGGCACGTCAACTACCCGTAGGGTAATGCATGTTTTTGTTCGGGAGGTGAAGGTGATCTTTTCCCCGCTGTACAGCGAGATCCAGCGCCGACCTCCCGTAGGCTAGCGGGGATTTCCCCAACCAGGCATATCCCATCAGCGGGACACCGCCCCAACCGGGACAAGCTCTAAGCTCTTGTCCGGTCTCCCGGTATGTGTGGTAGTGTAGTGCATGTTAGTGTAAGTGTGTGTGTAAGAAGTGAGGATAGGTTAAGGAAGAGGAAGGTGAAATCGCGCGCGGTCCGTGGCCCATTTTTTAGGGCACTGAACCGGCATTAGCCTGGTGTTGATTGGAGAAACCACGGAACTACCGATCAGAGCAGCCGGCCGCTATAATTTGCCTTCAGACAGCGACTGAATTCGACCTAGCGCACAGGCTAGAATCGAAAATCCTGCAATCGTCGGCACTCGAACCTAGGATCTCCCGGTCAGAGGCACTGCAGTGATACCCTGAGCCACCTCCACGGAAGCAGTGATTATGAAACAGACCCATTTGCCCTAAAAAAGTTTAGTATATACGCAATGAAAGGTTTTTTACGCCGTTCTGCAACAACAATCTAGGCGAACCAACAAACACCTACAGTACTCTTCTTCTGAGCGGTGAGCTTCGTGCCTGACGTAGCTCGAACGCGCTTTGACGCGAATTGCACGGCGCGACGCGACGCGAGCGGGGCGTGACGTGCGAGCACGCGCCGCGAGGTGGGGTGCGGGAACGGTGACGCGTGTCTCTGCGTTAAAGCTGCGTGGGCGCTACGCACCATGAAGAGCCTCCGCGCGCACCAAAGCAAACAAGAAAGACACAGCGCAGCAAAAACCTGCCCCCGCACCCGCCCGCACGCCCAAGTACAGTGCTGGACGAGCAAGTAACACTTGAGGAAACTGCAAGAGAACGCTTGGTACAAGAAAATTCAAATCCTCAATTGACAGGGATGAAACATTTCGTGATTGTTTCCGTTTCGATTGATTAGTTACTAATCCTGTTAGGAATCCCGTTAGTCAGTCCTGGCACGTCAACTACTAGGGTCATTAGTTCCGTAATAGTAGTGCCTGTTTTTTCTCGGGAGGGGGCAGTGGTCTTCCCTCGCTGGATGGCGAGATTCGGCGCCGACCTACGGCAAGCTACCGGGGTTTTCTCCGACAAGGTATCTCCCACAAGCGAGGCACCGGTTCAGCCGGGACAAGCTCTAAGCTCCCAAACGGTCTCCCGGCATCTGTGGTAGTGTAGTGAATGTTAGTGTGAATGTGTGTGAGATGTTAGGATAGGACAAGGAAGAGGCAGGAAAGATGGCCTATTTGCCGTGGCCTATTTGCTAGGGAACTGCTCCGGCATTCACTTATTGTTGACCACCACGGAAAACTATCGATCAGAGCAACCGGCCACTAGAATTTTTCTCCAGTCCTGTTTCGAAATTTTGGCACATTCTTAACAACATGTGAGGGACCTTGGATGCCATTTATTTACGTTATTTTCAGACTTTAAGTGAATATTACAGCAGGTTTGATAATACTCGTATGTATCGCAACTGCCATGTAAAACCAAGAACTCATCGCACTACATTCTGCAGGGTTATTTAAAATAATTCAGATAAAACAAATATTTCAATGAATGTTAAACGTACGCTGTTGTTAGCAGAGGAGCGACAATTGTATGTTTCCTTTCAGCCGCCAATTGGAGCAGAAAGAGCTCAATGCCAAGTTTCCGCTTTTCATGTGCGATATTCGCTACACAGTAAACCATTTCAATTTGAAAGAAACATGTCAACTTGTTTCTCACGGTAATTCTCAACTCTTTTTCCATTTTGTTGATAGAAGCACGGAACGAAGAGAAAGTATTTTTCTGATGATCGAATTTCTTCGTAATCCTCCGTATCTATCAGACAATAAAATGTCATTTAAAAAAACTACAAACGAAGCTTCGCTAAGGGACTGAATTTTATTAGTGTACCCTCAAACAAACGCGGGATATTTGGTCGCAAGAAACATTGACAACATACACGCACGATACAGGACTGTTGTCGTTCGCGTCCAAAATGCCATCAATCGAAAGCGTGCTTCTCTTCGTACATATGCAAAAAAAAAATAAATTTTCCTCTTTGGTGGTACTACGGTCACCGATTCGACTCACCAACCAGATCATCGTCTAGACGTTACGGAACAAACCAGATTTTCCGGTGATATTTTGCATCACGTCACGTCACGTCACGATGCATTTCTCAATCAAACGACAGATATATTCGTTCACCTCAATTTGTTGAAAGTAAAAATGCACCCTGCGTTTCACGGTGACACACATGTTGTTAGCTTCAACGTGGAGGCAGTGAGTAGGCGATGCTAAGCTCCTGGTTGCCGGGCCTCGCCCTGTAACCCACTAGTCGGTCCCTGGCGCGTCGACCTTTGGGAAGGATTGGATCCAGGGGATTCTTGGGAATGCTCTGCAATCCACAGATACAAGTCGCCCTCGTCAATAGCCTAAAGGAGTGAGCAGTGAAGAGACGAGAAGGGGTCCCCATGCCGCTCGAACCAGGGTTCGGGTGGTCCCCTGTTTTGGGCTCTCGGCTTCGTCGTTGCAATTGCCCAAAACTCTGTTCTCAGAGCGGGGGTGTAAGTGGCGTATTTTTTTGACTCCGGTACTATCCTTGATAGCTACGGGCTCCGAGCTGGCAGGGCGGCCTAACCCAGGCATTGTATGGGACGGTTACCGGGAAGGAAAATTGAGTTCTGGCGGAATCCAGATACCATCCCAAGGGCGCACTTGTACGCCTGCGGGGAGGGGGTGCGGATAGAGGCTAAAGCTCAAGGTCCCTACCCGGGGTAAATTCCATCTGGTAATGTCACGAAGAAATTTATGCGACAAAATCCAGACATTCTGTTTATTCAGTGTGATAAAGTAGGTGCACACGCTGCCATTTTTAAGTACATTAGGTGAATAAACTTGGACAAATTCTTACTGATAGCAATATGTATAATGTTATTAATTTCAAAAAGGGAACAAGAATATAACAGAATCACAACTAATTATAAAACGATGGATAAATAACGAATATATAGATACAAAAACTTGTTGCAAGATTTATCAAATATTACTTACAGTTTTCTAGTAATATCAGCTGAGCTTTCATTGAATTGGGTACAATATATATTTATTTGTTATTTTTGTAATTATGTGAAAATCATTTTGGCTTTTTGAAATATATTTATAATTAAATTTTCAGTTGTACCTGATAACGGAGACAAAACAGTCTCCGACACGTCGTAGGAATAGTACACAAGTGAATAAAATTATTATGTAAAAGTGTTTGGCAGTTTTCATTGTGGTTGTCCATAATTCAAAATAAGGGACTAGACAACAATTAAATAGAATTATATTGTGACAACGAATTTAAAAATTAATCTTAACAACCCCCCTGGTAAAGTACAAGTGCGAGGTAGTTACGTTAAATAACTATTAACATGTTTCATTTCAACCGCATGCGCCGAGCGCACCTTTATTTCCTGGCCCTGGGTCTGCGCGGCCACCGGCAAAGACCTTACATATGATCCCGCGGTCCAAAGAGACGCAGAGCCATGGTCTCGGTAGACCTAACGATTCCGCCGGTTTTTAACTTGCTGCTCGCATTAATTATATTTCGCCTTTATCCGAGACGGAGTCAATTTATTCCCCGAGCAGTGGGCTGGGCGGCGCGGCGCTGTCGCCGTTTGTCACTCGCGCTGCACAGGCGACTGCCGCCCGCCCCAGTGGGCCTAACCCTCGAACGTTCGCTCATAACTACTTCAGCTTACTCCTCAACTAAAGAGAAGTAATCCTACGCCAAAATTATTGTAAACAGTATAACCCCACTAATCCAAACCCCGCAAATCCGAAATTTCAGTTAATCTGACAAACTCTTAAAATATTGCTCAGCTGTTTCAATGTCTCTCAATTTTTCTTCCAATATTTCATCCAACATACTGTAACGTCGCCAAGGGGTCAGATGGACAGCACATGTCGCAAGGCCAGCGACGGGGCGGGGGCAGTCCTTTGAAGGCCGCCACAGGCGGGCCCCGCCTCGTTGTAACGTCGCCAAGGGGTCAGACGGTCAACACATGTCGGACGCCAGCGAGGGGGCGGAGGCCGGCCCTAGGGGGCAGTCCCTTGACGGCGAGCGGAAGTCGCCGCAGGCGGGCCCCGCCTCGGGGGCCCGGGGGGGGGCGTGTCTCGGAATGCGGTGTCTACTGTCGCAAAGGAAATTGATTGGTGCGTCCAGCTGCGGTGCAGCTGGACTTCCAAATTGCTAACAGGCCACATTCCGGGATGAGAAAACGCCGCCGGCATGTGATGTCTGTCACGTGACCCCTCGCGAGGCGGCTGGAAAGTAACGAGCCGCGGTCATTCGAGTCTGAACCGGATCGGAGTGCGGAGGCACATTTTCACCCGCCAGGGGTTCTCGTGAGCTTCGGCTGCGAGGTGTGGCGATTGCCACGGGACACAAACTGGGAGCGGCGCCAAGCCGCTGGGGTTTGCGTCAGGTTGGGGCGGAATGCCCAGAGGTATGCTGTGTTGGGAATGCAGCGTGTTTCCAGGGAGTATGTATATACTGTAAATATCTTGTAATAAAACTGTATAAACAACTCCGTGTCTGTGAGTTACTCGCACCCGACGACGCCACAATGCGTTTTAAGATTTGCAAGCCGATGAAAATCATTCCTTCGATTCAGCATTACTCATCTTTGGAATTATTTCCCTGAATTAAAACTGTGTTTAGAAGAATCTATAAACAATTGTCATTCATCTGGATTACCGGGAACACACAATTCACTCATTAACTCCCTAATGACAACATAAAAATAAAAAAAGTTCCTTCCAGAACAGAATATTGGACAAAGTTCTCGTGGCTGTTTATTAACTCTGAATTTTTTGTTCTGGCAGCAAGTAGATTTAATTACTGTAATATGAAGTCTAGCAGATCAGATTTCTTTTATAAATTCAGGATCCATGCCAAATTATTTAGGTCTTCCTGCTCTACTAAGTGAAGGCCAGAGTCACACTTTCAGGTAAGTCGTCTGGATCTTTTGAAGTGGTAGCATATTTCTATTTTGGGGAGACAAGGCTTCAGTTTTATCACTATGTTCTTCATAATTATCAACGACGTGTTCGGGGATACATGCACTGGTAATTCGTCATTGTGTGTCACAGGTCGCATGGCAGAAGAATTATCAGGATAACTGATCTAAACAGACTAGATGTCAATATCATGAGGAAGTAGCAGTCATTAAAATGGTTTGTTGGTATTATCCACAACATTAGTACAGCGAATGACAATGATGTAAGTTTTCCACAAAACCACAACCTAAGGTTCGGTGCAAAACTAACACAGCACTGTTGCAAAACTAACTAAGAGCAAAACTAGCACAGCAGTTTTGTAATTTTATATTTTTTTCTTTGAAATTTGGATGTAAATCTTCCACAAAAAGTAGAAAAAGTTTTCGGGTTGATTCGCACACTTTCGACGTGAATGTCGATTTTCATTTTATCGAACCGATTCAATTCAATGGATCATGAGGAGGAATTAACTTTATAAAACCATCAGAACTGCAATGTATTAATGTATTTGAGGCACACGCACACCAGACACAAATCTCACGCGCACTAGTTTCGCATGGCACCGACTGAATCAGAATCTGCCACCCCAACCATTGAATACTTGTATACGTGCGATTTGGTAAGGGGCTAAAATAATTTCTTTCGGTAACTGACGCGGATTACGAAACATGAGGGTGCACGTGACTTGTTTTTAAAACATCCACCAAGACCACTAAGATTTACTCGTAATCAAGCGCGACTACTAGACGCGAAAATAAAGACGGCAATCTTCAAATACAGAACCTAAAACAACCCACGAAACCCTAATTTTGTTGGTATCTCATAAAAGCGGCGTAGATGATAAATACTTCATTTTCTTAAAATTATGCATATTGATTCTACATTTCTTACAGGTACAATTTAAATGCAATTGCATTAACAGCAAAATACGTTATGATATGGTTTAAAGATACGGTATATTTAAAAACTGAGACGTGACACGACGTTCTTATTGTGATATTCGTAATCTACGTATAAAATTGCGTACGTCGCGCACTCTACCTTCCTGGAGGTAGAAATCTTGTTCCCTAGTGTAATTAAGACACGTCATAGGAATCACAGTTAAATGACAGTATCATCAGCTCCCTACAAAACATTCACATACAAAACATACAGGTTTTTAAAGCACGCAGTCACACGTCGTTTACAATTTGAAATTGGAACACAATATTAAATTCCACATAACACATTTTCCGCAGCGTAACAGTTACACTATTAGAGGCTATACTGAATATGATACTGCCAATGATCCCCTTCTTGATTAGGTCTTTTGTCCAGTTCGCCTGATCCAGTGTGCAAATAAGGAGATGCCCCTTATTTTGCTTCTGGACGTAAATGTAGCTGAACTACACCAACGTTTTGCTGAGCTCTGCAAGGTGATAATGGAGAAGCTAGTTACGTATTACCATCAAATAATCGTTGTCCACATTCCTCCGACATTTCTTCACATTGATCACGATATACTGTTATAATCGCGAAAGTCTGTAGATAATTTGCAGCAAATACCTTCCGTTACAAAATAGTGAATATTTCTCGTTATCAAATTTTTCCGCTACACAACCAATAATTGACAAGTCGCTTATACGATTCCGTTTTCGTGTTCTTTTTCGACTCTGCCGTAGTTCTCGTATGATTTTGGCCTCGAGGTATTACACGAATTGAGTTATTACACGATTGCGAACCTTCCTCTGACTGGCGTTTTCTAAAATTCCATTCGATTTACACGAGACATCGTAAATTACTTTAAGATGAAAGATATACATATTCTCTTTTATTCCGGCGACATTTTTTATTGCTTCACTTTTTGTGCCGATAAAGTTCCGCGATCCTTTCACAATGACACAAAACATTTTAAATCTACGCGTTCCTGATGCACTAAAGCCGATTACTGCTCACTCGTGCCTATCACGCGCGTACCTCTCTACATGCGTGCGCTGACGGGACAGGCAAACCACGTTGTGCATGACAAATAACACATGCGGAGGGCGTTCAAAACGTTATCTACCTGAGCATGAATATGAAATTTTATATTCAAAATCACTTCATTACTTTTTAATGCATTCCCATTCTCTTCAACACACTTGCTCTATTTTGCCTCCAGTGATGAATACCCTCAGAAAAGAAGGAAACATTTTGACTGTCCAGGTACTCCATTACAGCTTCGTCGTCAGGAAATCGTCTCCCACGGTTAATTTTTTCGTGTTTCGAAACAGAAAGTAGTCGCTGGGGGGCAGATCTGGGCTATTCGGAGGACGATAACGTTGTACGAAGCCACAGTGTTCGAAATCTGTCATTTTCTCCGTTGATCCGCACTGCCATCTGCTCACATCAAGAGCTTACGGCAGACTAATTTGTAACCGAGGCATTACTGTACCAAGACATGTCCCAACTTGCCAGTGCACGCTCAGCCCTCAAAAAATGCAGTAAGATCCCGAGGTGGATAACTTATTTATCGTCCCTCGTATTATTCATCATATACTCAACCGTTACGGACGCATTATTAGGCTTGTTGGAATAAGCTATTCAAATCTTACGGGATTTTGTCACACAAAGGTCGACATGCCACAACTGTAGTGAGAGAATAGACTTTTCGCACCAAACAATTTCTGATCTGCGTGAATATTGCGTCACATTTAACGTTTTTGACTGTTAGATGAATATAAAATCTTGACAAGAATAATTATAATCACTGATTGTTTTGTGAAAGTACTTATGTTCTAGACCTGGATTGTCCAACTGGCAGCCGGCGATGGAATCTTTTTTGACCTGCGAATGGTTATTAGACAATCGTTTAAATCTTTTTCGTTCATGTAGGGCAATAATATTGCGCATCTAGCGCACGCGCCCTGTCAGGATCAACACCCCCTTTGAGAGAATTTAGTTTTACGGACTTTTTTTTTAAATCTGAAATTCAAAATCATCCCCATCTATTTAACTGTGCAATGCACTGTAGAGCCTGATAGGGTCACATGTGGATCATTCGAGCAATGAAAATAAGACCCGCAACAATAATAAAGGTTTTAGTTGTGGCCCTGGGGGCCTTGGAAGTTGGACACTCGTGTTCTAGACGATATTTGGACATTGCGTTGTGACATCACTAATCTTTGCTTTTGAAGTCACTCATTATTTGAGCATAAAATAATCGCTAATCGCGTTCTTTGATTTGCTAACTTTACCCACTCACTCATACTCATACACACTTGCTCGTTGTAGTCCATGGCCTTCTTGAATAAGTTCTCCAAACAACAAAGTGACGTTCTAAACAAATGATAGCAGATAAGAGTTCATTTCATCAATTTTACGATTTTATTAAATTAAGAGTTTATAATATAAAGCAAGTTAGTAAAGTCAGTGAAACGACACCTGTAGCCTACTACCTTGCATTTAAACAAAAATCAGAAATTTGGTTGAGTAGAAAGCTCAAAAGTATTTCTCAACTAAAATCCTTAAAGTGTTTTAAATAAAAAGATTTTCGCCATTTTCTAAACGTTACAGGTTTTAATGAATATCGGAACTAAACTTTACTTAAAATCTTTCTTCTATTCGAATGAAACCATTCCAGAAAAAAATCAGCCATTTTCCAGAAAATTTCGGAAATATCGCAGGAGCAACTTATAAAAAACAACATAAAAACTAGTGGTTACAGAATGGCACAGACTTTCCCGTATTCATTTTCTATTTCCGTTAGACTCTTAGCTCTACGAACTTGCCACATAGTCTTGCCAGCTGCCATCTATCGACACCCAAAGTACATTTTTTGAAATTTTCAAATTTTTTCGGTTTCCTAATAGTAGAACGGAACTATTATTTTAAGAATAATAAAGCACAGTAAAATCTCGTCCTAAATGGCAATTTTCTTTGACAAATTTGGAGCCATTTTTAAGAAAATGGCGCTTAAGTCCTACTGTAAATTTGAAAACAGAAGTCTTATTCCCAGACAATTTTTGAGTTTTCGGAAAACTTCATTAAAAGTCATTTGAAGCACATTAACTCACATATAAAATGGTGTTAACAAAATTCCTGGAAATGTGCATAATAACGGCGTGAGGGATATTTCAAAAAAATAGTATAATTAAAAAAACACAAATACTCCAAAATGAACTTTGTCATATTAAAAAATGCAATTAGCACTAGCAAAAGAGCTCAAGAGAGTCCTCTCTAAGGAATGGAAGAAAATCGAGCCTGAATTTATAACACAGCTTGTAAGATCAATGCCACCAAGGGCAGAAGTTATTTGTGTATAAGGTCGTTCCACAGAATTTTGACTTATTATTTTTCGTTTTCTCGAGGACAAACTGCGAGTGTAGGTTCATTTTTTGTGGTTAATTGCGTATGCATTAGGAGAAGATTTATTTTTTATTTATTATTTATCCAGTTATTTCACGAAATGTTTGTAATGTATGAGTGAAGAAGGTTTGCATTAATATCTACATTTATTTTGTACCTCACAATTCTGCAATAAATATTTTTTCTATGCAATTTTGTATTTTCTTACATAGTGTACGGTCAATTTTGAGACCCACTGGACTTGGCTTCTGCATTCTTTTGTTGCAGTACAAATAAATTCATATTCTGACTCCATATTATTTACTCTTCGTATTTATTAAAACTTAATATCAACAAATATAATAAATGATGGTGTAATTACTCCATGTTCTAAGTCAATTTCCCCAAAAAGCCCTACGGTATTGTGAGTATGATAACGAAGATACGCTCACAAGCGGGGGATGTGCTATTTTGACTAGAGCCGGACACAGAAAGAGGCAAAAAGTTCAGATTTACGAACTAAAACTTCTTACCAAGATATTTTACTTAAGCTGCATGCAACAGTCAATTTCTTAAATACCCACCTTCCCCGCGTGACCCTGCCCAAGCAACGAATGACAACGAGCCCAAAGGCCTTGAGCCCAAGGAGTGGGATTAGTTTTTGGCGGCGTTTCCACCAAGCACACGGCCACTCCCTCCAGCTGGACTAGCGCTACAATAAACATCACGTGCCGTGTTTTGTTCACTATTAGCATATCTGGCAACCTGATCCAGTGGCGCTTGTTCAGTAACGCAGTTAATGTATTTTTCATGCGCCGCCGGTGCAAATCATAACAGTCAGCTGGGAAGGCCTCCGCGGGAAATGGCCCAGATACCGCGAGTTAAGAGAGTATTTCACGACAATCGGAACCAGAGAGGAAAAGCATTTTTCAAATTTCGACAGTGGAGGATTTTCGACACCGCCTGAGTAGCGTTATTGAAGATATCATGGGCAGTGCCATTTCAGGCAATGCCAGAGCAGTACCTTGAACAACGGGCCACGGTCTACGCGATCTGACTTTTCCAATTCTCTTCCCGCTTTTCTGCGCTAGGGTCTGGTGACGAAACATTTGGGACATTGCCTTCGATAACAGCAGTACAAATACGATGATAATACACCAACTATATTGAAACGCCCGTGGTAAAAGGAACGAAAGACAAATAATGTGTACCCGATGTGCCCTGTACTCCTATGTTGTCTACAACTACAACGGCGAGTAACTGTGAATACAATGCTCGAGATATGAGCAACGTTGCACCTCCCATTTTTTGACAAAGAGCAGAAGTTATGAGTAACTGGTATACGTGTAGAATACGGAACTATTTAAGCAGAAATACGTTCAGTAATTGTTACGCGAGAGAAGTGAGTTACGAGAAAGGTATTTATTAAAAATGGAAAATACATTTAATATTTTACTTTACCCGGATTCAAGGGCTTTTTTTGTTAAAGACGAAGGTAGAACTCCAGAGCGTTACCGTCGGCTTGGAGATAAGGGAACAAATCTAATAAAACTGACCGTAAAATATTGGCAATTTTTACGGAACGTGCAATGTATTGCAGACATTTGGCACAGTCAGTGACGCAATTGTATTTCGGGATTACACCTCTTTAAAAGATCAGTTGGTGGTTATAATAGTAATGCCAATTGAACTTATGATTGTTCACAGCTAGAATTGTGTCCAATCTGGTTACATGGTAAGTAATTTGTCTATATATACTTTCGTAAGGTGTTATAAGTAATCGAAGAAATTAATGTTGTGATGTTGTAATGTATGTAATGACGTAATATTGTCATCAGGTGTAGTTTTTGTCCTGAAGAAGAACACTATTATATCGATTGAAATGTAGACATCTCTTTCTTGCAATAACTACACGTACTTTTAAATTTAATTTTTTTATAACTACAATCGTATAAATTCTCCCCAATTTCGTCGCTAAATTCTAATAACAGACATAAAACAACAAAATAAAATTTCTGCTAACCTAACAAAAACCAACTTCCTTAACATATCCGCCACTTTGAATCACCACCCAGCACACATCGCTCTCCACACTAACTCCATTTATCCATTTGCTTTAGCTCCGCCACGTGCATGCCCGCCACACCCCGCCCCGCCCCGCCCCGCCACGCCCCGCCCCGCCCCGCCCCGCCCCGCCCCGCCCCGCCCCGCCCCGCCCCGCCCCGCCCCGCCACACCACACCACGGTTGACGAGACCGCACCCACTCCGCGGGAGGCAGCGCAGAGGGCCTTGCGCAGGTAGCTAAGGCCACACACCTCGATGCCAGGAGTTGGGTGACACTTTGCTTACTTCTTTCTTGGTAGATAAAGTAATGTCGGGCAAGTAAATGGAAAATATTCGAGTTTTTCAAAGTATTACTCCTTCGTCAGGGCTAACTTGATTTCCTACCAACACCTCTTTGTTTTTTTGTTGTTGTTCTTTTGTTATTTAAGGTCGCATCAACTTCTAGGTCATTAGCGACCACTATTGCTTGTAAAGGTATGGTAACTGTGAGGATGACACGATATGATAATGATAAGGGTGTGAAAGGAAGAACACAATACAACCATACCCGAGGCGGGACTCGACCCCGCGATCCTTCGGTCCGAGATCGCTACGGCACTACTGCCTTAACGGTCTCGGCCATCAGGACCGGCACCTCTTTATTGAGTCATTAGAAATCACTCGTATTCTATGTGAGATGAGTTTGTATAAATTTAGAAAAGTACGTTTAGATAATAGATTCATTTACTTATTTCTATCTCACAAATATTCGTGGTAATTTTGTAAATATGTGTAATGCTCACTGTTTTATACTCGTATTGTATGGTTATGGTTTGATTGTAAACTGTGTTGTTCAATTTGCAGAGATCTGATGAAAGAATAATATATGCTGAAACTTTGGCAAACTAAAATATGTTTCATTTATCTAATATTCCTTCATCTACGAAGGTTGTCAACATATAGTTCCCATGATTTGCAGTTACTACTTAATACCTAACTTTGCGGCTAATAAGCACTGAAGGATCACATGGCACAAAAGAGTTCGTAGTGAAACAGATCTCTGAAAATAGTCATGGGATTTGAGGATATTTCGGCAATTGGTTTTTAAAGGACACAGTTTGGAACATTATTTTAAATATGAGTTCTTATGAGTATTCACTGATTTGCATAGAAGTCATATTACTCACCCAACCCATCAACGCCCAGAGTCATTTGAGGTCGCACATTTATGCACAAATTACTACATTTATTACTTGGCATATATTAGTGGTATTTCCCCCTCAAGAGACGTGAAGACCGCAACAGACAAAATATAAGAAGTATCAAAGGCACGAAAGTTTGAAAGTTCTGATATATGTTCATTTTGACGGGATAGCTAATACATTCAACACTGGTTACGATGTGTTTAAAGGTCGCGATGATTCGTTTATTCTTCCGAAACGTTCACACTACGTGCGTACATCGCGTAATTTTACTCTTTAGTTTAATATTCAACAAAATAAAAAATGCTTTAACATAAAGTTTGAGTGCCAACATCGAATTTTTATCCAGTGTTATCGTATTCATAGGTAGACATGGTAATATTTCGGGAAAAGGGGGACGTTGACAACAGACATAATAATCACTGACATTTTTTCTACTTGAAAACACATTTGGTGAAGGAGCAAATATAAGTTTTCGAATTTTCCATTCCGACAATTGGCCCAACGTGGGAGACAATCTCTTCTGGTTATCAACCTGAGCGAGGGGGCAGCTTCTCGGCAGCTGTCTCAGACTGAAATGGAGGTAATTGCAGGGCGAAGCGGTGAGGGAGTGCTCCGTGAGGCAGATGGGTGTGGGAACACCAAAGCTGCTCATGTAGATAAGCACGCGGGAAACAATTACAAACAGGACGGCTCGTGGAACACTGCAATTTACTACCGCTTTGTGTGTTAAAGTAACAATGATTGCTCTTTCAAGCGATGGCAGGAGTGGATGTAGCATATTTACCTCTTACTAAAAAAGAGTAACATATATTTTGAGGAGACGAAATATGTAGAAGAAATAACTTCAAAATTTAAAAAAGTGATTTCACTCTAATTCTATTATTATTTCATGTAGATAATCATTAAATGTTTTTTGTTGGAACGTAAGTTTTGTGTAGATATGTTACCACGTGCATAAAGATTTTGAAAAAATCTGATCTAAGAAATTTATCTCATTGTTTGATTGAGTAATCAATTCTAGACGGTCGTCAGTTAACAGCTTCTGATGATATACTTTCCACCTTTTAAAATGAATAAGACTTATGGGCATAGTCTTTTTTCTGTTTGTTCTAAGAGATTTTAATATTTTCCATGCTTCAGTGGCCTTTCGATATCCCACATGCTCATCAACAGTCTTAGATTTGTTATTCCACATTTCACTTTTGGCTTTTCTTACTTCTTTATTTACTTCCCTATAACACTGCGAATAGTATTTTCTATCCTCATGGTTCCTAGTTCTCAGCAACACATAAGCTTTCTTTTTCATACTTAAGAATTTCTCCACATTATCATTCCACCAAGAATGTTTACATGCTTTATCTTTATTATTAGGTTTTGGCAATTCTCCAAGATCTTCTAATGCAGCTTCACTGACGTATTTTACTACACCATTGTACATATTTATTGCATCAGAATAGGTTATGTCATTCAGTTTGGAACACAGCCTAGCTTTGTACAAAAACCCAATCGAATCATCATTGAGAGATTGGAGATTACATTGAACGACTTTTGGCATATCACATTTATAATCATCTTCATAGCGCTTCTCGGCAGATGGTTTCCATGGGAGAACAGTTTTTCCTCCTGGCGAGGTTCCGCATTCTGCGCCTCTGTATACTCTGACGTCTTGAAATTTTAGCATTGTATTTTGTCTGCTAATAACATAGTCAATAATTGACTGTAGATGATGAGTAGGTTGAATCCAGGTATATTTATGGATATTTTTATGTTAGTAGAATCCATTCCGAATTTCCAGGGAATATTGTTGGCAGATGTAAATTATACTTTTCCCGTTGTTATTTACATGATTGTCTCCATAAGATCCTACAGTTGCTTGACTTATTTTCGAACCAACCCTAGCATTAAAATCTCCCAGCAAAATTATTTCCTGTAGGTTACTGATGTAGTCCATAATTTGGCCTAATAGTTCATCATGTTCATCCTCAATGACAATAGTCTCATCATTTGATGGTGCATGTACGCCAATGACTACTATGTTATATCCTTTCAGTACAAGTTCTACTTTAATAGTTCTTTCGTGTATAGCCTCGCAATCTTTGATATTTCTTGCCAATTTGATTTTCAACAAAATGAAAATCCCTGCTTTAGCTCTTTTAGTTACATGTACTCCTCTATACAAATGTGCAAAACTATCAAAATTTTCGGTACCTTTTCCTTTCTTTTTTGTTTCAGTAAAAGCAATAATATCCTTATCAAATATTTTCATTTCGTGCAAGCTTCTTCTTTCATTTCGCAATCCTTGAATATTCCATGCAATAATATTCACTGTTCATTTTCTATCGCCAAGTCGACGACCGCATGGGTGCTGGCTCTACGTCTCATCACCTAAACTGGAGGGCCAGGTTTTACTTTCGGGGTTTTGTCCCCTACAAGCCCCCCCTCCCCGGACCGCGCTTTAGGCAGTTTTCAATTCCCAAATTTAGTGACCCAACTCAAAACCACTGTCTGCTCATAAGCCATTTAATTTCGAGGCCGTTTGCGGACAGGGAATAGCCTAAGAAGAAATAAAATGAAACAAAGAAACATAGTAATACGTAAGTAAGTTGAGTAATAGAAAGAGAAAATGTTAAGATCAAAAAAGGAATAACTTCCTAGCCTTCGAAATCTACGAGCGTCGTTTTCGGAAACAAAGGATCGAGAGACCAAATAGGAAAGAAAATAGAATTGTGACATAAATGGAAGTAATGCCACACTCCTTACGCCGGGCGTGGGACAGGCAGTGGCCGCTATCGCCACACTACTCTGCCTACTCGCAAAGCAAAAGCATTCCAAGTACGCTGCACAGCCAGGCAAAATCGAGCGAGCGCAGGCGGAGCAACCTGCTACCTTCCTTAAAAATATATCCCTATTAAAAATGTTGTATGTCCAATTCACGGAAGTAATTTTATTTGTATTAACCATTTATCAACAACACGTTTTTACACATTTTGCGCAAAAAACATGAACTTTTATATCTTATCAATTCTTATTTTGCGCTTACTTGCGAGTAACCGAGGCCACTGGGTACGAGATTTCCTCAGGTTAAATGTTGCATCTAGGTTGCCCTACTTCTACGCAGTGAACACCCTAAAGGCTTTCCTTCTTACTTTCTCGCCCTTAAGAAAGTTCTTCGCAAGAAGACGAAGTTGTAATCGTGTGTCCAAAAACGGTGAATTTTCTACAGAAAAACTCTTAGTGCAGGGACGTGGTAACGGAAATGTGAGTAAATCCTGTTTCTGTGTATATAAATTGCTTCCTCTAACACGTGGCGTAGCCACAATCCATGTCCTATGGATCCTTGATACCGAAAAATCGGTTGATGGTAAAACTTCTGTCCGTCTGTGGTCAACGCTAGCGCCTAAACCGTACAACCAATTTTCTCCATCATTGATATTCTTCGATCGATTTGAATGAACTCGAGGCTTTAGGAGTTTCAAACGGATATTTCTTTATATGAGTCTCTTCCGGTTATTCACCACTTGGGCGAAGGACGTTCTTTGGAATGCTCCGGATCTCACACATAGAAGTCCGTCGGGGACCAGATACCCCCCAGTCAGGTTGCCTAGGTATTGGCGGTACTCAAACCAATAGCTTAAAGATGGAGACAGAGAGTAGATACATGCTAAACCTCGTGTCGCCAGGCTAGCCCCGTAACCAGTTTGGTCGCTGTCCTTAGGCTGGATTATGCCATGGACGTTCGTATGAATGCTCCAGATCCCACATACAAAAGTCCATACGGGGAACAAGGACCTCCCCGTCGGGTAGCCTACGTCCTAGCGATACGCACATTGTTATGTTCAAGGTGGAGGCAGTCAGGAGACGTGAAGGGGGCCCCACCCCCATAGTTCGGATGGTCCCGTGTTGGGCTTTTGTTTTCGTCGTGGCAGTGGCCCGTTACTCTGGGCAGGAGTGCGGATAATGGCGAAAAGCCACAGGTGACCAACCCGGGGACTTGTGCCCCATGCTAGAACATGAGCATTGTGTGGAGGTTTAGGCCACGCAATGACTTCACTTCCGCTGTACTGCACTTCACGTCGGGGTCTTGGCTTCGTCGTGGCGGTGGCCCGATACTTTGGTCTTAGAGGAGGGACATGAGAATGGTACATTGATTTGGCTCCCGCGCTAGCCTGGATAGCTACGAGCTCTGAGTTGGCTGGGCGGCCCGACCCAGGCACTGTATGGAGAGGTTACCGAGAGGGTAAACTGCGTTTTGGTGGGATCCAGATACCAGCCTCTCGGCTTACTTGTGCGCCTCGCTGGAGGGGATTAACGGTACCTACCCTGGGGAGCAATCCCGCAGGTAGAAGCAGGAATAGTGCAATGTGGTAAACCACGCGAGACATTTACTGTGCAGAACTTCATGCGCCCTCCCCATTGAATGTGAACCTATTGTACTTCTGAATCTCCCTCGAGTAACCTCCCCTGTGTAACTCACGCTAATGAGACGTTAAGGAAACCAACTTTTTTACGGCCGTACCCAACGCTCATCCCGCCAATTAATGCCTCTCTTCTTCCAGGTATGAACACCATGATATGTACCACATTCCACCTTTCCATCAATCAAACACGCCAGCTGACCTGTATACTTGAAAAATCCTTGCAATACCATACAATCGTAACGGCCATCCTAAGAGTCCAGTCCGATTTTTGCAGACACAGACCCCACCGTCGGCATCATATGCTTACCGGCGAGAAGACATACACAAGGAAGTGTATTTTTTCATATAAGGTGTACTTGTCTCAAATATTGAACTCCTTCACCACTCAGACTGGACACGAAGGACGGGTAGAGTACAGAAAGGCAACGCAATAGTATGTTGTGAATGCACACCACACATTATAGTGCTCTTCCAAGCCCAAACGATGTAGGGCCCTTTTAAGACAGCCTCCACGCTACCACATTTGTGGATTGTTTCATTAGTGATTCCGGACCCGTCAACAACTAGGGTCATTTGTCCCGTAAGCATAGTGTTTTTTTTGCTCGGGGATGGCAGTGGTCTTTCTGCCGCCGTATGGTCAGATCCGGTACCGACGGCTAGGAAAATTTTCCCCAACCAGGTATCTCCCATCAACGGGGCACCGCCCCAGCCGGGACCATCTCTAAGCCCCAGTCCGGTCTCCCGGCATGTGTGGTAGTGTAGTGCATGTTAGTGTGCGTATGTGTGTGTAAGGGGGTAAGATAGGACAACGAAGAGGAAGGTAAGATCGCGCGCGTTCCCTTGCCCTTTTGCTAGGGAACCGCTCCGGAAAACTAGCGATCAGAGACCTTTTGCGCTATTGCCTGCCTGGACGCCCTCCTCCCTTAAATGGTACATCAATTGGCCGCCCACCTGCACACCACGCCCCTTAGAGCAAGTGTGCAAAGAACGCCCGACGTTGGCGAGTAGCCTTTCCCTTATCATAATGAGAACCCCGCGACTAAAAAGTTCGAAACTGTTGCCCGCGGATTGCCGCATGTAAACGCAACGCGTACAGATAGGCGCGCCATCGAAACCGCGCGCGCGTCCCCGGTCGCGGAATCCTCCGCGTAAACAAGAGGCGCTGGGCGGCGTCCGAAGCGCCGTGAAGGGCCCGCGACGTTCGCTAACGAGCCCGCCGCCCCGCGCGCCCCTGGCGGCGGCCGCAGCGCGTAACTCACGCTAATGAGACGTTACGACCGCCGCTAACGACCCCTGGCGACGACAAGCGGGATTAATACGTACGAGGTGGCAGCAGCTGTGGGCGGCGCGGGCGGCGCGGGCCGCAGCTGGGCGGGGACGGCGGCGCGGGGCTGAGACGGGACGGGGCGGAGGGAGGGGGCGGATCGAGTCGAGACGGGACTGGCCGAGACGAGGCTGGACGTGACTGAGAGGGTATTGCTCGCGGCATCAAGTGATGTCTCTGCAGTGCCTCTCACCGGGAGGTCCTGGGGTGCGAGTCACGACGGCAGGATTTTCGACACTAGCTAGAGAGCTGGATTGAATGAAGTCGCTGTCTGGAGAATTCTAGCACCCGGGTGCTCTGATCGGTAGGTTTCCGTGGTTTCTCCCATCAATACCAGGCAAATGCCGGAGCAATACCCTAATAAACGGGCCTCCCGATGGAAAACATGGACTACACTTCCGGGACTAATGCCCTAAGCCACGACGCGCTGGGTATGACTAACAATCAATCATTTACGTGGCGAGACGCGAAGAGGCAAAACGAGACGACACAGGACGGGCAGAAAAAGAACGCCAGGTCAGGCCGGGACGGGACGTGACGGACAAAGACGGAACACGACCGAGAGTGGACGGAGCGGGGTGGGGCGGGACAGTGGGGAGCGAAGAGGGGAGAAAGGGTGGGGCGGAGCGAAGCAGAGCAGCGCGGGGCGGTTTGTCGTGGTGTGGCACGAGATGTAGGGAGGGGAGTTGAGTAGGGAGATGGTGCGGAGAGAGCGAGGCAGACCGGCGGCCGTTGGGGGGGGGGAGGGGTGGCCACGTGGCCCGCGCACGTGCGCCCACGCGGCCGCGCTATTAGGCCTGTTTGCCGCGCCGCCCAGGCCCATTACTTCACGCGCCGCCGCTAGGGACCGCCTTCTTCGCCCCTCCCCCGCTTCCTCCCATTTGGGAGATTTACGAAAGATCTGGACGGAATCCCACAACTTCGTGGAAGTCGTACCGCCTATAAACTGCTAAGCTGAGATTGCGAACGACTTTTGTTTATTTTTACTTAATTATACGGTCCAATTAGGCATCTCCGACTACCCGCGAGACTAACCAAATGATGTCCTTTCTTTCTTATGTAATTAAGATAAATTTTATTTCTTATATATTACTTTCTATGTAGTATAGAATTTGACGCAATTCTAGCCACTAGAAGTTCACTAAAAAAGTTTTTTTTTGTCTGATTGGTTGACATGCGCAGAATGTTAGAAATGTACAGATATTTGTAAAAAGGTAAATTACAGAAACTATTAATCTTCTCTACGTAACCATCAGCAGGATGCTGGTGTAAGTGGGATTCTGGTTTCATTGTTCTACTGATGTATGGGATTTAATATGAATTGATCATTGGAGAAAATCTGATTTATAAAAAACGATTGCAACTGTTACACTGGATGGCGAGATCCGTCACCGACCTACCGTCAGCTAACGGGGTTTCCCCTGCTAGGTATCCCCATCATCGGGGCACCACCCCATCCGGGACAAACTACGTTCCTAACCGGTCTTCTGTCATGTGTGATAGTGTAGTTCGTGTTCGTGTACGGAAGGAGTGACGATAGGACAAGGAAGATGAAGGAAAGATCGCGCGCGGTCCGTGGCCCGCTAGTTAGGGTTCTGCTTCGTTATTCACCTGGTGTTGATCGGTGAAACCACGGAAAACTACCGTTCAGAGCAGCCGGCCGCTAGACTTCTCCCACAGACAGCGGCTGAACTCGATCTAGCTGGTAAGCTAGCGTTCCGTCGGGACTCGAATCTAGGACCTCCTGGACAGAGGCATTGCAGTGACATGCTGTTTCCCCGTACCTTAGAAGGCGTCGAAGAACCCTCGAAGGAGCTCGAGTCGTGACGCTCCGTGCAATTGCATTGTATTATAATCATTTAAAACAAATTCGTAGTTTCCTGCTTGGAACTTAATTATATAATCTCAAGATTTTTTTACTCTTAAGATTTTGGTTTATTCATTATCTTGATTTACAGAATTAGTTGACGGGAGTAAAATCATAAACAACCTTAATTCTACATACAAAACAAGAGTTACATATAAGTGCTATTAACTAAACTCAAAAATAGATTGTTGATCGGACTCCAGCAATTTGCAACAAGAACTATTGTTTGGACTTCATTTACACTAGTTTATTTCATGATTTTAGTTGTTACTGTTGCTACTAGTGGTGATTAAGAAGAAATAAAATTATTTTATTTTGAAAATTTCCCTTTTTCTTGTATATATTGTTCTGAATGTTACTTCTTTCTGTTTTTGCGAACTCTTCGGTAAACTGAAACAAACTAAGAGTGCCTGATAATCTTCTGAATACCTCGGCATTGTAAATTGTTTCAAGCTCCACGTGTTTTTTTAAAACTAAAAAAACTCATAAAAATCACGCACAATTTTTAATGCTTCTTCCGGAAATTGAGAAAAGTAAATCAAAATTTCCTGACATGAACAAAGAAGCAGCAAGCAAATGAGCAGTGAGTCTTTCTATCATTTGAAAAAGAATTACATCACATATTTCCTTTGCTTCTCTCGCCCACTCAATGTTTTCAATCTTCCTTTTCTTTGCAGAAGAAGATTATGATAGATGATGTTTAAATATTGCCTCGTTGTTATTAGTTCTATTATAGTTTATTCAAAGTTCAGAAGACTTTGCCCAACAACAGAGGCTCAGTTTCTCCTTTCTGAAGTTGCCCAAATAACACATCAATAAGGGTCATGACTATGCATTCAATACCGTTAAGAATTGACTGAACTTGTTGCAATACCACTGAACTACTTAATTTACTGAACTACTTTCAATAACACTCGTAATTCATAAAATTAAGTTGCAGCTATTGACAAAGGCAAAAAAATTGGTATTTCCCTCGGACGCCGCAGCGCGCTCGTCGTCCAGATCCTCCCACCCACTGATTGCCGCACCGCAGTCGGATGTTGGAGTTTAGGATCAAAGAGCAAATGCAGTTAACGCAAAAGTAGAGCCACGAGCGTGTGATGGTGCACTACCTGGGCGATCACCAGACGTAGGGGAGAGCCTCGTTCGGCGCTCCTTGGTTTACAAATGATTGAATATCCATCTTGAATAATGAATGTCCAAAAAAGAAAAATGTACATTCCTAATATATTAGATTTTCTTCGATTATCTGGGGGTTGTGCAACCGTGCAACCTAAGCACGAGCCGCCACTGCTGAAGACTTAAAAAATGTATTAAATAAAAATAAACTATGATAGACATATATAGGAGAGCATGCAATAGGGTGAAATACATTTCTTTAGGTCTAATGCCTAAAATTAAGGAAATTTAAATTTGTAGGATTACGTGTATAACAATTTTTCCTACCCAAAACAAAACATTTACCATTCCTAAACAAACCATATTTCGGCCGTTGGTCCGAGCGTACTCAATGCCGACGCAGGATTCCGGACCCAAGAGTCGTGATCTGGGCTGTCCGAGTGATGCCGCGTTGAAGGCTGAGGTTCCGTGGTGTTTTACATTTAGGCAATCCGGTAGGTAGTCTTCTCCCAGCGACGCAGCGACGCAGGACAAATGCAAGACGGCAGAGCTTGCGGCACCGTTTGCCACGCAGTTTTTCCAAGTGCCCCTCAGCCGTCGACGCGGCGTCACCCGGACAGGCCAGATCAGCATTTACAATGTTTACGATGAACCGGGGCGCAGGTGAACAATCGAATCGTACAGCCAGCACGGATCGGGGGGGGAGAGGCAGATCATCCGTAATTTAAACGGATCCGGTAGGCGGGAGGGGGGAGGGGGAAGGGGGAAGGGGACCGTGCCTCCTTTGAAATGCAAGATTGTAATTGATATAAGTTTAACGAAAATATTTTGACATTCTTAAAGCTCAATGAAATATATAATCAAGCAGGTAATTGCGGTTACTTCGATTCGCAATCCTTTATTCACCCTCGCTTGCGAGTACGCGATTTCCAACAAGTAGGGAGTAGCTTTGAAAATTTCTAGTAGATGCCTGGAGATCATAGAAGTAGGTATTGCACTGTTTTCTCTAATAGATTCCAAGGACACACGCAGGTGACTCATTTCATGCGGAAAAACACAAAACACGGTGCCATCTTCCTTTCTATTAGGCGAACTTGTGTTTCATATGTCATTTTGTTGAGAAACGCGTAGTTTTGGCAAGACAGATCCTTGAGAATCTCTGTTTTGCAATGGATATAAAGTTAAGTTCCTTAAGTTAGCTGAATTGCAAAGGACATTTCTAAATAATGTCGAAGAAAATTTCTATTTCTACTAGGCCCGTCAGACGGTCGCTATAATTACAGTGCAATCGCTGTCTGCAAATGTCGTTAATGACTTCCAGAGTCTGCAACAGTGATACGAAACTTGGAATAGCGCACTAACTTGCGGCTATGTAGAGCCTGCGACGAAACTCAAATATTACCCAAAAACATTTTATACGGGAATTAAAAAACTAAAACTGAACTAAATCTATTTTCCCTGAGGGGCCAGCTTCAAGGTGTATCCCTCGCCCCACCCGGCATTATATCCACTCTCTGAGATCCGTATCTAGGATCTTGGGAGGATGCGTCCCCCCCTCCCTCACCATTTCCCCTTTCTAGTTCTCCAGGCCGTGACGCTATCTGCCAGAAACCCATTTACCTTCCCAGCTAGTTCTTGGTTGTCGCCTAGTCACCGCTGTGGTCCCTTAGGTCCTTAGGATTGGGTAGGGAATAAATGATGGAGCGAACCGGTGGAATGCGAATTGCCAGGGGAAACGGGAGTATCCAGAAAGCCTGCCGCGAACCGGCTTTGTCCACCACAAATTCCACTTGGATCCGACTGGGATCGATTCCGGCCACCAGCGGTGGAAAGCAAGCTACACCTAGGGTAGCTACACCTTGTAGTAGCTACGTACTTCGGGAATACGCATCTGCCATGAAAACACTAAAGAAATTGATAACATTGTAAGGAATTCATACACAAAATATTGGAAGCAGCAGATAATGTAGAGTATTGGTGCACATTAATTTTGTCGTTGATTTCAGTTCAACTCCCCGTGCATTTAATTATCTGGAATCTTATCTTATGTCAGCCCCTACAAGTCTAGTAGAAAGTTCTCAATTGATGAGAATGTGGAATGGTTTTCAAAAGGGTTTGCAGATGAATCTAGGCGGGCGATCACTTTTAATTATAGGATCTTTGGAGGACTACCCTTTTCTTCACACTCGATGCACATTGTGATCTGTTCACAATTGACATTAGATGATTAAATTTTTTTGACCTCAATTGATCTACTAATCCATGGCCCATAATTAACTATATCAGCATTAGTCAGATACCTTTCTCAGGATTAAAAATTAAATGAAAGATTTAGTTTTATAGAATTGAATATTGTGTTCTTTTTTTGTCATTTTACTGACGTGAAAGGTACCTTTAAAGTTTCAGGCAGCAAAAGGAAAATTTCTATTATTACTATATATTCCACAATTTTAAAAAAAATTAAACTTTACAGACAAAGGTGCTGAACTTAGAAACCCCGTATTAAAGAGAATGCATTGGTAAAGCTAAGGAACAAATACCACTAAGAGAGAGGAGTAATGTGTCTATATTAAAAAACAGTAAGTTTGCATGCCAATAGTTTAATCATTAAAAAATCTACTTAAAGATTACGTGGTTAGAAAATAAAATAAATTGTATTGTATGGCAATAGATGTGAAAATAGGGATGCATGAACACCAGAAAACTCCTCCTCTCTCGTTGGAAATCTGTCAAAAATGTGTTTAATGTTAAATTTTACCTGATAAGTAATAAATCAAATATAAAACTTCTCAACTTTTACAGGGACCTGTTGTTCAGTGAAAGTTTTAGTTCTCTGAAATGTTTACAAAATTGATAAAACATCAGATGATATTCGTTTCGTAACATCATATTTCGTAAATGGCTATTAATGAACCTTTAGCGGCCGTAAAATACATTTATTATCCGAAATTCACAAAAAATTATCATGGGTCTGTAAAGACAATTCCAATAATTATATTTAAGCAGAACAAACGTTACGTCACGGAAAATCAAATAATTGTTTTTTGAACATAATTTTGACATTTGTGTGAAAAGGCATTTAATTACATTTATGAAAATGGAAATGATTACGAAATATTACACCTTAATATTATTTATTACATTAAATGCGGTCGTATTTTCTTTAATAATCTTGCTCTTCTAGGATAACATCAATATTTGATATTTCAGAACCTTAAATATTGAAATAAATGATGTATTTGCAATTATCACCCTAATGACTCCAGTAACATATCACCAACACTAATATCAACTGTTACTTTCGTCAATATGATTAAATAATTGCCGAAATCATTAGTATTTGAATATTTTCTTTAATATGTAACTAAAGTAGAACCGAAAGAACAAAATATTTTTATGTCATTAGTTACCACTGATGAAAAGGAGAAAAATTAGAACTCTCTTTTTACCCTTGGCTCCGCTACCCCCTCCCTCAATTGGTAAACTGCTCTTCAGACAAAAATTTACTTTTAAGGATTGTCACATACTCGAGTATTAAGGTCGGTATACATGGTATAGTTTTCATGCAGATTGGACGTACAGAGAACCAACAGTCCAGCCTGCACTATTTCTGCATGAAAACATTTGAGCATGTTCATAACTTTTCTATGGAGAAAGCTAGCAGTTTGACGCAAGCGCCTCTACCGGCAGAATCGTTCACTATCTCGACGCCATGGTAATCGACCATTTGAATTTTGTGGTTATGTGTGTCAAGGTGCGTTTGTGTGACGTGAAATTGCGATAAACTACCTCCTTACCTATCCCTGACTTCCTATTTTTCTTCTTTATGCTTCTCGTGGAGGATAAATACTTAATACATAATGAAGATCACACAGTTTAACGCACGCACTAAAATACCGCCACTGAAAGCACTCAGACGGCCCAATTCAGTAGTTACCCTGTGGACCTCCCCAACGGCGTCTTGTGGCTATTCATACAGAATGCATGCAGAAAACATACAGACCGTAATGTATGCGACACTGTTGTCTTTTATACTTCCAGTCTGGGATCTTGAAGTTTCTATATGAAAACTGTAACGTGTATACCGGGATTTACAATGCAATTTCAAACTTTTTTCCTTCGTGTCACCAACTCTGCGACGAATCTGACTAGTCCGCAGGTCAAACCGAGCACTAACAACATAAACAGCCCAGAGAGTTGCACGAGACCAAGTGGTTTTGGTGGCCGAGCAGAGCGAAAGAGAGATTCGGGCACTGTCACTCCTGTGGTGTCCAATCGATGCTTGTACATCACCGACCAATGTAATTCTAAGCCACTCTCTACAGCACGCACAACAAAATTTTGCAACTTATGCTTCAATTTTGCATCTTTCCGTATCAAAAAGGCTCGAAGACCAGGCGAATTTACACATTCAGGTACTAAATGAAGCATCGTTTCATCGTTTTCCATGTGATCTCTTTTATACGCAAGCCAATAGAAAAACATCTTAGTATGTAAAAATCCAAAACTGCCTCGAAGCACTTTGTCTTTCACAAGGCTGGCTGTCTGCGCGATGGTCACCAATTCCAACAAGCGCCTCGTGTTTTTAATCACCTCACTGGCTTCGTCGTTTTCGAAAATGCTCTTCTGGATGCTGGCGGTGAAGATCTTGTTCAGGCGAGGCAGAACGTCGGAGAGCGTCTGCGGTTCCGGGTTCTGCGGAGGAGCAGTGAGGAATCCCAGGAGCTTGCCTTGATACGCGTTGCTCAGCACCAACACGAGGAGGAGGAGCGTTCCGAGCAAGAGGCGCTGGGACAGAGACGAAGCCCTGCAGGTCGACCCGCCTGTGAGCACGATGGTCACCACCTCCGCCACCGATCTGTCCCACTCGCCTCGGAGAATCCATCCTCGACCGGGCCGGATGCGAGCAGTCTCTTCCGCTGAACGGCTGTATTCAAAATTCCACACGACATGCCGTCCGAAGACGGCTGCCAGCAGGGTGAACAGAAAAGGCAGCCACACGTTGATTTGGAACGGCAGAAGCAGAATCTTCGCGAACGACACCAGACTTGCTTTTCTTACCATCACGCAGAAAGGGCTTGCGTCGATGGCGACGGTGAAGTCGGAAAATTCGTATCTATCGGCGGTGAAATACAGCGTGTGGTACGTCACGTCCGCGAGGCCTTTTTGGATTAGTCCAATTTCCCCGTTGTAGGATCCATTTTTTTCTTCGCCGATAGTTGGCACATCTGGTTGGATCTTTTCAACTTGACAACCGGTGTGACTTTGGAATGCGTCTAATAAGACATGTGATGGATAATCAGTAACTTTTACACCGTTTCTTACGTACCAAAAATATTTTAAATTCACTTCGTAATACGTCTGCTTTAAAATATTGTATTGTGTGTCATTACTATCGATGACATCAGCAGCCACATCATGTTGGGCACCGTTTCCAAGAAGAGAAGAAATACCTTTTTTAGTTGTGAGATGTGTTTGAATTACATTTACAAATAGTACGTTCACAAGAAAAATAATCTGCCATGAAAAGCACCTTTCGATGCAATTTTTAACAGCTCGCATCGTCTCCCATTAAATTCAGTGTAAGTGTTCACCTACGGCGATTCAAATACGTAACGCAAAAGTGGCAAGTCTTGGAAACAACACGAGCAGGAGTTCAATACTCTGAGTGCTATCTGTCTAGCATGCATGTTATCTTAGCAGAATAAATAATTCATAAATACATCCGTTGTCAGAGGTTGCATGGGCCATTAGATAGAGTTTCATGCAATGCAAAGTCCCACATCGACCGATGGCTGACAATTATTCTCTTGTAAATTGCTAGACTAATCATTACACATCTTTGGAAGATAACGAAATACTTGTATGCACACATCTAAAACATGCGAACGTTAACTCATTATCGGGGCTGAACTTCGCGGCAACGAAATGGTATAATAGTGATATTCTGACCCAATAAACCGAACATCAAATGGGAATATAACTACCTAATGCCGAGAACAGCCCATAGCTTACAACCGCGTTATAGTTGTTGTTTCCTTTGTTAGGTATAACTGTAATAATAATAATAGTAATAATAGTAATAATAGTAATAATAGTAATAATAGTAATAATAATAATAATAATAATAATAATAATAATAATAATAATAATAAATGTAGCTCTACCTAGGGAGTACACGACCTTGTAGTTGACAGTGGAGCTTGAGTATCCCCGTGAGCCTGAGAGCTAAGTCGGCGGCAGCTTATCTACTGGTTGGGCGTCCCTTGCTGAATAGTGTGAAGGTGAGGAGCCATTCGAAAAAGTACTCCAGAGGAGAGCCTCAACGGCATCTTCGAAGAAGAGAAGAGGATTGAAGATGGCGGAAGGGGCGCCTCGAACACAACTGCAGCGTCTGATCCGCAACGGGCAGCTGCATCCACAGCGGGAAGTAGGTAGAGAGGTAAGGGTCATGGACCTTTGGACTTCCTGTTATCGGCCCATGGCGGGTTCAGGAGAGAAACTAGCTTCGCACACCAGGCCACTGATTGGAGTGGAGGCCCGATCCTTGCATTAGCCAGAAGAGGAGCCTGCCTTCAGCAGTGAGCGAAAGTCCCGTAGGGCTTATTAATGCCGACTGGCGATCGGAGGGATCCCTTGCTGGGTCCTGCGGGGGAGGGGGATGTCCTGAGACCACTGTGGGTCTCAGTAACGGATGACAGGAAATAACCCAACGGTTAAGTGCGAACAGTGAATTCGAACTTGCTTCCTGCGAAATACCCTTAAAACCGATGAGCAAAATGGTTAGAACAAGACATGTAATGAATCTTATCGTTCCTAGTTCTCAAACAACTCAAGCAACATAACTATTAACAGGAATTAAAATTAAGAAGTAAATTTAAATACATTAGTAAGAAAAAACAACCAAATGGATTTTGGACAAGAACAAGTGATTATTGGATAAAAACATTTATCTACTTTTACTACTTGACTTACTTCGTTAGAAGAAAAATTATTATAATCCTGCGCCAGAATTCAGCGGATTTTGGACACAATACACACTTATTGTAGGGCCCTGATATCGAAAATGTGGATAAATCGTGTTCTTAAATGTAGTGCATTATTTCCTATAATAATTTGTGTGGTCAGAATCCAAGATTTGGGGATCTTTGTTAACGAAAAATCGATTGACGGAGAAACATGCCTCTCCGTTTGCCTGTGATCGTCGCCAACCCCTGAAATGACATTCTTCAAAATAGATATTCCGCGACTGCTTTGCACGATCCCTGAAGCGGATATTTCCATATTGGGGAATATTTTTATGACGGCTACACATTTTCAAAAATTTTTCAAAAATAGTTCAATTTTTGTTAATATTAAACTTTGTCCGCTTAAAAAATGGCACGGTTCTCATATTCGTTAAAATTATTATTTTTGGAAATTTCAATGGTATAAAAAATGTTCCGCGTCAATGTCAAGATACATTTTTTTCTTAATAAAATTGTTGTTCAAAGTCATCTTGAAATAAAAATTCTTCGAAAATATGAGTAGTTTTTACGTAATTTTTTCATGAAGTAGGAAGTTTTTAAGCATTTTTTTCTCAAAAATGGCACCAATTTTTTCTAAAAATTTTTTCTCCTCAACGAATGGTAAAAAAATTATTATTTGTCCCATTTTCGGACAACACAATGTTTTTGAAAATGACAAAATATATTATTACATAAGTACAATACTAAAGACAGGTTTTTTTGTTAACTGAAATCTGTTCTAAATATTTTTTTATAACAGATCATGTATAATTTTAAATAATGGGTAATTTTAGCGCAATTTCTGTACCACGTTAAAACAATTTGTAAATTTGTTAAAAAAACACGACTCCAAATCTTTTAATGTTCCCCTTGGATAGAGCAAAGCCCGCTTTAAAAATAGTGCAGGTCTAGATTTCGTTTAACTTTCTGAATTTTCGAAAATTTTGATATTTCGATATGTGAGGATGTATGTGCTATTACAGCACCACTAGTTTAAATTGTAACACATATTCTTCATAATACATCACCTCAGAAACAGAATACTTAATTTTCCTTTTACAATCTTTGTATCGCATATTTTTAATGGGTTCTACTAAATTCTTAAGTACATTATGAACATTTAAATATACTAACCGCAACTTGACACGGAAAATATACCTTTTGCTGCATACGTGGTTACTGTTCCGTTTATCAACTTCCATTGTCCAAGTTCAAATTGCCCGCTATCTTAAAAGTTTATCTTTTTCACATTATGCACGCATTATATTCTCTATTGTTCATAGAAGCTTCAATATGTCACCAGGCCAAACTTCGGCTTGTCGTCATTATTTTCTTGCATTGTGATAAAGTAAATCGATGTACTGGTTCGTGTGGGATTTTAAAGCATTTGCATGTGTAAAGTATTCCCAGAAGCTTTTGCGTTTTCGAGTGGCGTTTGAGTCGCCCGAACAGTGCAAGTACTACGTTCAACTGGGAATGTCTCGCCATACATATTTATACCGGGTCTGTATTTTATCTTCCAATCCAGGCCTGGAGCACCTGCTCTTGTCTCGGCAATTTGGCAACGCGTCAAATTTCTTCGGCATCTTTTTCTCTTTTAGCGACCCCCGGCAGCGGCGTACCCTCAGATTTCGGGGTGGGAGTATGCGGCTAATTTAGTTGAAAGAAAGAGAGCGCACTTTCTATATAACTTCTGTAACACTCATCACTACATATCTTTTTGTACTACGTATATTCGTACTTGTATGAGAAAGTGAAATTGCATAAACGTTAGAAAACAATAATATTGTTTATTTTAGCAGTTAAAATATTTTTTCAAGAATACATTTGGAAGATGTGACTGCGAATCTATCCGGCTTAAACGAAATAGTAAAGAACATAATGGCACACATTTCCTCGAACTAGGTAATTTATTCTTTTTTTTTCTTGAGTTTGGACTAGCCTTTCGGTTTTGCCCCACCATTTTCCCAGCGCCTGTCAACTGATGACACGACTTAATAGCGCCTTTACTGCACCTATCTCTTCTCGGGGAAATTTTTCAGGAAGATCACTTTCTTGCTCCCCAAAAATTGCAGAGTCCTCCACCTTTACTTATCGTACCATTGTATGGTATTCCCTCGCCTCCATTTCTGTGTTTGTACAATTAAGGATCAAAATCCTGACCTACACACGCAAATTGAACACATAGTTCCACACATTGCCAGGCAAAGAGATTACGAAGGATTTAGAACAAAGGAGAGGACAGGAGCGCGCTTGCATGCTTCCGGTGCGGGGTGCGAACGGGGCCTTCCGCGAACGCCGCCTGCGAGGACGCACGCGCGCCGGGGATTCCCCGTGGCCGCCGCCGGCGCGGTCGATTGTTGAAAGAGCGCCTGCCGCGCCGCACGTCGCCCCTCGCGCCTTCGCGGAAGGCGTTGGCGGAGAGGGGTGGGGGTGGGGAGGGGGGAGAGGGGAGGTGCGTGAGGCAGGTGATGCGTTGCCGCCGGAGGTGCTCCCGGTGTCGCGGCCCCCGGATGGGCGAATACCGCACTCAAGCAGAATCAGCCAGAGCAGGAATACATTTGGATGCATATTACAGTGCGGAACAATACTCAAATAATCACTGCAGAAAACATATAATTCAGAGACAAAACTATTACAAAAATACAATACGGAAGTCTCAGCATTCTTTTTTTTAATTTTCTTGTTCATCTTTTCTTCTTCTTCATCTTCTCCTTCTTCACCTGGATTTCATTTTTTTCTTCTCGTTGTCATTCTTGATTTCCTTCTCGTTTCTGCTTTCCCACTTGCTTGTTTTTCGTATTGTTGTTGTTGCTGTTATTGATATCGTTCTTCTTTCTGTTACCCTTCATTTTCTTCCAGTGGTGCAGGATTCCAATTTCATTATCGGCGGTGTTTGACTCCCAAGAAATCTTGTTGGATAATCCAGATGAGCATAAGATGGGCATAAGGAATTGCGATGTAAGGGACCGGGAGGGGAAGGAAGGGTCGAGATCCGTTGGAGAATGAAGGATTCGGAAGGCGAGACTGCCTAACAGAGTATAAATCAGTTACTCTAAACCTTCGCGCGGCCGACTTACGAGATCGGTCGTCTTAAAATTCAAGATCTTTACACGCATTTATATTGCTCGACGCCACAAGCGTGCAACTTACACACGCTTCGCGGCCGAGGACAGTGTATTATTGTAGCATATTCTCAGTGTGCTAACCCTTGGAACGAAATCTTTATTGACAATCCAAGCTCTCTTGACTCCGGCAAGGCCCCGTATGATACGATAGCACGTTTGTCTTTTTGTCGCAAAATGACAGACACGTTCACGTCAGAATCCACTTTCAGGATCCGGCACTGCACCGGGCCGGGCTTTCTTCCAGCTGTCCGCCCGCGGCGGCAAAGTGGAGCTGCCGGCCTTCTCGTCCTTTCGGTTCGTGGTCGCATTTGCTTCTCGCGCCGAAGCGCCATTGACAGGCGATCGTATCGCGTCGCGCGGAGCCCCTCGCAATGCGCTGGCCTGCTTGCGCTTTGGCAACGGCTCTTTTTGCCTCCTCCCAACGCGTGCGGTTGCGGGCGTCAGAACGTCACTTCGCGCCGTTACTCGCGATGTTGACGAAAGATACGCAATAAAAGTGAATGGGTCATTAGATTATTAGGAAGTTTTCCTACGATCGTTTAATGAAGAAACTGTTTCTGTTTTCGGCTCCAGCCGCGACAGAATGCGGTGGGATAACCACAATGCGACTGAGTAACCTTTACGCGGGGGTCAATCATTTTAAGTGGTTCAGAATTTAATTAATTGGTTGCTCGATCATCTCAAAAAAATTCATATTTTATACATTCATTGCCTTGTGTTTTGACTGATTAAAAACGTCTTTATCTTGTTTTATTTGTGCCTGGTTTACAAATGGCGGCCATTTTTAGTTTAAAATACCTTCAAAATAATATGATTACTACTTGGCACAATCCATCAATATGGAAACGAAACTTTTTTTGCATAAATTTACAATTATTTATAAAATACTTCGAGTTAAATCTAAAAGTTGAATTTTTTACTGAAGTTTGTAATTACGGCGAACTAGCATGTGTGCAATTTTCAGATTTTTATCTGGTCCCCAAGCAGAGATATTACAGTTGAAAATGTGGAAAAAAGTCAAAAATTCCAATTTTTAAGAGAATGTAACTTTCAAGTGGTAAGTTATTTACCAATCATATTTTACAAAAATAACTATACTGTTATGGGTAAAATCACAGAAAAAATTAAGGCTGTAATGCTATTTCTTTTTTGAGAAATTACTTCCTGAAAATGAAATTTCGTTCATTCGCATTCCATAGATTTGGTAGCAAATATTTCTCAAATAACAAAATAGAAGATGGCCGCCATTTGAAAACCAGGTACAGTAAAAAATTTGAAGACGTTTTTGAACAGCCAAAACATAGATACATTTATGCACAAAATATGATTTTTGTTTCGAGATGGTGGAGCGACCAGTGCTGGACTACTTAAAATGGATTGACCCGCAATATTAAAAGACTATGATGCAGCTACGACAACTAGATCTTATTTTCTAAAATATCTACATATCATACAATTTATAAATTTAGATATGCGAAACAATTTGGTACACATGCAAGTCAGCTTGTGATAATATCACACTCTAGATTTTATATTCTCTTACGAGTACTCACGTGTATATATGTGTGTGTATAGAAAAAGTTATGTAATGCTGCGGAAAATAGATTTCGATATATCACCGGAAAAATACCTTTCGGTGTCTCCTGTTACAGAGGAAGTGTTTTCTTTTCGTCCGTCCGACTGTCCGTCCGCTCGTCCGTCCGTCCGCTCGTCCGTCCGTCCGCTCATCCGTCCGTCCGCTCGTCCGTCCGTCCGCTCGTCCGTCCGTCCGCTCGTCCGTCCGTCCGCTCGTCCGTCCGTCCGCTCGTCCGTCCGTCCGCTCGTCCGTTCGTCCGCTCGTCCGTTCGTTCGCTCGTCCGTTCGTTCGCTCGTACGTTCGTCCGCTCGTACGTTCGTTCGTACGTCCGTTTGTTCGTACGTCCGTTCGTTTGTCCGTTCGTTTGTCCGTTCATTCGTTCGTTCGTTCGTCCGTCCCACAAGTCTGTCGGATATTTTCCTAAATGAATAGTCACCGGTCGATCTAGCTCAATGCGAAGCTCTGGGACTTAGATAAATATTCTTTAAAGGGGCATTCTTTACACGAAGCCTCTGGGACATTTCTGAAAAATTGCTCTAAAGATATTTCTCTCATAAGAATAGGGTTAAATATAGTAATGAAGATAGTGGTGGAGGTGATGTGAGCAGTGGTCTATGAATTGACAGATGTGATTTGCTGAATGTCATATTCCGTCATCCTTCCATAACTATAAAATCTTACATTGGAACGAACGACCACCACAATTGGAAGCTTGTGGAACTTGTGTGTAGCTGAAAGCTAAATAAGTGGGAGTTTGTCACCATCACGTAGAAATAGAGGCAATATGGTTAATACATGTAATTGAACCACTAAATTGTTACAAGAAGTTAAACTATGAACCTGGTATGTTGCATGAAAGCATATTTCATTGAATTCTACTGACAAATAATGCAATTGAATGTTGAGATGCTATGGCGTTATTAATTGTTATGCACCGGATACAGTCTATGATTGACATGAACAAAATGAATAAAGAACAATTGTGAGGGATTCACGCTAGAATCGACACGTAGTGCTGTAAAAAGAACACAGAAAGTGACATGCGACGTCTGGAAGAACCGCCGTGGGTGCTGATGCAGTTAGTAGATCGCTCCCAGGTGAGTTCTTGTTACCCCCAGAAGTTGAATGGAGGTTGGCAGACCTGCCATACGCTGGAAAACGTTGGTGTATTCGCGATAACTGACGTAAACATGTTCTTACTAGAATGGTTGCCTGTACAGTCACTGTTTAAGTGGGAAGATGAACGCAGTATTGTTGTGCAACGTGTACGAATGAAATAAATTGCTGTAATAATAATTAACAGTTCGACAGCATTTTCATACACTTACGTGCAATGTAATTAGTTCACAGTTCAAGCGATTGTAATTAGAAAGATTAGTTCATTGTAAAACACATTGAACTACGGAAGTAGCAAATTAGTAGTCTTGCACACAAAATTAGTAGTCTTGTGAGTATAGAATACACAGAGATGCATGCTAGTGAGCATGCTAGGCGCGGGAGTGCAAATGCCATTGTTCTGTAGTACTTGATTATTAAAGTAAGATAATCAGCACATGGAACAATACACTAAACTATTGCATTGACTTTGACACCCGTGCATTGCATACACTACAATTTGAAAAGTTGAAGAGTGAGTACTGAAAGCTGAAGAGTAAAGAACTTGTGCAACGTAGATGTGCTCGCAAAAGTCTCTCTCAGGCACTGATCTGCACGAGCAGCGACGCCTTGGTGCAGTTGCTAGATTCGCGCCGTTTTGAGTCTCCGGAGAATGGGAACACTCCTTACAAATACATTGTAATAAAGAAACTAAAGTTATTGTTATTTACAAATAAAATAAATCGTAGGGTAACTTAGGATTTTCAACTGTGGAAATTATAATGCTAGTTTTAGATTTAACAATATTGAGGTGACAGTATTGCGTAATGTGATGCAAGTTTGTGCCTGTAACCGGCGCGGCACGTGTTGGAGCGGGCGCCAGGGTTGCCAGATTGGGCGGAATTCCGCTTTTTGGGCTGGAAAACGGCTCTCTCTCGCGGGACAAAAATTGATTTCGCGAAATACCGCCCAATGGGCGGAAATGCATCAAAACATGTGCGATTTTGGGCGGATTCTCATATTACGAAGAAATTTTCAAAAAACAACCACAACATTGACAGTGAATTTGACTTTTTTACATTATACGAGATTTTTATTAATTATTTGTTAATTTGATCAAATTTACTTTGAAAAGGGAGTAATGTTAGTTTTTAGATCTCTAGTACAAGGTGTGTTCTAAAAGTCATATTCATTTGTCGTGCACAACATGAGCATATATTATATAACATCGGCAGTTCTTGGAGTTAATTTTAGAACACACAATTTAAAATTAGTTGTTTTTTTAAAGTACAGTTTCACTGCCAGTATATTCCGTTAAGACACAAGGATTAAGCATGAAACATACATCTGTAACCACTTCTGTGATAATATTTTTATGCGTGGATATTTAAAAGAAGGTAGGAGTGAAAATGTGAAGGGGGGAAATTATTTCATAACTGACAGTATTTTTACAATAATATAATTTAAATAAAAAATAAAAATTAATTACAAAATTCACAAACTGCTGTTAATAAAACTAATCAAGCATTTCATAGGAGCACTATCTCAAAAAAAAGCTTCTAATAGAATTATTTTAATGCAAATTCAAAATGCCTACAAAATTCATATTGAAATGTTGATTTTTTCTTATTGTGCGGAATTGGGCGGATTTACATCCATCCAACGGCGGATCTTTGTACGAAGCATCTGGCAACTCTGGCGGGCGCTTCCCCTAAGGCTGAAAATGTTGCTTGCACGAACAGATAGCAGTGATCTGATTTTCATGGTTAATTCTGAATTTTAGAAAATTACATAGTTTAGAGTTTTTAGGAGTCTTCCTGAAAGTACTGGAACAATATTGAAGAGTGAATTTTCCTTCAAATGGAGTTTATTCTCTACTATTACTTCGTTAATTAATACTATATATTTTTTAAAAGCAAAAATTGTAGTTTTTCCGAAATTTTGGGCGTAGTACGGGCAATACTAAAAACAAGATTTTCTCATTGCATAAGATAACGTTTAAGTCGGTTGTTTGTGTTTGCGCCTTTTGTTTGTTTCCAAAATTACACTTATGATTTTTTTCATACGTCTCACATCGTTAATATTTACAGTAACAGCAAATTTTATAAATTTCTGAATTTGTAAAATTCTTGAAATTGTTTTATGAAGCTTCGCAAAAACTAAAAATGTGTGAAAATGAGATCCAAATTTCCCATCTTCAGAAACGTTCAAACGTTAACTTTTTCTGCGTATAGTACTAAATGCACTGTACAAGATGACATCAACTTGTTTTTGCCTTATTCTTTTGCTTTACAAAAATTTTACAAATGTATTTTTTTATATCTCTCGTCGTTATTATTCACACCACCAACGATTTGTATACATTCCTGCATCTCAATTTTCAAAAAACAATTCATTGTGCTAAGTATATTTCAAGGAAGAAGCAATAAGGTTTGTAAATCACGATTTTTTACAAGACAATTACAAGATTTTGTTGAATAAGGTCTCGTATGTCTCACATTACAAGGTCCTCGTTAGGTACAGTTCTGGAAGAACATATTCAATTTGTACAATAGTTTGATTTCTTTTTGCCAATCGTAGATCTTAAACTAATTGGAGCAATGATTGCGACATACCGACCGTATACTGTACTAACTACGTTTGCATGAAATCATCAACGAAACAAGTCTCTGGCAGTGAACATACGAGCCAAGTAGAAATTCAAAGGCAATAAAACAAAATGTAGGGCCGAAAAGCCAATTTAGATGTACCTTATAAAACCTGTTGTCGCACGAAATTTTATCCAACGCGCGTGGACTGTACAACTATATCATCTAGTCAAAACTATTACGCACGGAAGATTTTGAATATGAGAAAACCCAATTATCTTTTTCAGATATGAAACACAATTTTCATGAGTGTGAGATTACAAAAAATTATAGAATTGTTGGGAGTATTTATTTTTATGAGACAACGTTCTGTAAAACTATTTATCAGTTAGAATTGGAGGGATCGAGGAAACTAGTGGTGCTAAAACAACACGTTTCTTCTCGCCCGTATTTTCAAGAGAAATTGGGCGAAAAGTACACGAATTTACGCAAATTATGCGAACACCAACGATCCACCATGCGTATTTTAGCCGAAAATAAAACTATTAGTGTGTAATAATGTGAAAGAAAAGGCAGGATGTGTTATCAGTGCGGCATTACAACAATGGGTCTGCATTGCAGTCGCATATATGCAAGAAACGTCTGTAAGCTGCATCGTCGTTAAATTCTACATTGCTAGAAAACAGCAATGGAAGCGAATCCCATATTCGTACTGGAAAACCCTAAGACTCATTAGGAAATAAGGTTTCTCAAAAGGATTCTACATATTACTACACGTACAGTGTGTTTTAAATTATTAATTGGAATATTTTTGGAGGTTGTCAATATATAAAATATAGCACGTGTTGAATAATTATTCTAATGATGGATTATTTCCTTCACAGCTTTTGAAACTTTCCTTTTGAAAATTTTCTTTCGGAATTTATTTGTAAAACTGATGGTTTTCTTATGACTATTTAATTGCATTTAATAGTATAATTTTATCCTCATGATTTTTTATATTCTTTCGAATCTTTCCATAATTTCATTGGAAAAAAGCACCTTTCGCACGAGAAAGTGCGCGGGTCCAAGCTAGCACCCGGGAGAGAGGTAACCGGTGCGTTCGAACACCACGTGTCCATCAGTGTATTCCCAAGACTGCTGATTCTGCTTGGCATCCTGGAGAATTTCCACGACGGAGGAGAGAAATTGGAATGAAAAGGAAAACGCAAACGTACGAGAAGAAGTTTTTCTGCAGAGGTAAGCGGTACTTCTACAACAAGGAAAACACAACGCACTCTGGAAATTCGTCGAAAGTGAAGTAACGTTCATTTTTCGGTACTCTTACGTGGGCAATTCCTCCCAGAGGCTTATCACTACGCTGTAGGTTTTTAAAAAATTCATATTATTCAGTCAGAGTATTTTGTACCTTAGAATATTTTTTACTAAACTAAGGCTAGAAATGACCTTTTAGAAAAAGTTTAAATAGATAGTACAGGTTATGTTTAAAAAATTCCAAAGTAGTGTAATTTAATTTTGGTAATTCCTTACTCAAGTCAGTTTTTAAATCGTTTGTATTTTTGTAAGTGCAGTTTTATTTCATTGAAGTATTCGGCGTGTATCGTATTTGTATAGAGTTGTTTTCTTTATTTTGAGCCAGATAACACTGTCATTTTGTATATTGAAACTGTCAGGGTACATTTGTCCATGCCTTTGCCATCCGCTTACAACTCCTACAGACGTTTTATAAATTGTCAATTTCATTGTGGTTAGACTAGTAATTTTGGTTAAAAGCAACAACGGGATGCCATACCCTTGATTTGTAGTAATCAACCGTATGTCGCCAAGAAGTGTCAACGGCTTATGGTTGAGGCTGGCCTCTCCAGAACCGGGTTGGCGCCCGAATAATATCGTGTAGAAAGAGGGTGGTCGCAACATATATGCAAACTGTGTTCTCATACTAACGCAAGTTAGTAATATTTCTGGTTGTTTTTTTTTTCAATTTTTATTTCCTTTTCTTTTTGTTTCAAGATTCAACTTTAGTTCGGTTTTGTGTCATACTGACTTCTGTGGTCCATTGTATTTCAATTACAAATGTTTCTCATTTAAGAATTAATTTTATATCAATTTGGTGCTGACTTATGCGGTACGTATCATAATTTTGATAAAAACAGTTAGAAACGTATTGCATGATTCTATGATAAATTGTGCTCAGTTGCTATTTAAAGTCTAGTATGGTAATTACAAGCAGGCAAGTTTTTCCCTTCTAATTTATTTTCATTTTGTGAAACTGGTTTGCAACATCAATAGTTCCTCATGAGCCTTGTTCAGTGTAATAGGTAGCCTACGTTACGTTAATTGTAGTTTAGATGGAGAGTGTTGAGATTCTGAGGTTCAGTACTGGAGAATGGGTACTGAAAATCACACAAAAGCTTATATAAGATGAATATGTATGAAAGTCAATAAGGTATGTATTTGTATCAAAGTGCTACAATTCTATATATTTATTTAATGTAATCTACAACGTGAATATTCAACACTGCTTCAAATTATGTAACTTGTTTACTGTTATTAAACTGTGTGGTTTTATTTGATTGTAGATTGTTTGACTCTGCTGATATCCTTCATAAAAAATAATACATTGTAAACCGTTTATGAAATCATTTTATTTTCAGTTACTTGATCAATATCCCATTATCTTCTGAGAAATATTATCATCGCGTGATTGCTATTTGCAGCGTGTTTATTCTAATATTGTGCTCTTCCGAACTCGTCAAAAGCGGTATATGTTTCGTACTCGCAAATTTCTTGGTGCAATGGTCTTGAAGCGATGCTTCTCATTTGCTTCCAAACACAGCAATACATTACTCAAACATTTAAACATAATATTAGCAACGTGAATCCACTTTGCGTGCTGTATTTTGGGTGAGGCGACTTACTTGTACATGTTCAGTGCATTGGGATGATGCCTTTGGTCCACGAACTCTTTCAAGTCTCTTCGGTCAGCAGTAAAATCTCCATGTGTGTACACCTTTCATCACGAATCTGCGTGAATGGACACATAAGCCGCCATAGTCTCACACTCTTCCGGCTTTTCAGTTATTTAGAAACGACTGTTGCGGTAGCAAGGATGTTGTCGGATTTAATACCGACATTTTTAGTTCTTAGTTCGTGATCATTAAAGAGCGTCAAATGTGTATTATGTTTACAGAAACTGTAAAAACATACTTCTAGAGTTGCTAGCGAGAAAAAGGTATCAGTCGCAAAGTAGTGGATGCGAAGACATTCTGCTGACATCAAAGAGCTCGACCGCCCTTTCGGCACCACGCCAAGGGGAATGGGGACCACTTCCCTGACAACCACTGTGCTCCCCGTTTCGACCACTTGGTCGACAAGCCGCGACGCGTTAAATATTATCGTCCATTACAGTTGCGTAAACCATACATTTATTCCGATTTTTGTAGCAGCACAAACAGATATTTTAATTTCGTGTGAAGTAAAATATTTAGCCAACAAATCCGTGAAGATGGTGAATGTAGAACGCGTGAATCAAGAGAGTGACAGGTTGTAGAAACGAGCATGCTGGTTTGCGAACATTTTGTGCTCAAAATACTCTATCTGACACGTTGAATAATTTTTCGATAATATACTATTTGTAGTAAACATTTCTAATATGTCAGCCTTCTTTCACGTATTACAATACACGAATGTATTATTAGAAATGGAGAGATCTCTTTTCTAGCCGAAATATTGAGCCTTTTAAGAAAAGTGTGGAATCGTTTTACAATTATTTTCATAACTGAAGAGCAAATAACGAACGCTGACAGCACTCTCTGACAACCCCTAATGGATACCGACCGTTAAGAATGGATTTACGACCTTCTGTTTTGTTGTGTTGTTTAAAGTCATATAACGGCACAGTATTACGAGTTTGACTGAAACAAAGCTATTTGACACCCAGTCAGCTGCTCGGATCGGTAATTTTCCGTCGTTTCTCCGATCAACACCACGCCAATATCGGAGCAGTAGGGGCCACGGAACGCGCGCGATCTTTCCTTCCTCTTCCTTGTCCTATCCTCACCCATTACACACACTTACACTAACATGCACTACACTACCACGCATGCCGGGAGACCTGTCGGGAGCTTCGATTTTGTCCCGGCTGGGGCGGAACTTCGCTGGTGGGAGGTACCTGGCTGGAGGAAACCCCGCTAGCCGATGGTAAGTCGAAGCCGGATCTCGCTATCCAGCGGGGGAAAATGACCGCCACCTCCCGATGAAGACACATGCACTACGCTGACGGGACGAATTAACTCACTCGTTGACGCGCCCCTAATCACTTCTTGATTTCACGCGGGGAGAGTAGCCTACTTCTTGATTCCACGCGCCTTGAGAGCCCGTTGCGCCGGAGCGCTTGAGAGGCAGGCCGGAGCCCGATGAGGCGAGAGCCGCCGCAGCGAAGCGGATCGGATTCCGATTGGCAAGGGAGGGATTTATTTGGTAACGCCGAAGCGTCCACCGCATTACGCCATATTTGGGGCGCGAGGACCCGTGAGGAGTAGGTGCACGCCGCCCCGCCGCGCAGTGCGACCGAACGACGAACGCGAGAACAAATCGTCGATCCATTTCCAATTCAGTTACGGAGCGCAGATCTTCTCTCAAGGGACGAACCTCCACAAAACGACTTTTTAGGAAAGTGTGGACATTCAGACTCATAGTCGAAGATGCAATTGAACGATTTTCGGATACCGTTCAACAAAGGAGAAACGTCACATTGCTTGATTTACAAATTTTTACGTCCAGCAAGTTTTAATTCTTAATTAACAGAAATTAGTTATTAATTTCTGCAATTAATTATTAATTTAATAGAAATAGTTACATATTTATTATATAATTTAATAAGTATAAAGTATACTTAATAACAATTAGGAAGAGTGGTTGCATTGTGGCTCTATGTGAGAGTGATGATAACACGAAATAAAAAAAGTAGAATTTATAATGTTTTTTAATATTATTTTTTACTAATAATTTTATTACATTCGTAGTGGCGATACAGTAAAATGCATAACTGTTTAATTTTGATTTTACGAAATCTGGTCTCACTAAAAATTAAATAAAATTTGGTAGCATGATGATGAAGCTTCATAAGAATATATCGTTACGTAAAACTAGAAAACAAATGAAAATTAAGATACTATCACGCTTCAGTGAATACAACTTTTCTTCCACAAATAAGCAGGTCAATGTAGCTTATACATCTCTTATACACTTATACTGAAAAACAGGTATTTTTTCAATTAAATACTCAATTCAATTGTTTAAATCAAGAACTATTTTCATTTACAATAGTTCCACTAGACGTCATTATTCAACTTTTAGATCATTATAGTTCACCCCTCTTGAGTTTAAAAATATTTACCTCCTTTCCACTCTCTCGCTCTTTCTGTCTCATTTACACACACGCGCACAGAATCCAAATAGTACACAAGAAACAAAATAACTACTTTTCTGAAGATAATCTAATAATGTAATATACCATTCCATAGTAATGGATAACTCTCCGTTCACTATATTCAAGAGAAATCATCAACATTCTCCTAACGTGTAGCATCACGTGAAATTGTAAATACCTAACACACACAAATTCTGTAATATGTTCATAATGAACTTGAACACTATGTTAAATAATCAAAACTTTAAAAAAGAAGATGTGTGACGAGGTTTCGTAGGTCAGCATCTGGGAGCACTTTCTTGATAAGTCCAAAAAAAAAAACGTGCAAATCCAGACGCGCACTCGAGGGATCTCCCAAGCCTTTATGCGCCCTTTGCCAACGGAGGTACTGGAAGAGGTAGCTCAGTACATCAACTGATGTCACTGCAGTGCCTCTGACCGGGAGGTCCTACGCTTCCACTCCCGACAGTGGCAAGATTTTCGACACTGCCTTGTCGGCTAGATCGAATTCAGTTGCTGTCTGGAGGTGAATTCTACCGGCCGGCTGCTCTGATCGGTAGTTTTCGGTGGTTTCTCCGAATGACAAATGCCGGAACATACCCTCTCAAGCGGGCCAAACAGGTGCATCTGCCGCGACCACGCGCGGTCTTTCCTTCCCCCTCCTTGTTTTATCCTCACCTCTCTCTCTCTGTCTCTCTCTCTGTCTCTCTCTCCCTCTCTCCCCTTCTCTCTCTCTCTCTCTCTCTCTCTCTCACACACACACACACGTTCACTTCTACGCACTACACTACCACCCATACCGGGAGACCGGTCGGGAGCTCAGAGCTGGCCCCGGGTTGGGCGGTGCCCTGATGGGAGACACCTGGTTGAGGGTAAAACCCGTTCGCCGACCCGTCGGGCTGGACCTAACCATCCAGCGGGGGAATATCACAGCCACCTCCCGCGATAAAACACGCACTACACTTACGGGACGAGTGACATCATTTAACGCGTCCGGAATCTCAAATCAATCAATCAATCAGCAAGGGAGGTTGCGGCCGGGCATTGGCGATTTGGTGTCACTGTGCGCCACCCAGCGGCGGTTCGATTGTTCGTTGGGTGCGGTGGCCCGGGCGATCAGCTGCACTCGCGTGGCCGTTTAGGGCAGCGGGGCGAGGCCTCCGCCCGCTAGACCTTCTCGCAGACGGACCGCGCCGCCGCGCCGCGGTGCCGTTAGGCGTTTTTATCAGCCTCGGACCGGGCGGGCCCAGGCTTCGATCCCCAACGCTGGGGGATTTGCCACACTAGCTACGTAGCTAAGAGGCAGACGTCAGCTGCTGTCTGGAGGAGAATTCCAGCGATTGCCTCCTCCGGTCGATAGTTTTCTCCGATCAATACTAGGCAAAAGCCGGGAGAATTATCCTAAAGTAAGAGCCAGGGTCCGCGGACGATCTTTTTCCTTTACTTCCTCATTCCTTACTTATACTCAGATTTAAACGCAGGGGCACAAGCTGGAAGAAGAGATGAATATTGTCATACAATCCGGAGCTCCGATACCAAAACTTTAGGTCGTAATGAAGCTCCCGACTGGATGGCAGTCTCCCCCTCTATGTCCAGCTGGAAGCCTTGAAGTGCCGGAGTATACACACACTTACACCTTTGTGCACTACCTTACCCAACATATCAAAACAACATTTGGGAAAAAAGAGCTTGGGCCGGCTGTGTCATTATCCACTGGTGAAAACCATTACCTGCAGTGAGCAAATACCGCCTGGCAAGGTGTAGGTTGAAACCTGATCTCACATACTAACGGACGGACACCTCCCTGGATGAATCATGAACTACACTTACGGAACCAATGACCATAGACGTTGGCGTGCCTGGAAAAAGAAAAATTCGATGATTCAATCTTGGGTCCCCTGTGGTATGAAAGCCAAATTCCTAGCGCGCGGATTCACCAAGGGCGGTGGATTTTCGTAGGGTGGAAATTATCGATTTCAAATTCAAGGGGTCGCTAATCGCGAAGCCAGATCGATTGGGGAATATCAATTTTGGAAAAAAAATCGGCTGATTGGTTTAGCCGCTAGTGTTGTTCACAGACGGACAGATGTATTGTCGTTATTCGATTTTTCGGTATCAAGGACCCACAAAGTATGGATTCTGGTTGAATCACGTTTTAGATTCTTTTTCTAAAAATAGCAACTGGATTTTATCTACTTTTTCGTTACCAGGGCCCTGAAATAAGAGTTTTTCTGCCGAAAGGCGCCATTTTTTCATGCAGCTTTACATAACTTTCCCTCTACTGCGTAAGCGATAGCGAGAAAGTAATAATGTATGCAACTCATATGAAAGTGTCTTTAGCGCATTCAATTGAAAATGTCGGACTCTGTTTTTGTCGTTTCATTCGTACGCTAAAGACTCACTTTCCGTATTAGTTACGTAAATAACGTATTTACAGTATGTATTTAAAACAGTATGGTTTTTGTTTAGAAAATGATTTGAGCTTCCTCCTTCATCCAATTTACTGACTTTTTTCTTTAAATCCCTATGCGTATCTAGTAATATGCCCAGTACAAACTCATTTCTGAGTGCAGGCGAAGGGAGAAGCCTTTGTTCCGTCCGCGTCCCAGAAGTCATCGCCAGCGTGACGTCACCTCCCCCTTCAGCCGCCGGCTGCGCCCTCCACCCCCGCCGTGTCACCGGGGCGTCCGCAGGAAGGCGCCGGCGATGGAACCTCGACCCCCAAACTCCTCACGCAACAAACTCTACCTACGAGCACATAAGTTGCTCCACCCACCCGCCTCGTTCTTCTGGGTATTTCTCTTCGTGACCAAGCTGCCCTGGGCAGGTCTGCTGCCTTCACAAGCAGAGTTTCATTCTTCACTACGTGACATTTTTCTACGTACAGGTAACTACGCAGCCATTTACATTTCTGCTGTCTTCTACGAGCAGACGGAGTTCCAGTCATTACAATACTCTTCGTGATGTCAATCTTGACAAGGTAGACGACAGTTCTTCGTCCGGTAGACTTCGCCATGACGGTGCTCAGTTACGTTTTGGTTTAGACTTCAGTCAAACTATACACTGCCTTCGACCATCTTAAGTGCGTGCGGCAGCAGTGCATTTATGCACATTCGTGTGTCTTAGTCTTGCATACCGAATTTTTATCGGTACGACATTCCTCTTCGCGGACGACTGTTGGAAGGGGGCCACGTGAGCTGCTGCCTTTCGTTTGCGGCTGTTTGTGAGCACGTGTAAGTACTGCGGCCCCGCTGCATACGCGCCCTGTCATCACTGAATCCTGCAGAAGCGAGCATTCTGTCATTGACCCTGCTGTGCAACGGAAAGGTCTACACTTCACATCCCCTGCATTTAAAAGGTATGTTTCCCTTTCACCTTTCATGCCGTGTGACCTGTGAGTAGGGGGGATATGGGGGTTCTGGATCAGGAAGTGCTTATCTTATCAGCTTATCTTATCTACTTCCGGTCCACCGCCCCCACATCCGGTGTCAACAACCGGCGCCACCAATTATAATGGCAGGAAGTGCTTATCTTATCACCTCTTATCAGCTTATCTTATCTACTTCCGCCCGCCCCTCCCCCTCCCCCCGCCCCTCCCCCCCGCCCCCACCCCACTTCCGATGTCAACAACCGGCGCCACCAATTATAATGCCACCCACCGAAAGTCAACGAGCCAGCCCCCTCCCCCCCACTTCCGCCCGATGTCAACAACCGGCGCCACCCATTATAATGCCCCGCCGAATGTCAACAATCCTTCACCCTTCCCCCCCCCGCCCACCCGATGTAAACAACCGGCGCCACCATTTATAATGCCCCACCGACCGGGGTCAATGACCCCTCTCCACCCCCCCCCCTTGCGACCTCTGGTGGCGAAGTGTGGAAGTGTGTGTGCACTCTGGTGGTGAATTGTGGAAGCGTATATGTGTGCGCTCTGGTGGAGAAATTGTGGAAGCGTGTGTGTGTATGTGTGTGTTTCAAAAATGCTGCTGCCTGAAGCGGATTCGAACCAGCCTCAATCCCATTTCCTGTGTGGGAGGCGACCAGCACTTTGGCTCTGAGCTACGGTGACATCTCGAGTCAAGCTGTCTGCTTTGGGGTACAGATATTACACGCGGTCGGGAGGCTGGCGGCCGGGTGGATGATAAGGGGGGGCAGGGGCGGGCGGCTGAGGGTGCGCGCTGCGGAAGTAGATAAGATAGCGGCGGGCAGGGGTCGACGCGGGCCGCTGAGGGCGCGCGCTGGCGACCGGATGTTGATAAGATAGCGGCGGGCAGGGGCCGGCGCGGGTGGCAGAGGACGCGCGCTGCGCAGACTAATGAGTATAGAGATACGCGCGCTCTCTATGAGCGATTCGGGGAACGAGTTGGAGTTGTGCGTCGGGGCGCGCATTTTGAATGCACTCTATATAAGATAGCCAGCCGCGCGTCTCTCTCTCACTCTCTCTCTCTCGAGAGCGCTGACGCTCGCTGCCCCGCTGAAAAGACTTTCATAATAGAAGAAAGGGAAACCCTAAAAGGCGGTGATAGGAAAAACAAATGAAAAACAATACAAATTGAAAGAATGTTTTTGTTTATTGAAATCAAATAAAAATCAAATTATACATAGAATAAATAACATTCATGTTTGTTTGCCTGTTAGATATTTAGCGATTTCCCCACACAATTTCACCGTTAAACTGCGGTGGACTTATCACCAGTGACAACACATCCCCCTCTTGTCGACATAAAAAATCAAATTATACATAGAATAAATAACATTCATGTTTGTTTGCCTGTTAGATATTTAGCGATTTCCCCACACAATTTCACCGTTAAACTGCGGTGGACTTATCACCAGTGACAACACATCCCCCTGAAAAACAATACAAATTGAAAGAATGTTTTTGTTTATTGAAAACAAATAAAAATCAAATTATACATAGAATTCTCCATCTTAAAAGTCCTCTCTTCTACACTCGATGCACTTCCACTTCGGCGGCAACTCGATATGCGTGTGTTCGAAACAAGGTAGCACTTCTTCTCGCCGACACCGCAAACACTTCCACTTCGGCAACGGTTGTTTGTTGTCGACATGTGTGTGTCCATTGTTGTAATGACGAAGACAAGGAAGGAGGCGACGAATGTCTCGGTTCCGCTGCACGTCTTTCGACAGGCGATGGAAGACAGAAGGCACGTCCTTCGCGGCCCAATGTAATAGCAAGTCCATAAGAAGAAGTTGCAGAGACCGATCATCAAGTCCGAGAAGAGAACACCCGTCATTGATGAAACGTTGTATGGCACATTCCATCTCGAAATGGCGCTGACGTAGATGGGCGTCAAACTTCGTCACTGTCACTATCACTGTGGGCTGGAGAGTACGTCGGTGGCGTATTTTCGAATGGACAACGCAGCGTCTGAATGATTTGACGAACGCGAGAGACGCGCTGTCGCAGTGCTTCACCGTATGGATCTTGAAGGAGATGACCGAGAGCTTCGAGGACAGCTAACACTTCAGCGTGCACCGTGAGAATAAACTCTTCCGGTTGTGGAGATCTTCTTTTACCGACTCCTTCCGCTCCGTATGAGTTGTGGGGTGGTGGTGATTGCTTATCATTGTCTATGATAAAGGGAGGGGGCATGTTGAAGGAATCACAGGGAGCATTCAAAGCTTTCTGGATGACGCAATAGCGCACGAATAAATCATCAGTTTGACACTCACAGCACAGAGAGGAGTTCACTTCACCGAGAACCATCATCATCCATAGCACTTTCTCGTGACATGTAATCGCGAGATTGTGAAGAGTTTTTTCCTTATCTTCTTCGCCATCTGATGGTTCTTCCTCGTGACAGCGTCGGGCAGCACACGCCACATCAACGGCGACGTCTATGATCGAGTGATAGGCTGCAGCGTAGTAGGGGCGCTGAAGACTGCTATTGTGTGCAATGATGGCGAGATCGGCGGCGGCGTCGCGGAGGCTGTCCCAGTTCATTATCATCCGCTTCTTCCACTCATCATACGCCTCTTCGTCTAAGTGAGTTTGTTCCATGGCGACAGGCGATGGATGAGTGTTGAGACCTGTATCAACGTGTCGAGACCTGTCTCAACATGTTGAGACCTGTCTAAACGTGTTGAGACCTGTCTCAACGTGTTTGCAAACGCTCACCCCTACTACTAGTTGAAAGTGATTCATCATAAATCTCCCACCTACTAAAAGAGTCTAACCATAAATAATATAAAAAAATTAAAAATACTACTAAAAGAGTCTAACCATAAAATATATAAAAAAATGAAAAATACTACTAAAAGTGTCTAACCATAAAATATATAAAAAATTGAAAAATACTACTAAAAGTGTTAATAAAAATCATAAAATAAATAAAAAATCATAAAATAAATAAAAATGAATGCTAGTCTAACTGAACCCCGCCTGCAGGGACGAGCGTGCACGCTGAAGAAGAAGAAGAAGAAGAAACGGACGGACGCGTACGCAGGATGCGGAAATGACCCCATGGAAGACTTGTAAATTTATCGATCCAATAGCGTTTGTCGTCGGACACGGACAACGAACGCTTGTTTTGAACAAATGAATAATTGATATGTGATTTGGACCGAATAGTACATTGTTTGTCGATTCTATTTTCGTTTCGAAATAAACAGTCCAAATAATTTTGAAATTTATAGCGTTTGACGACCGAACGTTGTACTCCCTTCGCCCGAGAAGAACATGCCCGAGATCGGGTTTCGATGGAGTACATTTTTGGACGTAAACCTACATAGCCGAGCAGGGGATCACTTCCGCATTCGTCCTTAAACAACCCTAAGACCTTTTTATTGCGAGGTGTCACGCCAAATGCGTTATCGGGAGCGAAACAGGATGTATCAAACCAGGATGGATGGCGATTCATCTCAGCGTACACACTCGTGGAAGTAGAAAGAATGAATGAATCGGTATCCATGTAGAGAAGGTGAAGATCACAAAGATGTTTTTGACAGTAATTATAAAAAAAGTCATACATTCTATGCTTCGAAATTTCTAATATACAAAACCCCAAATAGATGGGCTTTGTGAACTTCACCTCCGTTTTTCGCAACTCGATGGTCATGAGATCGCCGTTCACGTGATGACTACGCACGAAAGCGGGATCGGCGATGAGACGTCTGGCCCCGCACCTCCCTTCCCACTTGTTCACGAGATAAATGCGTCGGTGGTTGCGCACGTCCTCCATCGACTTGCCGTAAATTGAATTGTTCATGAGTTTGAAAAATTTATCCTCGAAATCGGAGGACGCGCGCTGTCGACGTGCATTGTTCAGGTCCATGTACGTGGCAAGCCAAGGTCGTTGTGAAAAAGAGAGAACGCGGTGAATTTTCGTGAGTTGCACTCCCAACTCGAGGGCCTGAACTAAATTTCGAATGTGAATGATGTAACGACGCTTGGGGAGCAGCGTCGCTAGCAACTTGGCTTGCCTGCTCTTCGAGTCGGGGGGGACGCGGGTTTCCGGACAGGGCGGCAAATCGCTCAAGCGATCGTGGATGGCGTCAGGATAGTCGAGGTCGACCTCCAAAACGTATCCCCGGTCGACTTCCGCAGCCGCCTCTGCGATGTTCAACCGCTCGATGTCGGTTTCCGGCATCCACCGGAAGTCGCCCACCGGAAGCGGATGTGACATCGAGAAACCATATAAGTTATTTGCGTCGACGTAGGCGAGATAAGATGCCTTATCGCTTGGCCGGAAGCGTTCACCCGCAAAGGGGTGATTGGCCTCAGCGTGACGACCGATCACTTGCACGAGTCCCCCCCGGATGCCCCGTTCGAAAAAGAGAACCATGTCAATGTCCGTGAGTAGCTCTAGTCGAACGCCGGTGGTTTTCAACATGGCGTCCCACGAAAGCCCGGGAGCGGTGTAGTAAAAGAGAGGATCGAGCCCGTACACCTCCAAACACAAATTTCGAAAGGTTTCCATCGTGTCGGTTTCTAACAGCACGTCGACTTTCAAGTACAAATCGGCGTACTGCAGCAAATTTTGAATAGAGAACGCGTCCCACACGGCCTGCGCGTGCGCGTACTCCGAGTCCGACACGGGTGTGTCTGTGAGGCGACTGTAAAAGGCCTCGGGCGACGGTAACCTCGTGTCGTCCAATTTGGACATGTCATTGACATAATCGTAGGGAAACACGCCCTTCCTTCTGGCCAACTCGAAAAGGCGATCGTCGGGAAAGGCTGCACGGGTGAAATTCAAATCGGCCGAATCGAGCGATCGACTTAAAGAGTCGAGCGATGCACCTAAAAATTTCAATGAATCTAAAAAGCGTAGTTCCACTTTCCCGATTCTCTGGGAAATCGCCACGAATCTCTCGTGATTGTGTGGAACCACGCGCAGCCCGTCGTTGTTCATACAGTTCTTTTCGCCCCAGGCCTGAAGGAGAAAATGCCAATCGTAACCGCTCCCGTTGTGCATGACGACGGGGATGAACTTTGGTGCGGGAAAGTTGACGTTGCACGCTTGATGAGCCGCGCCGCGAAAGACACCCGAAAAATGATCGTGGTCCCTGACGCGAACGGAATTTGGAAGAAAAGGTCCTTTGCATATGTGGCATACATCGGAATTTTGAAAAGACGCCTCGTTTTCGTCGTTCATCACGAGGGGAGAAGGATGACTCAAAAGTTGCTCATAATCTTTCGCGAGACCTTCTAAGAATGCTAATAATTGTATCGCGACGTCGGGACCGTGAAAGTTGACCAGTTGATTTCGCGACTCATCAAACGAGCACACCACTTGAAGCGCGGCCGAAAAGGGTTTGTGAATTTGATATGGTTGAAGGAAGGATCCATTCAACGACGGCTCACATGAAGACACGGGGACCGTGAGCGCTTCGAAGTCAACATAAACCGCGATCGGGCATCGTTGTTGTCTTTCGATGTGCTGAAATTGCATGAAGCGCTCCTCCTCTTTGCCCGTCTCCGACGGAAGGATCAAACGTGCGGGGGACCCCACGGATCGACAATCAATTTCGTGAGCCTCGAGATGCGCTTGCGAGTAAAACACATTCAAACATCTGTCGCAAACGAAAATCCTATTGTTGTGAACCGTATGTTGAGACCGAATCAGTCTACTTAAATTTTTGATCCAAACGTAATGGGACTGTCCGCCATCGCCATGAATCAACAAGAAATTGAAATGGTTCTCTTTCTTCGACCCCGAAAAGTGTACAGGACCTACGATTTTCCAAGTTTTGTTGGCCGAATCAAACTCTAACGTGAAAACATTGAATGAAAAGCTAGAATTTTGACGTTCGAATCGTTTGATCTCGTGAACGGGCAGGGGCCAGGAGATGCCGCGCAAATCGAGACTGGTTTCCAATTCATCGAAAAGGGTTTGATAGGTACCGGTACGATTAGAATTCAAAATTTTGATGTGTGGGGGCTGACGTTTATGAAAAAGAGCCGAAGCCACCGCCCACAGGAAACATTTCTCGTCTCGATTTTGCACGTTGATCACACCTTGACGTCTCGCGATGGTTGGCGGAAGAGGAAGATAAGATGAGGCAGAATGAGCGATAGGTTCAAACAAGTGAGCCGAAACATGAAGAGCGACGATAGAGGCCAACGATTTCCCGGAATCTCTCTCGGAAAACTCGTCGAATTTGGAATTTATAGGTTGTGCTATATGAGAAAGGAAAAATTCCGAAATGTCATCCGCTTGCGTTAACACAGCCGTTCGTGCCGAAAGAAAGATAGGCTGCAGCACCCCTACAATTTCGTGCGTCTCGACGTTCTCTTTCTCAATTAAAAATTGACACTCGAGTTGCGCGAAAATTTTGAAATTAGATCGACCGAGAGTGTTGTTGAGCTCTTCAAACATCTTACGATGGAAGGGAACACGACAACGGTTGAGAAACTCGACCGGATTCGCAATGTCATGTGGGGGAGGAGGATTCAAAATGACACCTCGAAATACACGGGCGTTTAAAGACTGAACGACGTCCGTCCATTGGGGAGCGTTTGCAATGTCTCGTTGTTGTTGTTGTTGGTACGGGTAATCTATAGAATCAAACAAAACACACACACATAATTGATAATCATGCAACACTTCACTAACCACTCCTATTAAAAGAAATTTATTTTACCATCCTCACGCTGCGGAGAAGACACTTCCGCTTGTCGACCTGCATGAGACTCACTTTCGTCACAACGATTGAATAGAAACGGGACATCTATAGAATCCATGAAAACACATACATAAATGTTAATCATACAACACATCACTAAGCACTCCTATTAAAAGAAATTTATTTTACCATCCTCACGCTGCGGAGAAGACACTTCCGCTTGTCGACCTGCATGTGACTCACTTTCGTCACGACGATTGAATAGAAACGGGACATCTATAGAATCCATGAAAACACATACATAAATGATAATCATACAACACATCACTAAGCACTCCTATTAAAAGAAATTTATTTTACCATCCTCACGCTGCGGAGAAGACACTTCCGCTTGTCGACCTGCATGAGACTCACTTTCGTCACGAATGTGCCGATTTAACAGAAATTTCTTCATCTCAAATCGAATCACTGAATGCTAACAATCACACGTGACTAACACTCAAATAGCAGTACACAAGACAGAGTTGAATCACACGTGACTAACACGACGTCAACACTGAAATAGCAGTACACAAGAAGGTCCGCACGCTTCAAGAGCAATGGCAGACTAATGGCAGAGCTCTGTGGACATGGAGTTTTAAACCCTATGTTATCTCACACTATCACATCCAGCACGTGCAGTGCGCATGCGCAGAAGCCATTCATCACTCCCCCAAGCGATAGTGATAAGAACAGCAGTCGACCACAGCCGGAAGTTATAATTAGGAAAACAGGATGTCATTGATATCACTCGAGGGCCGGAAGAGATAATTAGGAAAACAGGATGTATTGATATCACTCGAGGGTCGGAAGTTATAATTAGGAAAACAGGATGTATTGATATCACTCGAGCGCCGGAAGAGATAATTAGGAAAACAGGATGTATTGATATCACTCGAGCGCCGGAAGAGATAGTGGAAGCATCCGCCGATCCAGCGGACATTCTAATTGGTGCGCCGGAAGAGATAGTGGAAGCATTCGGCGGTCCAGCGGACATTCTAATTGGAGCATCAGAAGAGAGAGTGGAGTCACTGATAATTTAATAATCTCAACGCGCCGACTTAAAAAGGGGTTCCATTCGAGCAACGCTCACTCGCTCGCGTGCCCCCACTAGCTAGACACCATGAGCAGCTCGCAACACGTCATGAACGGGATGCCAGAAGACTCCATGGACTTCGCTGGAGAATTGGTTGAAACATCGCCACCAGCACTTCGAAAACGAAAACTGTAAGTCTTTTTCAATTTTTTCAATTTCATATATCATACATTCAGTGAGTAGTTTCAAAGTGTTTCTTTTTTTTAAAGTATATCAGAAGAGGTAAAAGAAAAAAGAAAAGTGATAAAGAAACAAGCGTGTGAAGAGACATTGAAGTTATTATATGATGTTGAGGGAGATCAGTCCATTGCTCTGGTAGAAGAAACATCAAAAAACAACATGCTTCTCCCGTTCTCTTCAAGACAGGAAGACAATGCAATGCAAGCAGTACAAATGAATGTCAACACAGACTGCATACAGATTTGTAATAGTGCTGTATTTATATACACGTCGAAAAGAACGACCGAGTAAGTGAAATAATTTTCCTTGTAGCTGTTTTACTCTGAGTTGTCATTAAAAATGTTTGTTTTCATTGTTTAGTTCGTGGGAAGCATTAATAAAAAAGATGGAAGCCACTACAATTCGAGTAAACATGAGGCAGTTGCCGAAAGGTATTTTCTTCGAAATTACAGACATACACCTCACTGTCAGTGAGGCATATAAAAAATCATCGTATGTAGCGACTCTGCACAATACATTCGATGTATTTCTCCCAACAAGGTATGTAAAATATGTTTTAATATGTTTGTAAAAAGGTTTTTTTTTAAATCATGTAATAATACTTTTCTTTATAGATTTACATCAGAAATTGAAGCCATAGGCAAAGAAGAATTTTTAGCGGAAAGGCCGCATTTAACTTTTCTTGGGATTCATCCTAAGAATAAAGCAAGTGTTGTACTTATATACAAGTACAAAGATTTATTGAAACAAACAAGTTGGGAAAATCTCTTAATATGGTTCAAGCAATATGGACTTCTAGAAAAAAAGGAAATAATGTACAACTTAATAAATAAAACAAAATGATTGTCTCTCTTATATTTATATCAATTTTTTAATACATTCAATAATTGTTGCCAAAATGTTTATTGCACAACTGAAAAAATGATGTATATATATATTACAGAATAAAACAAAATATGAAATATAAGTGCAGAGTTCTTCTTATTTTCCTACTCCATTCCCCAAATCCTCAAACTTAAAAATACAATATGAAGGTGATAAAATTACAGAGGAAAATGTATCAAATATTTATAATGTAAATTATTATATTCATTTAAATATCCCATACAAGGTTGTGACAGGATATCAAATAGTGCATTTGAAAAGTTTTTCTTTATTTAAATCAAATGTTTATATAAAACTCGCAAGTCGAAAACAAAACTCTCAGTTGTATCGATGCGATGGATGTCTTCGGACATGCGGTTCGGACGCGTCACGCCGTCACAAAGCGATACATCGATGAACAAATCGATGATGTTGTGAAGCGTATAAGGAGATTTGATGAGACTATGGAAACCGTGATCAAAGAAAGCGACCTCGATGCTCTCGAGCAGAAGCTCTCTACCCGTTTCGGAGAACAGGAAAATCAATTAAAGGCGTTCGCGAAAAACGAATGCAAGGCGCTCGTGACCGCGCACGAAAGTAAAATTCCTCCCAGGCTCTTGGACACGTTACCGCAAGTCGGTTCGTCCGGTAATTTCAATTTTCATGACAAACTTATTCGCAAAGTAGGCCCTGGCACAAACAGCTCGGACGTTGTGATTAAGTCGCAATTGGATGGCACGCTGGCGGATGCGAAGAAACACGCGGAGAATCTTTTTCATGTACATAAAGAACTAGTCAAAAACGATTTTTCTAATCTCGAAACAAAGATAGAAAAATTGGAAAAGGTGAAGACAGTATTGCAGGAGGAAATCGATAACCGCAAGACGAGTTTAGGTAGAGCTCTGACGACTCGTTTAAATGCATTGCGTGAGGAAGTCGATAAGCGCATAAACGCATCCGTTTGCGAAGAAAAATTGAAAAAGCTCGAGGCAGATTATTCTAATCTCGAGAAACTCTTTAACAGCTCTCAGAGCCGAGTGTTGGAAGTGGCGAACGATGTTACTGTTCTCAAGAGATACTATGAGCAAATGGTAAGTCAATTTGGTAAGTTGCGCGATGACTTCAATAACGATAAAGAAAATTTGAAAAACCTCAATACAGTCGTTTCCAGTCTTACAAAGATAATGGGGAAAATGATTGGTGGCACCTCAAACTCATCATTGACGTCTTTGCTTAGCACCATTCCCATGACGTCCTTGATGGGCGCCATTCCCGAGTGATGGTTGAAAAAAGATCGATCGGATTTGTATATATATTTCGACACTTGCGCTCGTGTATTAGTACTGTCATGGTTCGCACCGTGTGTAGAACAACAACGACGAGAGATTGTAGGAGACAACCTGATAGGGAGTTACGACAAAGAGGTGCACAGAGAGAGAGAAGAACTGATTCTTTTCCTGTTTCCGACGCGGTGATTACTCCGACCGCGATGGGTCGCAGCACTTCTTTGCGAGGTCGGTGCGTCGGCGGTCCCTGTAGGAGGGGGAATCGTCGTCTGCAGGGGAGTGGCGTACGAGGACGGAAGACGACGAGTACGGCGCGTGGCGGTAGAAAGAGTAAGAGAGGTGGCTTTCTGCCCGCCCTCATACCTCTGATTCCAACCATCCTCAGCGGACTGAGCGCGCTCGGGACTGTCGCAGGCGGCGCGACCGCTATCGCAAACGCTGTGAAAAACGCCAAAAATAAAAACAAAGAATTATCGGAAATGGTGCGTCATAACAAGGTCATGGAAGAGACCAAAAAAGGCTCGGGCGTGTTGCTAAGGGCCGCGAAAATGCTTCGAACGAGCAGGAAGACGAAGGGGAGGAGGGGGAGGCCTCAAAAAAACGAATGAGCGGAGTACCGCGTCGAGCGCTCACGCACGAGGAAATGTCACGTTTTGCGAAGATTTTGAACATTCCTCATTTTCATGGTGTGTTTACGCGGGATGCACTGCCCAAAAGAACAAGGGCGGAGCGTGAGTGCGGCGTCATCAACCTCGACGACGTCAGCGGCGACGGTACTCATTTCGTCGCGTACGCGAAACGAGGCCGAACGGTGCGTTATTTCGATTCGTTCGGACTTCCGCCCCCTCCCGAATTCCTTCGATACATGCAAAGACAGCACGTGACGTACAACACACGTCAAGTTCAACAATACAACGCGAACAATTGCGGCAAGTTATGTTTGCAATTTCTTTTTCACGAATGGAAGAAGAAAAAGGAAGATTAAACACCGGACATTGTCATTTTGCTTGTGACGATTGTGTCATGCGCACGTACACCTTAATCGGGAAGGGTCCAGAGGTCTCGGTGAAGTTTGCGCCGGGTGTCGACCTCTCGAATGATGTATACGAGATTGCCTTAGTGCATCTCAGCACCGTTCACACCATTCGCAACGTGAAGGACGGTCACAACCGACTCCACTATGAAGTTGTCGAGGGGGATGGGGCTCCAGCAAGCTATAGTCTGTCCGTCTCTCCGGGTACGTATACTTTAGAAGACATCTATCATCGTATATCAAGCAATCTACACCAACAGTTTCCCGGCGACTTTGCGGCGAAGAAGCACTTTTTCGAATTGGAAGCGGACCCGCAGACGAACAAAGTGCGCGTCAACACGTCATTCACGCTGCGTTTCGATCACGCCGAGTCCATCGGCCCTCTCCTCGGATTTTCAAAGACCGTGTCACCCACACCTTTCGGGGTGTACGTGGCGGCTGATGCTGCGCCGACGATTGTGAAAGATTTCGAAGTGTTCGTGACGTGTAACGTGATCGAAAGTGGATATATAAACAATCGCATAGCGCACGTGCTGTATCAGTTTCACGTGAACGATTTACCCGCCGCCATCGTCGAAGAATGGCCGGCTGAAAAAATCTTTCACCGCGTCACGCGCCGTTGGATCGATGAGATGTCAATTCGACTGGAGAATGCGGACGGTCATCTGATTCCATTGTACTCGGAAACACCGTTGACGTGCACCTTACTCGTACGCCCCAGAAGCAATCACAATGCCGCTTTCTTCTAAAAGAACATTGAAAAAGCACTATAAAATGCAGGTCGTACCGCGACAGAGGCACAGAGTGCTTTGTCCGCTCACCACGTTAACACCATCCAGTCGACAAACCTTACGAGCGTTGGGTTACTGTATTTTTTCTAAAAAGAAGAAAACCGAAGAATGTCGTCGAAGAAAATGAAGACCAATTCTTCAATTGAATTTGTGGACGAACACGCGATCGACATTCTCCGCAAGGAGAATATAAAACACCACATCGTCAACGAAGCTGTTCACGAACACTTTCCATACATTAAATCGTTTGGTCAAAACGATGAAATTCGCATTACTATCGTGAATAAGGACGCCGTTCTCTTACCTTGCGAGAGTTCACTCGTCATCACGGGATCTGTTGTCAAAACGGGCACCGCCACGCGCACCAACTGTGAATTGATCAACAATGCTTTCGCCTTTCTTTTTAGCGAAATTCGTTACGAAATCAACAACGTGATCGTCGACGTTGTGAAAAATCCGGGCATCACGAGCACGATGAAGAACGTGTGTTTCCTTTCGCCGGCAGAAAGAAGATCATTTGGCAACGCATGTTGGACCGAAGACCTTCTATTATACGAGTCTGCTGTCAGCAACACCAAATTCATGCTCAGTAAGACCGGGGGAAAATTTTACGGTATCGTGCCATTGCGGCTGTGGATGGGATTTTTCGAAGATCACACGCGTATCATGACTGGCGTGAAACACGACCTCGTCCTCATTCGAGGACGTCACGATAATCGATGTCTCACGACGAAAATCGACACACCAGACGAAACAACGATTACCGTGACGGATGTGATTTGGAGAATGCCTCATTTGACACTGAATGATGCAGCTTCCCTCGCGGTGACGCGAACGCTGGACAGTCGGCGACCGATCCCCGTGCAATTCAGACGATGGGAACTTCACGAATACCCCAACGTTCCAAGTGGAGGCATGGGACCGTTTCAGTGGACGGTGAAGACTGCCGCAAAAGAGGATCATCCCTTGTACATTTTCTTTGGAATGCAAACGGGGAGAGACAAGGATCTGAAACAGAATTCGGGTGAATTCGATGGTAACGATATGACAAGAGCAAAACTGTATTTAAACGACGAGTTTTTCCCTTATTCCGAACTTCAATGCAATGTAAAATTTTATACTGGCGATGAAAAATGGCACCCGTATCTTTTTGAAATGATGCAAAAAGCTGAACGTTCTTACTACAATCGCAATCCCATCTCGAGCATGGAATATTGGTATCTGAATACTTGGTTTCCTATTATTGTGTGGGACGTCTCCGCCAGAGCGTCTGCCGTACTCCCCTCGCAAACCGACATCAAGATCACGTGGGAAACGGGTACAGCCATGCCTGCCGACGTCACAGCCTATTGTGTCATTATCTACAAAACGGAAGTGCAATACGCACCAATCGACGACTTTGTGGTGAAGAAAAACGTGATCGTATAAGACGTCGCGTGTTTCGTGCACTACCATCATTCCGTGTCTTTCCTTCATGAGATGATGAACGAAGAAGAAGCTCCATCTGCTTCGCCCGGTGAAGACGACGTTGATTCTTCTTCGTCTCGCGATTCGCAACTCGCAGTTTTTATTGACATCAAAGAAAACATGGAGGAGGGGGAGGACATGGAGGTGAGAGCGGCGTCTTCATCAACTGATTTTCCTTCTGCATGCGGTCATCCCTGTCCGATGCATTGCACATCGAAAAAAAAGAAGAAAACCAGAAAGGACGAGAAACCAAAAGAGCGAAAGATCAAAAAAACAGCGCGACGCCGCAAGACGACGACAGAACGATCAACATCCACTTCACCGGATACGGTCTGCTGCGATCTTCTTCTTCCACTGGACGTCGGCGAATGCGCGCGCAACGCAGCAAATTGGTTAGCGAGAGCTGTGCAGATGGCAATTGTATCGATGTCTACCCCAACAGACAACCATAACTGTCATGTGTAATGTGTCACATTTGTATTTTTTAATTATCAATAAAATGATGTATTTCTATTCATATTTTTTTTCATTTCTTATCCTTATCACACACCGAGTAGGGTATCCCTTTCCCCCTCCCACTCTCCTTTGTTGGTTTTAAAAGCAGTCTCCTTCGCTAGCATGCAAACAGTCTCTCTCTTTCTTCGCAAGGCGATGAACGTTGTTCAACAATCGGCGACACTGCCCGTCGTGAACGTGACGGCCTTATGGCGTGGGCAAGATGATGAGAACAAGAGTCGACACGGCCCGCTTTTCCCAGATAGCGTGCGCGCTCTTATCGTGGGACCTTCCGGATGTGGAAAGACAAACGTGGTCGTCTCGCTTCTCACCGGACAGTTCGGACTGGCGTTCCGCAACGTGTATTTATATTCCACCACAGACACGCAGCCCATGTACATGTACTTGAAGCAAGTCTGCGACGGACTCCTTCCTTTTCATTCGTTTTCGCAACACGATAGCATCGTGCCGCCAGCCGCGGCGTTGCCCGACAGTGTTTTCATTTTCGACGACATCGCCACCGAAAAACAAGACTGCATCAAAGCCTACTTCGCGGCCGGGAGACATAAACACACGGACGTGCTCTATCTATGTCAAACGTACACCAAAATTCCCAAGCAGTTGATTCGTGATAATGCGAATATGATTGTCATCTTCCGACAAGACGATAACAACCTCGATTATATCTACAAAGAGCATGTCGGAAACGATTTCCGTACATTCAACGATTTTAAGGCGGTGTGTTCCAACGTGTGGAACGCCGACCGTTTTGCATTTGTGGTCATCTGTAAACCAAGTGCACTTCATAATGGTCGATACCGATCGGGCTTCGACCGGTTTCTCGTGCCGACGGACGATGGTGGTGTTGATTTTAAGGTTATATAATATCTTTTCTTTCGCTATAGTCTTCACTCTACGCCATGGTGTACGTGCGACAGCATTTCAATGTCGCGGGACGGGGGGACCGACACTATCGCGGAAGAGGATTTATAGGACGGATGTTGAATCGGGCGATAGACAAACTGCCCTTCGAACTTCACATTCCCGGCGGATATCAATTTTGTGGGCCCGGTACAAAGCTCATGAAGAGACTGCAAAGAGGTGACCGCGGTATTAATCCTTTGGACGAAGCGTGTAGGGAACATGACATCGCTTACCACAACTACAAAAGCGGTGAGGAACGCAAAAGGGCAGACGAAGCACTCGCCAAGACAGCGTGGGAGCGCATCACGTCCAGAGACGCGAGTGTCGGTGAAAGAGCGGCCGCGCTCGGTGTGGCGGGAGTGATGAAAGTGAAATCCAAAATAGGAGGACGTGTGAAAAAAATAAAACAGATTCGCGAAAACTTGAGAAGAAGAAACGTAGACAGTGAAACAACTAAAAAATATAACAAACAATCAAACATAGACTTGAAAACGCTGTATGCACTTGAGAAAACGAAAAAGAGCTTGCGTGGAAAGACAGCGCGTCCTCGTCCTTCCTCACCCCCCGCTCCCCCTCGACTCGTCACGTCGGAAGAGAGGTTGAAAACGGAGTTGGAGAAGGCACGCGAAAACATTCGCAACAAAATGAGCATCTTGAAAGGCGCCGAAACGATGCGCAATCGAATACTCGATACTTATCTCACAACGCCCGTCTCGAAAGCGCTGCACCGCTCTCAAAGGGAGGGAAAAAAGAACAACCCATCGTCCACGCGTATCAAATCGGAATCAAGAGTAGAAGAAAAAGAAGAAGGGTCCTCCTTCCAAACTCTCCCAGAGGTCGAAGACGAAGAAGAAGGGAACACAGAAAGAAATAGAGATGATCACAGTCAACATTATGACCAATTACGGAGCTACTTGTCGAATGCTGCGCTCGACATAGGCGATACGACTTTCGAACCGTACTATAAAGGAGGGCGACCTCACATCGGTAACTCCATCCTAGAACTTGACCCGGAAGATGGAACATTCTCTGTTCAGGGTCACACATTCTATCCAGAACCTGGTCTTCTCGAACTCCTTTTTGAAAAACGGCCCAACTTAGAGGATGTCACGGAAGACGATTTGAAAAAATACAAAACAATTCTCGAACTCACTTCCGCGCACAAGAAGAGCTTCAAATCGAGTTGTCCGTTTAACACGAAAGGAAATCGATGGAAATATCGTACAAATATCTCACATCTTTTCGGTGGAGGGGAAAGACAAAGCAAAAGACTTGAAGAAAGGAAGAAGAAGAAGAAGAAGAAGGGGAGCGGTCTACGTTTTGTGACGGCACCAGACTACAAATATTGGCGCGATCCGAACACACTTGTGGAGAGGTTAAGTCTGTTACACGCTTCGAAAACGGCCGGTAACAATGGGCTCGATGGTGAAATAGTAGAAATAGAAGATGAATTGCGTGACGCCGGTATTATCGGCTAGTGCCTCTAACCATGCAGAACAAGAAGAAGACGACCGTATTGCCGACCGTTCGACAAGGACTCGCTGATGAATTGCATGCGCCTGCCCGACGCCGTTACGCGAGACGGCGGGTGATAACGAAAGGACTCGATGATCTATGGCAAGCCGATTTGGTCGACATGCAACCGTACTCCAAAAGCAATAGAGGAATGCGATACATTCTCACCGTCATCGACGTGTATAGCAAGTACGCCTGGGCGGAAGCGATAAAGAAAAAGACGGGAGCGGAAGTCGTCAAGGCTTTCAACAGCATCGTGACGTCGAGCGGGCGAGTGCCTCACTTCCTACAAACCGACCAAGGCACCGAGTTTTACAATACCGCACTCAACAAGTGGCTCCGAGAGCGTGACATTCGTCATTATTCCACCTTTTCCAACGTGAAAGCCGGCGTTGTCGAACGTTTCAATCGAACGCTCAAGGAGCGGATGTGGAGACGCTTCACCGCCGAGGGGACGCGACGGTGGACCCTTATGCTCCCCACCCTCCTCCGAGATTACAACAATACTAAACATCGAACAATCGACATGAAGCCGAAGGACGTCAAGGACGATAGACTCATGCGCACGGTGTACGGGCAAGTGAAAACGCTCGACCCGCGTCTCCTGAGGACAAATCGATTTCGCGTCGGGGACATTGTTCGGGTGAGTACGAAAAGCTCACCGTTTCGGAAAGGCTACGAAGCGCGATGGGGAACCGAACTCTTCAAAATCGTTCGTGTGCATCTCTCGAATCCCGTCACGTACTCGCTAGAAGATCTGCAAGGTGAAACAATCAAGGGCCGCTTCTATACCGAGGAATTGCATCGCACGCGATATCTCGATCGATATTTAGTCGAGCGTGTCGTACGGAAAAAGGGTCCGCTTCGCCTCGTGAAATGGCTCGGTTTCGACTCACGCCATAATTCGTGGGTACATGCGAGAGACATTGAAGCTTAAGAGGGATTTGCATCCTCGCGCGATAAGCCAATCACACTTCGACATGTTTGCTGACGTCACAGTCTTGTATAAGAAGGACGACGAAAGCACGACAATCGTCAATTCTTGTCGCGTGCGAAAGCGAGTCGCTGCTACCCTGCTCGATGATCATTGCGCTGTGTCATTCGATTTTTTGTTTTCCTCTGTAACTGTGTCTGCGCTCCTTTGATCATGTTGCGCTACGTGAAACATTCTTTATACAATCTATTGAAAGAAGAAGACGAACAGCGAGACAATGCTTCTTCTTCACCTGAACAGAACAGTTCGCAAGAAGAAAAATCATTTCGAAACGAGAACGAGGGGGAGGGGACTTTGTGGTCAACACAGCCGACCACCCCGTGGCGCGAAAACGAATCCGGTAGAAGAAGAAGAAGAAGAAGACGTGTGCTCACAGCTGTCGCTGATCTTCAAGGGTTTTGGATAGGTGGACAATTCATTATCAAAGTGCTAACCGTCATCCGGGCCCCCAAAGATGATCCTGAGGAACGGTTCGTTCAGAAATTCACCTTTCGTCCACCGCGACCTTTCTATACTTTGAACAGCGACGACAAGAGACAAGTGTGGTGGATCAAAAGCTGCCATCACGCCACACCGCCGTGGAGTAGCGGCCGTTACGATTATCGAGACAGGACGTTTGTGATGTTGAAAGCTTTCGAAGGTGTCACAACGATATACGTTAAGGGAGCACAGAAGAAAGAGTGGCTGCTGGATGTTATTCAAGGAAAACGTATTGTTGATCTGGAGTCGATCGGATGCCCTCCGCTGAAGGACTGTTTACGCGCGTACCGCGAACTCTACGCTTGCGGTGATGTTAGCTTAGCAGGGCAGCACGTCATCGCCCTGTACGACTGGATGAGTGTCAATCGACCGCACTTATTGCATCATGAATGTGAGGAGTCGAAAAGGAAGATTGTGTAATCGACCTCTTCCATTCAAGGACGATAAGATGAACAAGTTCCTGCATGTTGCAACATGAAGGGGAGGACCCGAAAAGTGAGATTGTGTAATCGGTTTCTTCCGTTCAAGGACGATAAGATAAACAAGTTCCTGCATGTTGCATCATGAAGGGGAGGAGTCGAAAAGGGAGATTGTCGGCCTCTTCCGTTCGAGAACGATAAGATGAACAGGTTCGTGCATGTTATAATCACGCTCTCCACCGCGTCGCTCATCAGTACGATGTCGACTGTTCCGTCGTACGCATCCGCTCATCCGCTCATCTGCTACGTTGCCGAAGTATTGGAGCATACCAGACAAGAGATCAGGCGAGAGACGCGCGAAAACATCGAGCGCGCTTTCAGAAAGTTGTATGAAGCCGATTACAAGCTTACACTTCTCGACTCGGATACATTGAGTCAATTGCCGGTCGAATTTTTGTGTCATTGGCCCGCGTCTCACGAGGTTGAGCGCGTTTTCGAGAAACTCCCTGAAGACATCAAAAAACTACCGTGTATTGAAGAACTTCGTTCGTGTAAAGAGCATTGGAATCGCGGACGCACGCACATCGATGGACCGCCGCCGTCGAAGCGGAATTGTCGCTTTTGCATCTATCTCCGCCAGCCTTGCATCCAACACTACTCTGAGGAGGAGGACGCTGCCGCACCGTCGGGCTGCCCGTCGTGACAAACCGTCACCCTTCTCGTCTGCACGCAGCACTACGCTCAACACGACAACGGATCTCGGCCATTGAAACGGAATGATGTGTGTGTGTTTTGTAAGAGGAATATTGTGACGTGTGTGTGTGCTATGAATTGGATAGATAGCATCATTGTTGGTGTAGCCCTCCTGAACTTTGCTTTCGTGTTCGCTGCTTTTATCTGTTTAATATTTTGACGTGAAACAAAAAGAAGAAAAATGGAAGACCAATGGACAAGTGACACACCGCCACCATCACCGCCTCCACCTCCTTTTGTGGAAGTTCGATCCACGGCATCCCCTCCTCTATGTTGCATCATTTGTCAAAACGATGACACTCCCCCGCCTGTGATGGCGCGCACACTGTGCAATCACTTTTTTTGTCTTGAGTGTATGCAAACGTGGCTAGACGTGAACAATACATGTCCTATGTGTCGACGCGAATTAAAACCTCCCCTACCCGAAGCTTATCTGAATCTAGATGAATACATTATGGCATCGATGGTGGATGACAGAATCATTATGCAGGCGTACATTTATCTCTGCAACGTCATGTGCACACTTCCCGCCAACGAGAGAGTAGCGGTTCGAGAGGTCCTGGAGGCTCTCTGTGATGAAATATGTCGACGACGTAACGCCGAGGCAATAGCTCAACGAGCTATTCGACGAGCTCGACGAGGGGTGGTGTGATATGTCGACAAGAGGGGGATGTGTTGTCACTGGTGATAAGTCCACCGCAGTTTAACGGTGAAATTGTGTGGGGAAATCGCTAAATATCTAACAGGCAAACAAACATGAATGTTATTTATTCTATGTATAATTTGATTTTTATTTGATTTCAATAAACAAAAAACATTATTTCAATTTGTATTGTTTTTCATTTGTTTTTCCTATCACCGCCTTTTAGGGTTTCCCTTTCTTCTATTATGAAAGTCTTTTCAGCGGGACAGCGAGCGTCAGCGCTCTCTCTCTCTCGAGAGAGAGAGAGAGTGAGAGAGAAACACGCGGCTGGCTATCTTATATAGAGTGCATTCAAAATGCCCGCCCCGACGCACAGCGTCATCTCCTCTCGTTCCCCGAATCGCTCCCAGAGAGCGCGCGCGTGTAGTATCTCTATAGCGCTAATGAGTGGGCGAACAAAGCAGACAGCGCCCGCCGCTATCTTATCAGCCACCCGGCCGCCAGCGCCGCCAGCGCGCGCCCTCAGCGCCCCCTGCCCCCCCGCTATCTTATCTACTTCCGCAGCGCGCACCCTCAGCCGCCCGCCCTTATCAGCATCCGCAGCGCGCCCTCCCGACCGCGTGTAATATCTGTACCCCAAAGCAGACAGCTTGACTCGAGATGTCACCGTAGCTCAGAGCCAAAGTGCTGGTCGCCTCCCACACAGGAAATGGGATTGAGGCTGGTTCGAATCCGCTTCAGGGAGCAGCATTTTTGAAAGACACACACACACACGCTTCCACAATTCACCGCCAGAGCGCAGACACATACGCTTCCACAATTCGCCGCCAGAGTGCGCACACACTTCCACCATTCGCCGCCAGAGGTCGCAAGGGGGGGTGGGGTGGAGAGGGGTCATTGACCCCGGTCGGTGGGGCATTATAAATGGTGGCGCCGGTTGTTTACATCGGGTGGGCGGGGGGAGGGAAGGGTGAAGGATTGTTGACATTCGGCGGGGCATTATAATGGGTGGCGCCGGTTGTTGACATCGGGCGGAAGTGGGGTGGGGGGGGAGGGGGTTGTTGACATTCGGAGGGGCATTATAATGGGTGGCGCCGGCTGTTGACATCGGAAGTGGGGTGGGGGCGGGGGGAGGGGGAGGGGTGGGGGCGGGGGGAGGAGGAGGGGTGGGCGGAAGTAGATAAGATAAGCTGATAAGAGCTGATAAGATAAGCACTTCCTGCCATTATAATTGGTGGCGCCGGTTGTTGACACCGGATGTGGGGGAGGGAAACAGGAAGTAGATAAGATAAGCTGATAAGATAAGCACTTCCTGGCCCAGAAACCTCATATCCCCCCTACTCCTGTGAATTTACATGCCAGGCACTGAACAATTACGATTCATCACAATAAGAGACACCATAATTTAAAACGCCTTCATCTACGTTAACTTTCATGTTCCTATTTCATTTCATTTACCTCGAGACATTTGTCTAAATAATTCATTCAGTGATAATCAATTTTCATTTGTAACTTTTGTATTCATAGTGAAGTAAATAAATAGTACGTGCAATGGTAATAATAATTTCGTTGAGGCATCAGTCAAAATCCGTTTCCTTCTCTCACGGTCCGGCGCGGCGCGGCCTAAATATTCTTCTGCACTGAAAAGGGACTTGTTCAGTCCGCTGCAGCAACCTCTCCCTTCCTAGGTTATTCGCCTCTCCCTTTGTACAGCCTTAATGTTTGCCATATTTCTCTGCACTCTACAAGATAGTAAGAATGCTCTTAGAGTAAGTTGTAATAACAGTTTACATTCAATACAGATAATGGTTGGGATTGCTAGTAGTCGTAGGAATAGATCCTAATATTACGATTTTGTCAGTAATACAAAACATATGGAAGGTCGTTTTTATCGATACAAAACAACCTTTTCTATAACTCGAGAGGGAAATGTCTAGTTTCCAAACATTGCTAACGTCGATTTTCTTGAAACTTTTAATCATCATTTCATTCAACTGTACTTGTATATACATAAAATGCTGGGAAGAGACTCAAGAGCTCAAGAAAACGTGAGATGATACTTCTCCCCCACGCTTCACATACAGTTTTTATTGTTTTTTTAACAAAAAAATCAGTATTGTTTTGTTTACTCATGGTATAATGATTTGAGAAGATTAAGTAGCAGTCACGCGGTGAAAGCAAGCGGGGTTCGAATCCGCGCCCAGCCTCCGCGCCGGGGAGGACGGCGAGTTGCGCGTCTGCAGTGAGGGAAAAGCACGCGCTGAAGGCCGCGCAGGGCTCAGGCGGAGGTCGTTGTCGCGGGCGGCGAGGGGGCGAGGGGGGCGGCGACAGCGCGAGTGCCAATAAGACGCCCACAAGTGCGCGGGCGGCCACAAAGTGCGGCGGCGCCGCCTCACGAAAATAGCGGCGGCGGCGGCGGCCCACAAAGCGGAGCACGGCGGAGGCGATAGAGGCGGGGGCGGAGACAAGAGGTGGAGGTGGTGGCGGTCAACACGGATGCGGTGGGGGAGGCGAAGACGGAAGTGACGGACGGGGGAGAAGACGGTGGTGGCGTGAAGGTGGTAGAGACGGAGGCGGAGGTGGAGGCGGTGGTGGTGGTAAAATTGATAGAGGGGAAGTGGCGAACATGGATGTGGAGGTTGTAACGGTGAAGGTGGTGGAGGCGTAGAGAGAAGTGGGGGTGGCGGCCCACAAAGCGGAGCACGGTGGAGGCGGAGACAGTGCGGGCGAGGGAGACAAGAGGCGGAGGTGGAGGTGGTGACAGTGGAGGAGGAGACGGAGGCAGCGGTGAAGACGAGGGAGACTGTGGAGGTGGTGATGGTGGTGGCGGTGGAGGCGATAGAGGTGAGGGAGACGGAGGCAAAGGTCGCTGTGGTATGTCGATATGGTAACAGTGGTTGCGGTGGAGCGGAGGCGGCGTGGGAGGCGGAGATGGAGGCGGGAAGCCAGTGCATGGGAGGGGGATGTGGATGTGGATGTGGCAAGGGTAGTGGTGGTGAAGGTGCTGGAGGTGGAGGCGGAGAGGGAAGGAGCGGGGTCTGAGGCCGCTGCAAAGATAGAGGTGGCAGTGAAGGAGACTGAAAAGTTATAGCGATTTTGAAATATTGTACTATTGCAAATGTTCATATGTTGATTTAATGTTTTAAAGTAAAATGTTTGAGAATTTATACGAGTTATTCAGTAGCGATGCAGACGGTAGTGTCGGATCCGAGGTAACAAGTGGAGATCGACAAGGCTTTGAAGACTGACGGGCAAAGCAACCGAGTTTGTTGGAGAGATCCATGATATGAATTCCGACTGGAGCTGTGGGTGTGTGAAAAACCGCTCAGCACGTACTTAATATATCGTAGAGAAATGCTGTTGGAATTGCTACATAATGTCATTGAACTGAGTTTTACACATTTTTTTTTTCATTTTACTGAATAACGTCCCGTGAAACGTTACAAGGTGACCGCGGGGCAGCGGGAAGGGAACCCGAGAATGCAGAGGTTAAGATACACAGCAGCGTAAGTGGATAATATGCTTCGCTTTCATTTACAGTAAACCAATATACGCTTCCAACTTTCAGTTTTTTTACGTTCGCTGACAATTCACCTGAACTCTCCGTGAAGATTCAGTTCGTATCTTCGCTTTTCATTAATTTATTGTGTATTTGTGTATTTATGGTCATGTCACTCCTCTTTAAAGATGATTCAGCTCAGTTGGGGTTCCTATTCTCAGTTCTGTGCGTGATCGTGGTAGTCCGGGTGATGCCGCGTCGAAGGCTATGTTACCGACGTTTCGACCATCTTGTCGTGGACTTCCACGTCTTCCATCTGGTCGTGGTCATTTTGTGTGGTTGTCATGGTCGAAACGTCGGCAACATGGCCTTCGACGCGGCGTCACCCGGACAGCCACGATCACGCACATGACTCTCTGGCCGCGGAAGCCTACGACTTCATTTATTCTCATTTCTGCCAGAAGTCTTCGATATTGTGGGTAGTGGGAGATGGGAGATCAGCTTGTATCCACACCCTGAGGAAAGGAAAATGGAAATATGGGACAAAAATAACGGCGGATTTACCATTTTCGAGCCCCCAAGCTAAAATATTTTTGAAGTTCTCCCTTTTTACTGTCAATTACTGTAATTTAAATATTTTATTTAAAGTTAATTAAACAATTAGACATAACTTCAAATAATAATTTTCTTCAAATTTTCATTTACAAAAATGATAAGAATCGTCTGTATATAAAATCATAGGATTATACTAATAATATATTTGTATATTTTCTTAAACACTTTAGCGAACTTGCCATTTTGTTTAATAATGTTTTAGATCCTTGAACGCTGATGCCTCTAACTGTAGTTTATTTATTATTGTTCAAGCAATGACATCCCCATCCAGGGCAAAAGCCTCCCACTATCTGTTGATGTAGCTTAAAAAAAAGAACTGACCAGGTGAGCTGAAACCTGGCAAAGTACTTTTTTTAAATTTTAACAGTAAATCCGCCTCTAGCAAAAGAGCGAGCGCATCCGTGGCCTAGAGATTTGGGCATTGCTCCTCCATTCGACCGGGAGAGGTGGTCCATGGCATCAACTCATGTCACTGCACTGACTCCGATAGCTAGATCGAATCCAGCCGCTGCCTGGAGGAGAATTCTAGCGATAGGATGCGGTAGTTTGCCGTGGTTTCTCCAATCACCAGGCGAAGTCTGGAGCAGTATCCTAGCAAACGGGGCGCGGACAGCGCGCGATCTTTCCGTTCTCTTCCTTGTTCTATCCCCACCCATTATTTACACACTTACACTAACATGCACTGCACTACCACACATGCCTGGAGACCGGTCTGGAGATTAGAGCTTGTCCCGGCTGGGTCGGTGCCCCGTAGTTGGGGGAAAGCCCGGTAGCCGACGGTAGGTTGACGCCGATACCCCATCCAGCGGGGGAAGATCACCGCCACGTAGCGAGCAAAAAACCCCGCACAAGCTGGGGCGCATAAGCTCATTTGGACGCAAATGCATGAGCGCGTTAGGACAGAAAAGCATGGCGGGACGTACTTGTGAACGCTTTAATATGATTGTTAGTCATTTGTTAGCGAACAGCAGTCATTTTAATTAGCAGAAAAAAGGTCGTGTTTTTGTGTTGTGTTTCTATTTTTGTTCAATGATAGCCATTGTCTGTACGAAAGTAATTACAGCGTTTATGCTACACGTTACAATTACACTTCTTTAGCTGTCAAATACACATAATAAGACTAGCGATGTTCTTGAAATAGTGCAAGGTTTTCTGTTACTTATATTTGGACCAGAGAAGGCTGACTAAATTGGATCAATGGAACTTTGGAAGATGGCAAGAATTATTTTATATATTTCTTTCGTGTCAGAAGAAAGCAATGGAACGAGATGGATCTAAATATGACTTTATATTGTGCGCTCTCTGATGTTCTGGCAGTTCGAGAAGACAAGGGACCAACATTCGGGAAAATTGTAATGATGAATCCTCTTCAGGTGATTTGTCTATTAACACAAGAGACAATGGAACTACAATGTTTAACACAACAGTTGATAAGTTATCCTGGAGTGTCAGAGGTATCATTTATTGAAAAAAATGGAAAGAACAATTTTAACAAACAGCCCATCCAAACACCACCTAGAACAATTAAAAAGTGCAAAGACAGAAAATAAAGACACAAGTTGATGTTCACAAGTCCACAAAGAACATAGCGATAATACTGATCCAGTTGATTCTCTTCGATATAAATAACGGGAAAGAAGTTATGTTAATACACTGAAGACCCGAAAAAAAACTAGAACACCAGCCTTTTATCGTGTAGGGGCCCCGCGATCACCATAAATGCCGTAACACAGCGTGGCATGGACTCGACTAATGTCTGAAGTAGTGCTGGAGGAAACTGAAACCATGAATTTTGCAGGGCTGTCAGTACGCTCTGAAGTAGGCCACAATTCGCTGGCCGAAACGTTAGCCACCGAGTCATAGACGTGGCTCACCCCGGATAGCCTAGACAACCCATATCGATAATGCTCGAACGCTGACACTTGTTGATGGCCCCGCATTGAAATCTGAAGCAAATTGCGGAATTGCACTTCTATCACGTGTAATTATTCTCCTCAGTAATCGTCCGTCTCGTTCTTGCATGATCTTTCGGCGACCGCATCGATGCCAGAGGTTTGGTGTTGTACCGGATTCTCGATATTGACGATACACTAATTAAATGCTCATACGGGAAAATCCAAATTTCATCGCGACCTCGGAGATGCTATCTCTCTTGCGCTGACTTTAACACCACGTTCAAACTCACTTAAATCGTGATAACCTTTTATTGCAGCAGCAGCTACCGATCTAACAACTGTGCCAGACTGTGGTTGTCTTTTATAGCCGTTGCCGACCGGAGCGCTGTATTCTGATTGGTTTCATATCTCTATTTCAATACGCATGGCTGTACCAGTTCTTTTGGCTTTTCAGTGTAATTTGAATAACTTATACTTCATTTAATTGTTCATGTACTTCTGTAATTTTCCAGATATCTCTGATGATGATCACTTCGCGTTCGAAAATATCATAACTTTAATTATATATTTGATACCAGACCACATTTTTTTTATTTAATTATATTAGAAGGTATCTACCTCACTAGCGATCTTTTTAATATTAACTCTTTCATTACGGCTTCTTTGCCACAACCTCTCCCCTGCTTGGCAATTGCGGGATAAAGGGGGTGGGAGTGGCGGATGTGTGGATGGGTATGAGGGGGACTGGGGGTGGGTGGGATTAGCATCCGCTAGGAACACGCTTCGCAGTTTTACACTGTGTGTTTGAGCAGAAGTCGGTTTGTGTTTAAACAGCGCCGCGACGTGCACAGAATCATACTCGCCAACTTGTTCTGCAGGTTGATGAAATTTATGGCTACTACATGAGAGACTGTACTTTGTACTTGAACTGACAAAGTTGTGTTAATAAAATACTAATACGCTTAACTAAGTTACTGAGATACAAAGTGGTATTTCCAGCCCTGTAAGTACTATTATAATTGAATATGTTAATATGATTGTTGGTTGCTTATTGACAATATGGCTGCTGTTATTTCATTTTAAGTTATAGTCTCTTTTTAAAAAAAATAGTTTTCACATTAGTATGGAGCGGAGTTTGATTAACTAAAAAATTGCCAAAAAGGATCAATAAAATGCTCTTAAAATGTTTTTAAAATGTCGTACAAGCAAAGAAAAATTATTTAAAACATGTGAACAAAACCAATTCGGATGAACAGCTCAAGCTGGCCTCGTTACAGATGTAATCGACGCTGCTTCTATTAGTTCAAGTGCACTCATCTTGCAAAATTTTAGTTTGGACTGTTCTTTACCAGGAAATCTGCCTTTAATTATCCCGAAATCGGCCGAACCGATAATATCACTGTTAGGCGTCAGAGGAATCTTGGATTACAAACAAAGGCTGTCATCACAATTTTTGAGCAAAGAAATCAAATAGGCTACTCGTAAATTCTGTGGAGAACGTTTGTTGCATCTCGTAAATATTACTTGACGCAAGTACCATTAAAATGATATTGAAATCGATGAAATCAGCGAAAATGCATTAAAAAGATGGGAAAATGTAAAAAAATGACTTATTTGCCGAAATAAAAGAAAAATGCAAAAAAGAGACGTATAAAAATGGGTAATTTATTAAATGGGTAATTTATTCTTGTTATAACATAAGTTCATTTCTATACTAAACGGCGTTGTTCTAAAGTGAAAAAGAAAAAATAACATTTCATTAAAATCCCCCCTACTCATTAACTCATCACCATTCAAAGACATAGGAGAACTATTGCGTTAACAATGAACAGGATATAACCTACCTAATTTTTGAATGATGAATGCTCAGGCAAGAGAGAAGAATTTTTAAGGATGAAGTAAAATAAGCACGTACAAAGTAGCTATAAAGAAAGAAAGTGGTGCTACAACAGCTCTTGTCTCCTCATTATTGGGTAAGTAAAATTATAGTCGCAGAAGACGGTTGTCTCCGAATGAACTCTAGCCTTGAGAATTCGAAATTGATACTTTGATTTTGAAAGTACTTTTCATGAAGCCTCGAACACATTTTCGAATTTATTTAAAAATGTCTCCAAATTTTTGGATTAAGCTTTGTCTTCGGATATCGTGAAGAACTTGGCATCAGTGCATTACACCGCTAGAATTCTCCCCCACATAGTGGCCGAATTGCACTGGCTCACTAACTAAAGTGTCGAAAGTCCTCCCTCGCCAAGTATTGAACCCTGCTATCTCCCGGCCAGAGACATAGCAGTGACAACTGTTGCCCTGACCTATCTCAGCGGCTAGAAGAAGAAGAAGAAGAAGAAGAAGAAGAAGAAGAAGAAGAGATTAAAACCGCGAGAGCGCAAGGGAGTAAAAGAGAAGGAGAGATTAATACCAAGACAAGGGAAGAGAGCGAGAAAAGAGTGAGAAAGAGCAAATGAAAGAGTGCGAACAAGCGTGAGTGCAATACAAAGGGAGAGAGCCAGGCAAGGGAAATAGCGACAAAACATGAAAGAGCATAAAACAACGTGCAAAACAGCAAAAGGGAGCGAATGTGGGAGCTGTGGGCGGAGGTCGCCCACGAGAAAGTTCCTCTCTTTCCCCCTCACTCGCAGCACTGCGTAAGAAAGCTGGCCCAGCGGCCCATTCCGTCTCATCTCCCCTATTAAGAGAGCAAGTTGCGAGACCTTCGCTCCGCCCGCGGCCTCCCTTGATGGTCGGCCGGCGATTCGTGCCCGCCCTGGACTCCCGGGGCTTAGCTCCCCCACCCTTCCTCCATTTCCGCGACTGCCGCGCCGTCTGGCGGCTTCCCACAGCTTTCAAGCGCTTCCGCCAGCCTCCGTCGCTCGGCTTTCCATGTGGCAGGTGGGGCGGGGCGGGGGTCTTAAGTTTTCCATTTTCTTCACTTGTAATTCCTACGCCGATATTTTCCCTCCCTTTAATGCTGGAGTGGCGGATGCGGGATATTTCGGAGCTTGGCTTCCATCTCCTTTGATATGGATGTGCCGTCGTTTCCTTCTGTAGTGTACGGGTCTCGCAAGTTAAAGGGGAGGAGGAGAGATGCGCTTTGCTTCTGAAAAACAAAATTTAATGTCTATCTTGAATTTTTTGTTATTTTAGAGAAACTTCGTAGCAAATCGTTGAAAAATAAATTGTTTTGCGTTACTCACTCTCAAATAACTTTCTCAAATGTAATATTTTTAGGTTATGTAATGTGAAGTGGTGTAATAAAATGTTAAAAACTGCAATCCGTATCATTTTCAGGAGAAACACACGTATTGAATTCTTTTAGGTACTTATGAATGAGACAGTCAGACAAGTCGTAGCTCTCGTCGGATTAAAAGAGAAGTAACGCAAGTTTTTTAACGATGTATTTACAATATTACACAAACTACGTTAGATTTCCCTCGTAGTCATCAGTACAAACCAATAATTTGTGGCGCCATGTGGGCGAGTTTTTGTACCGCTGCCTTCTATACTTCTGCTGCCAGGCCGTAGAAGAGAAGCAGTACTGTGGCAGCTTCTTTGAGGTCTTCATCACTGAAATCGTCTGCCTCCGCAAAGGTCTTTCAATAGCGTGATTAATCCAATCACACCTCTCGTTTGACACAGTTATGCTTTCCTAACTTATCATCTCTCCTCAGCGGAACAATCTCTGTAATTCCGTGTTTCCATCTTCTTTTGTTAGAATTCATCCTCTCATCGGTGAACGAGTGTGAAATCAGTGTTCAATGATTATGAGATACTAATATGTTTGAATTTAAGAAATATTGTCGAGTGTTTAATGTAAATAAGAAATATAACCTTAGAAGTTATCTATGGACAGACTTCTGTTTTAATTACTCATGTTACATTACGCATTAATAGTATTTACTTAACAATACTTTTAGTAACTATTTTGGCTGTCAATAAAGGAAATGTAACCAAAAATAGTACGTTTTCTAATAAAATCTAAGTGGTAAAAACAGAGTTTAAAAAATTACGTGACGTGACTATTTACGAGAAAAGTGCCATTATATTTTGTAGGACAATACTATTTATCTACCAGTCGTAATTTCTAAGGATTGTACGATACTTGTTTGTATACGAACATACGATACTCATACATTCAATCCAGGCACCAATATCTAAAGCCGCGGGAAAGGGCGACAAAGTCGGAGAGTATTTATTTTGCTTTTTCAAGTAACTTCAGAGTCATTTTTAGCATTAAATCTTTGCACGTTTTCAATTTCTCCAAGTTTTAGCTTCATAACAGAGCGATTTTCCGACATTAACGTTGTCATCTCATGTTCCCCTAGGGCGGCATTCAACAAATGACAAACCTTAGGAAATGTCTAACCACAGAAACACAGAATTACAGAGTACGTCTTATATTTCAACCGCAACTTATCTAAAAAAATACACACGATTGAAATTAAAGTAATGAGAATATACTAAACGTTTGATGCGTATTCTATCCTACTTACATAAGTGAAGGGTTTATTTTGAGGGTATAAATATTTCTTGAACAGTTGTAAAGTATTTATTATCTAATTAAAGTTTCAACTATTTATTAGAGTCTCTCCTTGCTCCCAGAAAAAAGTACTGTTATTTAATGTTCAGTATCGATTGTCAGTCCTGCATAGCGAAGCCTAGCATTTCCAAATGGATCTGAATACCCAAGAATTGGCCGAATTGAGCAGATGCGCGAAGTACATGAAGGACAGACGCTGGCATAAAGGAGCGATGCCACAAAGAAAGAGAGAGAGAGAGAAAAACACAGAGAGAGGGAGGAGGCAGCAAGACTTGTGCAGCGAGTGGGATGAGGAGGCGAAGAAAGAAGAGCGGAGAGCGCGTGCCGTATACGCCTGGTACGACCCCGCCCCTTTCCCCTCCGCCCCTCTTCGCCGCCTCGCACGCTCTACACAATTACCAGCGCGCTGTACGGCGCGGCGCCGCCAGGCGAGGCGAGGGGAATCAATGCGAGGCCCTTAATTGCTGTGTGCAAGGGCTGGGCTGCGCTGGCAGGCGGGGCGCCAGGCACGCGTTCAGTGCTACAAGACGACTAGGAAGGGCAATGCGAGTCTATTGTGGGGCTGGCGAATAAGAAGCACACAGGAAGAGGTGGCTCAGTGCATCGACTGATGTGCCTGCAGTGCCTCTGACCAATAGGACATAGGTTAGAGCCCCGACGGTGACAGGATTTTCGACACTAGCTTGTCAGCTAGATCAAATTCAGTCGCTGCCAGGAGGAGAAATCTAGCGTCCAGCTGCTCTGATCTGTAGTCTTCCGTGGTTTCTCCGATCATCATCAGGCGAATGCCGGAGCAGGACCCTAATAAACGGGTCCTGCTCCGCGAAGGAGGCGTTCAGTGTCTGAATTTTATAACTCACGTACTTCCAACGCTTTCGGAGCTGGGGGTTAATAAAACACCGCGTTTATGTTACCCAAGTTGAGGATCGTGTTGACCTTAAGTGTTTTGAAAGCGTGGCGGCAGAAATAAAGTTACAACTCGGCAAAGTTTTTGGCGTCACGGAGGCCGCGCGCAGCAGAGGTGTATCTTGCATGAGAGGAGGCCATTTTGAGTACTTGTAGACTCCCTGTTACCCGAAGTGAAAATACGAAATTTTGGCTGGATAGTCTACACAAATATGAAAAACTTTCCTAAATAACACCTAAATAATAGGCAATAATAGCAACATCAATATTTAATGTACTATAAGAATACCTTTTTTGCAAAATATGACCAATCACAAAAAAAATAGTTTACACTATCACAGAGTCCTGTATAAGCAACGAGGACTTCATCACTCTGTATACGCACGTATCCTATTATTACTTTCCTCTTCCATCTCAAGGGGTAGTAATATATATATATATATATATATATATATATATATATATATATATATATATATATATATATATTCCCTAAATAATTCGGTACATTTTCTCTTAAATATCTCTAAACAAGAGGGGAATACAAGTCATCTTAGAGAGAAACATGGAATTTCAAAACACGCGCCGTTCGGAAGAGCAGCGATAGACAGTCCTCCGCCAAGGGGCTGTAGCTCACTTCTTCACCGCTTCGTGGAGCCATTTCTAAATTTCTATACATGTCATAAGAGAGTAGAAGTCAGAGTTTTGTAACAGCAGTAAGACAAAGCAAGAGTATTGCGCCTGAGCATTTATATCCATATTCATATCCGCATTGTTACTACCCAGCTTCTGTAAAACTGCACAGCGCGGCGTCTGAGATCTCGCATTCGGGCAATTCCCTCTGGCAACACTGTTCATGTCATTTACTCTCATTGTCTCCCATTCCAAACGATTGCGGCCTCCAAGCTGTTTCCAGTACATTGCTCAGCTGTTGTTTACAGGGCCGGATTTAAGTAGTGTGGGGCCCCAAGCACAAAATTGGTTTGCCCCCCCCCGTAAAAATAGCTCCATCTTTAATAAATAAAAAAAATATAGTACAATTACAATGAGGTTTGCATAAAAAAATTACATATTGTTATAAGTAAAGGAAATAAAGTATAGTTAATATTAGACTAATTTAACATGTAATAAATATTTTTAAAAAATGTTTTGAAATTGTACATTTTGTTACACAGTAGACTACTTGATTAACAATTATTTCACAGACAAAAAAATATGGTATGCGTATTTTTCCGAAACGCGGGGCCCCTAGTGAATGGCGGCCCCCAAGCAACTGCTTGTTTTGCTTGTAGGTAAATCCGGCCCTGGTTGTTTACTGTGATACACGTTGCTTGGGTAGTAGTTCCCTACAGTAATTTGTTCTCATTAATTTTTCTAACAAATATATTTGTCATCCTTCAAAGTTTTAATGTTTTTATATTTTTCCTTTTATATTTATATTTGTTATATTGATTGTACGCAATGAAACTGACATAAAAAAACTTTTAGTATATATAATGGTATATGTATTGGAATAACGTAAAAATGTTTGTTTTATAATTTCCAAGAATTAATTGCTTTATCATTTTGATCGAAGAAGAGGTCTGAAAAGAGTTCTGAATGGTTTCGATTTTCGAACGTCAATGCCTCATTGGAACCAATTACGTTTTCCGAGAAAAGGTATGTCGCTGATATACAGAAGGTAATTTATGTAACGTTAGGGGACATTGTTAAAACTGAATTATTATTAGCTTTCTATCAATTTAGTGAATTGAGTTTTTGAGGGAATCTTTTTTTTTTACGCGGGTAGAACAAATCGGCCTAAATAAGATGAAAACTGAAAGAAATACTTATTGCTTAGGTAGCTTAAACTGCCCAAGCGATCCCAAGCTGCATCGAGCGATGTGGAGCGTACTGGTAATTAGCGATGCGACATCGATGTCGATGTTTTAAGCATCGATGTACAAATACCGATGTTTATGTAACATTGATGTTTTTTCTTTTCCGATGTTTTGTTTCTGACCGTGAAAATGTTTAGAAATTCATCCACACCACGAACTTCCGAACGTGTAACAATAGCACGGTTCAGCGGTCGGTCTGTTGAGATACAAGCTCAGAGCAACTTAGCTGAGGTACGAGGCCACAAAAGCTGTGGTGAAATACCCGTCGCTGTCTGTTGTGTTCGTGTCTTGGAGGTATGGCGGAGTCGTCTTGAATTTATATATATAAATTCCCAAATTAATTCGGTACATTTTCTCTTAAATATCTCTAAACAATAGGGGAATACAAGTAATCTCAGAGAGTTTCCGAAACATGGACTTCCAAATCTCGCGACATTCGGGAGCAGCGATTGACAGTCCGCCGCCAGTGCCCTTTGTGAAAGCCAGCCGGTGCACACTCGGGAATTGCGAACGAGTAGAGTGCATCGTAGGCTGCTGCAGGACTGGAGGGATAAGAGGGAACAACAGTGGCTTTATGGACGGAAGGAACATTCGGTTGAGTGTGCGACCGCCACTGCTTCCGTGCCGTGGCGATCTCAGCGAGGGTCAATATATGTCTCGAAAAGATAACGCTCAGCTGGCACAAGTACGTGTGACATTGAACGATATATATATATATATATATATATATATATATATATATATATATATATATTCTAACCAACCCACCTCTGCCCACAACTGCCACCTTCACAGTTGCACGCATGAACCGTAAGCGGGTTAACAAGATTTTGCTCGTGAAGCGAGCTTAAAAAATCTAGGGAGCAGGATCTTCAGGGTGCGAGAAAGGTTTGAACCCTTGACACAATAAAATCACACAAATTGCACATAAACGAGCGTATAATTTACCCATAAACTTTTATGGCATAAGTTAATGACAAAAAAAAACAAGAATAGAATCACACTTTTACAAAGAATGATCAAAAACACAAATAGAAACCCTTACAGCACATTAAATGAATGAATACATAATTTACTCCAAAATTGATACTCTGAAATAATTACCCTAATCTACACTGGGAATTCCCTTGGAAAATTAATTATATCTAAATTTATGCTATCCTAATTACATTTGCACATGAAACCAAATTCAGTTTACAATCTCTTGCTTCAAAAAATATTACATGCAATGAACAAAATGTGTGCGAGCGCACTACTCTCATTTACAACTTGACTGTGTCTGAAAATAGCAGAATAATAAATGTTCCAAATAGAATGTTTTAGGCAGGCAATAGGGCATCAAAAGTCTCCTCCTACAATGCTACAATTTGTTGCCACCCGTGTCCTCAATTTCCTAACACTTTCCTATACTAGTCTTTTTCCCTGCCGACGTGAACTTGACCTACTTTCCGCAATTCTAAGCGTTATCTCAAGAACTCCCGCTTTCTGGCCTTGATGGTCATGCGCTGGCCTCTGCACCGACGTCGCTCGGTCCCAGCTTCTGCGTCGTACGAGACGGGATTCGCCTCTGCCGTCTACGCTGTCTTCTTGCGTCCTCTTCCGTTCTTCCTAGTCGGCCTCTTCTTCTCCAGTCTTCTCGCGTCCTCTTCCGTCCTTCCTAGTCGGCCTCTTCTTCTCCCTCGACTGCTACCGGCGCCTCTGACTACGCCCACGTTGTGAAAATGTCCCTTGCACTTCCCTGAATACTCTTGCAAATTCCTCGCTCGTTGCTACTTCTATTTCGTTAAACAAGAACTTTCATTGCTTTTCTCACAACGGGTAACTTTTTACTTCCCGTGATGTTAATTGAAGAAACACTTTACTAAATCTTCACTATCTCGCGGACGACTAACTAGAACGTCTGTTCGACGCCGAAAACTCCTACCTAGCAGTCGTTGCGGCGGCAAACAATATCTAAGCTGACGTTAACGAGCGGTGATCAAAATGCTGCTTACCCGACGGACGGCGACAATCAAAAGAGGGCTTCCGCTTGCGGGTTTGCGTATTTATGGTGCGACGCCTGGGGAAATTCTCAGTGGTGGGGCTACTTCTCCTCTCTCAACCCTTCACAAGGAAAACGTTGCTTGCTAGTTCGCCTTTGTTTAGTACGGGCAACGGATACCAGGCTGCGCGTTTAGGCACCTCCGATTTCTGCGCCTGCTCTCCTCGCTGCCTGTGGGTATTCATACATACGAGACGGTGGTGTTATGGGGTCGCACAATCCCATAACGCCACAATATATATATATATATATATATATATATATATATATATATATATATATATATATATATACGACAATTTCATTCTTTCATAATATCTTGGCTGACTGCAGGAAACTGTGAGTTCAATATGATTATGTACTTGAGGATCTGGATTCCACATCCAGACGTATGGTACAAGTACCAAGGTGCGGCCAAGGAATATCATGGGCAAATAAACGTTTAGAACTGAGATGGGGCTATGTAATGTTTGGATAATGAAGATCCTCGTCACTATCACTAGGAATGGCTCCAGGTGGGCGATAACTGCCTCGAAAGCCCTGGTAGGTCTTGTAAATGCCTACCGATAGCGGCTGCGAAGAGAGCGAGGAAAACCGTGAAGGTAGCCCAAACTGAAGAAAATGGAAACTAAATAGAACGAGAAAGTCTGTGTCCCTCTGCAGCAACTCAAGCATTTAATAAAAACATAATTTATGTGTAAAACAATTCCCAGCTTTAATCCAAGGCATTCCTTATGAATGATGTACGTAGGAAATATGAAAAGACGAATCGAGTCAAATTAACGTATAGTTAATTAGTAAATAATTAAATCTTAATCAATATAATTAGGTAAAAAATAAAATTATGCATGTACAACGAGCGTTAACTGATTCTAATGACCTCGGGCGAAAATACACCCTCGGGCCGAGGCCCTCGGGCACTCTGTCACCGCTCGATCATTAGAACCCTTGTAACGCCCCTAGTGCATAAAGAACTATTATTAAAATCGCACGGTATAACAGCGAAGAGGAGGTCGATAAAACCCAACTTCCCCCAAACGCGACTCCCGTCGCATTTTTTTCGTTTCGCAGAACCGCAATCTTGTCGAGTCGCCGCCCAGCCCCTTATCCACTGGGACGGCGTTTTTTCAACTTTCCCCCCGCCAGTAGCCCTGGCGAGGCGGGAGTTTATTTTCTTGTTGGGGTACAACATACGCCGCAGCTCTACGGCTTATGTGGCAAAGAAGGGGGCAGAACTTACTTACTAACTTATTTCTAACTTAATCTATGGATGAAGCCGGCTCTTTGGCCGGCAACCTAAGATTAACACAAGACTGTATTCTTCTTCATGCTTCTTAGTTTTAGTTTTCTTGGGTATTTTTTTTTCATTCACACGCACATTCACACTAGATTATATTTTCACTTGAGACGGCGTTTCAGGCGCGGCGTCTCCTAAAGGTGGCCAACGCTGCTGTCGGCCTCGCTGGGCGCAGCGTAACGCAAGCGGCGCGGCTGGAGCGGCGGTGGAGGTGGAAATGGAGGTGACGGTGGCGGTGGCGGGCGGGGCCAGTGGCGTCCAGGGAAGGCAAGAGCCTCCGCCGCCCGCCCGCCGGCTCGCTCCTTTTTCGCCCGGCGCCCTCGCCCCTGCCCCGCCCCGCCCCACCCACCTGCACCGCGTCGCCGGCACAATAAGAAGCGAGACAGCCGCATTGAGCACGTGCGTTCGCGCTTGAGCTACCGCTGCACACGCGCGCCGTTGCCACATCTCGCCAGCAAGACAAGCGATTGACGTTTGTTTTTTGTTCCAGTTCAATCAGCTGCTACCCTGAGAAAATTTGGGTAATTTTAAGAAAGGAGGTTACTGTTGTGTGATTCATTGATTGATTGATTGATTAGTGATTCCAGGCGCGGTCCCGACTAACGTCCCGTTAAGTGTTGTGCATGTTTTTTTTCGCGGGATGTGGCGGAGATCAACTCTCGCTGGATGGTGAGATCTGGCAACGACCTACACGTGGACGTCCGGGGTTTTCCCCAACCAGGCATTTCAGACCAGCAAGGTACCGCTCCATCCGGGACAAGCACCTAGATCTCGACCGGTCACCCGGCATGTGTGGTGCATGTCAATGTGTGTATATAAGAATGGGGTGAGACTAGAACGAGGAAGAGGAAGGAAAGATCGTGCGCGGTCCGTGGCCCGTTTGTTAGGGTACTGCTCGCCTGCTGTTGATGGCAGAATCCACGGAATACCGTTCAGAACAGCCGGCCGCTAGAATTCTCCTCCAGGCAGCGACTGAACTCGACTTAGTTATGCAGTTAATGTCGAAAATCCTGGCACCGTCGGGACTCGAACCCTTTGACCTCATGGTCAGAGGCACTGCAGTGACATGGAGTGATACCCAGAGCCACTTTAGCTGGTAACATCATTGTTCAATTACGAAGTAACCTTAGTCGCACTATAACAACACATTTCTCGAATTATTTGTAACGTTTGCTTTTATTACAGTACTAGACAAACCTGCAAAACTCATTCCCACGCAAAAATACGTGACTCTGCTCGCATTCACACTTTCCGTTCTCCGCACAGGCTCCCCGAGCATTTGTATTCCACCATCACGCGACGCTTTCGTTTACGAACACTGCCGATACACCAAAAGAAAAGCAAACGATAAGATTTTCAAAATTTCAGGGGTTTTAATAAACATAAAATATGTGCCAAATTATTACAAGAAAATTACTCCATTCTTGAAAACTTCTAGTTGTTTTTGAATCGTTTTTTACGTAACTACAAGTAGAACAGGAAGTTAATCTTTGGCATTCGAATGAACAGATTACGGATATTGGCTAACCAGATGAGCCGAGTCTAGCATGTTCAAAATGCGTACGCCCTTTGGGCACTCATACACTGTCAATCGCATCCATTATTATATTGTAGTGCATATTAATGGAAACCTGCACATTTGTATATTTAGGATCACTCTCAATATTCACTATTGTAATTGCAGGAAGGCGTCGTAAAATGTTGGACTTTTTGCAAAGCTTGAAAATTCAAAGGCTACATCGTTCCAACCTATGCTATGAACGTGGTTCGCACTATTTGAGAAAACAACGTAAAGAAACAAGTTTGTTATTCCTGACACTAGATGATGAAAGAAGAGGTGATCATGAGCGGGTATAAAGATTAGGGATGTAGGTAGTTGATTTTGGAAAGGCTGTGGGATGAAAAGGAAATAGCGTCACCCTGACATGATGAAAACGCATGTGGCAGTACGCAGGACTTGGTAGTAAACAACGGGACTTGAAGCGGAATCTTAGTTAAAGTATTTTTTAACACGCCGTTCACGAAACGCGGTTTGCGTGCTTGTTTTCCGTGTGCGAAACAGCTATATTTTTCTCAGTGTGCGAAACATGGCGACGCATGTGTGAAACATCTCTGACGATTCGCAATTGTCTTTCGTCTTGACGACGTCTTTGTTTATTATTTAGTAACAATAGTATTACGACACTGGCTGGAATACGTTTACTTTTGTACAAGTAAGGTATTTCTAGTTATTTTATATTTAATTTATATTATTTTACTTGACGCATTGCGTTTAGCTCACGACGTGTTAAAAAATAGTGTACGCAACACAGGCGCGAAGTGATACCCGCTCTCGTCTCTTTGTCGTCCTCGCTACGCTCGGACACCAAACCCGACTCTTGCGTGAATCACCTGTTTCGCGCCCTTGTTTCGTCAACTAGTATCTGCATAGAACTTTGGAGAGCCCACACGAAATGCCGAGAGCAACATTGCGGATGAACACATGAGAAATGTTGTTGTAGACGTTTAGTCTTTTTCAGGAAACGAATTTGGTACTGAAATTTCTTCGAACAGAACAGAAGTAAAATGAACATAGTGAATGTTTTCCTCGTATGACAACTATGATTCCGTTGCGCTGCTGCAACAACTCGACGACAGCGCCGTGCCGCGGCCGGGCATGGATTTAGCGCGCTTACTGACGCCACCCAGCACTGTTTGCAACGCCCGCGAAATGAGGAAATCCTCATAATGCGACGGACTTCTGGGTGCAGAGTGCACTGGCTCTTGACCTCTCTATAAAATTTATGGTTTGCGTATGTTGAGGCAGCTACATTTAAAATAGTATTAAAACCGTCTACAAAACTCTATGGATGTGATTTTATTGTATTGTTGGTTTTTGGCACACATTATTATTGTCGAAAAATAATTAACATTCACCGCTTACGTTCACATCAAAGAATCCCGAAAACAACGATTTTTCAACTACTCATAATTCAACAATTAAATATGAATATATTATACAAATAGTTACGTAAAATGTCTACATGCACACTTTCTTCGCGATATTCAACACAAACTGACATACCAAATTGGAAGATTTCGCAAGTGTATGAAACAGTGTTTTCAATGATTCTAGTGGAGAAGGCTTTTCGCGAAACACATGGTCTTCCGTTTAGTATAATGAATTGGATAATTCAATTCTCTCTAGTAAGGAGACCAGAAATTTAGGTAAAGATACCATTAACGCCTAACAAGTAAATTGTAAAGCACAAATGAAACAAGTCATTATTTACACTCCTCATGTGTTAGGCCCGCTTCACACGGCGCGGCCGCAGCGCGCTTCCTTCAAGGAGCAGAGCTCTTCAGACGACGCCACCGCCGCAGCCACCGCCGCCGCCACTGCGCTTGGAAGAGGGAGGATTACGACGTCCGCTGCGTCGGTGACGCGACGAGGTGCAAAAACTCTTGATAAAACTTGAAAATACAACTATCCCCACCGAATTTTTTCTTCTATCAAGTTTAATGAAATATTCTTAAGGCTTATATAAATTATCACACAGTATATAAAATCTTTGCCGATACATAATTTGTGAGCGGAACGCTCCTTATTTCCAATAATGCACATTGGATATTGCCGTCACACGCTCCTAAGAATTTTTTCGTAAAACATGAATATACATGACACGCAGCCAAATTTTCCTTTCACTCTCTATAAATTTGTATTTGTTGCATTGGGTTGTATAACTTTTACGTAAGTTATATTTTATATCTCATTGCTAGGAAACAGAATTTACTGTAGTAAAAAAGTAAAATCTATATCTATACATGTAGTTTTTTTTTCAAAATATGTAAGGGAAAATAGAAAACAATAATAAAAATTCATTATAGTGTTTGAAATTAGTATACACAAGCATTATCTGAGCACAGTACATCGTCGAAATGCTCTTAACATGATTTCGTAGCGGCGGAAAGGAAGTGATACCTCTACAGATGTAATTGTACATTAATTTTTACCATTATTTTAAATATAAAATACATTCGCCGCACATGCAATTTTTACAAGGAGCCGGTTCTCAAGTAAACTGTAGTACCGTGGACCAAGTGATGGATCCACGAAGGGGGGAGGGGAAGTTAAACGATACACTCCCTTCTCCCCAAATTCAACAATGCGATAAGGCAATAAATAAATATGTTCCCAACATATTACAATGGAAATATATTTCGAAATTTATTTAAATTAACATGATGTTTTTACTTACTACCAACATAGACATCTCTGATTGAAAAATATTTTAAACATTATTTTAAAGCATGGTTTTATAAATAAAGGAAACCGCAGCGTACTATTTCCTGTGAAGAGCACTGACCGCGCACTCTACTTTCAACTTCCAGCGATCGGCGTGGAAGAGGGAGGGTGAGTTTGGCGCGTGGGTGACGACGAACAAAGGACGAAGCAGGTATAGGGCCCCTTCCCAGGCCCATAAACAGCACCCCTGCGTTGCGGCCGCAGCGCAGTGTGAACGCGCCCATTTAAAGCTGTGTTCTGCTAGCGGTGGCGCGCGGCCCCTCGTGCGCTTCTGGTGGCCGAAGTTCGGCGTCTGCTGCCGCAGCAGCCGCCACCCGCTGCACGTGGGAAGGCCTCCATTCAAACCAATGCTCTGCTACGCGGCCCGCTGCTGCGTGGCGCGCCACCCGCTTCACGTGTGAAGGGGCCCTTAGACGTGTGGCTACTGCCACAACAGACGACTCCGTCAAATTCGTACAATGATTTGAATGAATTCCGTTATTCAATATGATATAATTTACCAGCCCTAAAAGGATGAATTTGATAACCATTACAAATTACGATTATCTGCACGAAAGAATCTGATAATTGAAACATTCATTTAGGAATTGTTAAGTTGATAGTTTCACTGTAGATCTTTTATAGAGAAATTTCACAAAAATGAGTCAAATTAATCAATTTAATTTCAATTTTATTTATTTATAAATCGAGAATTAAACCAATCAAATATGTTCAAATACTTCGTTTTATAATGTCTTTAGCATACTCAATACATACATTATTCGAAGTTTAAACTATTCAGCATTAACTTCCAGTTTAGAACTAAATGCATTTTATTAAGTCTCTACAAAAAATAAAATAATTGACCACAGACATCTTTGAAAACGGTATTCAAATTTCTGGTATGCGGGAGTTAACGTCTGATGCGCATTACAGGAAATCGATGCAATCGCATTGGGTTTACAAATGCACCATCTTTGCTTTCAATTTCGATCGGGTCCTGTGTTTGCGGACTGCAACATACGAGGGCTTCTGCACACAAATGCGTGTCAGCCGAACGCCGCCGATGCTTTTGTGTAATCTGTTCGTCCCATGAAAGTGCTTCACAAAACGTTTCCGTGGTATTGTCAAGCGCAAACAAGATGTTTAAAGCGATTCCAATCGCTTGAACTCACAACGTTCTGCAGTCCACTTTCGTTGTTTCTATTGTACTATGGAGGGTGACATAGCCTTAGACAGATGTACTGCTTTAAATGGTAACTCTTGATTATGTCGTAAATTAAAAGCGATGCCTTTGTCTTTCACAGAAATACGCACCTACAACCACAGTGTTAACCCTAACAATTTTTATGTAACGAAAAAGTCCCTCAAACTTTATTTGCATAAGGTTGGTTTACCGCACAGCCCTTGAATTGATTTCTTATCCATACAACGAAAACCCTCTGTACCAACAGAAAGTACTCTATCCCTTGAGATTGGTTATTAACACTATTTATACTAGTTTTTCGGTTACACTTTGTTAATTTATGAATAACTAATTATAATTATTATTATTATTGTTATTATTATAATAAGTCCTGCTCATGAGCTTTCGCTCGGCTTTATACAGAACACACAAAAGCAAACAAGGACAAAGACAATTTAAAAATACATATATTAGGGAATGTACAACTACTAGAAAGTAAGAAGATATATAAACACACACAAATATTGGCATTACACGGAATTCCCTCGACGACTTCGGAAGCAACGTACCCGAGAGGGAAAAGTCCCTAGTATTGCGGCAAGTAGATTGTTCCAGTCAGTTATTGTCCGGTTGGTAAAAGAGTGTTTAGCTACGTCCATATTTTGATTCCTATATTTAATTTTGTATCCCCTCTTCTATTCCCTCTTCTATTCCCCCTTCTATTCCCCCTATTTCTCCTATTTACTAAAAGTAAAATAAAATTATTCATCAATTACTTGCTGCAAGAGTCATGGAACGCGGTTTACAATTCTCTTGATACAAGCGATAAATACAATTCCCTTTTTTTCAATGCTTTCATTTCTATTTAAAACTTGCACTCCTCTTCAAAAGAGGAAATTAAATATTTCACGGAAAAGCAATTCTTGGATAACACAAGGGATTAGGACATCATGTAAAGACAAACGAATTCTTTCTTTCATTTCTAAGCATTATAACGTATCTCAAGTTTTCCTCCTCTACTTTAAAAAATACAAATCATTTTTAAGAAAAGTCATACACATTAAGGCATGTACATTATTTTGACATGTAAAGCATATAAGGCATGAAAAGGCATGTACATTATTTTACGACACCTTGCCAGATGGCATTAAACGATTAAATTCGATACAAAAGTTTAAGTCCCATGTAAAATCTGTTCTGCTGAACAACTGTTTCTATACAATTAGAGACTATACCGAGCATCCAAAAGGAAAGTAATATTAATTTTAACAATAACATTTTATGTATTATATAACATTTGGATTGCATAATTGTAAAGAACCTGTAACAAGTATTGTACTTCAGCTTCTGGGTCAATGACCCCCATCTCGATCAGGTTTTCGTTCAGTTTCCCTGATCCTCGAGCAAATGCTGAGATGGCCCCTTGTTTTGCTTGTGGACATTAATTTAACTTCAAATTAACTTCTCCCCATAGCACGTCACACACAGTTTTCAACTGTTCTGACGTAAATAAATAAAATAAATAAATAAATAGAATAAAATAAATAGATAACCGTGTTACTTAAAAAAAGAATCATTTGTACAAAAACTAATCAGCTTCCCGCTCTACCCAGGGTAGTTTTGACGACTGAACAATCCTAGCACAGTTCTGAGTAGTCACACAAGGCGGTTAGCTGGCGATTGAAGTTTAAAGCAGAATAACTGGCGATACAGTGCCGAATGAAGGAGTCCATTTAAGCCAACGTAATATGAATCACTTCCTGATAACCCGAGTTATCTCCTGTCTCAGAGAAAAAAATTATAGGCAACTTCCGCCTCAAAGATTCTCTTGCTTTGGTTTTGGGGTGCTTTGACCTTAAACACAAGTTGCTCTCCACGTGTTCTGACAGAATGGTACAGGGAGAATGTTTATTTATAGACGTTCATTTCCAATGTCTGTGCGCGACAGGTAATTAGCATAGGTACCTGTATAAGAGTTCGCTAAAACGTGTCGTAACGTACAAAATAGAGAATTAATTTCCATCGTAGCATTCTCATAATAGTCTATCGAATTAACTGCGCGACTGTAGTAGCTACGGGGCATGAGTGGATACAACATTCAATTACATTAAAAAATTATACTATTTCCTGTATAATTATTATTTTTATTGACTTCATGTTATTCAGTTACGTTCCATTAAATTCTTATTATTTCTCCAAATTCCTTCATTCATCTGACTTATTTTCATTGCCAAATAATAAAAAACTATCGAGATGAAAAATACTTTTGAGATGGAACGAAAATTGGTTGGATGTACTCAGTGCGCTGCAGCAAGTAAATATCAGCACATTGCATTGATGAAAACTCATGAAAATGTGCGATGTTGTGTAATCCTAATCCTTTCGAAGGGCGCCAAGGTGTAGCGAAGACCATGGTGGAAAGAGATGGGTGGGCTCTTTCGCATCGTACCCGACTTCAGCCAATGAGCTCCAGGAATCAGTTTTTGTCAAAAATTAGCGGAGATTTTAAATGCCAAAATTTTGACAAGTCTTTGAAACAGATACGACGCACTTTTTTACTATTGCATCTTTTATTTCATCTACACCTTCAACTTGTTGTTTTTGGTTGGTCGCCGTTGAAATTTGTCCATTTATGCCTCTTTCAAAAGGTTTCTCAACATTTTTCACTCTCCATGCAACATGACGGCCAGCGCCTGGTCTGGCTTTTCAAACGAAGTGCCCGTGCTGTGGTCATGTGGTGCACTGTCGGCCGGTGGTCCACCCCAGACTGATTCACGTGGAATTTCTGAAGGACGACAGTCTGCTTGTCTCCCACCGACGGGTCGGGGATTTCGAGTAACAAGTCTTTTTACCTCTAACCGTCCTTTTTAAAGCATTTTCTGCTAATTTCATCGATTGTAATATTTTAATGACACTTGCTTCAAATAATATTTTTGACATGTAACAAATAATGTTCTTCATAGAATTCCTGAATAGCTTATTTGATTTCTTCTCTCAGAAATTGTAATGGCAGCCGTTATATGTCATCTAAGATTCCTGAGTCACTCTCGGTTGTCGGTTCGAGCCGGTTCAGGCGATTTTGCGATAACTAGAGGCAGAGATTTTCTGGTAAAAACAGTCTAATCCAAAAGTTTGCAGGCTGAGTGAACTTTTGCCAAACGTTTGCAGGCACTTGAACGAATGAAAAAACTTTCTGATTACATCGAAAACATATCTAACATTGAGTTGTTCATCTGAACTTGTTTCGATCAACCTTTTACGTCGTTTTTGTTTTGGAGGTATTTGTAAAACATATTAAGAGAACTTTATCGTTTTGAGGGATTTTTTAGATCATCAAAATATGCCCTCTAATTTCATTACATCTGAACAGAATCGCATTATGTGGAAGATCCTGGAACGACAGCCATGTCCGTTCAGGTTTGTTCCGGACTCGGAACTACTCTCACTGTGTTGGTGCCAAAATTCATGTCATTCAATAAAAAAATAATACCGAACATACAATGAAACAGTTAAAACGTTTTGAAAAGACATTTTTATGCATTTGTTAATACAAATGACGTCCTTGCATCAAAGGGGAGGTGTAGGGTAACGACACCAGCTGTTGTCACTGGGTCGGTACTGGTCACTTGAACAATAATTGAAAACTAAACATCGAATTCTCACTTGCTTCAGTCTTGCAGAACGTAGAGCTAATGATTTTTAGTGATGATAATTTTTTTTTATTTTCTCCATATTTTATATTTAAAGAACAATGAAGTGAACAATTTAATGTATCCAAAATCGGTTTCGACAGTGGCTGGAATTGTTCGGCGCTTTGATGGATACTATGACATGTTTTTATTCAGCGTGAGAATAATTTGTTCGAACTAAAAATGGTATCACTTGTGTGTTGGAAAAGGCAGTAAACGGACGTATTGTGGAGTCGCTCATAGAGTTCGTAGAAGTTAGACGAATGTTGCATGGTCAAGTCAGAAACTTGCATGAATAGTCAAGTTAACGCGGGTTAGGCCGTTTAATAGTTTAGGGTTAGTTAAGACATTAAAGTAAACAATGTTAATTTGATGAACATTTACATTTTTCGAGAGAAATAGGAGGAAATTCAGCTCACGAGTAGTTGGATGTAAAGAAGGTTGAAACGGTATTTACGTTGAATACGTCCACCAGCATCATCAGGGAAATAGTAAGACCTTTCTATGTTATTTTTAAAAACCAAGAGATTTTTGACAAAAACAAAATTGTTTTAATTTTAGTTTTAAATTTCCAAAGAGGAAAAAAATAAAATATTAACTGTCAAAGTTAGTATGAAATTAGTAAACAAAGCAGAGTTTGAAGGAAAGGAATAAACTTAAGTTTTCTTAAAGTTTCATGGCAGATATTTATTTTCTCTAACTGGGATAAGGGTAAATCCGAATCGGAAGCCAGAATTGCGCTACCACCGTTCAGTTTTCTTAATCGCGAAAACTCATCGCGAAATTATAAATATCACGGTGTTTTTTCGTGATTAAAAAACTTGAGGGTGGTGGCCCAATTCTGGCTTCGAATACGAATACAGTGCGACGACATACCAACAGAAATATGTGCCCAGTCTTTAGGTCTGACAATTTTTGTGTGTTACTATTATTATTATTATTATTATTATTATTTATTATTATTATTAATTCTGAAGTGGGTAGACGTCATCCCTACTCGGCTCGGTAGGCGGTGTTTGACTCAGCATGTAGCTTCTGTATAGCATGTTTTATTTAGTCGTGCACTTGATGTAAATCAGCTGTTGCGGTTTCATCCAATCTGGAGCTTATATGTCGCTACAGCGATGCCACTATGAGGACGTTGAAGATCCCGATTGGATAAAACCGTGGACAACTGATTTTAGTTAAATAAATCCTAGTTTAGACACGAAGACGTAGGAAGCTACTTAGAAATCAATACGAAGTTCAATCTCCCGACGTTTAGTGTTTACAATCGACTGCCCCCACTGGCCAACACCACCATTTCTTCTCTTTCAGAGACCACACACATGTCATATGGTTTGTGAGCATACTGCCTTGACCCTGCACCCAGCCACGAGCAATTTCATCCCGGCTTGGAACCGCTGGCCTTGTTCGGAGTTCTCGCCACCGGCGTCCACGGCACGAAGGCAAAGCAGGCTAGAAGGGCTCAGCATGGTGGTGGCAGCGAAGGAGGCGGAGGTGGAAGTGGTGACGCCGGCGCCGGTGGAGACGGCGGCGGAAGGAGCGGTGGCATACCCACCTAGGGTATGTGGTGGGTGGCAGATGCCGTAGCAGAAGAGGGAAAGGTTGTTGCGGTGGCGGCGGCGATGGCGGCGGCGGCGGCGGCGGTGGCGGTGGCGGTGGCGGTGGCGGTGGCGGCGGCGGAGGAGGTGGTGGCGGTGGTGGTGGCGGCGGTGGTGGTGGCGGCGGTGGTGGCGGCGGTGGTGGTGGCGGCGGTGGTGGTGGTAGCGGTGGAGGTGGCGGCGGCGGAGGTGGGGGCGGCAGAGGTGGTGGTGGCGGTGGTGGTGGCGGTGGCGGGGATGGTTGTGGTGGTGGTGGCGGTGGCGGGGATGGTTGTGGTGGTGGTGGTGGTTGTGGTGGTGGTTGTGGTTGTGGTTGTGGTGGTGGTGGTGGTTGTGGTGGTGGTTGTGGTGGTGGTTGTGGTGGTGGTTGTGGTGGTGGTGGTGGTGGTGGTGCTGGTGGTTGTGATGGTGGTTGTGGTGGTGGTGGTGGTGGTGGTGGCGGCGACGGCGATGGCGGCGGCGGCGGTGGTGGTGGTGGTGGTGGCGGCGGCGGTGGTGGTGGCGGCGGTGGTGGCGCCGGTGGCGGTGGTGGTGGTGGTGGTGGTGGTGGTGGCGGTGGCGGCGGTGGCGGCGGTGGCGGCGGCGGCGGTGGTGGCGGCGGCGGTGGTGGCGGCGGCGGTGGTGGCGGTTGCGGCGGCGGCGGTGGCGGTGGCGGTGGCGGTGGCGGTGGCGGTGGCGGTGGCGGTGGCGGCGGCGGCGGCGGTAGTGGCGGCGGCGGTGGCGGTGGCAATGGCGGTGGCGGTGGCGGTGGTGGTGGGGGCGGCAGTAAGGAACGCGCGAGGGGGCCTAGGAGAAAAACGAGCGGGACGTCAGACGGGCATGAATGATCAAGGTCATAAGCAAGGACGCCTGAATATCGCCGCGGGGGTCCACCCCCCCCCCCCTCCCCGCACCCACCGCGCCGCTTGGAACGAGCGCCGGGCGTTTTGAATAGAGCCCTCCTCGCTGGCTCACGCGCGCGCGGACCCAGAGGCTGCCACGTCGAGTCCCGCGTCAGGCTTGCCCGTTTTCACCTCTCATGGAGCTTATCCTACCCCCACGCACCTCATCATCCCGTACATAATAACTCATCTATTGCAATTATAATTTTCTCTTCACTGATTTATTTAATTGGGATAATCGTTTCTCTTAAGCTTCGCTGTTACAAAATAAAATATCGTAATATGATGGTGAATGTGGTGAAAGCCACGCGACTAATCACTGACATGATATGACAAACAGTTCAGAGAGTGACCCAGGATGATGGATGAATACTTTTCTGGTCGGAGCAGAACCAGATACATTATCAATGAAGAAATCGATAGGTTGAGAGTAAAGTAGCGGTTTCAATGAAAAGTTCGCTGGGTAAGTATGGTAAGTACAACTAATACCTACAAAAATGTTTTAAAGAAATGTCACAAATGTCATTCGAATGCTTTAAGGTTATTCCAATTCTCTCTGCGTTTATAAGGACGGTTACTATTAACTAATTGGAAATGTGGACCATTTCTACTTGCACTACTTGGAGATGTGCAAAAGTCGGTCCCATCGTATCCACCTACGTCTAAATTGTCCTCCACTCTCATGGGAATCAGATCGGAGAGTTACAGGGTGCCATCGCAGCCTCTGAGTTATTGAATACTCAGGGAAAATAATAAGGAGAAAATCGCCAACGTGAGTTACAACTTTCTTTCAAGTATTTATGACCCAAAGTTACTCGTATAACTGAAAATAGATTATCTATACATAAAGCGTGCTCTGCATATCCTGGAATCACGCCTGACAGAACCTACGTAAAGTTGAAAACAAAATAATAATATGTTGATAATTTCGAGGCCTCGTATTTTAAGTACAGCTCCGCCTGTAATTGATCGGAAAGAAGCAGGCCGGTCTGAACGCCCGCATGTAGAACTCTCATCGAGGACGTGAGAGCATTTATCGTATCTATTCGTTGGCACGGAAAACGACGCGTCATCGGGACTGCAAAGTTCTGTTGCTGATGCCGAAATACATGCACTCCATGTTTTTAATAAATGTAATTTAAAAATCTCTCAGTCGCAACTTCTGACGATTTGCGATGGCGCACAGGCTGAGAACTGGAAGGGGGATGAGATGGGAGGAGAAGGGGGAGTGAGGAGGGGGGAAAAGCGGCAGGGAGAGAGGAGGACGGGTGGGCGAGATGAGAAGTGAGAAGGACGGGTGGCTAGAGTGGAAAAGGGAGCGGAGAGGGGCCGGCCAGTACGCATCCCCCTCCCCCGCCGCCCGGGAATTATGCATAACAATATGCACCGCCCGCCGAGTTTTTCTTGCTCCCGGTTCGCCTCTCCACCCACAATGGGCCGAAACCGCAGCAAATTCACGGACGAACAGGGAATGAAAATCTTCTAGAGGGAATAAGATTCGTTGATTTTTGATTTTGTGTTCACAGGCGCGTAGTGTAGTGCATGTTATATTGCAGGAGCAGGTGGTGCTTCTCCCCAACTAGACGTGAGATCTGGGACCATTCTGCATGACATTTTTTGTTTTTTTTGTTTGATTGATTGGATAGTGATTCCGGGTGTGTCAACGATTAAAGCCATTAGCCCCGTTTTCTCTCTCGGAAGGTGTCGGCTAGTGCTGGTTTTCACAACCCCACCAGCGTGATCTCGCACCAGCGTGACACCGGCCCAACCGGGATATGCTTCTAAGCTCCCGATCGGCCTCCTGCCATGTGAGGCCGTGTAGCGCACGTTATTGTGTGAGTAAGTAAGGGGACAGGATACGACAATGAAGAGGAAGGAAATATCGCGCGCGGTCCTTGGTTTGTTTGTTAAGGTACTTCTCGGCTGATGTTCATAGGATAAATCACGCAATACTACCGATCAGAGCAGACAGTCACTAGAATTCTCCTTCAGACAGTAGACTAGCTGTCTACCTAGTGCCTAAAATGCTACCACGGTCGGGAGTGAATCTAGGATCTCCCGGTGAAAGGCACCGCAGTGACATCAGTTGATACCCTGAATCACATTTGCCATTCTCGACGAATACACGTCGTCTTGGGGGTTCTCTTTCCAGGTATCTCCACCAGTGGGGCACCGCCCCAGCCGGAGAAGTTACAAACTCTCAATTCGTCTCTCGACATGTTGGGTAGAGAAGTGTGTGTGTGTGTGTGTGTGTGTGTGTGTGAGAGAGAGAGAGAGAGAGAGGGAGAGAGAGAGAGAGAGAGAGAAAGAGAGAGACAGGGGAAGATAGGGACAAGGACGAGGAAGGAATGACTCGCGTGGTTCGTGGTACATTTCTTAAAGTACTGCTCATTATTAACAAAAACCACGAAAAACTATCGAACGAATTCGCTGGCCTCTAGAATTCTCCTCCAGACAGAAACTGAATCCACACTGCCTATTTAGCTAGTAGGGAAAAACTCCTATCGCCGGGATTCCAACCCCAGGATCTCCAAGTTGGAGTCGCAGCAGTGCGAGGATAAGAAAAGTACATTTCCGCAGCCAGTCTCACATTGGTAAATATTTTGACTTCAAGAAATGAACCTACTGATGTGAATGGAAAGCACCACCAAACGCTGTATATACACTGTGATGACTAAATAAAATTGTAGATTTTATGGCATTTGTAGCATTGTATTCCCTGTTGATAGTCAATGACTCAGTCTCCACTGACACTTTCTAGCATTTTTTGGTATCATCATCATTACCAACATCATTATCATTCACTATAATTATTATGATTATTATATTTATTATCATTGTTATTATTATCATCATTATCATTATTATTTTTTCATTGGAAACGTATTATCCTTTACAGCAATCTCCTCCAAACTGAACTGGAAGGCTGTGGAGGGTTATGTCTCATACCATCCCCCTTGATAATTCGCTTACATTGGTGGCAAAAACGTCACATCCCACAATGCATTGAATGCGATGATAAAAATGATTTCCCACGTCTTTTCCTAATTTAAGGCCGCTTTGGCACAATGTGCGCCGCAGCTCCGCCTGCCGAGGCGAAGTGGAAGAAGGTGGGGGGAGGGAGCAGGGAGCTGCGAGATCCCGAAGGAAGTTCTTGCGGGTGTCCGGAGCAGCTGCTCCCTGCCGCTCGACTACGAGACGAGATTCGTACTTACTTGTTCGTAATGGAATTGCGACCTAAATATTTTTATACATAATGCATAGAACAGTAATCTTCTCTAGTTTGCGTTTGATATACAATTCTACGTATTGGATAACTTCTATTCTCAAGGTCTATATATAAACTCGGAAAGCATTCTGAATGCCTGAAATGGGCCGAGTTGGAAGAACATCAGAAAGCAATTATGACACATCGACCCGTCCTGTGAAACAACGACCAAAAAAAGTAGTAACAAATTTCTGGAGCAGGGTCTCACAAAAAGGTTTTCGTATGTGACGTCATAGGCATAGGTTCCTAAGCTTTCATATGGATCTCCCACCAACCGCTTGTCCGGGCGAATAAATGTTTCTTTCACAACAGTAACAACTTTCATTTTAACTACATCTACATTTATGGTACGTTCTTTTCGCCATGAAATGCGACGTATATTTCATGGCGCCCTTTTCTCTATGAAAAATGCTGCAAGTATAACATATTTTTCAACGTGTTGTATGATAGGACTGGTTGTATATTCTGTGCTCTGTGGTGTTGACACTGTTCCGCTGGCCTGTAGAGTTAATACAGATCTGTAGTATTTATATTTCGACCAGAATGCCAAAAAGAAAAACCTTGTTGAGTGACAAACTTAAAAGTTCAAAGAGTTTGTTGCAATGTTCAAAACAAAGCAAAGTTCTAATTGTTGAAGGAGATTTCATCATCCACCAAATATTTCTGGTATGAAAGTGGAAAAACAGAAATGATAATGAAGTAGACCTATTAATTTGTCGGTAGTAAGTATTTTGTCTCAAAGAAAAATAAATTCTTTCTTTGCCTCTCTGTTTCTCTGCCTCTCGGTTTCTCTGCCTCTCGGTTTCTCTTCCTCTCGGTTTCTCTGCCTCTCGGTTTCTCTGCCTCTCGGTTTCTCTGCCTCTCGGTTTCTCTGCCTCTCGGTTTCTCTGCCTCTCGGTTTCTCTGCCTCTCGGTTTCTCTGCCTCTCGGTTTCTCTGCCTCTCGGTTTCTCTGCCTCTCGGTTTATCTGCCTCTCGGTATCTCTGCCTCTCGGTTTCTCTGCCTCTCGGTATCTCTGCCTCTCGGTTTCTCTGCCTCTCGGTTTCTCTGCCTCTCGGTTTCTCTGCCTCTCGGTTTCTCTGCCTCTCGGTTTCTCTGCCTCTCGGTTTCTCTGCCTCTCGGTTTCTCTGCCTCTCGGTTTCTCTGCCTCTCGGTTTCTCTGCCTCTCGGTTTCTCTGCCTCTCGGTTTCTCTGCCTCTCGGTTTCTTTGCCTCTCGGTTTCTCTGCCTCTCGGTTTCCCTGCCTCTCGGTTTCTCTGCCTCTCGGTTTCTCTGCCTCTCGGTTTCTCTGCCTCTCGGTTTCTCTGCCTCTCGGTTTCTCTGTCTCTCGGCTTCTCTGCCTCTCGGCTTCTCTGCCTCTCGGCTTCTCTGCCTCTCGGCTTCTCTGCCTCTCGGCTTCTCTGCCTCTCGGCTTCTCTGCCTCTCGGCTTCTCTGCCTCTCGGCTTCTCTGCCTCTCGGCTTCTCTGCCTCTCGGCTTCTCTGCCTCTCGGCTTCTCTGCCTCTCGGCTTCTCTGCCTCTCGGCTTCTCTGCCTCTCGGCTTCTCTGCCTCTCGGCTTCTCTGCCTCTCGGCTTCTCTGCCTCTCGGCTTCTCTGCCTCTCGGCTTCTCTGCCTCTCGGCTTCTCTGCCTCTCGGTTTCTCTGCCTCTCGGTTTCTCTGTCTCTCTCTATCTGTCTCTCCCGGGCGAAATTTCACAATCGCAGGGGCAGAATATGCAATAAAGACGCTCTTTACACTCGCACTTCAGAATGCGGCGGGTTGCCCCGTTGCGTAAACGCCCTGTTCAGGGGTGCTTGAGCCATCATCAACGCGCGTCTATGTGTACGGGCTTATGCACATTCCCGTCGTAGTATACTTAAATTCATCACACAAGTGCAAGAAATAAGTTGACAAAATTTTATCCCAATTGAATGAACCTTACGGCACCGCATTAAGTACGTACCAACCAACCAACCAACAAACGAATGAACAAACGTGTTTTTATACATTACAAAATCCTCTTTTTCCTTAATGGAAGTATGGTACCCCTAGGGTGGAACTACCTGCCCTGTCGGAGTGTGACGCGTGCCCGCGCCGTTTGCGCAGGAGAGGCCGAGCTGGGCGGAGCAGCGCGGTGCGGCGCGGCGCGGCTGTGCGCGAAGGCGTATTGGCAGAGGATCAGTTGCGGCGCCCGCCCTCTTGAGAACGCGCCGCGCCGCGCCTTGCCGCGCCCTCGTGTGCGCTGCGGCGTTTGCGCAGGGACGAGTGTCCGCCAAACCAGGTCGCGGCCGCTGCGCGCTCCTTTGTCTGGCTGCGCACCGCCCGGCCCGCCGCCGCGCGCTTCTGCGCACAACGCGTTCCTGTTCCTCTGCACCTGCCCTGCGCGCGGTGGCTCAAGACCCGGCTCCTTGACAATGGGTGGCAGGTCCATTTGTTTCTTACATAATTTATGTTGATCATCTCAACAGCAGGAGCAGTAGAGCTTGCGAAAACTAATGTGTTACGAAATATTGCGTAATTCACGATATCGCCGCAGGAAGACTAGTTTGTAGAGCAATGCTCTACAAAGGAAGACTGACGACGCAGCAGCATGAAATAAGACTTCACTTTGTTGTTAAATCAAAAATTTATTTTTAATACACCCTCAAAGGAAAACACTTTGGAGAATTCGTCTAACACGCACAGCTCAACACGTCCACGATTTCGATTCATAACTTCCTACAAACAAACACTGACGTTAGCGATAATCCTCCGACACAAGTCTTCTGTGATGCTAGAAGAATACTTCTTCTGAGCCCCATTCACTCAAGTGAGAATTTTGGGATATCTTTCCCTTTAGGTACCTCCAAAGAAAGAAGTCACATGGCTTGAGATCTGAATTATAGGAGGGCCAAAATTGTCCGTCATTGAAACGACCTGGAAACCAGAGTGAAATGATCTACATTCGAAACGCTCGTGCAAAAAATCCAAATTATTTATACACTCAATAAATGGTTCTCTTGCAAGAGGCCCATCGTGTGTCAAACTGTTGTCGAAAATGTCTTTGAGTCACAACAAAATGTTTGGTTTTATGAAAGAGAAACACAGCTGCCACTCACTGCTGCGTCGCCAGTCTTCCTCTGTTGGCCATTGTTATATAAACTAGTCTTCTAGCGGCGGTATCGTGAATTACACCTTAGTTGGAAAGTCATTTGTTTCTCCAAGCTCTACTACTACTGCTAATGAGATGCTCAAGTGGATATCTAATGCACAGTGATCAAACTATGAAAGAAACAAATTGTGATATATTTTGTGCGCCATCTGTATCTCGGTGGAAAAGTCCTCTACGACATAATTGCGTCACTACACAAGTGATTAATTTAAATCTGATTTAACTGGTTCTCGCTTCATTATTGTCTTTTGGGCATAATTCATACAGCATTTTATTCAACTTATGTTAATGTTTCATTTCCCCATTTTGCTAGAGATCCACTGAGGATGGGAAAAGTGTTTCCCGAAAGTTAACTTTGGAAAATTATTAATAAAATTATTAAAACTTTTGTGGAGATTATTTCCTTTACAATGCCATGGATTACCACAAGATATCTGCTACCACCACGGAATCCATACAGCATTTGTTGGAAAACCAATGAAATTTGAAAGTCTGTCACAATATCCCACATCTGATGATTTTGAACCCTGAATGACAGTGGTTATGATATTTCGACCGCATCCGATCTCACTTTTAATGAGTTTTGAACATAATTCACTATATCTCCGAGGAGGCCAAAGCAACTGAGTAGCAAGAGAGCATGTTTATATAGCTGGCCGCGGCTCGTAGGGACAGGGCAAGATTTTTGTATAAACAGATTAAGCCCCTCCGAATTATTTAAAAATAAATATTGGTAATATGTAAAAAGTAATTAATAAGTAACGATATTTTAATACTAATTTTTAATTGCATAGGTTATAGTTTATTTCCAAATTCATTAATGTTGCGAGTCATAGAAAGCGCTAATACATAGCTAAGTGTTAGAGCGTTGTAAGTAGTAAAGCACTGACAGTCACCAATATCAGTTTTATGTAACAGTATTTGTTACATGACCATATCTTAAAATCAGTTATATGACAACGTACCGATGTAGGATCAGACGACTGCTGGACATTGCATTCACGTCCACTAATTTTTGCATTTAAAAACAATTTTCGAATATATCGTCATGATGACTCAATCGCCCCTGAACTGAAGCTCTACACAACCAGCTGCACAGTCAAGAATAAAGTGCGTCTGACTCTGCAAGTATTCTGCCCCTGTGATCGTGAATTATCGACCGGAATTGTTACTTGAACGTTATCTCGGACAAGAAAATCAAATTTCTTTTCACATTTCATGAAGAACGCGTGTCCAAACTTGAGAGAGAACACTGTACCAATAGGATATTTGGCAACCATATCGAACTCAGAACATAGAACATATCCACACTCGCGAGGAAGTATTTCATCCGTTAGAATTTTTGTAGAGTGTAGCGTGCACGTGATTAACAATCACATGACCAGTAGCGTGTGATGTGTAATACGATGCAACAGAGAAGCATTGCTCGGTCCACTGGTATCTATTATAATGCAAAATATCTCTCACGATCTATGAAAATATAAAGTCTGTGAGCTAGGTCATAATGTCTTCAATGCTAGATCAATAATAACTTTCAAAAACTTTACTCGTAAAGAACAGGTAGTCATTACAAAGTTGTGAATTGAACGTTACACACTGTCTCGTGTACATTTGATAGGTGGTAAGCCATGCAAAAACGCAAGGAAAAGTGCCAAGTGGAATACGATTATGAAAAAGCTCTAAACTAAGGATTGTCGAACGAGAATAATAAGTATTACCAATGATATCAACATTTACAAAGACATAATTTAGAAACTTAAGTGCAGCAATAGAAAGAAGTCACTTCTAGTGGCCAATATATCAGACCTGTAAAACTGTTCAAAGAATTGGTCGTAGTGGTCAGAACAACCGGACGTAAATCAGGAAAACCAGGTTCGAATCCCAGACAATTCTTTGAACTAATATAATTATTAAAACTCTTAGTGTTTTAAACAAACATCTATCAAGAATTTGTTTTGTTAAATGAACTCTAATGACAAATATGTCCGAGTGACTAATAGATAAAGACCAATAACAATAAGTAACTCCTCAATATACTTCAATGAATTGAATTATGGATTAGAAACAGTTCACGAAAAATCTGATTTGTATATTTCATGAACACATTTCAAGGTCTTACTGAATATGTAAAAACTTGTTCTTTCATTCTACTTTCTGTTTTTTCCGTAGTTGCACCTGCTTTCCAGTTTTATTCTTGTTTCCATTTGTAGAAAACAAGTTCTACCAGTTTCCCCGTAAAGGTCCTTTATTGCAATTGTGAATTCATGTAGGTTGAAAAGGACGATTCCGAAAATGATGTTGTCTAGCTGATGGTTCGTGTTAGAGAACTACTATGAAAGCGGAAACCTTGACTGAGAATGACTAGAAATACCTACCTACGAAGCACGATAAACTGTGAGGTATCAACTAAGGAAACAAGAGTGCACAGTAGTATTATGAAAAAAAATACTAAAATACCGTTTGAAACATTTTTATTCCCTTATCACTTTCACTACCACTTTTGGCCATATGTGGTTCACGAAACATAACACTCGGTGGATTTGATACGTCTATGATCCACATGTGGGTCACAGAGGTTTACAACTTCTATGGGAAATATTTTTACGGAACACCGAAATTGCACAGTTTGTGGTTTGGACTTGCTAGGGCGATCATAGAATTTAAAAACACACCGGTACGTGTAGAAAACAATATTTTGAGAATATTACAACGAAATTATTATTATTATTATTATAAAGTCGTGTAGGGGTGCGGATATATTTTCATGTTTTTATAGGGACAGGGAACTTGTTTGCTTTTGCGACCGCCATCTCGCATTGGGTGCTTTTTCTTTCCCCTTCTTACCCGTCTCGGTGCAATCCTGTGCTTGTTGTTCCTCCGAAATAATATATACCGCAGGTCCTACCCAGTTTTATGGTTCAAGCGCTAACGTACCCCACAGGCCCTACTCAGACAATTTTTTGTTTGAGGCTCTGAGGCAGCCCATTGGCCTGTGCCTGCTTTTCCCTACATTTATATCTATCACTGGATAAGAAGGGTACAGATAAGATGCACGGGACTGCGTAATCGGTTCCATTTCACAGCCACCACAGAGCGCAGATCGGGTCGCACTGCGGCCTAAAATCCTGGCGAAGAAGATGGAAGATCCAAGCCGGCAAAGCAGTATGAAATTACTTGAATTTTTGGATGAAATTATTGAAGTCATCTTTGCCACCTAATTCCCAGAGCACATGGGGGAGAGATTTATATATGGGGAGACTATAACGCCAAACATGTGGATTGGGGATCTAGGCTGACCACCAAGAAAGGCGATGAACTGACGGAAGCAATGAGAGAGAGTAGATGCACTTTTCATTCTACAGGCAAACCTACGTATTAGACTTCCGACCAGAATAAAACACCGGATCTTTTAGACTTCCTTATATCACGGAAAGTGTCCCCAAACTTTATTGATATTGAAGAACATTTTGATCTGAGCTCCGATCACTCTGCTGTAATTTTCACATTAAGTGAGAGAGTAAACAAGAAAAGTGGAATATCAGTATTAATAAACTGACTGGGAGAACTTCAAAATTGAACTGGAAAATAATATTAATCTTGGAACGGAGTTAAAGTCTATACAACAGTTGGAAATAGTATCTGAGATATTTACCTGTACAATCCAAGAAGCGGCGTGGAAGATCACAAAACCAGTTGCCTTGAGGACTGTGGTAATCTACCCTATGGAAATCAAGAAGTTAGTGAAAGAAAAAAGACGTGCGAGAAGGAGATGGGAACAGACTCGCGATTCACATGATAAAACGATACTTAATAACAAAACTCAAATTCTTAAGAGAGAAATTGAAAGATGAGTCACTAACTTCGTATATGGAAAATTTGACTGCAGATAATAAATCTGACAATTCGCTATAAAATGCAACCAAAAGGCTTAAAAGGCCAATCACCCAAATTGCATCCATTCGAAAAATAAATGGTTCCTGGGGACGAGACAGCAAATAGAAGGCAAACACCTTCTCAAAAAAATCTTTCAGAGATCTTTCAGCACAGTGTACATTTTTATGTGGACACATAACAAAAAATACAAATAGAGAATTTGAAGAAATCGAATTTGTTACTAAAAAGGATTAGTTAATGAGATAAGAACGAATATTAATGCAAAAAAAGCTACTGGTTTTGATCTTATCATGGGCGAAATTATAAAGCAGTTACCAAATAAGGGGATAGTAATATTAATGTATTTAATCAATGAAGTCTTTACACTAAAACATGTTCCTAGTATTGGAAAGTTGCTGAAATCATCATTATCCCCAAACCAAGAAAATTGCCCAATGAAGTTACATCTTATAGGCCAATATCCTTGCTGCCCATACTTTCCAAAGTCTTTGAGAAGTTGCTGTCAAAAAGGTTAAATCCAGTAATAGAAAGAAAAAATGATCCCCAATTATCAGTTCGGCTTCAGACAGAAACATTCTATAGTAGACCAAGTCTATAGAATCGTCAATACAATAGAGAAAACATTGGAAGAAAAACTGGTATGTTGAGCTATCTTCCTTAATGTGGTCCAGAAGGTTGATAAGGTCCGGCATCAGGGGTTGATTTTTAAACTAAAAATGCAATTACCCATACAGTATGTAACACTGTTAAAATCCTACTTATCTGAGAGACTCTTCAGGGTCAGAGTGGAAGAAGAATACTGAGAGCTGAAAAAGATAAGAGCAGGCGTGCCGCAAGGAAGAGTTCTGGGGCCCATTCTCTACTTATTGTACAGCAGTGATACCTCACAAAATGAAAAAGTAATTGTGGCGACCTTTGCTCATGATACTGCCCTGATGGCTACGCACCCAGACGTACAGTAGGCTACAGACATACTACAACATACTTGTAATCAAATACACTCTTGAACAAGAAATTGGAATATCAAATTAAACGAGTCAAAATCTGTCCACATAAACTACAAACAAGAGAATACCCCTTCTCTCATGTTAAGTGGTCTTAAAGTACCTTACATAAACACTGCTGAATACTTAGGTATGACATTAGATACTAAACTGCGGTGGAAATAAAATGTGAAAGAGAAAAAGACTGAATGAAGTATTAAATACAGGCAGTTTACTGGCTCTTGGGACGTGCTTCTCAACTGTCCATACAAAAAAAATTTCATCTACAACCAAATCCTGAAACGATTTGCCTCTATGGAGTTCAGCTCTTGGGTTGCACCAAAGAAAGCAATATAAACACAATACAGACCTTTCAGAACAAACTACTGCGAAACATGGTAAATGCACCGCGGTACATTAGAAAGAGAGATCCACATCATGATCTTGACATTCCCTATGTGTCAAGTGAAATTAGACCAATCGCTGCCAACTATGAAGTACGATTGCACGAACATGTTAACTTAGAAGCCATTCAACCATAACCAGCTGAGAAGGTTAAATAGGACCAAGCCTTTGAATTAGTTTAATAGTCTCAACAAATGTAATTTGATATTGTAAATTAAACACATGTTACACTATTGAGTGAACATGTAAATAATATTTTAACTTCGTTTTAAGAATTTATGTAAATTGATGGTTGGTCATTTGTTGCCAGTTTGAATCTTTGATGCCTCGGTGTAATAAAAAATAAAAATTGTCAACTTAGATTTATTCAGAGAGCCATCTTTCGACGGCATTGCCGTCACCACCAGTCTCGCCATATGTGGGGATAGTCGGGACTGCAGTGCTGCACTGTATAGCAGCGACTCGACTTTCGCGTCATATGGCGAGACTAATGTTGGCAAAGTCGTAGGAAGCCGGATATTCGAACAAACGTAAGTTTGCCAATGATGACTTCAATTATTTTATTGTTTGTTAATGTCAACAACACATCAGCGTTTTCACAACTGAATTATTGGGCCGAACCGATCTATTCAACATGAATTTGGCGAGACTCGTTTCGTTAGTTCATGAATGAGAAGCGTTGTGAAAGGCATACGCCTCACAGGTCAAGAGAAGTAGATGGGGATGATAATAAACATAATTAATAATTATGTTTTAATCACTCATAAAATTGATGTTATCCCCTTTACATGAACTTATTTCATTTTTTCGAATAGTTGCTCAGTTATACATCGCACGTATAAAACACATGATACAGGTGAGAAAAGTGAGACAGAGTTGCTGAAAGATTTTGTCGAAATAAGCTAACCACACTATTGGAACAGGAATATGAAGTTTCGTTTACAAATATAACTCTCATATATTAAACATATCTCTTAATATCGTTTCAAATATATCCTGTATTAAACATAGCTGCCAGCCAGCCAATTTTATGATCGCGTTCATATTCGTAATAATTTACACACGAATGTCTGAATGCAGAGTGACCACTTCCGTTCGGCACAATTAGACCGCTTTCGAACTTCTCTTCAATCGAGCTTGGACTCACTGGAACCGTATCCTTAAATGCCTTCTGCAAGAACCTCACCCTGCGTGTAACGGACACTGCTTTCACTGTTCCGTTTCAATATAAACTGCCAAGCAATTCATTCCTTTCCAACGAAGAGGCTCAAAAAAAATTATTATAAGTAGCTTGAATGTAGTGATATTTCAAGATAATCGTGTTTTATGAAGGTGTTTTATACATGATTCAAAACGTAAGATTTTTTTTATTTTTGTTCCAAGAGAGATACTGTCCTAAAACTTGGACCTGGTCGAATAGCTAGTCTAATCGAATAGCTTACTCTCGTTGTCCAGGTCCGACCCTAATGTTACTAATGTGGACCAGCAACTATATTTTTACAATATTTCCCAGTTCAAGAATGTCTTTAGAATATTTTATAAAGGAAACAAAAATAAACCAATTGAAAATCCAGTTATAGGATCGACGAAAACAAGAGAACCATAAATGATTGCTGTGTCTCCATCTTGTAGATGCATCGTCGTTTTTTTAGTAGCTTCGTAGAAAGGAGAAAGCACAGACAGCCAATTTGACGGAAAACGTCTTCCCTACGTCTCGCCTCACTCGTTAAACCTAATAGAATACAAGCGAAAACTACGTGTTCTAGAACCGAAGACCGAATACCCCGCCCAGCCCCGAGAACCCTTCGGCCCGCACGAAACCTTGCGTGGCCGTCCGCTCGCTATGGCTCTGCACCCGCAATCCAAGCGCGCTACGTGCTCCATGCAAGGCCCGGCGGGTGCAGAGCGAGGCGAATTCGGTTTATCATAGCGCGGGCACGTCAGCGGGGCGCCGCCGCTTTGAGAAGTCGGCGAGGCGGTTATGGCGGCCGTAAAAGCTTTTGGGGCGTTTTAAAACAATCGCTGCTATTAACACTTGCCGCGGCTGCGGCCCAATAAAAGGCCTCGGCCTCACTCGGAGGGTGATTGTGAGTGAGAGGGAAAGTGAGATGTTGGGGTGGAAAAGATGACCACGAGCGGCCAGAGAACGATATTAAACACACCTCAAAATATCAAACATATCTCTCATCAAGCATTTTACATTGACTCAACGAGCAATATTAATTTTCCCGATTCCGGTACATATGCCTTAAAGGAAATGATGTAAAGGTGAATTTCTGTTACAGTCGAATGCAGATCACTGCCGTGCAGGAGAATCAATTTTTATTAGGTTATCGTTGCATAATCCTTTGGGCTACATCTGGAACGTATGGATAATTTGATGG